>CM076572.1:1295296608-1296020020 GCA_034641835.2 Pinus albicaulis | reverse complement strand
AATAAATTATCCTTATAGTGGGTTCATTCAATTTAACTTTCAATGCAACTATGGTTTCAATCATTTTACTTATGATTACTCCATAGCTATAAATATCACGGGGGAGAAAAATCCATACAACATTTTCTAGTTCTGGTCTGTGTTTTACTGAGAAACTTATGATTTAGTTAGGTGCCAACACATTGTCACAAACCTTCACTTTTGAAACCCATGTTGTATACAATTCTCTACTCTATTATTTACAAACCTTGTCACAAATAAAAACAAAAATAATGCCCACTATAGCAGAAAATGTCATGCATTTTGGCCACACTACATTCTTATGCAGTGCCTGAGACATTGTTTCTTTTTTTTGGAGTTGAATTTTTAGAAAAATAAAGGTTTATATTTGAAAATATGATACTATAAGAAGCTCCACACATCGTACATGAAGCTCCCCAACAGGCTACAAATGTCCTTCATGCAAGTCAGAGGTAAGCCTCACTTTTGTTTGCTTTACTGCTAGCTTATTAGCTAAAGCTCCCTTGTTCTATTTGAGATAGGAGTATATAGTGCAATACTCTGTTGTTTCTATTTCCATTCTTGCAAGGATATATTTTTGTTACTTATTGTATTAACCCATATTAGTTTCTTGAAGCATATTTATTGTGTTTTGTCTACATCATCGATGAGATTTAATAAATTACTAATTTTAAACACTGGATACCAAAGCATTCCCTTGGAAATTTAGGTTCACAGAATAACTAAGTAAATATCACAGACTGAACTTTTTGAATGTTACATATTCTACGTCATATGATTTTGGGAACTTAAATTGTTAACTCGACTTTGTGGTTTAGTTCCAATTAATATACTATTCTAAGCTTTGATTCAATGATAGAAATAAGATTCTTACAAAGCATCATATATAGCGCAGATTTTGTTTATTGACAGTATTAAGGGTTTTTTTTTCAAATGTGGCCTACAAAGCGGAAATTTGTTGGTTCTGGTTCTATCCTTTCCAAACACTTGGAGGCTCTCTTTGCAAAGGTATTTATTATATATACCATCCAACAAATATCTTGTTTGTAATGTTCTTTTTTTATTATGTTGAATTACAAGATGCTTTCCTTTTAGTATACATGCATTCCGATGGTAATTGAGATAGTTTCATATCCCAACTAATCATATTCCCCTTCTTATTACAAAGCTATATTGCGATGTTGGAAAATAATTCTCTATTACCATTAGCGTCTGAACTATTTCCAAATCTATCCAACTTATCAGGCCAAGGAATAGCTAGGTCGCTCTCAGCATATTGAACAACGATTTTTAGCTTATCATCACCTCTTGCAGAAATACACAAGGATCAGACTATTCAGAAGATTCCATTGAACGCCATTCTTTATGACCTAAATCTGCTAAAGAATAATGAATTATATTTCAAACCAAGTACAATGATAGACATCGAAGCTGCAAAATCTAGTTTCCCTGCAATTTCGAGTGCAGAGCATGTTGGAAGCCCAAAGCATGTTGTAGGTGTTTTCTTGCCAATAGATTTAAGTTCATTCTGTGACTTGATATTTTTTCAATTCTTGGGAAATTTTTATATAGTCTTTGATCGAGATATTTCAATTATTAGTTCAAAAAATAAAGTGCTCTACTGACTTATTATTGCATATGGTGTTTTCTCAGAAGTGTTATTTTCGTGGTGATAAGAAAATTATTGATGGGCCTGCAAAGTACCGTGGAAAAGGCTCCAAGCATACACCAAATGGTGAATAAGGGGTAGATTCCTCTCTGAAGGACACTCTCTTCTCATTTTTCATCCTTGCTCTCTTTTCCATTAAGTTAACTTCCACAGAAAGAGCTCCTTTTTGCATCTCCTCAAGAGTTGCAGGATCTCTCTCTCTCAACTCATAGGCCATCTCAGGGTCTAATCCTTCAGGAAATTTTTTTAATGCTGCGACTTGTGGATGTTTTAGATCTGGGGGAAGTGCATTATATATACTGTTAAATCTAGTACAATAAGCTTGTATACTTTCCCTTGTGTTTCGGTGGAGGTTCTTGTAATCAGAGAGGATTTGGGGAGGATTCTTCTTCACTTCCCATTTGTTTAGGAATGTTTGATGGAAGGCTTGGATATCGTTGATACTATGGGGGGTTAAGCCTTTAAACCATTTTCTTACTTCTCCCCCCAAACTCTCAGCAAATAATCTAAGCTTAATAGAATCATCATCAATTTCATTTCTGTCAAAGTAGTCTTTCATCTTATCCACATGTTGAGATGCAGTAGTAGCATTACTAGCATCATATAATGGAATTTTGGACTGATAGTCCTGTGGAAGATTGACTAAGGGAATAGGAAGGAATAAGGGAGCATACCATGCTGCCATGATATGTGGTGAAGGTGGATTTACAAGAGGTGGATTAACAAAAGGTAAAGTGGGCTTAAGTGGAGTGGTTTGGACAGTGGATGTTCGGTGAACAGATGTGGATGGAACAACAATAGATTGTTGAGCTGATCTTGGATGAGAGACACCTAAATTGTGAAGGAAGTGTAAATCAAGTGGTGTTGTTTCTCTACTACCAGGATGTTCACTTGCTTCCGGGGATGAAAGTGAAGACTCAGAGTCTAGCTGAATTATATCATCAAATGACCTAGTTCTAAAGGGATTTACTAAGTCAACTTGTGATTGTTGTAGAGCTGAAAGATTTTCAGGAACTCAATTAGCTCTCAAGGGTGATCTGAAAACAATTGATAATTTAACCCTAGGAGGCTCTCTAAAGATACTTTCTGGGTTATCAACTATCTCTGGTGGGTTCGGGTCAGGATAGGCTCTAGTATGAATCTTTTAAGGAGCCACAATGCTGTGTTTTTAGACCCAACTTAAACAAGAAAATTTCAACCAGATATGACAGTCTTTAAAAGGTTAACTAATCTGTTTCACAATTTCAAATCCAACAGTCCTCTAACTAAGTTTTAAACAATGTTATAATGACAAAGGTTCTTCCCAGTGGAGTCTTAACGTTTGTTTGGATTGTGGAATTGCCAAGTGGAAGTTTTAGCTCTTTTCATAGGTAAAAGGTTTTATGGTCCACCACCATGTTTATTGAATACCAATCTGAAATATTTTTGGGTTTTCTGAGTTATTTTTCTATCCTATTGGTTGTTAAGAGTATGCTAAATCTGTTTCACAACTTAGCTACGGCTATGAGACAAAGACAGTGTACTTTTATGGCTAAGCCAGCTGATTTTTCAAGGTTAGATAAAATTTTATGAGAACCCTAGGGTTTGCCTAGTTTGTCACTGATTCAAACAAGTTTCATCATGATTACCATCACTTGGTAGTGCTTGAAAAGGCTGCTTTTAACTCATGATGTTTGTATGAAATTTTAAGGGGAACCAGAGATTCTGGGTTCGATCCCCAGTGGAGTCGCCAGAAATGTTAGCTCCCTATAATCAACAAGATTGAAAAAAGTCCGACAGCATGGGGAAACATCGTTTCAACCACTTTGGGATTCTAGGATCTAGCCCTCCTGAATCCAGAGAGGGATCTCTCCAATAAGTGCAAAGATTGGATTTGTCTTTGAAGTTCGGGTAATGATATTAGGCAGTTATGAAGGCCGAGGGTTTTTTTTGTTTTTTGGATGGTCGAGCATGATTATTGTTTAAGGGAAAGTCCTAAATGGAAAGAGTTTCAAAGGTGAGAAGTTGCAAGCAATCAGAGTAAGCTTTGGCCAAAAAGATAGATAATTGCAGGTTTTAGTCCATTGGGCTATGGAGTCATAATAGGGTTTAATTGTAACAACAAGGGGCAAGAGTGGTCCATGGGGCAAGTCATCTATGTCTAAGGATCTCTTTAAAGTTTTATTTATGGAATTAAATGATACAACAAGAAGGGGAATTAAACAAATGAAGAACAAAGAGTAGCCCAAGATCTGGTAAGTACTTTGAAACTAGCCAGCTTTTGACATACACTTAAGAAAGACATGAAAGTAAACTAGGATCTCGTAAGTACTTCGAAACTAGCCAGCCTTTGATACACTTTCAATAGAAAACATTTAAAAACAAAGGGAAACTTGAAGGAAACTGTTGGAGAAGAAACTAACGGGTCGGGCTCACCACAAATCCTCTCCTAGCTCTGATTTACTTGGTAACTTTCAAGACCAACACAAAGATAACAAAGAATGGCCTAAGATCTGGTAAGTACTTAGAAACTAGCTAGCTTTTAACACATTCCAAGGGAAACTTTCAGACAGTATTTTGGGATAAAACTAGGACCAGGGCACACCATATCTTCCTTATTTCATCTCTACTTGACATGAAATGAAAATAACATTCAAGAACAATATTTATCTAAGACAGGAGGACGAGGGAACGCCATCATTCCTGCTGCTTAAACTGAATTAAATCATTCCTAAATAACACAATTTGGAAGAAAACATACAGATAAAGATTTTCAGTCAGAGAAGGGTACTGATATACAGTAGGTCCTAACTCTATGCATGTTGTTCTTTATAAGAGAAGATGAACAAAGTGAAAACAGAAGTAAAATAACAATTCACAATAAGAAATAACATCACCGTCGACATAGACCAGGATCCCATAAATCAACTTGTATTGATGCTCCAAACTAGTTATAGCTTTAAGTCCAATGCTTTAGTTTCGCAATCATCTACACTTCCCAAACTAACTTATCTATCACAAGCAGAGCTCCAAGAGCCAGTGAACACTATTTACATGTAGAAGTCTCAAGCTCAAGTATATTTCAAGGTTCAGCAACCAACATTGTTTCATCTTCTAGAGAAGTATTTATAGAAGAATGAGGAGGTGGGATCTAATAAAAGACCTCCCAAGTTTAATTAATACAGATTAATGACTTCTCGGCCTTTTTGGGGCTTGGTGGAGGAGTTTACAGGTGTTGGTCTGTATTAATGTTTTACATTTAGGATTTAAGCTGAGTGGGAGCTTTTATTGACTTTTGAGGCTCTGTTTTAGGATGTAATAACTCTGCTGATATTTTTTGCATTAAGTTCCCTTAGCAGAATTAAATCTTTGGCTGCGCTGAGGCAAATATCTGATTTTGATCAATAACTCTGGCCTCGGTTTGAATGCTTGTGGCTATAGGTGTCTTTGTGTTAGTTGAGAGGAATCAATTTGCGTCAGATGTGGTAGTGGAGGCCTTTCTGTCTGATAGATCTTTTGATTTACCTTTAATTATGTTTTAATTTAGAGGATTAGGATTTTGATAATCAATCTTAGCCGTAATCCCCAAAATTGTCTTCAATCTTCTATTCTACTGTGTTTTGTCTTCGACACTGATACTCTTTTAATTTGATTTAAATAACACTGTGTCTTGTTGATGTGCAGTGCTGCGCAGGGCTCATATGGCATCAATGCCCATGAAGCATCGATGAGACGTGGAATAGAGCCCTCGTATTTCTTTCACTTTTATAACGAAAGTCCATAGGATCGTCACCCTCGGCTTTCTTTTTCTTTATATTATAATGGGAAAAACCTTTGAAACCTGCAAAACACAAACAATATTTAAGAAATCCTGCATTTTTGGGTTTTAGTGCCGCAGAGGGTGAGGGGAGGAGCGTAGTCGTTGGATTGAAAAGATGAACGGCCAGGATTTATTTTGGGGGTTAAAATGAAATAATGCAATGGCGGAGGAAGGGATAATGAGGGTTGTTGATCTACATAGATCAATGGTCGGGATTTGGCTTAAAAAATTATAGGTGGGGGTGCATGAATTTAAACCAAGATCGGGAAATGTGATCTGGACACGTGGATGGTCCAGATGCAATCGGGGGCAAGGCATCGGTGGGGCAAAGAACTTGTAGTGCAACGGAGCGATTGAGCGCTAGCCGTTGATCTGGGGATCAGATCAACGGTGGGGAGTGAATCAGAGGGATGGCCAATCGAGGGGGGACAAACAAATGCACCCAATGAAAATTGCGATTCGATGTAGCACGGGCCGTTTGATTGGCTGTAGATCAACGGTCGATATTGTTTTAAACTTTGCACCGACGGAAATCATTTATGATATATGAAAACCCAAAATTTCAATATATTACAAATTTTTAATGCTTCGGGGGTGGGATATATATTTATGATATGGTCTGGCGCCTGACTGCGGGGCTCGTGGTCTTTATATAATATAACATGCCCGGGGTGTATACAAAAAAGGGCTAATCACAATTGGGACTTCGGTCTTGGTCTTTCAATCTAACCATTCAAACTTTGCGATGCGATTAGCACTTCAGGACCTTTGACTCTTGGTCCTGGGCACAAGCTATATGGAATGAAAAGTAGAGGGCGCAGATTTTAATATGACGGGCTAATCGCATCGGAAGTTTTGATGCGGTCTTTTCGATCTACCCATTTGTACATTAAAAACATAACTCCGACGCATTAGACCAAAACTTTGGGTAAAAGGGTTTTTTGGATTTACAAAGGAAAAAATGAATTAGGGATGGATTTTCACATTGATTTAGCGCCCGACTGCAGGCACAAGGTTTTATGAAGCGATAATATGATCGGGGGTTATGAAACAGAGGGCTAATCGCATCGGAAAACTTGTGAGGCAAAAATACTTGCGCTGCGTATTGTTCTGATGCGATAAGTGCTGAAAGGATCTAGCACCTGGTTCTAGGGTGCAGGCACATGGAGGGGAAGTGGTTTAGGCTTAGCCCAAGGGGCTTAAGCCTTTATACTTAAAAATATGTATTTTTTATGAAAATTTTCAAGTTTCTCAATGGATTTGGGGGTTTCGGTATAGTTTTAAAATAAGTTTTAAACTATGTAAAAATGATTTTCATGAATGGAAGAAGGGTAATCATGAAAAAATAGAGGAATTTTATGGAGAAAAAGGGGAGAAAATGAAGGTTAGTTTTGAGTGGAGGAAGGGGAAAAATGATGATTTTACAACAGTCTTTTCTCATGAAATCATCAGAATTTCTGAGTATAAAAAGGGAACAACAATGAATATTTGGACAGAGGCATGAGGCCTTCAAAAGTCTTCAAGAGATAACATCTTTTATCAATAAAACTTGTTTCTTGAAGACTCCAAAAATGTTTTAGCTAGCATTTGATATAACAAATTTTATAGCTGGCTAATGCACTACGGTTCTATCCCAACCTCCAGCCTTATATGAGTTGTTGAATGCACCAGTTGATTTCATGGTTGATTGGGCTTGACTTCACCCCACCTTGAACTCCACTGTAGACTACACCAGTAAAGTGTTCAGACACCCCAACAACCAAACCTCCTTCATTTGAATGATGGGTCTGTACTAGATTCCATACTCAATACATCCAATGCACCTTCATATGCACTGTAAAATGTCCTTGTTGGATTCATAATGGATTATTGCCACACTGGCCCTGACCTCACCACAACCTAGGCTATAGAATTCACCTGCTGACTTTAGGAATGAATTTTGATTTCATTCGTCATAGCATATTCTAAATTAAAGGACTAGTAATAATATTTACTTTTAATACAAGGATAAGTGAATAAACATGAACAAGGCCCTATTGACAATATAATAGTGCTATCCCCTTCATTGGATGATATTGGCCTATGCTGACTTGCCTAGGTAGTTTATTTTCATTTAATATGATGTGAGAAATCATAATTTCTACTCCTTTGATATACAAATACTCAGCTACGCTCATGCATAATCCACTTGCATAAGAGAATGTCCTTATCTGGAAATTGATATGTTGAAATTTTGTTTCAGCAAAGGTTCTTATGTAAGAGGAGCATTGTCGTACTCACCAATGTCTAATACAGGAAGCATATTTATTTCTTATGTATGGACACATGATTTAGCTTCCTCTGAATATGTTCATTTTGGATCTCATCACTCATTCCTCTGAGCTTGACTTTATTGGCCTATGTGTTTAATTTCATTGAATTATTAGCAAGAGAAAACAAAATGGATTGATAACTACATTCAACCATGCTCCAACTGTTATCAAACCTATAAATAAATTTAATAATTATAATAAAAAGGAAATAATAAAGTTTATTTTTAGAATTTCATGTTCATGCTATGCAGGATGGTGTACATCATGAAGGATAAAGTGTTAGGGGAAATTAGGGCTCATGTTGTATGAAGAGTTGGTGCCATCTTTTCTTCACCATATTTGCCTACTTGAAACTCTGTATTCTAGTTTTATGCAGGATGGTGTACATGATGAAGAATAAGGTTCCAGGGGATATTAGGGCTCATTTTGTATGAAGGGTTTGTGCCATCTTTTCTAAAATACACACCATTTTTTTAAACCACATGTTTTTCCTATTCTATGTGACATAGTCTAGAAAGTTTGGTTCCATGCACATTGTTTGTTCACAATGATTACAATTGAAAAAAAAATTCTGATTATGAAACTTTTCCTATGCGTGTTATTGATGACTCATGAGGTATGTCTCCAAGGAATTGGTGTTTTCCAAAAAATATGTGAATATTTTGACTCTGGCTATTATTGATGATTCATGAGGTATGACTTGGGAGAAGAGGCTTAAATTGAAAATTAGAGAATGAAACTCCCTTGGAAAAGTCCACAGGGAGCAGAGGATAAGGGAGTCCAAGATTGATCTAAAACACCCCATTTTCCAGAATCCTATACCTTCATGTAATTAAGTAAGGATATATGATATTTTAGTAAAAACAAGAGAAAGATACTTGGTAAATTCACATTTAAATGCTACAAAGACTAGGAAGGTACTTCAAGCAATCAAAATAGGACATTCTTACTCACATGAGTCCATCCAATTGTTCTAAGAGGGACTGTTAAATTTCCCCAAACAGGTTGATCATCCCAAACTCTTCCTTAATGGTGGCAGCAATCTTGAGAAAATTTCACATTGAAAAGCCCAAATATCTGCTACTAATCAATGTGACAAATGTAAATCGACCTCTGCACCTTCCACACCGCATAGTCATTCAGACTTATTGCATTCATCTAGAGAGGAATTTTCTTCCATAAGATCTACCTCATCAATTCAAGGCACATTAGGCCAGAGGCTTTCGTCAAGCACATAAAATTTTGGAAATCAACATGTTTCCTAAAAGGATCAGGGCAACAAAATGAGAGCCACTATGAATATTTAAGAATTTAAATATCCACATGATCAGATATGTTTCCAGTCCATATTTCAGAAAGCAAGCAAAATTGTTAATTCAGAAACAAGTGTATTTGGTAAAAATGGGTTCTCTTGTAAATTCTCATCTAAGAGTGTCTCTGAGGAATCCTCCTCTGATTTGGTATTCAAGAAGAAGGCGCATGTAATTTTAAACTCTATTAGTTCTTCATATCAGTTTCAAGTAAATTTAGAAAATATTGCACATGCAATTGGTAGTCTGCTTGTTGGGAAAAGTGATTTGCTAATCACGAAAGACACTTCTAAAACATTGACAACAAAGAGAGGAGGACGAGTTTGGTCTCAAATCACTTTTCTTTGAAGACATTACCATAATTAGCCAAGAATGAGCCTTAGTGTTGTCCTTCCATCCATAAATAGTGCCATAGAAGACGTTCAAGAGCGAACCTGCTAATTTCAAACCCTGGATCTATGATCTGTCCGGAGATTTCTCCATTGTTTTGGTTCTAGCATAGAATTTGAACTCGTGAAAATAGAGGATGATTGTCAAGGCTTCACAGTTGAAGTTGGCTTAATTCAAATTGGTGAAATGAATTCAGAGAATCAGGGCTTCTTCTTGTAAAGCAAGGTCGTGGGGTTTGAAGTTGTAATCAGATGGTTTCTCCTCGACTTCCGTGGGAACTCTTTGAATCCGTGGAATCTGTATTTTGCTTGCGATCTTTTTTTTGTAGTTGGCCTTTGATTGATTTTATGTATAAGCATGATTTAGATCAACCCTTAGTTTGTAAGGCATTAAATCAACTCTATAGTTTTGGGTTGTGATTAATTAACACACTTTATATACACATTTCTACAATGTAAATGATCTTGGTTTCTTGATTATTAAAATTACCTTGCATGCTTAAGTTTGAACTTTACATTAAATTCAATTATGGTTCTAACCCTTTATGGTCTTCGCAATGTAATACTCTGTCTCGAGATTTGTTTTGGTACTACCCCTCAGGTGATTGGTATCGGTCACACCCTTGCAATTTATGGCACATGACACCTGTGAGATTTATTTATGATCTGTGTTAATTTTTATACGGCCATTTTTCCCATTGCACACTACTCGATGACTTTGGTGATTTACGGTGAGATCGTTGGTGGGGGATCTGCCGGTAATACCCGCAACCCTAACTGCTCTGTCTCATTCCTCTCTATTTGTACGACAGCCAAGACTACAACCCTGTGAGGTCTGCAACCCTTTGCAAGTATGATGTTGCAAGTTCAGCTCTCTCCACCATTTAAACAGTGCCCAGCTGAAGAGAGTGATTTGCAGGGTTTGTTTGAGAATGGGTAGCAATTTTACGGAATATATGGGAAAGTTACTTCAGCCATCGTCGTTGTTACAGAATATTATCAAACCATTCAGATTCCTTAACTTAGGTGATGCCATTGATATAGTTTGCAACGTTTTTTTCCTTCTTTTGTTTCCTTAAAAACTTTCTACATGGGTTGAGTTTATTAAGTTTTTCTCCTGGCTAAACCTTTGGTTTCTCTCATTTTTCCCCAACTCAGCGCTCATTGTTTTACTTGGAGGCTTATTACTACAAGTTAACCGGTTTCGCCAAGTATCTCTCTTGGTTAACGTTCGATTTTAAACCTCATCTTTAATATTGTGGTGTTATAAAATGACCTGGGTTATTGTTTTTGCAGGTACTTGCTTTCTCGAATGCCCAGTCCATCTTTCAATCTTTACTCACAATTGTTTGTGTTACGCCCTTCCTTCTACTAACAATGCCATTAACATTCTAGGTACTCCTATGTAGAGCCATTTAGGTCCACAAGGATGTTCTTTCTCTTCTCCACATACTTTTCTTTAATACTGCTAGGCTATTTGCCCTCAAGCTTACAGTGTTTTTGAGTTGCACATTGTTTTTCATTTATCTTGTGAAAGCCGAAGACGTTTTTCTCTTGTGCTTATATTAATTCTCTATATCAGTAAAATGACTAAATATTTCTTCCATTTTAATATCCTAGTATTTCGGTCTTGGTGGAATTGTCGACCCAGTTCATGTATATTTATTTTGAAAATAAAGATTGTAACCTATGTTAAGATATATATATTGTTTTCTTTCAGATAGGTACCCCACAGGGTTTCCATTTGACTCTCAGGATGGAGCTTCCAAGGACATTTTTACTGTTTTAATGAACAAGTTCTCATTTGTGGTTTATATATATTTATACTGTTATATTTTCAGTAAAATATTACCATGATAATTATATTACTTTGTGCATTCCGAGCCACTGGCCGGCCCATGGGTTCTTGCATTATTCCTCTTCTTTTCCAATGTATCTTAATTTTGCTTTCATTATGCTTTAGTTGGTTATTGTGTACTATCTAGTTTTGGAAACGAAAACACTTGTACTCCTGCACAATTATTTATCTTTCACCAATTAAGGCTACCACAACAAGAATTTTATACGAATAGTTTAGGTGATAGGACCACCATGAATTATTGTCCGAGTATAGTTAGTTTTTGAGGAATGATGTGTTCTAGGCTGTGGTTACACCTTGCACTTAGAACTGATATTTCGCTCTTTCAATAATTTGAAATGACAAATTTCTGAAATCTGATCATCTGCCTTGAATTTTACTATGATTTTTTTTGTTCAACAATATTATTATTCCTTTCCTTTCTATTCTTGTTCATAACTTTAATAGAATTGAATCCATGCAATGTAGTTCTCCAAGTAGTGTATTTTTCTAAAGCAAGATAATACTTCTATATTTATATAACACAGTTACTTCTATAATTATATAACACAACTACTACTGTATTTTTATAACACTGTTATTACTATATTTAATCTATTATAATCACATTTACAAAACTAAGAAACACACTATATGATCCACATATAATCCACATAAGCTGTAAATAACTCGCTTCAATCATAAAGATACACAAAACCCAATCTTTTTCAACATCTGTCTTTTATAAAAATTTACTGTCCTTGAATCTAACTAAGCACATACCTTTATATACACTTAATAAAATTGGTTCCTGTTTTAAATTTACTGAAATGCACAGATACTTATATAAATGTGTAGTTCATTGCTGATGTCCACCCAACCTTCAAGAGAGGTGATTACGTCCTTCTCTTTCCCCTGTGCTCCACACCTGAGAGGTACAGGTTGACAATGTTTTCTACTGTGACCTCAAGACCCCAAGTCCAATCAGTACTAGAAATTCTCAAGAACGCTGAGTGGTTTCCACTGGTCTCTACCAGCTCAGGAAATTCCTCACTCTGTTCCTTAGTCTTTGAAAATAACCCCTTTTTCTCACTGGGATATGCGTTTTATCCTTAGAGGAGTAGGTAACTGTTCAAAATGTCCAACCAATTCTCAGTTCTTGGAATACTATTACCATCAGTATTTTTACCTTTTTATGGAACTACTTTGCCATAACCAATTTTATTTTCCTAACAATAAAACAAATAAACTTTTCCACAAAACAATAATTTTTTTAGTCTTCTCTTTGAAATAATAACTAAAACTTCATATTACTAGTTAAAAACTAGTTAATACCAAATTCAGCTATCACAACTGCCCCCCTTGGAAGTAACACCATCCTCAGTGTTTCACTCCAGCTCAAGAAATAGCTCTAGGTAAGCCTCGCGTACAAATCCCTCGTCTTCCCAAGTAGCCTCATCTGGGTTGAAGTGCTTCCACTGCACTTTAACCTGGGTGATGACTTGCTTCTGGAGCATGATTTCTCTCATGTCTAGTATACGTTGAGGCTCGACCAGAAACTTGTCGTCCGGTTCTACTTGAAAACAACAAAGTTTTCTATTAAGTTCACATAAAAAATTCATGTTTCAAGCTAGGATTTTTCTAATTCTATCCTACCTGAATGTTCTACCAATGGATTACATGCTTCAGATCATGTACATATCGCTTTAGCAGGGACACATGAAACACACTGTGCACCCGAATGTGGCTGGGTAAGGCCAATCAATATGCACAGGTCCTACCCTTTCCATTATCCGGAAGGGTCCACAGAACCTGGGGGCTAACTTGGCACAAGAGGCCCATCTCAAGGTGATCTTCTTTGGTTTTATCCTCACACACACATGAACGCCCTCCTCGAATTCTCGATAAGTACTTTTCTTATCTACGTATATCTTCTGCTGATCTTGTGCAACTTTCAGGTTCTGTCTAATATTCTTTACCTCCGATTCCATTTCATCCATAATTTCTGGTCCAAGCATTAGTTTCGTTTCGGGGATGCTCCAATTTATGGGAGTGTGATATTGTCACCCATATAGAGCTTCGAAAGGACTCATCTTAAGGGACTCCTGATAACCATTGTTGTAAGCAAATTCAACTAGGTGTAAATACTCTTCCCATTTTGTTTGTTGCTGCATCACATACATGCACAACATGTCTTCCAAAACCTAATTTTCCCGTTCAGTTTGTCCATCCATCTGGGGGTGATAAGTAGTGCTGAAATTCATTTGGATCCCCAGACCTGTAAAAAAAAATTTCCGGAATGTTGAAGTAAACTTTACATCTCTTTATGAAATAACAGTCTTTGGGATACCATGCAATCTGAAACTTTCTCTCATAAAAATATCTACTATCTATACAATTTTGTAAGTAGATTGTACAGGTATAAAATGTACAGCCTTACTCAATCTATCAATCACCACCATAATGGAGTCATTGTGCCTCTTTGATCATGGTAAACCTGTAATGAAATCTAGGGATATAACCTCCCATTTCCATTCAGGTACTGGTATGGGCTGCAACAATCCTACTGGATGTCGATGCTCCACCTTGACTTGTTAAGACTCCAAACATTTGTTTAAGTATTCAAAAATGTTTCTACACATATTAGGCTAGAAATATATTTTTCTAATTGCAGTTAACATCTTTTGGTATCTTGGGTGTCTGGCATAGTTACTTCGATGATACTCATTTATGATTAACTCCTTTAGATCTACACAGTTTGGTATATATATCTTTGCTCTAAAGGTTAGCATTTGTTCTTTACTAACTCCATATTTAGAAGTGTTTCCTTGATTTTTGGACTCTTCCATTTGCTGCCATAGGAATTGGTATTTTGGATCCTTTTGTGCTTCCTATTTTACTTGGTGAAAAAAATTGCATTCAAGCTAGTTATAGCACAACTCATAAACGTAATGCAGTTTCCTACTTAAGGCATCCGCTACACGGTTTTCTTTACCCTTCACGTGTTGAATATCCATATCAAACTCAGTTAGAAAGGCATTCCATATCGCCTGTCGGGAGTTTAAATCAGCTTGCTTAAAGTAACTGGTTAGGCTACTATGATCAGTCTTTAGTACAAACTTATTTCCTAGCAGGTAGTGTCTCCATACTCGAAGTGCATGTACCACTGCAGTTAATTCTAGATCTTAAGATGAATATCTTTGCTCCTACTCTTTTAACTTCCTTGACTCATAGGCCACTACCCTTCCTTCTTGAGATAAAACTACCCCAACTCCCTCCTTACAAGCATTTGTACAAACCTCAAATTCTTTGTTGGGGTCAGCTACCCTCAACACTGGTGCAGTGGTCAATAGATGCTTTAATTTTTCGAAGCTGTTTTGGCATTCATTAGTCCACTTAAAGAATTTTCATTTTCTCTGTAAAGAGGTGATTGGAAAAGAAATTCTGGAGAATCCTTCAATGAATATTTGGTAGTACACAACCAATCCCATAAAGGATTGGATATCTACCACATTTTTGGGAACTCGCCATTCCATAATTGTCTTAATTTTCTCTGGATCAACAGCTATCCCTTCTACTGAAATAACATGGCCTCAATACTGGATTTATGCTTTGAAGAAATCACATTTGTTGAACTTAGCATACAATTGGAGTGTTCTTAACATTTTCAACACTATTCTTAGATGCTCTTTATGTTCTTCCTGATTCTTAGAATAGATTAAAATATCATCAATAAATATTATCACAAAATTATCCAAGAAGGGGTGAAATATACCATGCATTAACCTCATAAATGTCGTTGGTGCATTTGTTAATCCAAAGGGTAGCACCACAAACTCATAATTCCCATACCTGGTATGGAAATAATTTTTATGAATATCTTCATCCTTGATCCGAATCTGGTGGTATCCAAACCTTAAGTCTATTTTTGAGAATACTGTGGCCTCATTCACCTGATAAAAAAGGTCGTCAATCCATGGTAAAGGATACTTATTCTTTACTGTCAATTTATTAAGTTGTCTATAATCCATACATATCCTCATGGTTCCATATTTCTTCTTTACTAACAACACAGGTGCTCTCCAAGGGCACACACTCAGACGAATGTATCCTTTATCCAGCAACTCTTGCAACTGCATGTTTAATTCAGTTAGTTCTGGCACACTCATTTTTAAGGAGCCCTCGAAACTGGTGATGCTCCTCGCATTAGCTCAATGGTGAAATCAATATCTCTTCTTGGGTGTAATCTGAGTACCTCATCTAGAAACACATCCTTGAAGTCTTGCACCACAGATATGTTCTCCACCATAGGGGACTTCTCTTTGGAATTGGCATATCCTACGTGGATAGCATAAATCTGACATCCCTTCCTCATGCATTTATTCATTTGAGATGATGTAATAGGACACAGCCATAATGGTTTCTTGGTTCCCTGAATCTCTTTGCATGTTCCATCTTGCATTCTGTAGTATATAATCTTTTCTTTACAGTCCACCAAAGTTCAATGTTTCTCTAGCCAATCCATACCCATAAAAACATCATAAGGCCCTAATGGTAGTATATTCAGGTACACGTTTAGCTAATGGTCTGTAATTTCCAATGTGCAGTTTGGAATTTTGGCACTTACTTTTCTTTTTGCTCCTGTGGCTAGCTGTACCAGCCAAGGATTTTTGAATTTCTGACCTTTTAATTTACATACTTCTACTATTTTGGGGTTTACATAACTTAAACTTGCACCTGGGTCAACCAAAATAGAAACAGTTTGAGACAGTAACTTACCTTCCAACTCTATCATCATTGGATGATAATATGCCTGAAAATATTCCAACACTGTGTTGATTCGAGGTATTTTTCGAGCCACATCTCCCACTGTAGAAGCTTCCTTCAGCAACTGTTTCACTTCTTCCTCGCTGTAAGAAATTTTTATAATAATGTGCCTCACCACACCCCCAACACTGCAAGGGTGGTTTGGACACTTGTCCTTGCTCAGGTTTGCTAGAAGCCTTTGCAGGCCTCTCTTCATCCGGCCATCAGGTTCTTTGATGATTTCTACCAAACTCCTTGCTTATTGAACTTCACGCAGAATTCTTAAAATTGTTACTTCTAGCACCCTTGAAGTTTGAACTGTTTTTTTGTCCTTTTCTTGGATGCTAACTTTTTCCCACTTTCCCTTTTTCCTTGGACTGATGTTAGCACATTCATGCCTTACAAATTGCTTCGTCCATGGTCCTAGGATATAAAAACTCAATTCGTTCCTTCATGTGGGTTGGCAGACTACTCAAGAATCTTTGAACTTTAGCCTTTTCATATCTAAGATAAGGGGCATATCTTAATAGGGAGGTGAATTTGGTAATATACTCGTCCATCACCATCTGACCCAACTTCAAGTCATGGAATTCTTTAAATTTTTCGTCATAAAAACATTATTTTAGATACTTATTTTTAAAGTATTGCTGGAATGAATCCCATGTAACATATTGATCTTCAATGCTACAAACATTCTCTACCTCCTCCCACCATAGGGTGGCTTTGTCTCGCAGCTGGTAAATGGCCAATCTGGCTTTAAGGTT
The DNA here is from genome assembly GCA_034641835.2 of Pinus albicaulis. Taxonomy (NCBI): domain Eukaryota; kingdom Viridiplantae; phylum Streptophyta; class Pinopsida; order Pinales; family Pinaceae; genus Pinus; species Pinus albicaulis. The sequence goes on along the minus strand of CM076572.1, from coordinate 1,296,003,113 downwards.
GTTGTTGTACTCGTACACTTGAAAGTACTTATTCATGTTTATCAACCAAGCCTCTGCCACCTCTTCATCTTCTCCATTGAATGTAGGTGGTGTTATCTTCCGAAACTCACCTTGAAGGTCCACTTTTTTCTTCTTAATTTCCCGCTGATTGGACACATTACCATAATATAGTTCAGTATAGTTCATGTTATTATTGCTTCACTGTGAAGGGATCCTGCCCATTTTGTCTGTGGTTTGGTCCTTGGTTTGTCGTTTGTTTTCTTCTTGCATACCCCTATCAGGGTTGGGTTGTAACACCCCTTGATTATGTTTTTCGGAAAGGCTCTTAAGTATCCTTTCCTTCTCCTGCATCAAACGGTCATTGTCACTTCTCACATAGACCATCTCCTCCTACAACTTCTGCACAATACTTAATAGTAAGCTGGTCTAGTGTTGTTGTTCCTCCCCAGCAGTCTACTAGTCTGCTGGTGTTGATCTACACTCAGTTGAATCCACATTTTAGGATTCATCTCTGGTTGTGTTTGAGGTGTAGGTTCCCCGGTAATCTGAGGTGTTTTTTGTGTCGATCCCCTTCTCATATTGTCCTTTGCAGTACTACTTCTTTTATGTGCATCAATATACACACATTTTAAACTTGTTAGGTGACCCCTAGGGCCCCAACGTGGAAACGCTTCTCTGATACCACTTCATGTAAAAATTAACACTAAACCACATTAAAAAAAAAAAAAAAAAAATTACTTCTTACCTTGACTTATAATATCATGCTTAAACTCTACGTTTCAACCCTTACTTTGTAAGGTATTAAATCAACTCGTATAGTTTTGGGTTGTGATTAATTAACACACTTTATATATACATTTCTGCAATGGACATGATCTCAATTTCTTTATTATTAAACTTACCTTGCATGCTTAAGTTTGAACTTTACAATAAATTCAATTATGGTTCTAACTCTTTATGGTCTTCGCAATGTAATACTCTGTCTCGAGATTTGTTTTGGTACTACCCATCAGGTGATTGGTTTCAGTCACACCCTTGTGATTTATGGCACATGACACTTGTGAGATTTATTTATGATCTGTGTCAATGTTTATACTGCATGTTATCACTCTAATAATTCTCAAGAGTTGTTATTATTTTTTTGTTTTAAAGAATATTAGAGGTAACCACAAACCTACTTTTAAGACTTAGGATCTAGCCTTTGAATTTTGACTATGATGGCCTTGAAACTATTTTCTGAGCTCTGAATTATTCATACTTATGATATTTTGTCTTTCAAAGATTAGGGCCTTCTCTCTGGGCTTCAACTTTGCTAGAAAAACATCCAATCCAATCTAAAATCTGTAATGCTATGTACAATGAGAAAAGTAAACAAAGTGAAATATTGTTATTATGGGGAATAGTAATGCTTCAACATTCTACCATTGATAGGTCCACTTGGTAGATTTGATCCATCCAACTCCTTCAAGAAGGATTAATTGTTAACTTTGTAACCATAAATGACATAAGGGCCTTTCCATAAGAAATCAAATTTCCCATGTTTACCTTTCTCTTTTGTCCTAGAATCCCACTTAAGAACTTTGTCACCTATATAAAAATCATCTCCCTTAGTCTTCTTATCGAATATATTTTTAATATTTTCTTGACCAACTTGAGACTTGAGATAGACATCTTCCCCAGTTTTCTGCAAGTGTATGGTTTGATTTATCATTCTTTGGATAGCATTGGTTTCTACCTGCAGTTCTTGTATTATTTTCATTACTGGTACTCCTAAAGAAGATGGAAAAACAAAATCCATCCCATAAACCAGCTGATAAGGGGATGTACCAATGGACTTCTTTGTGGCAAGTCTTTCTGCCCATAAGGCATTCTATAACCTTTTGTTCCAGGTTTTCTTATTGTCTTCTAGTAGTTTCTTGATGATATTCACAAGGATTTTATTGGAGGATTCAGCAAGACCATTACCTTAAGGGTAATAAGCAATGGAATGACCAAGGGTAATGTGGTATTTATTATAGAAGTCAATCATCTTTTTGGACTCGAAAGAAACTTCATTATCAATAATGAGCTTCTAGGGGCATCCAAATCTAGACAATATATTATTTTCTAAGAATGAGATTATGAAAGTATCAGTGGCTTGCGTGGAAGGTATGGCTTCTATCCACTTAGTGAAATAGTTTGTGGCTATCAAAATCCATTTGTGTTGGGCTAATGAGGGAGGGTGGATTTCACCAATGAAGTCAAGACCCCATTGCTAAAATGACATTTATGTGGAGTTGTTTTAAAGGGGTAAAGGTAGTAGTTTTTTCTTCCCTTCAAAGATTTGGCATTTGTGGCAGGAGGTCATATACTTTTTCACATCTGTAAATAGTGTAGGCCAGTAAAAACCATCTCTCAAGATTTTATCTGCAGTTGTCTTCCAGTAAAGGTGTCCTCCACAATCAACTGCATGAAACTCTTCCAACACTTTATCATCTTCTTCTTTAAGTAATCAATTCAATAAAATGCCACTGTGATCTTTCCAAAACAGTGCATTGTCTATGATAAAAAATTTCATTGCCTTTAAATTTAAAAATCTAGCTTTAGTTCTTGATATTTCAGGAGGAGCTTGTAAATTATTAATACAAATATAATATTTGCATACCATGGCGAGTCTGAAAAGGCTTCATTGATCTGTGGAGTCACCATATCTTCCTGATCATCTAATTGGGCAATAAAATTTATATCTAAATCATGACAATTTGATTCAGCCATGAATTTTGCTAAACCTTGAACTTTAATGAGTTTGGTGGGCTTAATTTCTATGTCATATTCCAAAATGGTGGCAACCCATTTGCCTCTTTTACCACCAGGCCCATTCTTAGTTAGAATGTCCTTCACAACTGAATTTGGAACATAAGCAATGATAGGTGAATACAGGATGTACATTCTAAAGTCTTCAATAGCCTTCACTAAAGCTAGTGCCTACTTTTCCATTATGTTATCCTTTAAAGTGGCATCTCTAAGTGATTTGCTGAAAAAAGAAATGGGCTGCTCATAGCCCTAATCATTTTTTTGCAGTAAGACTGCAGCAATAGTATGTCTGAAGCAAAAGAAAAAATAATGAAATCTTTTTTGAAATCGGGACTTATTAGGACTGGTGTTTTTGTCAAGGCTTGTTTGATTAATTCAAATGATTGTTTGGCCTCCACAGTCCATTTAAGTTCTGAGTCTTTTTTGAACATGTTAATATGTTCTCTAATTATTTCTACTAAGTTTGAAATGAATATTCTGAGAAAATTGATTTTACCTAAGAAAGCATGCAATTCTTTAATATTCCTAGGATGACTAATGTTCAGAATGGCCTCTATTCTAGTTGGTTCTATCCTAATTCCCTCTTTAGATATTATATGTCCTAAAAAATTACCTCCTTCAAGTCCAAATAGAGTCTTTTTAGGCTTTAAAGAAATACCAAATTTCTTTCATTTGATAAACATTTGTCTGAGATGATCTAGATGTTCATTGTTAGTCTTTGAAAATACAGTAATATCATCTAGATAAATCACAATAAAATCATGAATATCTTTAGAAAAATCTATATCCATAGCTCTCTGGAAGGTAGCTCCTGCATTCATTAATCCAAAAGGAATTTTCACATACATGAAAGTACCCCATGGAGTAGTAAATGCAGTCTTTGGGTGGTTTTATTTTTGAACTAAAATCTGGTTATATCCAGAGAATCCATCAAGCAATGAAATCTTGGATGAGCCAACCACTCTTTGTAAAATGTGATCCATCTTAGGTAGAGGGTAATTATCTTTTAAGGACACCTTGTTTAAATTCCTGAAATCAACACAAAGTCTGCTTTCCCTTGTCTTTTTCCTAGTGGGAACTAGGTTTGAAACCCAATCAGAATATTTGATTGGTGCAATGATCTGGGCTTCACACATTCTCTTAACCTCTTTTTCAATTAAAGGCAATAAAACTGGATTGATTCTTTTGAGCTTCTGTTTGAAAGGTTTTTGATCTTCTTTAATGGGTATTTTGTGTTGTATTATGCTAGTGTCATAAGATTTTAAGTCTTCATAACTTCATGCAAATACATCACGAAATTATTTAAATAGATCTATGTATTTCAGGTTTTTTGTCTTGAGGTAAGGCTTTTAAAAGTTTTATCATCTTAGGCTTTAGTTATGTTCCTATATTTCATTCCTCTATGTCAGATCTTAATGGTTCCATTTTTTGTTTTCTTGCAACATCATTTGAATCAAAAAGATCTTCTAAAGGGGCTAATCCCTTAGGTAAAAATTTGTTCTTAAGGTTTAAAATGTTAGAATCATCATCTGCTAATTCTTCAATCTCTATATTTTCTAAATTATCTATTTCTACTTGAGTAAATTTAGTGGGTTTAGTGAAATCTAAATTATTTACATATACAACACTTATATCAATCTCACTATCTATGGTTTGATCTACTATACAATCTGTGTTTATGTTACAATTCTGAAATTCTCCTTCAGCATTCATGAAATGATAAATACGTTCATCCTGTGAAATTTTTTTCTAATATTTTAGATTATCTAGTATTGTAGGCCTGTGTTTAACTTTTGTTGTATATTGATGATTTGGTTGAAAAGGCAGATTGCTAAATTGTGTGCCTGTATGTTTTGTTTTCTAGGAATTACAACAAAGTCACATTCAAGCAATTATTTCATTAGATCTAAAACAGTTTCTTTGTATTGGCTTAATCTAGGATTATACACAAAACATTATCCTCTAATCTGTTTTACAATTAAATCCGAGACTCCCATTATAGAAACTCTTTTGCCTCCTAAATTTCTAACAATTTGCAGTCCTAAAATAAAAGCTTCATATTCAACCATGTTGTTTGTACATTTGAAATTTAATCTAAAGGCATGACCTTCTACATGATTGTTTTCCATGTTGTGTACCCAAACTCATACTACTGCTCCTAATTTGTTCACTGATCCATCAAAATCTAAATGCCACATTGATTCATGAAATTTGTTTTCACTGTCTAGGTATTTCTCTTTCTGTTTTAATTCAGTGTTGTTCTCTATGCCAGTTTCAGAATTACATAAAATGAAGGAGTCCATATCAATAGGTGTAGAATAAATAGGATAGTTTCCAGGTATTTCTACACTACTAACCATGTATTTCATTAATGTTTTTCTGTAAAGTTTCTTTGGTTGGCCAAAAACTGATATTGTTGCCTAAGACATGTTTAGTTGTAGAGATCCTTGCAGTTTAGCTCCCCATAAGCAAGATAACAACATTCCATACTTAGGATGGATGTCAGCTACTACAATATCCATGACTATGGTTTTTCCAGGGTATTGAACTAAAGTGACATATAAATATTTTATCAAGCCTAAACATTTCACTTTACTGGAATCAAATGAGAAGAGATATTTATAAGGTCTAGTGATGTCTAAATTCAAGGTTTCCATGATTTCTTTTGGCATCAAATTATGTGAAGCTCCTGAATATAGCATGGCATTATGTAAAATCTGATCATGAATAGTTAAACTAATGTAGAAAGGAGGAAACCCTCCTTCTTGGTGTTTTCCATTAACTTAAGGACCAAAGATTAGTTATAGTTGATCATCACTCAAATTAACTGAATCTTCTCCATCATTCATATTTACGGTCTCAGTGATGTGTGATTTTTATAGGTCAAGTTTTACCAACTCTGTTGTTTTGGGAAATAACTCCGTAGAGGTTTGTTGGGTCAAAACCTCCACAGATCAGGGCATGTTATTCAAGAATTACTCACACAACCACACTTGTACGCTAAAAACTAGATAACATCGATATTAGAACTCACCCGTAATCCTACGTTTGATGTAGATCCCGCAGGGTCCAAACCCCCAGCAAGCCTTCTTCCTCTTCAACTTGGAAATCAAGAAAGAACATGCACGGAAATATAGTTTTACAGCTTATAATTCTCCTAAATGTCAGTGTAATCCATGTGAAACATCATATAAACAATAATAAATTCTTAAATAATAATCTTTTCACATATTCAAGCAGATATTAACACATGAATTCGAGAACAAGATGGTTCTTCTTCATTACGAACAGCATGTACAGTAATAAAAAGTGGAGAGATCACCTGAATCCTTCCACGATCTTCGAACAGACCGTCGTCCGGATCTGTCCCGCCCTTGCCTTGCTAGGATACTTTCAAGACTTGTGCACACGAGATGACATATAAACTAATGAACATCTCCAGGAAACAAGGGTTTCCTGTAAAAATCTGGGAAAGTGCAGGAGGCACGGGAAATCAGACTTGAATTGGGATTCCAACAGAGTATAATATCTATAATTTCTCTCTCCCTTAGGCCATGCATGTGAGGGGCTTTTATACTCCCTCAAAGTAGTTTCAATCTGTTGGAAACAGTTGGCCATGTGCTGGGGGGGTTGAACTACTGGAGTGACCATCAACCTAGCCCGAAAATAGGGAATTTTATATATATTTTTAATGATTTTAATGGCATACGTTGAAAAGTGTGTATGGACTAGCGTATACACGCGGAAAAGTCTGGGCATACCCGCGTATGGGATTTTTAACACTGTTTTTTAGTTCAAGTCTGTGGGAATGGGTGCCCAAGGCCAAAGAGACAATCATGAATCACATGAGGGTGAAAAGTGATGCTATAACAGATGCCCCCTAATATATGAGGTCAGAAGGGGTACATGATGGCCGAAATGTATTATGCACATAGAAAGAACTTCGCAAGGACAAGAGAGGACTTCACCAGATTTTAGCCTGCCAAAAACCAATGAAAGAAAATAGAGAGTCAACTCATGCTGAGGTGGGCATACCCATGCTCAGTCAAAAATATATCATATAGAAAGTACATGATGAATCCAGAATGTATACAAGTATAGCTGAACTGAAAGTACATAATGAATCATCTGAGCAGGGCCCGGAAATACAAGTCGGAATCAATGTCCAAGTATCACATATAGAAAGTTGATCAATGATGCTGAAACTGGATGTCTGATCATAAAAGTAACTGAATCTCCAAGTACCAAATCATAAGGGGTGGAACACATGGTACAATCACGCAACTCGGGAGCCAACATATAGGATGTTGTTGTACTGAACTGCAACATATAAGGGTGGACGACATCACTGGCAGAAACTGAATGGACTGTCAAAAGTGAACCGAAAGATGCTGATGCAACCCGAGGTCTTCACCGATCTCGATGGCACAATTCTACACAATGGGAATAAATGAGCTGAAGTCGACCATGTGAGAAATCGTTGGATTACCGGTCAATAATGTAAACCGTTAACCAACGCGAGACAACCCACCAATAATGAAAATGAGTGTCAAGGTGCCCCAGTACAATCTAACAAGTGTGAATGAATGAGTTGAAGTCGAACACTTGAAAGAATCTACCAATCAGGAGGCAATGATGAATCCCCACTGTCGATAGCGAAGAGTCTGCCACTGATGACTGCAAACCCTAAGGTACTGATTAAAAGACTCTAGATCTTGTTCCCAGAGCAATGAGTTGGAGTCGATGGGAAAAGATATGCTGGAAGGAAGGCATTAAGGCATCCCACATCAGTCCAGCGCGAGTGTAACCCGCAGGCCAAGATTTGGAAGGAATCGGACGAAGTAGAGTGATGGAACCAAAACCGAAGTACGTTTCCGACATGCACAAGATAAAGCTAGCGCACAAAAGAAACCTTCTGAACCAACCAATAATGAAAGCCGACACAGAGGCGAGAAATCCACCGATAGGGTCAAATGGAAATCAAGGTACTGCACGAATCCCAAGTGTGATAATGTGTGCTGACGTCGAACACAGGGGAAACCACTCAGTCAAAGACCCATAATTATGATCAAATGCTGAGCACAAGGTCACCTATCAATGATGGAAATAGGGCTAGGGTGCGGCTCTAGGTTTGCTCTCAGAGCAATGTGTCGTAGTCGATAAGAGACAAACCCGCCAGCAAGAAGTCAATGGGGACCTTCTCAAACCAGCACGAGCAGAAGACCAAAACATCTAATGTGATAGAACAAGATACTGACAAGACCGGGAAGGCCGACTGAATAATGAGTCAAGAGACACCGCAGAATGGCCGACTCTGGTTAGACTTCCCTTGAACAAAAGCACGACTCGTGATGACCATGGTAGTAAAAAGTGACACTGTATAAGTCTGTTATGCAGGAGGCAAAAACAAACTCTCCATATGATTGGAAGAGATAACCAACCGGGGGAGAACCGACCAGTGAAACAAGGCAAAGGCTGAACCTAGGTCAAAACTAAAACCATCCCAAATGAAGGAAATATATAAGTGTATGTGCTTTGTTCAAGGGCGACAAACTGACACTGTACTGCCATCAAATTACGAAGTAACATCCCGTTCCCGCTCTTTTTGTTATATTTGATTTTTTTGTCTTTTTCATATAATAAGCCTGAAAAAGAATAAAAGAATGCTATGGTACAATGGATAGAACGAGTATCAAGAAAAAAATGCACTAGTTCCTGGGATTGGAACGATCCTATGCTCAATGCAAGGTGGCGGAAACTGGTAAGCGATACTCAGAGGAATGTTCCATCCATGGGTAAAAAGGGTGTCAAGTCGTGATAGCTAAGTGCATGCAATGGTTAACTTGTACAGATAGTCAAGGTCAAAATTTGGCTTAAACATCGAGTCCAAATGAAGCCGGCTAAAGGCCAGGATAAACAAGTAGCCAATATGCAATGCAATAATACAACTCAACAACACCAGGGAGCCTCTAGGGTAATAGCCAGAAAAATGATAGTGAGGAAGAAGAAGAATGAAGCTTCAACACATAAGTCATGGCGGGACTAAAGAGGACTCCCGAGCCTACATAAAACGCAGCATGGGCAACAAATGCTAGCGAGGAACTAACTAGGAAGCCCATGTAAAGGAAGGCTCTACCACCAAGTCATGATTAAATAATCGGCGAGTGAAATGGGTGTAATACTCATGACCTGATGGGATCGACCCTATGGCAAGTGATCGGAATGGAGGCTAGTATGCAAAATGCAACGGAAAGTGGATTTCCTAACCTATATTCCAGTTTTAGTTTATAAAAAAGAGATTTCAAGAAGACCAATTGAACTATCCGGTAACTAAGTCAAACAAACTCTGAATTTCAAGTATAACTTCAACAAAATGCTCAAAGCCAGCCATGCCACTCTCGCAGCGGGGCTTTATACGAGAAAAAATGAAGACAAGAAACTCAATAAATCAACTCAGTACAATAGTATAAACTTGCAATAAAAACTTCAAAGAATCAAAAAGAGATTCTTCGAAAATTGCAACAAAACTAGTCTACTGAACATCAAGGAAACCAAACGCACCAAATAGGTTAAAAAAAAATCAAAATGCGTAGCAACATGCAAGGAAAGAGTAAATGAGCAGGAGCTAGCCAAGAATCTTCAAGAAAAGACCTTGGTACTCAAACCAAAATTGCAAACGTAACAACCAAAAATTTCACCAACCAAGAGAGTCTTCACATAAAGGAGAGAGAAATAGACATATAAACACTTTAAACACAATCCAGAGATTAAAAAACACTGTAGAAACAGGTCACCACAGGCAGACAAGACCAAAAAATCTAAAAACCAAAATTTCAAAATTTTCCCCAGGCATACACGCTTTAACAGTTTGCAACAGGCGTGCATACGCGACTGTGGCAAAGGAAACCCACGTATACGCGACCACCTTTGACATAAAAAGTGTGTATACGCGATTGTGCACAGAAAAACCATGCATGCAAAAGCAAATAATGAAAAATAAAAAAGATTAAGCTTGGATAAAGAACCAGGTCTTCAGTCTGACTGAGAAAAAGTTAACTGGACTGGAAATAATAGTTAAAACTGTTGGAAACCTTTCAAACAGCTGAAACCACCCAACAGGGGAATCACAAGAATGCGATCCCCAGTGGAGTCGCCAGTTCTGTTTCGGGAAATAACTCCCTAGAGGTTTGTTGGGTCAAAACCTCCACAGATCAGGGCATGCTATTCAAGAAGGACTCACACAACCACACTTGTATGCTAAAAACTAGATAACATCGATAGTAGAACTCACCCGTAATCCTACGTTTGATGTAGATCCCGCGGGGTCCAAACCCCCAACAACCCTTCTTCCTCTTCAACCTGAAAACCAAGAAGAAATGTGCACGGAAATCTATTTGTACAACATATATTTATCCTAAATGTCAGTGAAATCCATGTGAAACATCATATAAACAATAATAAATGCTTAAATAATAATATTTTCACATATGCAAGCAGATATTAACACGTGAATTCAGGAACAAGATGGTTCTTCTTCATTACGAACAACATGTACAGTAATAAAAAGTGGAGAGATCACCTGAATCCTTCCACGATCTTCGAACAGACCGTCGTCCGGATCCGTCCTGCCCTTGCCTCGCTAGGATACTTTCAAGACTTGTGCACACGAGATGACATATAAACTGATGAACATCTCCAGGAAACAAGGGTTTCCTGTAAAAATCTGGGAAAGTGCAGGAGGCACGGGAAATCAGACTTGAATTGGGGCTCCAACAGAGTATAATATCTATAATTTCTCTCTCCCTTAGGCCATGCATGTGAGGGGCTTTTATACTCCCTCAAAGTAGTTTCAATCTGTTGGAAAAGTTGGCCACGTGCTAGGGTGGTTGAATTACTAGAGTAACCATCAACCCAGCCCAAAAATAGGGAATTTTATATATTTTTTAATGATTTTAATGGAATACACGGAAAAGTGTGTATGGACTAGCATATACACGCGGAAAAGTCTAGGCATACCCGCGTATGGGATTTTTAACACTGTTTTTTATGAACTTTGTTCAAGTCTGTGGGAATGGGTGCCCAAGGCCAAAGAGACAATCATGAATCACATGAGGGTGAAAAATGATGCTATAACACCTGTCAAAGGAATTGGTATCTTTAGTTTGGAAATTTCAGCTTGGATGTTGAATGGTGCTTGTGATTTTCCTAACTGAATTATTTCTTCCTTTGTAACTATAGTTTGGGTGGGTTTATCTTATTTTTCTACATTTGGTTTTTCATTTTCTGTTGGTGTTTCCACTGTTTTACTGCTTTTAATTTTATTTTTAGGGACATTTTGAGATGCAATGGAAGTTTTGGCAGATTTTTAGGTTTCAACAGCTGTTTTGGCAGTGGCTGTTTTAGAATCTGTTGATTTTGGATCAACACCAAATTTTTTTGGATCTGAAATTGTTGTTTTAACATAATTTGTTGTCTTGGTAGCATTAGATTTTTGAGAATCTGCTGATGTTTGAATAGTAGTATTTGTAATGTCAACAATTTTAGGACCAGGTGAAATTTTGGGACTTGAAATATTCTGATTAGGACTTGAATTCTTCTAAGTTGAGCTAGAGTTTTGCTGGGTTTACCTAGGAAGAATTTGCATAACTTTAGCTGTAGGAGCCTCTACTGTTTACTTTGTTTGAGTTTGGACAATTTTCTTAGTAGGGGCTTCTACATTTTTCTTGCTCCTAAGGTTATATTTCTTATGAACTTCATTAATTGCAAACTCATAACCTTGCTTGTAATCAAAAGACTCACCAGAATCTAATTTTAGTTGTTGTAATTCATATAAATCCTGTTCTTCTTGTGTAAGAAAAATGGTGTTATCATCATTAATTCCCATTAGATTAATCTGAGTATCTTCATCATCTTCGTTTTGGAGAGAAATTTCAGCATAGTTCTCTTGGAAAGGTGGTCTTATTGTTTGATCAGGTGCTGATTCTCTAGATTTACCAGTGTTGGTGGTTTTCCTAGAATTGGAATTTATAATTTGATGTCCTTGTTGTTGGTTATCCCACTGTGGCTTCCTTTCCATGTTATCTAACCTATCCATCATTCTTTCTAATGTTTCTGCTAAGTTATCTATTTTCAAATCTAAGGTTGATGTTTCATGTTTGATTGTCACTCTTCTTTCATTTCTTAATCTAGCTTTCTTTACTAACAAATTTGCCTCTACACTTACAACATTACTTTGCATCTGCTCTAAGGTTTCTGGGTTTTTCTCTCTCAGTTGGTAAACCATATATGTATCAAATCCATCATGGAATTTGATAAGGGAAGAGGCTGGAGGAGGTTTAATATTATCAGGGATTGCATTATAAATACTGTTATATCTTGTACAATAGTCTTGAACTGTTTCATTTGGTGCTCCTTTTATGTTTTCAAATTCAGACAAAATTTGTAATGAATTCTTCTTCTTCTCCCATATATTAAGAAACATCCTATGGAAAACAGCTAAATCAGCTATACTACCAAGAGGTAAACATTTAAACCACTTCTTAACATCACCAACTAAAGTTTGAGCAAAAAGTCTCATTTGAACATCAGCATCATCTAATTCATGCAATTCAAATTAGTCTAACATTTTATTAACATGTTGTTGTGCAGTGTAGTGAGTTGTTCCATCAAATTGAGGGATTTTTCTTTGCTAATATTGGGGCATGGAATTTAGAGGGGCTTGTAGGACCAATGGGGCATATCTGGCAGCCATGGCTTAGATTCTAGCTTGGCTAGGAGGTAAGTTTGAAGTACTTGGTGAAGAACTTGAAGTACTTGCAGATGTAGTTAAAGCACTTGTAGATGAGATTTGGATATTAGAAGATGTAGTTGGGATGCTAGAAGAAGAGCTTGGAAATGAGAATGAAGTATTGGAATATGCAACCGAAATTTTAGGGGATGAACTTGAACTATTTTGGGATGGAAATAAAACTCTAGGTTGAAAAGGTTTCTTGCGAAAAAATGAGTCTGTGTAATGAAGTGTGGTGGAAACAATGGATGAAGTGGTAGTAAACAAAGATGAACCTATAGATTCTAAATGATTGGCGGCTAAATGACTGGTAGAAGGCATAGGGGTATAGTCAGATAAATTAGTCAATTCAACTGAATGTTGTAAATAAGCTTCATCAATTTCCTTAATCAAAGTTGCAATTATAGCATCAAGCTTATCATAAAATTCTAAGACTTTTTCATATAAATCTAGTGAAACAGTTTCCTTCTTAATTTTAATGAATGAAATGAAATCAGGGTCTATTACACTATTATGTTATATGTTACTTTCTGATTTAGTTCTAAACAAAGTTTATTCAAAAGCTAGATCAAATTCAATGTCTTGTAAACTTGATAATTTATTTGGAAGAGAATTTGAATTGATCAATGGATTATTATTTCCTAAATTTTCTACTTTTTTTCTTTTCTTTACAATTCTGTCAGGATTATCTACTATGACAACAGGTTCTGGATCTGGATTGGACCTCGTATAGTAGACTCTTCTGGAAGCCAGAATTACAACTTTTTATGGAAAATTTACTAACAACTCTTCAAAACAATCTTAAGGTGAAAAGGCAAGTACAAATATTTCCTTTAAGATTTATTTTAAAACTGAGGATTGGCTAGTCCCCAGTACGGTCGCCACTATGTTATCACTATAATAATTCTCAAGAGTTGTTATTATTTTTGTGTTTTAAAGAATATTAGAGGTAACCACAAACCTACTTTTAAGCCTTATGATCTAGCATTCCTAATGCTCGAGAGGGATCTCTCTATATGATTTATCTTTGTTGATTTTAATTTATTTTAGGCTAGTTATGTAGGGTAAATTTTTTTTGGATTTTGATTTTATTTGGTTGTGAAATCACTTACTCGGATGGATATATGTAGTTTTGTATTCCATTTGGCTAATGGATTCAATGTGTCAAGCGATGAGATCGGATCAAGCTCTAAAGGGAAATGTTTACAGGGGGCAAGATAGTTGAGTTACTTCGGATCTTCAGAGGTTTCGATGATGAAAAATGGTTTCAATCGGGGTAAGAGAGAAATTAAGGGTTCTCAAATACGGATAATGAGTGAAAAGGCGAGAGGTCAATCAAAAACTAGGGAGAAATTAAGGGTTCCTTAGTCTAGATATCGTTGTAAAACATGTAAATGATAAGCGAGTTCAAGACGAGTGCTTTAAACATATTCTCGAAATAATATTCCTCGATTTATCATTTAGAGAAAAACATATAAGTATTGATGAAAAACATAAGAAGCTGACAAAGAAACAAGTGAGAATACTTCAATGTAGTGGCCCAACACATGAATCCTGTAATATGATGCTTTATTGTTGTAATCCGATCTGTTGACTTGAAATTGATACAATCACCCTTTGTTTCAAAATAGTACAACTATAGAAATGTTCAACAATTCATCTACACTTAATACTTCCAAATGAGAAGTATTTATACAAAAAACTCTTAAAAAAATATCCTAAAACTAACTTATAAATTATTCATGGAACAAGAAATATCTTCATGCAAGAAGATGGTGACAACTTTCTAACTAATGCTAGATCGTCCCTCGTTTTTTATTTAAATTCTTGTTTGTTGTCTTCAATTTTTTTGTTGATTTCTCTCTTTCTTGTTGCTCAACGAGGATTGTGGTTGAGTGTCTTTCATGCTGGGCAATTTTATCTCTGCTTTGTAATTTTTTTTATTTGACTTTGAACTTACACTCTTTCATTGTTTATTGTCTCGATTTTAACTCCAAAATTGTAACTCGCAAATGTAAAAACGACATGCTCTGTTTTTATTTTTTTCTTCTCGTAGCTTACTTTACCCTTTGATTTCACGATAAATCAATCATTTTTTCCCAAATTTACACTCGTGGAAATTTGATCTTTATCATCCTCCGAGATATTTCATACGCCGAGTGTATTTTGAGAATGTAGGATTTTTTGATAAATATGTGTTTCACCTCGTGTTGTAGGTAAAACAAATTATCAAAGTTCTCATAGATTACCTTTCTGTTGGAATACCTTGTGAGGAAGGCGGATTGGTCCGATCCTTGGAAACTTCTCTCATTTTTCTTGTCATACTCATCTTTGCTTCATTAGTTTGTCATGAATAACTAATGGATTTGGGAAGGCCTTTACGCATTTAGAACATCAAATTTCATCATAAAACTTGTAATGGCAACCTCCATGTTTTGGCATTTATCCTCTAGCTATATCATCAAATTTTTCTTAGAAATTATCTTCCTAACTTCTAGGATGGTTTATGTCCCTGTCATTAATTTCATTTTCTTCAAGTTCTTGCCTATTTTTGGAATTAAGAAATTTGATGATTTCAAGAGCTTCTTCAAGTTTCATACCAATCTCTTCTTTGATCTTCTCGATAGATTCTTTTTGTTGATTTGACTAAGTCTTTCTCCTCATATATAACCTATATGGATGGCCAAATATCATTCACTTTGCTTCAATGATATTGGCCCAAAGATGTTGTTTGACTTGTGGCATGGGTTCTTTCAATGTTAGATCTTTTTCTAACTTCTTCAATTGCTCATTTAATTTGTTTGCTCTTTGTTATTCATTCTTATGCATTATCTTAGCAAGTTTCTTTACATCTTCAAGACTTTTAAGTTGTTCTATAATTTCGTTAATCTCATTAGTCTCAATAGATGTGTCATGCATAGCTTTTACTAACTTGCTTGCTTAATATGAATGTTGTGTTGTTGTTGTTGAAGACTCGTTGTCGGAGTTGTTGATGAAGTGATAGGTAGTGTTGTAGACATTGGGACCGTAGGAGCCAATGATTATCGCTCATTGTGGAAGGTACAACAATAGTGGCTACGGGAATGACAATGACTAGGACTAGTTGTTTGTCGGCTTCTTTCTCCCTGGACCAACTTGTCCATTTCATTCTCCATTTCCTTTATCTCGAGCAATCCGAAATCGTAGAATGAGATTCATCATCTCATCTTTTCGATTTGTATCCTGTAATACTTCCTTTGCTTGAGGATGTTCCGTAGGGGGGGAAGCTTTAGTTGCTTCTTTAATGCGGCAATGTCCGCATTTTTCTTCTTTATCAATTCATATCCGCAACTCCGACATTTTTAGGATCATACTCTACTTCAATTACTAATTCTTCCAAAGATTTAGTTCTATTGTCTTTTGCTAGTGAAGATGGTTTTTCCAATTTGAGGTGATCTATGATATTTGCAAGAGTTTTTTTCAGCTTCTATACACTCATGGCCTTGGTGGTCATTGTAGAATATATCATCTCCCATGCACGCTATGAAACTCAATTTGGTCTAGAGGATGAATATCCTAGGTCAATACTTCAAAATATGTCTTTTTTGTAATCGAAAACGATGATTTGGAAGTTTGAACTATGGGTTTAGAAGAAATGTCATCCGCATATTTTTATTCCTATAGTCAAAGGAAGAAAGTAGCCTATTCTAGATGCTAGGAGTTTGTTTCAAATATTGAGAATATATTTCGAGTTTAATTTCTTCATTTTACGGCTTTGATTTTTTTTGTATCTTTCTTTGATATCCATCTCTTTTTTTCTCGTTGGTTTTTTAGATGAGGAAACTTCAACACCATGTTTCTTTTGAATAAGCTGAGTGTTTGAAGTTGTAGGTTTTTGTTCTTCTTCATTTATTGTAGGAGGTGCATTGTCCTTTGCTATTGTTTCTCGCATCAATTACCTCTATTGTTTCCACTTCTTTATTGGCAAGATTTAACTTTGGATTTTTTACTGCGTATCTCAATTCAAATTTAGTTTTAGTTGTAGTATATGCGGTGTATGATCCTTTCTCTGCATGTTTATTTTTTGCATTCTTGTCTTCTTGGGCTAGAGTTTACAAAGTTTTACTAGTATCACTTTGCTTATCTACCTCTACCATGTTGTTCTCCAACAATTCAAATTGATTGGAAAAATTTCTCTATGTCTAGTTTCTTTTCATGTACATAAGGGATTCAATTTTCATTTAACTCTAATTTTACTTATAAATCCAAGAGGATCATAATACCACATAAAACGCAGTGACTAAAATTGAATTCTACGAAAATGTTTTTACTCACTTCTGGGAATTGCATCTCTATTGTTACGGATAAAAGGGCCAACTTGATTTTTCAATTTGAACTGTGTCTTCTTCTTTGCTGTCAAGAAATTAATTGCATCCGAATTAAGAATCTTTCTTATGTACTCAAGGGAAAATAACCTCATAGGGAGGTATTTGGGGCGGTTTATATGGAACAAGACTTGATCCATAACTTGATCCATATAATCTTATCTTAGTATGGTTTTGGTACAAGTACCAATCTCCTGTTCTATTATGCTCTCGACAAGTCGTAGGACCTTCTTAATCTCTTCACTAATTTTGCGTTTTCATTTAACTGTTCAACAAATTGAAATGCAGATGAGTGAAGTCATTGGAGTCTTTTCTTATCAAATAAGTCCAAAAGATGTCGATGTGGGTTTCCTTCAACATCAAGCTTTTGAAGGTTTATAGCAAATTTCTTAGGCTGAAAGTATAAAAACATATGGAATAAGAATGAGGAATAATTGAAAACACCTTCACAAGGCATTTTTGACCAACTATTCATGAATATTGTCGGCAAGGTATTGGGAAAAATTAAAAATGGTAGCGAGGAGGTTGACCGAGGTGTGAAAGTAGACAAAAAAAATTAGCACCTTTGCAACATCAACATGTTCATCTCGTGGAATATCCAAGAATAAAAGACAGCATGGAGATGATATGTTTTGTCCTTTCGAGAAAAATTTTGCGAAGGGTATGGGGGGATTTATCTTAGGAATTTCTACAAAAAGAAGGCATGAAAGTCTGAAATATATGGAACCTCTTGGGGGAAGTCCGTATTTAGGTATAGTTGTGTGAGAGGTTTAATGGACAAAGGAACTTCATCGTGTCCGGATTGGATCTAGAGAATTTGATTAATTGACTCGGCGGTAATGGTAAAATGTAAATTTCTTTCTCGCAGTTTATTATGGCTCTCACGATCGGGGAAATAGCGGGATTGACAAAGTCTAATCACTAAGGGCATTGGAAGGTCTCGTGGGACAACATATTTTTGGTAAATTAGACTCCCGAGATGAAAACTTCATTAGCCTTATCTATGGATTTTTCTTGGCTCCAGCGGTGGAGCTCAAGAAGGTTAAATTTTGTGACTATGTCGGTAAACTTGAAGTCTTTTTCAGCCAAGGGAATGTGCTCTACATCTACAACAGGAGGTTGTAGTGGATTGACAAATGTTACTTGCTTTTGGAAACCATTATTTCTATTTGATTTTATATTTGACTTAGAAACAACCGATTTAAGCTGTAGGGAGCACCTCCGGAAAATTATAACGGATTTGCAGAATGATTGAGGATGAAATCGGGGTTTTATCTATGGTATGCGATGGTATAAACTTGCTCAATTGATCAAAGCGTGTTTTATGTAACAAAAGGCAATTTCGGGACTTTAGAGTTTCTGCAAAAATATGTCTAGGGTCTATATGAAAGGACATTTGGAAGGCAAGGAGGCTTTCTTCAAGTGTACTGAAGCTTAAATTTCTTCAATTATTCAATATTTGTGATTTATAATGGTCTAAGGCCTTAGAATACGTGAAAAGATGCCCAAGGTTTGCAGAAATATATTTAAGGAAGTAACATGGCTTTCTTTAGGTTTGAAAAAAAGGCTCCTAAATGATTCAATTAGTTGAATTACTTCTTTGGATCAAGGAACATGTCTTTTTCTTTGAAGAATACCCGGAAAAAAATGAATATTTGTGTACGCGGAGGGTTTTCGAAGTAGAGAAAGGCTTTCTAAGGATCTACTAGTCTTTATAGAGCTTTTGGATGACTTTCGCAATAGTTGTAGCAATCAAATTGGTGAATTATGTTTCAATTTGGTTTAAAAAATGGAGTCGGCGATAATTTTTTTCGGTATGACAACGCTTCTTATTAGGAAAATGTAACGAAATGGTAAAAGGGTGCAAATGGGTGGGTATAGGCATTTTAATCAACGAGTGAATGTATTAATGTGCGATTAATTTTTTGAATTGATAGGGGGCGATTTGCGCAGCTGGGTAGGAGAAAATCGGCACGAGCGGTTTTTCGCACCGACCAAAAGGTGGTTGGCGGTATAGTTTTGATTGGGTGCAATCAATTGAAAATTAGACACGTTGCTTGGAGGAAAGCTGCGAAAACCACACTTTTCGTAAGGTTTTAGGGGTGTGTTAACTCTTATGCTATCGGATGTGCGACAAGGTTTGGTATTCGTTAGATACGGTGGGTGATGATCTAATAGATGGGATAATGCGATGCAGTCTACGGGATTGTATAGGTGTGGGGCCCGAGGGGTGAAATTGGTTATATATGTGATATGGTCGGGTTTTGTATTATATAGCTAATGAGTTAGGTAAATGTAATACTATAATAGTCACAGGGATAATACATATTAGGTCCAGGATATATCACATGTGGGGAATTAAACCATTGGTTTATATAAAAAAATATGGGTTGGGATGTATATATAAAGGATTTAATATAATATAGGTTTAAAAGGTATAACGGGATTTAATATATTATGTTAAATGTCAATAATGTACAAATGGATTGTAAAAATACACTAAGTTTCTAATGTAAAAACTTATGTCGGGGGAGGGATATCTATAGTGGGGCCCGACATATAGATTTAACCATTTCGACTTAGGGTTAAAGTATTATTATGGGTTTTGTGAATAAAAGGAAAATAATAAAGGGCTTTTTACTTTTCCTAGGATAAATGCGTTTTAAATTAGGAAAAAATGACTTTTTGCAAGGGGGGGGGGAGGAGAAAAGGAAAAATGAAGGGGGAGAAGGTATTTTTACAAGGAAAATGATTTTTTTGAAGGGAAATCAATAAATGAAATGACCAATTATCTCATATCCATGCATGTGAAAACTACTTCTTCCTACCCATACGCTACCCTAACATTTTTTTTCTTCATTTACATGGGTGCATTTGAGCTTGAAAACCCTTATTAATTTTTCTTTTAAACAACAAAATAACTAATTATATCATTATTTCTTCCAAGGGCTCGCAGTTAAATTGTTGATCTCCTTATTATTCTCTACCTAACTACTGATCTGCCAAGATTAAACCTGTTTGGATAAATCTTTATTCTCTATATAACAACATGAAATTTAAAGCATGAAAGGTCAAGATTAAGTTGTTTAACCTTCATGGATTGTGGCATTTTTAACAAGTTGCACACAATATTTATTTTGCAATAAAATTAAATAGTAGTGGAATTTAAATTTGCATCACTTTCATGTTTTATTTTTATCTCTTTTTTGTTTGGGGTTCATTTTCATATTCTTTTTGATCTTTTTTCTTTCAATTCCTTTGATTTTTTCTTTTTAGGACTTTTACCCTCTCGTACATTTTTTTATTTTTCTAATATGGGAAAAAAATTTTGCAAAAAAGGAAAATATGTACATATTACATGACTAATTAGAGTAAATTCTAAATTATGAATCCTATTATTATAGGACTGTTGTCTTGTACAACAACCCTCCCAATTTCTAAATTTTTAGAATAAATTTCATCTAGAAATAGGTTGCCTTTTTTATCTTTCTTTCTAGATATAAATAAAAGATTTAGAAACAATCCGATCATTTTTTTAGAAATAAAAGATTCATTGATAAAAGGATATATTGCATATTTTTATTTACGAAGTGTGTATAAACAAATACAACCTTGAAAAAAACTTTCCGATCCGATGAGACACAAAGCTTTTAATCATATCAAAATACTATATAAAGTATTTATATTTAACAATATTTGATGTGTACATGAATTGCAAATTGGAAAATTGGAGAAATCTTTAAGTTCTATTTCCACTTCGTAAAACTCCGATGCGATGGAACTCAATCGCAATTGCATTTCAGATAAGCTTTAAAGTGTTATATTTGTTTTGCATACTTCCGATGCGATGCGATTCATCGCAATCTCATTTTCGGGAGAAATAAACTTTATATTCATTTGATTGAAAGACTCGACGCGTGGACCCCACCTCATCGCAATCGGATTATCGAAGAAACTCTTTAATGATTCATTCCATTTGAAAATCCCCCGTTGTGATCTTCGCAAATTGAAATTCGACATAAATCTTACTATGTTATTTCATTTTTCCTTTAAAAGAAATCGCGATGCGAATACAACTTAATATTCATATGTTATTTATTCATAACATCCAAAGCATTTAAAAGGTAATATTTTTCACTTATGTCAAAATATGCCGATCTCTCGATTGTACATTACCATTAATTGAAAATAAAGCAAATAATAACGATTTATTTTGTTTTGAATGCGTGAGTGTGACTCTCTAGAAGGCATTTAAGTTTTAACCACGAAAATAATAAATGCAAATCAACGAATAAATCCTTTTGTATAAATTTGTTTTCATTCTTTGCGTTTTCACCTCGGCGAAAGCTTTTACTTGTTGCGAGAACAATAGAATGTCCAATTATTTCATTCGCAAAACGAGGGAAACATTGCAGGATCATCGAAATGTCGAAAAGATCCGGAAATCACAAGCCGTACGTCGTTGCAAAAGCTCCTATGTTTACTATGCCGCCTAAAGAGAAACCTGACAAATCTTAAGTCAGGTTACACATACCTCATGCCGGGGACTTGGTAAGATGACATGGTAAAATGTATATAACTTGCTTGAAAAGGAAAACCCTAAAGTTGTTGAACCTAAGGCTACAGCTTCTACGATGAAGACGACTCAAACTCGATTCCGAAAATCTTCTTAGTGCATTAGCAAACTCATTTCGTACCGAATTGCAACTCGAGCAAATTTTTTTTCCATATTATGATGTTATTCAATGGGTAATTGATAATGTGTCTATCAAAGACAGAACCTTTGTTTCAACTTCTCTAGAGCAATATTCGGGTCATTCAAACCGAGAGGGACATCAAAGCGATGTACCACCTTCCGGACCCATAGAAAATTTATAACAAATATTTCATCGAGGAATTTGCTCTGCGAATCATGAAAATCAATCGAACCAATTAAAGAATGGAGAAAGGTTCTCGAAAAGCATAGACACGAGGCATCGTGTGTATGTACTCGCGTGGAGTCTCTTTTGCCTCCATATTGTTATGTCATGCAGCGAATGATGTGTAGATTGTTTGGGAATGATAACTCGGCTAGGTTTTCTATACAAATGGTGCCATTAATACATTTTGATGTTAGTTCCAAAATAATGGATTGGGGCTATCATTCTTTCGATAAGATAGCCAACGAAATTCTTGAGTATAGGAAAGACGAAATTCGGGAAATACCACTCCTTTTTATTTTTGTGCTTATATCCTAGATGCTCTTTTGTTTCAATTCCGAATTCCCCATATTAGGATGGAAAGGGACCCCTAAAGATCATGTTCCAATTCATATATTATATCACAAGTTCTTATGGAAGAGGCATTTCAAAATCCATGTTTACAGAGTTTGTCACGATTTTCTTATCCCAATTTATCAAACTATTTTTGGTCGATTCCCTCCCCGGGCTTTCCGAGAAAGCTAAAGTTGATTTGTCCTCAATTGGAGATTGGTTCGAGAGGAAAATTTCACAAATATCGAGTTTTCGGAAGTATTGTAGAACCACACATTCTTCCTTTGTATGTTCCGGTACAATCGTTAGCACAAGCAATTTCTTATCGGCTAAAAAAGTAGAAGGCATGTCTAGGACTTTGAAGAACGGCAAGAAGCTTATGTGGCATACTTTTCCTTTTAAATGTGGTGATTATACTCTAAATAATTTTTTCTCATGCTAAAAAAAAGTTGGTAAGCTAACCAATCTCAAGCTTTCAACAATCCCGTGGGAGGCAATATGATCCTACAAAGGTGGCATATGATTTTACTACTTCTGTTTCAATTGCTCGGTTCGAACATGAACCAAATATGTTTGATGATTTACTTGTTTTACGTAGATAAATTGTCTCAAGTTTTTTATTTGGCCAAGTCCAAATTTCAGAAAGTCGAAGAAATGAATAAATTTTTGTTATTTAGAAGTCGAGAGATTACTCAAAGTTCCTGCGGATCGAGTTGAGAGTTCCTATATAGGTGAATGAATCACAACGAGAAGGAAACAAAGAATACATACGGAAAAGAAGTAACGGGTGAACTAATCTTTGTTTACAAAAAGAAAATATTAGCGATAAATTGATACTTTGAAAAGAAAAGAAACGGCATGCTAAAATTGATGTACAACGAAAGCACGGTGTCGATACCAATGTGCATGCGAAAAGGGAGGCACGGACAATAAGATTCATCGAACGATAGCACCAAAAAGAGATATAAACAATAATCCGATTCTCAACTTGGAAGAGAGGAAGTTGCTAAATATGTAGTTGAATCTACTAAACTTATAGTTTCTCCTCATTTGCTCGACCAATATGAACAATTTGCCCAACAAATATGACAACGAATAATCCCCAAGTTAATGATATGAAAGAACATGATATAGAAATTATTCCCGAAAAATCCCACAAGTGAAATCATGTTGAAGATAGAAGAAATCCCTCCTCTGGATATATTTTACGAGTCCTAAGCATAGGGGCTATTGTGAGAAAACAAAGGAAAAGGAGGAGAACCGATCAAGATGCACTTTCAACATCACATATGGAGTTTATGAATATTGTTTATTAAAATGCTGAGGTGAATCCATCGCGTAGGATCTCACCAAATTATCATAATATGCGGGTGCCTATAGTGCTTGCTACTATAGACAAGGCCTCACGAAGTCACACAATTAATGAAACAAAAAGATTTGAAAATAGCCATGTTAGAAGAACTGAGTTTATAGGGAACCAGCAGAAAATCATTCGGTTAGAACATGTTGATTGTAGGATGGAGAGCTCAAATCCAAACAATTAGAAGAGCGACTTCTGCTGTTGAAAAGAAAAATATCAACCAACAGGACTTTAGAAAAGCAACAGCAGCTAAGTCAAGAGATAGCAAAATTACAAGCTCTTCTACAAAATGAGAAGACTTCAAAGATTGAGCAAGAGAATATGTTTCAATCGAAATTAGACAAGTTTAAGAATTATCCTAATTTGGATCAATTCAAAAATAAATCCCCTGGATACAAACAAGCTATTATCTCGGTAATTAAATGAATTTTTTTCTAAAGGTTACGAGAAGCGAGAATCCATAGGTGAAATGACATCGTCCTTAGTAGATGAAGGAGTGAGTCTCAAAATTAAATTTGATGAAGTTGATGAAAATATTTCTGAATTTCTTTTATGGCAAGACTCGAAATCGAGAAGAAAAGCAAACCTTCCCGGGATTATGGAGAGACATAAAGAAATTATTTTTGTAGAATGGGAACAAAGTTTAATCAACGAGAAGGAGCTACATCCGCAGCTAAAAGTATGATGAACAATGTAACACAATCTGGTGAATGATAACCTATATCCAATCAATTTAATTTCATATTATACCCCCTGGCCAATTACCTAGGGTAAAAAGAAACTGATCACAGCGATGGAAACGAGGAGATAATCAATAAAAATCAGCAAATTGGCCAACTACAGAGGAATATCATGGGATACGATGTGGACCTATCTTATCAAGCCGCATAGTCGGCAAACAACAATAAAATTTCTTTCAAATGCCATCGATTGCATCATTCGAATTCTGCGATGCCACATATACGAGGTAGTTGCACTCAAAGCTTAGTCATCCGGAAGAAGTGAAGGAAATGCTCAAAATCTACCATCCGGGCACATCAAACGCAACGGATAATCAATGAGTCGATTCACCTCAAGATCGCATTTCTGTTCTAGATTTTTTGATTTAGATAGATTGTAGGAATAGTTTTAGTTATTTTGTTTTGTTAATTACTTATTTAAACCCCTTTTCATGCATTTAGAAAAGGGTCCCTGAATTTGTAATATTTTGACTTGGAGATTACATTTCAGTACTCCATTTACTCTTATATTTTTATAAAGGATCACATCTAGTGATTCACATGCGTAATTTCCTTTAAGAATTGCATTTACGTATCTTGGAGTTGATTTTACATTGAAGTTGCTGGATTTGGATATCGGATTGCATTGGAAAGTATCAAGATGGATATGGTATTTCTATCTATTCACTGTTAGTTTTCATATGTTATGTGATATTCTCTTTTAAATTTCTATCGTTTATGTGTATTCGCTTTACAATATTTCTTTATACATATCATTTTTTGAGTGTGTAGAAATATTTATCTTTTACGATATATGCAAACAGTATATAATGATGAATGCAATATGTTATTATAACTGCGTTTAATTTCTTAAACAAAGTTATCTTTGTTTGTTACTGCATATTTCAATTAAGCTATAATACATTTTTCATGGTTATTGGTTAATTGAAACAATTTAAAGTTGTATTCACATTTGATGCCCGGGTTAGTTTTTAGAATTGTTTTATTGCTTTTTAAATTAGATTAGATATTTTTATTTCGAGTCATTTAGTCCCATTTTCCTTTATCCAATCATTTCATTACCAACCCATTTAAATTACTAGAGATCGGGTCCTATCAATCCGGTCGGAGCCACCACACCAAACGGAAAAGGAGTTGTCCTAAGGTCTCGGCTTAGGGTGGTTATCCCCCAATGTTTGAACGGCGATTTTTGAGGCTTCAACATTTTTGGGCGCTAGAAGGAGGGCCAAAGCTATGAATTGCGTATAAATCCAAATCCGAAAGCCATTCTAAGAGCACAACACCCTAATAACCTTCAATTTCTTCCACGTCTCAAATCACTAAAGAAGAAATTGATAAAAGTATTCAAACACCCACTACTAAAGTCTCGCATCAATCGGATAATTCGCCTCCCGAATCCCCCTAAAGTTGAAGCTTTAGTTCATAAAATTCAAGGATTCTCGTTATCATTAGAAGAATAGAAATCATCCGAAGGTAGTGTCACCTCGCAATTTGTTTCTTCCAACCTCTCACTAGGTCCACGAGTGAAAAAACTTGGGATTTCCCCAAAAGAATTTCCTATACCTAGTAGAGTCAAAAACAAGAAAAACTCCATCGGAAACGAGAATTGGTACTAGTTCTTCATCGCATATTCAATCATCTCGTTTCCCAACCTCCAAATCAGGGAAAATGCGATAGTCTCATCATCATCATGCTGCTCAAACTACATCTATTCAAACATCAATTGTCTCTTCCGAAAATGACTTCAGCTTTATTTACTACTCATACACCGAGTTGTCACTTCTAGTTCTTCTACCATCATCACAACAATGGCACAAAGACCATGGACTAGACCGGAAAATTTGTAAATATGGCTGCACCTTTGCATGACCTACCATGATCATCCCCTAAAAAATGGTTTCCAAAGTTTAGTCGAGATACTAGTATATAAGCGGAAGAACACATCAATAACTTTATGCTTGCACATAAATGCTGAATACGATAGTGCATGAAGATGTTGTGAGTCAAGTTATTTCCTTATACTTTTCAAGGGACAACACGATCCCGGTAATTTTCTTTACCTTCGCATTCGATCACAAGTTGGGATATGTTTGAAGAGAAATTTTTAACTAAATATGGAGATGATAGATCAATAGCTACCCTAATCAATGATCTCTCCAATTTAAAGACTCAACCCAAAAAGAACCCATTAAATATTTTTAACTCTCGATTCAATAAACTCTTGAATAAGATCCACCGCAACATATAAACCTAGTGAACGAGGTTAGAAGTGAATGGTACATTAATGCTTTTACCCTCGAAACATAGCAATTTTCGTAGATAGAGTCCGCAAAAACCGACTTTAGGCGAGAATATGAAAGAAGCTATTTCGATTAAAAAAAGAATGATTGCTCTAGATAAGAAAAATGCTATTGAAGAAAGAAAGTCACTTTTAAATATGATTCCAAGAAAAAATACACCAAGAGATCCATATGACATGGAGGGTTTACGAGAAAGTCCTTAAAACCATGTCTAATGAGATGGTTGAGATTAAAAAGCAAATAGCGAGAGACTTCTACAAAGAGACCATTCGAAATTTCAAGAGAAATCAACTTGAATCAAAACCTCCCAATGCAATCTCCAATGCGTGAATCGAAGAGGAAGAAGAGGAAGATAATCCTCTAGTGTTAGATGAAGAAGATGAAAGGGAAGAAATAGCTGAACTACATGAAATGTGGGATTTCATTCTCCCTAATTCGGATAGTGAAATGGAACAAGAAGCTATGCATGTGAGTACGAAGAAGAAAATCTACATCAAAACCCGTTCAAACTTTTTCCAAAGAAGAAAAACTACAACTCCGAGTACTAAAGACAAAACTCCCATAAAGAACGCTTCTTCCTTACCCACTCGGAATCAACCATCATCTCCCAATCCTCCCACAACATCATCTAAGACTCTAGTGGTATCGGATCCGATGGATTATAATATTGTTGACGACATGAAAAAGACTAGAGCAAACATCTCATTACATGAACTCGGTAAACTTAAACATCAACAAAAATCGCTATTAAAAGAGTTAAATGCTACACCTATTGGTCCTCTACCAAGTGGTGTAGTAGCTAAAGCGACTAAAGGGATTGGTAAGCCACAGGACAAAGTAGATGCAACATACACCGTTCTTATTGGAGAAAAATCAAATTCTCAAACGCCTCCATTTCTCGTTGAGTTATGAAATCTACAATAAGAATTTGCATAATTGTTTAATTGATTCTAGAGCATCCTCTAATATAATGCCTACTTCGGTACAGTAGCACATTGAATATCGAACCACGTAAGTCCGCAGGTTCACATTGTACAATTGGATTGCTCTAAAGTTCAAATTGTAGGAGAAATCATTTCGATTACCATTAGACTAGCTTCCGACCCTAGGATTGCCCAAAGAATTGATATTCTAATTGCGGATATTCTCGAATTCTATGGATTAGTCTTAAGCGAGAGACTGGTACGTGAAACTTAATGGCTATATCTCAACCGATTTTTCACATATGTGGCTTCCCTACAAAGGGAAACCAAATCAAATAAAAAAATGAGCGATAAAAATAGATGACGCACACTTTATGCATTGAATTTGAACAACCAAACGAACCTATAGCTTTCAACAACAATATTCTTGGAGGTTATTCTACCTAGTCATTTCTTGGGAATTTTACCGCACCATAATCACCTTTTTACGTAAATACTTTTTGTTTCTCAAATTGAAAATTTTTTCGCAATCTAATTCTTCTAGAATTGTTAATATTTTTGATTCATTTGTAAATAAACCTATCGATAGAAATTTATTTTGGTCATTATATTTTTGATGGATCAAAATCTAGTGATGGAGCACGAGCAGGATGTATCCTAATTGATCCGGAAAAGGAGAGAAAACCATGCTATCATGTAGATTAGAATTTGAGTGCACTAATAATACGTTGAATATGAAGCCTTGATTCAAAGGGCTTTATAAGGCTATAGGGTTAAATGTAAAATACTTGAAAGTATATGGAGATTACGAAATTGTCATAACACAAGTAAGGAATACCATCCATTGTCTTTACTGGACATCTCAAACATTATCAAACCCTAGACGAGGACCTTACCACTCAATTTATAGTATTTAATATCTCTTCTATTCCTAGAAATCAAAACACATCGGATGACCTTTGTTAGCAAATGTTGTGTCCAAACTCCTCCCTCGCCGAAGATTGCAGTCTCGATATATTTTCGTAGAATTGATTTTTTCGTCCATATGTCCCAAATAATATTACTAACTGGAGAGTATTCTACCATGATCAAGATATTTTGAATTTCTTAACCTCGAGAAATCATATGATGAACAAATTATTATGAAGATGATCATGATCCGCAAATTATTTCTAAAGAAATAATGAAAATAATATTCAGTAAATCTGTTGTTAAACTTGAGGATCTTTACGATATTAAAAGACAACGATTCAAGAAAGTTACTAATGCTAAACTTCAAAGTTCAACTCTAAAGTTTGAATTAGTGAATCTTGGCTCTAATTCTAAACCTCGAGAATGTTAATTTAGGACTCAATTTAACTCCCGGAAAAGAAAGATATGCTTTTATTAAACTTCAAAGTAAATATAAAAATGTCTTCACTTGGAGTTATGAGGAATCAAAGACTTATGACACTTATGTAATTCAACACACAATTCGAATGTTATCACGATGTTAAGCATGTTCAACGAAGTTAAGAAAGATTCATCCAAATCTTGAGGATCAAATCAAAACAGAACTCAACAAACTTTTGAAAGCCAAAATCATTTTTCTGTAAGGAATTCCAATTGGGTTTCCAACATGGTAGCCACCCTGTCGAGGAAGAAAAATGGCGATATTAGAATCTATATTGATTTCGTGAATTTAAACAAGGCATGTCAAAAAGACAATTTCCCATTGCCAACCATGGAGAAAATTCTCCAAAAGGTAGGCAGGATTCCGAACTCGTGTCCTTCCTTGATGGATTTTCAAGGTATAATCAAATTTTTAGTACATCTAGATGATAGGTTGAAAACCACTTTCGAGAACCAAATGGGGAACTTATGCTTATCGAGAAAATGCCTTTTGGTTTAGTAAATGCTAGGGAGATACTTTCCAGAGAGCCATGGACATAGCATTTTAAGGGTCGATTAATAGATCGAGTTGTCATTTATCTTGATGACATAAAAATTTATTCAAAGAAGAGATCCAATCATCTACATGATCTTAAACAAATATTTGAAAGATGTAGAAGGTTTTGGTATTTCTTTAAACCCAAAGAAATCCTTATTTACTCTCGATGAAGGAAAAATCGTAGGGTTTGTTGTGTCAAAAGATGGTATATATATCGATCCCGACAGAGTTAAAGAAATTGCTAATATTTCTTTACCTCATAATAAAAAGTCCATGCAATCATTTTTAGGTCGATTAATTTTTGTAAAAAGATTCATTCCAAATTTTTCTCAAATTGTTTTACCTATACGAGAATATGATTAAGAAAAATTCAGTATTCAAATGGGGATATAAAGAAAAAGAAGCCTTTGATACAATCAAGAAGGAAATCATTGATGCACTCGCATTGAATACTCCCAATTTTTCTAAAGATTTTTATTATGTATACTTTGGCAACCAAAAACATCCTATCTTGTTGTTTTAATACGATTTCTCAATGATCAACAAATTGAAGCACCGATTTCATTCTTCAACTCGAATCTTCAAGGAGCTGAGACTCGAATTATTCCGATGTAGAAAAATAGGCCTTCGTTGTATTTAAGTCAATTAAAAATTTTTAGGCCTTTTCTCTTAAAAACACACACAAAGGTTATTGTCCCATTCTTTGTAGTAAGACAATTATTAATTCAAAGAGAAGTAGAAGAAAAAATGGTTAATTGGGTGACAACTTTGCAAGAATATGATATTGATATTAAACCAACAAATATTGCTTAGAGGTCAAGGTTTTTGCGAGATTATTAGCGAGGAGCTCATAACATACCGGAAAATCAAGATCCGGAAAATCTGTTCAAGTAAGTCGGATAAGTGTTACTGATTTCTGAATCTCGGTATGTTGATACGATATTTTACTTGAAAAATGGGTATGCTCCTTCTAATATCGACTACAAGAATAAATGTGCTTTAAGATTGAAGGCTACTAAATATGAAATCATTGATGATGTAGTTATTCGGAAAAGAATTATGATTCAATCCTATTAAGATGTCTTGAAAAGATCGAAGCAAAAAAGGTATTGCAGAATTACATGATGGACCGGCAGGGAGGTCATTTTGGAGGTGATACCACGACTCACAAAATCATCCATGCCGGATATTATTGGCCTACCCTTTTCAAAGATACACATGATTATGTGAGGAAGTGCAAAATTTTCCAAAGTTTGCTAGTGGAAGACAAAGGAAGCCAGACTTTTTCCTTTGCAGCCAATAAACATTGAGCGACCATTTGAGCAATGGGGGGCTTGATATTATTGGTGAGATAGTAACTCATTCTTCCAAACAACACAAATACATCCTCACAGAACAAAGCATTACTTCACAAAGTGGGTAGAAGAAATTCCTCTAAAGGTAGCCAACTACGATGCAATTATTGATTTCATCGATCAATTCATCATTACCGGGTTTGGTGTACTTAACGTGCGGTATTTGACAATGCATATTATTTTTACGGGCTAATAGTATAGTGGAATTTACAATTAAAAGAGGTTTTAAATTAAAATATTTAGCAAATTATTATCCACAAATGTAATGGTTTAGGCCCGAATCCACTAACAAAAAAACTCATCAAAATCATTAAAAGGACCATTGATCAAAATCAAAAGAATTGGCACAAGTCTTTAATCTTTGCATTATGGGGCTGATCGTATTACTCTTAAAGCTTCTATAGGAACATCACCTTTCAATTTAGTTTATGGTAAAGAAGTCTGTGATACCATCAAATCTAGCCCTTCCATCATTAGCCCTAGTGCAATCCATTGAAGAAAATCATTCCTCATCCATGCAGTTGAGATTTGATCAAATCCTTAAATTAGAAGAAGGGAGAAAAAAAACAAAAAGATATTCATAAAAAACATCAACGACTTGTAAAATATTCTTTTGGTGATCTTGTTCACGAAAATGGGATAAAGCACATGAAGAAAAATGTAAGCATACCAAATTTCGAGAAAATGTGGCTTGGACTGCATTTCGCATTGCTTGAAAAGATAGGCTCATATACATTCATACTCCAAGATTTAGCGGAAAGAGAGAATCTCTTCCCCAGTAAATGGGCTTGTCTTAAATAAATTGTTTTCATAAAGAGGTAGCCCCTTCTTACTTGTACATATTCTTTTCTCGCAATTTTTTAAAGGTTGTTAATAGTCTTTGATTGACTTTTTACTATTAGAAAATTGTCTTGAAAAGAATGTTATAAATAATTATTTTGTGTAAATAAGAATTTTTAAGGAAATTATTACAATTTTGGATAGTTTAAAATAAAATGTTAAACTTTGAAACATTTGTTTAAAACATTTGCATGATATTTTGAAACTTTGAGGAAAATGTAAATCATTATAAGTTTATTAAGTAGAGAAAGGTTATGCTTAAAAAGTAAAGACTTTTTTTCAAGCTTTAGCAAACAAAAAAAATCAAAAATTGTCATCCATTTATTCTTAAGGATACAACCATTTCACCCCATCCATTTCGATTGTGATTTTTTAGAATGTAATTCTAAGAAATTATATGACAAAATTTAGGAGATAAGAGGTCTCATCACGAGCCTACTTACCATGATCATAAGAAGTAATAAAAGCTGACATTACCAATACCGCATACCAAAACGGGGTAATGGCTTATAAAAGTAAGACAAGGGGTCTCCATCACGAGCCGGCTTGTTCGGTTTAATTACAACTAGTGAATGGCATTGTTACTAACGGCTACCAAACAGTAACAATGGCTCTTAAATTTAAGAAAGAAGACAAAAAAAACATGAGATAATATGTCTTATGAATTTATTTTTAAAGAGTCATAATCTTAGTTGGATGGGATAATGAATGGTTGATGGTTAAAAGGTAACTTCTGTCGAGACTATGAACGTTTGTTGGAAGCGAGGCAATGCCTATGACAATAGAGTATATTACAAAAAGCTAAATTTGAAGAAAATCCCACTTACTTTATTATTATCAACCAATCAAAGCTTGACATAACCCAAAAATGTTTTTATCCTTGAGGAATTAGAAAGAGATTGTAAGTGATTTTTTTTATTTCTTTTTTCATAGTTAGATTTTATTTGGATTGTCCTAAGATAGTTCTCATTATCGTTAGAAATTTTTACTTACTAGAAATATAGTGTTTATTTTTTTTTCTTGTAGATAACTATTTCTTCCGGTGAATTTCCAATTGTTGTACTATACAACAACCCTCTCCATTTCTAAATTTTTAGAATAAATTTCATTTAGAAATAGGTCCCCTTTTTATCTTTCTTTTTAGATAGAAATAAAATATTTAGAAATAATACGATCATTTTTTTAGAAATAAAATATTCATTGATAAAAGGATATATTGCATATTTTTATTTACGAAGTGTGTATAAACAAATACAACCTTGAAAAAAAATTTTCGATCCGATGAGACACAAAGCTTTTTTAATCATATCAAAATATTATATAAAGTCTTTATATTTAACAATATTTGATGTGTACGATAATCGCAAAATTGGAAAATCGGAGAAATATTTAAGTTCTATTTCCACTTCGTAAAAATCCGATGCGATGGAACTCAATCGCAATCGCATTTCGGATAAGATTTAAAGTGTTATATTTGTTTTGCATACTTCCGATGTGATGCGATTCATCGCAATCGCATTTCGGAGAAATAAACGTTATATTCATTTGATTGAAAGACTGCGACGCGGTAAACCCCACCTCATCGCAATCGGATTATCGGAGAAACTTTTAACGATTCATTCCATTTGAGAAAATATACGATGTGATCTTCAAAAAAATTGAAATTCGACATAAATCTTATTGTGTTATTTCATTTTTCCTTTAAAAGAAATTGCGATGCAAATACAACTTAATATTCATATATTATTTATTCATAGCATCCCAAGCATTTAAAAGGTAATATTTTTTCACTTATTTCAAAATATGTCGATCTCTGATTGTACGTTATCATCAATTGAAAATCAAACAAATAATAACGATTTATTTTGTTTTGAATGCGTGAGTGTGACTACCTAGAAGGCATTTAAGTTTTAACCACGAAAATAATAAATGAAAATCAATGAATAAATCCTTTTGTATAGCTATTTTTCATTATTGTGTTTTCACCTCGTAGTACAGCTTTTACTTGTTGCAGAGACAATAGAACGTCCAATTCTTTCATTCGCGGAGACGAGGGAAACATTGCCCGATATTGAAATGTCGAAAAGATCCGGGAAATCAAAAGCCACCATCGTTGCAAAAGCTCCTATGTTTACTATGTCGCCTAAAGAGAAACCAAAGAAAGCTTAAGTCGATTCTGACGATACCTCATGCCGTAGATTTGGTAAGATGACATGGGAAAATGTATATAACTTGCTTGAAAAGGAAAACCCTAAAGTTGTTGAACCTAAGGCTACGATTCGACGAAGACGACTCGGACCTACGATTCTAAAAAATATTCTTAGTGCATTAGAAAACTCATTTATGCACCGAATTCGCAGACTCGAGCAAACATTTTTCCATATTATGATGTTATTCGATGGGTAATTGATAATGTGGCTATCAAAGACGGACGTAACCTTTGTTTCGGCTTACCGGAGCAATATTCGGGTCATTCGAACTAGAAGACATTAAAGTGATGTACCACCTTCCAAACCCACATAAAATTTATAACAAAGATTTCATCAAGGAATTTGTCGCGAATCATGAAAATCGATCGTAACCAATTAAATAACTAGAGAAATGTTCCTAAAAAGCATAGACATGAGGCATCGGTATGTACTATGTGGAGTCTCTTTTGCTTTCCATACTCGTTATGCCGCAGAAGAATGATGTGTAGATTGTTTGGGAATGATAACTCGGCTAGGTTTTCTATACAAATGGTGCCATTAATACATTACGTTGTTAGTTCCAAAATAATGGATTGGGCTGTCATTATTTCCGATAAGATAGCCAACATAATTCTTGAGTATAGGAAAGACAAAAATTCAGAAATACCACTCCTTTTTATTTTTGTGCTTATATCCTAGATGCCCTTTGTTTCAATTCGAATTCCCCATATTAGGTGTTGGGTGTGGAGCCCGATTATCTTGTTTACTATGTATCACGACATTGGACCCCCATGCACTTACAAGGGGCGGCAACGCCGCCCCGAAATTTAATCTTTGCTATGGGGGGGGTCCGCAGCGGCGCCCGAAGCTAAAAAAAGATGTAAAATTGCCTTGTAAAAGTATAGTAATTTCTAGTCAATGCGTCGTTCATTAGGCAAATGATCACGACGGTAGAAGTTATTATTAGATTAGGTTTTTTGCCTAGAAGGCAACCCCTTGTATATATGGGGGCATTGTATTGCGGTTGTGTATTATGAGTGTATTCTCGGAGCGAGAAACGAGAGAGGGAGACCGTGAGAGAGAACAAAGGATATTACGAGCGGATCGTACGTAGAGTTTTGTCTCTTCATTTTGTTGGATAATATAAAGGAAGCGACCTGTTTGTTCGGGGTGGACGTAGCCCAAACTCGGGTGAACCACGTATATCCGTGTCTCTCTAGTTTTATGTGTTTTGTGTGCTTGTATTTTCGGCATATTTTATGTGTTTCATTGCTCCGTAATATTTAATTTTCTAACAACGCGGTATCGAGCGAAGGTATATTTGGGCGATAAACTCGCATGAAAAAAAGGGTTCCTCGGTTCGAGTGGGAGCAATGGCGGACGATGGTAATTTTTAGGGTCGAGAAATTTAACGAGCCAAAACTTTGCATGTGGAATATGTAGATGGAAGATTATCCGTATCGGAAAAGATCTCGTACCTACCATTGGGCGGAAAAACAAAGAATCCCGGCGACCATGACAGACGCCCTAGAATGGAACATTCTCGATAGAAAGGCACTTGGAACAATACGGTTGTGTCTTGCGACGTGGTCGCCTTTCAATATTTCGAAGGAAACAACAACAAGAGGGTTTGATGCGTGACGTTGGCGAAAGCGTATGAAAAGCCCTCGGCCTCAAACAAGGTATTTCTTATGAAACGACTATTTAATATGAAGATGTCGGAAGGAGGATCATTGCGAGACCATTTAAATGAATTTAATATAGTTACCGATTGGCCTAAGTTCGTAGGGGTAAACTTTGATGATGAAGTTAGAGCTCGTTATTCTTGTGCTCATTGCTAGAGAGTTGGAATGGTTTAGTAATGGCCATTAGTAACTCTGTCTCCGGGATCTAGTACTTTAAAGTTTGATGATGTTGTTGGTGCTATCCTTAGCGAGGAAATGCGACGGAAAATCTCCGGTGAGACATCGGGTAATGCTTTGAGTGAAGAGTCTAGGGGAAGAAGAATGGAAAGAGGAAAGAGCTCGGGATATCGCGATAGAATCAAGGAAAGGCGGATCCGAGTCCGGATCGGGGATAGTGTGGCCGGAATTGCGGAAAGAGAAAGGACACCTAAAGAAAGACCGTAGATCCTCGGAAGGGAAAAAGAAGGAGACACACAGCAAGAAAACAATCATGAAGCAAATGTGACGAGGTGATGTGTTACAAGATGCTTTGATTCTTTCTTTCGAAAAATGTTACCGATTCTTGGGTTTTAGATTCAAGGGCTTCATTCCATGCCACACATAAGAAATATTTTCATGACTATGTTCAAGGAGATTTTGGACAAGTTCGTTTGGGTGATGATAAACCCTGTAAAATTGTTGGAATGGGTAAATTTCTTGTAAAACAATAGAATGGAAACTAATGGCTACTAAAGGAGGTAAGGCATGTTCCGGATCTAAAGAAAAATTTGATTTCAACAGAGCTGGGTTAGGCGGTGAAGGTTGTGTGACAACTTTCACAAATAAAACTTGAAAGGTCACCAAAGGAGCCTGGTAATAGCAAAAGGCGAAAAAGGTTGGTACATTGTATTTATGCAATGGTATTTCTAACTCGTTAATGCTTTAACTTCCAAAGGAGTAGATGCGACGATTATGGAATCATGGGCTCGGACACATGAGTGAGAAGGGAATGAAGATTCTCCACTCAAGAAATTTGTTGCCGGGTTTGAAGAATGTTGATTTGGATTTGTGAGAATTGCATTTATGGAAAACAAAAGAGAGTCGGATTTCTCGAGTTGGGAAAGAAAAGAAGAGCGAAAAAATTGGAGCTTGTGCATACGGATGTATGGGGACCTTCTCGAGTATCATCTCTCGGTGGCTCTTGTTATTATGTTACTTTTATTGATGATGCTACTAGAAAAACATGGATTTATTGTATTAGAATAAATGCGATGTATTTGATACTTTCAAGAAATGGAAAGATTTGGTTGAGATTGAGACAAGAAAGAAGTTGAAGTGTCTCGGATCGGACAATGGAGGTGAGTATTGCGGCAAATAGTTTGATAGGGTACTATTCGCAGCATGGAATTCGTAGAGAGAAGATAGTTCCAAGAGACACCACAAGAAAATGGTGTGTCGTGAAAGGATGAACAGAACAATCATGGGAGCGTGCAAGGTGCATGAGATTGCATACAGGGATTTCCTTTACAATTTTGGGCGAGATGCTTTATAGATACCTTTGCTTGTTTATCTAATAAAGCGTAGGGCCTTCAAGTTCCTTGGATGGTGGTATTCCGGAGGAAGCATGGACGAGAGTAAAAAGGTAAACTACTCTTTTTTAAAGCCTTTTGGTTGTGAGGCCTTTGTCCATATTAATAAAGAAAACGCAGAACAAAGCTTGAGGCAAAATCAAAGAAATGTACCTTTATTG
Organism: Pinus albicaulis; assembly: GCA_034641835.2. NCBI lineage: Eukaryota > Viridiplantae > Streptophyta > Pinopsida > Pinales > Pinaceae > Pinus > Pinus albicaulis. The sequence goes on along the minus strand of CM076572.1, from coordinate 1,295,965,866 downwards.
GATATGGTGCTAATGATTTTGGTTATCGCTTATATGATTATGAAAATCACAAAATCATTAGGAGCGAGAGATGTAATATTCAATGAAAAGGTCTTGTATAAGAATCGAGTTTACGAGGAAAAGAAAACTGAGGGAAAAAGAAATCAAGGAATACACGGTTCTTGATGAGATAAACTCGAAAAAAAGTAAAGGTGCTCGAAAATAATAATAATCAACAACCACAAAGAACAACAACTACCGTAAACAGCAACGGGCACCTCAAACACACGAAAGTGGTGTTAGAAGATCTACCGAGGATAAGTAGACCCCCCGAACGATACTCTCCTTCATTGTATTATTTATTGTTCGCTGGTCGGTTCTGCGTGAACACGAATGTGTATGAAGAAGCAATGCGAAGTTGAAAGGCGAAGAAGTGGGAGCTAGCCATGGAAGAAGAGATGGACTCCTTAATGCATAACCGGACTTGGGACTTAGTCAAGTTACCTCGCAGGTAAAGCGCATTGCGGAATAAATGGGTTTACGAGTGTGAAGGAAGAAGATGGAGGGAAAACGAGAGGTACAAAGCTAGACTTGTGGTGAAGGGGTTTGCACAGGGAAAAGGTATTGATTTTGATGAAATATTTTTCTCCTGTTGTTAAAATGAATTCAATCGAGCTCGTTTTAAGTCTTAGTAGCGGCGGAAGATTTACATCTTGAACAAGTTAGATGTAAAGACATCATTTCTCCATGGAGATTTGGAGGAAGAGATATACATGCAGCAACTGTAGAAGGATATGAGGTAAAAGGGAAAGAAAAAATTGGTGTGCGTGTTAAAGAAGAGCTTGTATGGTTTAAAACAAAGGCCCCAAGGCAGTGGTATTTAAAAATTTGACAAGTTTATGTCCGAACAAGGTTATACTAGATGTCACTGCGATCATTGTGTTTATTTGAAAAGGAAAAAATGATGGCGACTATATTATACGTTATTGTATGTAGATGACATGCTTGTTGCGAGGTCTAACATGCAGGAAATAAATGTGCTCAAGAAAATTGGCAAATTCATTTGCAATGAAGGATTCGGGAGCCGCAAAAAAAATCCTTGGTATGAGGATAACTAGAGACGGGAAAAATCGCAAATTAACACTTTGTCTCGGAATGAGTACATAGAAAAGGTGTTGAAAAGATTTAATATGCGAGAATGCAAAACCAGTTAGTACACCTTTTGCTAGCCATTTCAAACTTAGTAAGGATATGTGCCCAAAGACCCAAGAAGACATGGATTATATGTCTAAAGTTCCATATACATGTCAGTTGGAAGTTTAATGTATGATAGTGCACGTACAAGGCTTTCGATATTGCACATGCGATGGGAGTTGTAAGTGGGTATATGAACAATCCGAGAAAAGAACATTGGATGGCGGTAAAATGGATTCTCGGATATTTGAGAGGTACCACAAATCAAGCATTATGCTTTGGTGGTTCAAACATTGCTCTACCAGGGGATATGTTGATGCGGATATGGCAGGTGACGAGAGATAATAGGAGGAGCACTACGGGATATGTATTTACCGTAGGTGGAACATTTGTCAGTTGGGTTTCAAAAATCCAAAGTGTTGTTGCAATTTCAACAACGAAGCGCGATTATGTTCGTTTAGCTACAAGAGGCTAGTAAAGAAATGATTTGGTTACAAAGGTTTATGGATGAAGTGGGTAAGAAGCATGATATGGGCACACTATACTGATGATAGCCAAAGTGCTATTCATCTTGCGAGAACTCAACATTTCATTCCAAGACTAAACACATACATCTCAAGTACCATTTCATACGGTCAGTATTGGAAGATGGAGAGTTGAAGCTGGAAAAGATACACACTAGCCGCATCTCGCAGATGCATGCTAACAAAAGTTGTAACCGAGGGAGAAGCGAGAACATGCTCACTTTCAATTGGTCTTCAAGGATGACGATGAAGATGAGAAATAGCCGGGGTCCAAAGAGGAGTCATTGTCCGAAAGCAAATGAAGCAGCCGATGGAGTTGCTACAATCGGTCTCAAGTGGGAGATTGTTGGGTGTGGAACCCGATTATCTTGTTTAGTTTGTATCATAGCATTGGACCCCCCGTACCTTCAGTGGGGCGGCAACGCCGCCCGAAATTGTAACCAACGCCATGAGGGGTCCAGGCGGCGGCTGTCTGAGCCCCCCTTGGCGAGTGCGGGCGCAGCGCCCCGCAGCCAAAAACGGATGTAAAATTGCCTTGTAAAAGTATAGTAATTTCTAGTCAACTGCGGGCCGTTCATTAGGCAAATGATCCGACGGTAGAAGTTATGTTTAGATTAGGGGTTTTTTTGCCCTAGAAGGCAACCCCTTGTATATATGGGGGGCATTGTATTGCGGTTGTGTATTATGAGTGTATTCTCGGAGCGAGAAACGAGAGGGAGACGCGTGAGAGAGAACGAGAGGATACTACGGCCGGGATCTGCTTTGTGAGGTTTTGTCTCTTCATTTTGTTGGATAATATAAAGGAAGGATCGGGTTTCGTTCGGGGTGGACGTAGCTCAAATCGGGTGAACCACGTATATCCGTGTCTCTCCGGTTTTTATGTGTTTTGTGTGCTTGTGTTTTCCGCATATTTTATGTGTTTCATTGCTCCGTAATATTTAATTTTCTAACATTAGGATGGAATTGGACCCCTAAATATCATTTTCCAATTCATATATATCACAATTTCTTATGGAAGGAGCATTTCAAAAAAGCCATGTTTACAAGAGTTTGTCATGGTTTTCTTATCTCGATTTATCAAACTATTTTTGGCCCGATTCCTCCTAGGCTTTCTCGAGAAAAGCTAAAGTTGATTTGTCCTCAATTGGAGATTGGTTCGAAGAGGAAAAAGTTCACATATATCGCAGTTTTCGAAGTATTGTAGAACCACACATTCTTCCTTTATATGTTCCGGACATAAAAACTTGTTAGCACAAGAAATTTCTTATCGAATTTGACGTAGAAGGCATGTCTAGGACTTTGAAGAACAACAAGAAGCTTATGTGGCCTACTTTTTCTTTTAAATGTGGTGATTATACTCTAAATAATTATGTTCATGTTGAAAAAGAAGTTGGTAAGCTAACCTATCTCAAGATTTCAACAATCCCGAGGGAGGCAATATGATCCTAGGAAGGTGGCATATGATTTTACTACTTCGTTTCAATTGCTTAGTTCGAGCACTGAACCGGATATGTTTGATGATTTATTTGTTTACGTAGATAAATTGTCTCAAGTTTTTGATTTGGCCAAGTCCAAATTTCAGAGCCGAAGAAATGAATAAATTTTTGTTATTTAGAAGTCAAAGGTTACTCAAAATTCCTACGGATCGGTTGAGAGTTCCTATACGGTGAATGAATCACAACAGAAGGAAACGAGAGAATACATCACGGCAAAGAAGTAACAAGAACTAATCTCGTTTTATAAAAAGAAAATATTAGCGACAGAAATTGATAGCGAAAAGAAAGAAACAAGATTTGCTAAAATTGATGTACGGTAGTCTTGAGCCCTAGACAAGAAAAGAAAGCACAAGTATCGATGCCAATGTGCATAATGAAAAGGGAGGCACGGACAGTATATATGCGAACGGGCACCAAAAAGAGATATAAACAATAATCCGGATTCTCAACTTGGAAGAGAAGAAGTTGCTAAAGATGTAGTTGAATCTACTAAACTTATAGTTTCTCCTCATTTGCTTTCGGTAATATGAAAATTTTTGCTCCAACAAATAGGACAACAAAATAATCCCCTAGTTAATGATCCGAAAGACCGGGATATAGAAATTATTCCCGAAAATCCCATAGGTGAAATCATGTTGAAGATAGAAGAAATCCCTCCTCCGGATATATTTTACAGTCCTAAGCATAGGGTTGTTGAGAGAAAACAAAGGAAAAGGAGGAGAATTGATCAGAGATGCACTTTCAACATCACGAGGGTGGAGTTTATGAATATTGTTTATAAAAATGTTGAGGTGAATCCATACGAGGATCTCACCAAATTATCCCAATATGCGAGAGTGCCTATAGTGCTTGCTACTATAGACAAGGCCTGCGAAGTCACACAATTAATGAAACAAAAAGATTTGCAAATAGCCATGTTAGAAGAACGAGGTTACGAGGGAACCAACGAAGAAAATCATTCGGTTAGAACGAGCGGCTGCAAGGATGGGAGAGCTCACATCCAAACAATTAGAAGAGCATCTTGCACGTTGAAAAAGAAAAAGATCAACCAATAGACTTTAGAAAAAGCAATGGCAGGCTATGTATCTTGGAGTTGATTTTACATTGAAGTTGTTGGATTTGAATATCGGATTTCATTGGAAAGTATCAAGATAGATATGGTATTTCTATCTATTCACTGTTAGTTTTCTTATGTTATGTGATATTCTCTTTTAAATTGCTATCATTTATGTGTATTCGCTTTACAATATTTCTTTATACATGTCTAGGGAAAATTTTAAGAACCCCCGTAAATTTATATGTATAATAAATGGGCGAATTCCCATGAGACATAGGAAAAATGGAAGACGATTTTATTAATAATATAATAGGTATATATAATTTTTTTGCAAATCTCTCATGAGATTATATTATCTTGTAAAATCATGGCGAATCACCAGTACAAATGGAAAATCAGTAGTACAAAATGGCAAATCGTTGTCTAGTGGAGTTCGGGGTGTTGGTTCCAATGAAGATATGGTAGTTGAACCAGGAGTTGAAGGAAGTGAACCATCGAGACCAAGCATGGCACATGGTGACTCGTGAGGGAAGTAGTCCTCATGTAGTTTGGAAAACGTGTTCTAGTTCTACTAAGTGTAATGTTTTTGCTCATGCTACTACTAGCATTGATATTGAGGTTGGAGAGGAGTTTGAGGAAGCATGGAAGGTAGCAGTGGTGGAGAATTACAAAGAGAACCCCATGATGGGCTCCATTTCGCCCTTTGGTATTTGGGCCTGCAAGATCTTATGTCCATTGAACCAACAATTAATTGTTCAACCAACAATCAACTTGACTGAGTTGATTAGGTACGAGTCAAATTAGACTAATATTCAAAACTATGCTTTTCATTATCCCATATTTATCACACTAATGCTACACAACATTGAGCATTTGCACCCAACTCTCATGCATGCACACAAAATTTTCATTAACATCTATAACCCTAACCAAGTGAGAATTGATTAACAATTTGCACCAAAGTTTGTTATAGTGTTGAAAGTTCATAAGAAATTTAGATCCATGGTACCTTAAATAGATTTTGAGATAACCTCCACAAATTTGACCACAATTGAGCAAACTTGTGATAAATTTTAAAACTACAAAAATTAGGATTTGTGTTCCTAGGAACAATCATAAGAAGTAGTGGACATATAGGTCGATTTTTTAGTCTTGACACATTGATAATGCAATGGCTTAGGTCAAAACTCACACATTGAAAAGTCATCAATGAAGAGAAGACAATATCATTATGAATTACAAATACTCCAAACTTCCTACCAAATTCTACTTAGTTGTCTGCAACTCAGCTATACATAATCTTATGGTAAATACAAAATCCACAAAGCCTTCTTCACATAGCTAATAAATGGCCATTGGAATAGCACCCCTTATATAATAGTAATAGTAGCAATCAATAGATTATTTCATATTGAACTTCATAGCCATAGCACTCCTATGTATTGTATGTTGTATTCAACTTGCATTATCAAATATAGATACAATCATATTTTTGATTGATACATGTAAAGCATACTTGTGCACAATGTTGAATGCAATGTCAGTCAAGGCGTAAAGCCGGTTTGACGTGTAATGATCTATGAATTTTGCATGCAAGTTATTATAACCAACAAAATTTTGGGCCCAGTTTGAATGAGCAATGGAGGACACTCTCTGAGAGGCAAACTGGAATTTGTACGTGTTCTACAGTCCAATCTCAGTGAATGTTACAATATATCAAAAGAGTTATACTTCAAGGTTACAAAACCATAGTAAAAATCTCTAGACATAAAGAGGCAACGTTACAAAACCACAGTAGGCTTAGCCCAGCACCAATTACCCTGAACAACTCTAAACAAAACCATAAATTCATCTTTCTTTCAGCTCTGCTTCAAACTGGAGCAATCTATTCTGAATTGGAGACAAGAATGACATAAGATCTTTAATAATTGTACTTCTTTTGGAGTCCAGGATCCCTTGTCAGCATCCAAAGACACGTTGAACTAACAAAAAAAGACAAGGAAATTTTATAATCAAGTTTTTGAATATCATATATGAATAGCAGACTTTAAAACTAGTTTTAAAAAATATGTATACAATACAACACAAAATTATACAGCACAGCACATTGAATTTCTGGACAAAAATATAAATAAACAATAGTACCAGCTGGGATCTTTGCTATTTAGATGAGGATAATTTACCAACATTGATTTACACCATCAAGAAGCTTGACACAGCAGATCTTAAGCATGACAACAATTTAAAATAAAACTGTTTCTCAACATATGTGTAGACAAAGAACATCCATCTGGTAAACGCCGACACTTAGTGGTGTTTACTTATGGCCCACCCCACATTCTAAATAAATATAAGCCAGAAAAAATGTGTGTTTACATTCCTATTTCTCTTTCAAATAGTATTTTTTGTTTCTCCTTGCTAAGACCACGAAAGAGACCTATTTGTGATCCAGAAAACATGTATGCTTATATAATTACTACTCTTTCAGCTAGTGTTTTGGATTTCAGCTCCACTAATACTCTCCTAACACAGAGCCAGAAAGGAGCCATTTGTGGTTATGGATAGCTGATAACCGTTTGTGGCAATGGATAGCTGATCAACTACTATCAGTTGGCTTCTAGGAGCTAGTTTGAATACGATCAACTGGGAAGGTGATAAATATGAGGTTCATTCCTCTCATTGATGGCAGGAAAAAGCACATGATCCATGCCAATGCACTACACTTGGTCCAACAAGCAAAACAAAATGGAATTTTCATTCCCAAGTGATTTTACTCATGCAATAGAGGTCCTTACCTCAGTAACAAGCTATGATATCAAATTCATTGTGTAGGAAACACAAATTCATTTTTAAGCTTAATGTTTCCCACCTCAAATCATTGGAGTGTAGGAAAATTACTCAACAAATGTGGAACTTAATTCCCTATTCTATTGCCCGTGTTGAGTGGAATTTGTGGTGGGAATGTGGAACTTACTTCCCTGTTCTATTTCCCGTGTCGAGTGGAATTTGTGGTGGGAATGTGGAACTTACTTCCCTGTTCTATTGCCCATGTCAAGTGGAATTTGTGGTGGGAATGTGGAACTTAATTTTTCATCTTGTCCTTAACCCCAGATCTATCCCTCCTTGAAACATGATGATATCCAAGGAAAGATGGTCTCCCTATAAAATTCTATAAGGGTTTCTGAGACACCATTGGGAAACCTTTTAAACGTATGCTTGGAAGCTCTTCATCTAGAACCACTTGCAGAGAAAACTAATGCAGGCATATTCAATATAAAGTTATAAACCACAACTCATCCAACAGGAACTTAATTAATGATCCCATGCTAATCATTCTACTTTACATGGATTTCAAGACTCCTATAGAAGTATTAACCACAAATAAATTAACATGTGGCTACTTAATGGGTAGATTCATTTTATATAACATTGTGGAAGCTTCAAAGCTATCAGGTGGGCTGGAGAAATCCATCAAGAAGATCTGATCCTCAAAATTTATTTTGATAAAGTCCTACACATATTAGAATGTTATTTTAGTTCAGATATGATGACAACAAGCCAGAAATGGTCCTTTAGAAAAGGTTTTATTTTTCCAATAAAACATTTCATCACAGCTACTGCTCTAGGTTAGCTAGAGTCAAGTGCAAACCGAAGGAACGATCCTTATCAGGTGCCTACAAGATGTTTTAAAATCCACTTTGTAGATGACTCTGTGCTCTCTCTAGAATTAGCCCAATCTCTGGATATGATGACGTATTGGATTTGGCCCAAGTTCAACAAAGCAGTGAGCATTATGTTCACCAAAGCATATTTTAAGGTTCAAGCTAGGCATCTAACATTAAGAAACAACTAAATCCTAATTAACAATTACATCTGAATCAGGTCATTTTTTATTCAAACATGGATGGCATAACAATGTTGACAATGTGAACATGGAATAACCTCCATAAGCTGGTCAAAAAGAGGATAAAGGCAAAGATGGTGGAAGCATCTACCCATGTTTGAAGATGTTGTTCCTACAATAGCGTTGGAAATGTGGCATCATTGAATCTTACACAAAGGAAGGGTGATGCTTTGGTCTATTTTCGGTTTATTGTAATTAATGTTTATGAGGTATCATTCTACCATTTCTCTTCTATATTCCCTTTTCTTGTTTAGTTTTTAGGTCGATCAAGTTCTACAAGTGTTCATTTGTACAGACCATGCAATTGATGTCTATTTGATCCATAAAGAGATCAGAGATTAACCACTGATAGCCACTGGCATGATTGGACAGATTAACAGTTTGCACACAAAATACTGACAATCACTAACAATCACAAAATATTATCTTCCTTGGTTATCTCTTCCTCTTCTTGAATTTTGTAAATTATATGTTATAAAAAAACTGAAGAAACAAGCTAGGAAGTGTTGTGATCTTTCTTGTTAAATTATAGAGAATCCTCATGACTAATTTGGGATTAGTCAATTTGTTGTTAGGTGCTTTAGTCAATCTGTATAACTAAAGTTTAATTTGTATAAGTTGTATTGCGGTTGTACTAATACAACTTTGGAGTTCCCTAACAAACTAAGGTTAATACTTATAAAAATGACAAACCCAAAAGGGACAAAAATTTCAGAACATGCTCATAAGGTCATTTTCAAAATTAACAAACTCTAAATTCACACATTGGGGAAAAACAGACATCCAAATTTTCCAACACATTAAAAACTCATTAGTTCTTTAGCTCATGTGCACATCTTTACCATGCCACCTTGTATTTAGACAGGCCTAAAAATATCTTACAATGTTTATTTCTACACTTGCATAGATCATCTTAAACCCAAACCCATTAAGCATATATATATATATAGAGAGAGAGATCAAACAGGCACATGTTAACCTACAGGCATAAATGTCTCGCTTGTTAATGGATCAAAGTTAAGATGAATATATGCTAAGTTTTTGTCTTTTTAACATGATGGAAATTAACAAACAGCCAGCTTTTTACTTTTGACATTACATGCCAAACCATAGCTAGTTTTCCATTGTAGTTCATTAGAGCTAGCATTACCACAGACTTAACACATCTATTCCACGTTGTAGAGTGTGCCTCACTTCAGTGAAATCATTGATCTTCTCAGTATTTACTTCCAATGAACTAAGAACATTGATTTTATCTAATATCAGTCTACATCTGCACCCTTTGATACAGATCTACCCAGGACTAATGTTTCTAGCAATACCCTAAAGGGGGTCCATCTATAACAATGCTCTAAAGGTATCCACACAAAAAATGGTAAACCACATACAACACTCTCTAGAATATCAAAACAACATAGAAAGAAACTGACAGCATGATAAAAAAGTAACTCGCCAGAAATATTCAAGCAATTTATTACATTCAATACTTTTCATATACACACCTACATATCTTCCAAATCACCATAAGAAGCCTCTGGAACATTTAGAGTGCCCTGAATTTGCTTCATTTCCTCCTCAATCAACCACTCACCTGTTTCAAAACAAAATCTGACTCAGATTATAGACCAACCTTATACATTTCATAATCATATAAAAATATTAAATAAGCCTCACCTTGAAATTTCAAGGCGATCTCATAAGAGTAACCAATTCGTTTATTATTGCGCACTGTCACCAACGATGCCTGAAGCAATGTTCAGTAATTATACTCAGTTCAATATGAATTCAAGGGCTCAAGAATAATTTATACACAAAATTATCTACACTAAAAAATGTTTAGGGGAAGTTGCGTATCAAAATAAATGGAAGAACATGCAATTGAAACTTGTTCCTATAAATCTGCTTCCAGGATTTTAATTCGGATAAAATTGAAACGGACATTGGTTAATTAGTTTTCACATAGATGTCTTCCCATAAGCTGATGTGCAAAAAATCTAAGTGAAGTGAACTCTTGCCTCCGAGTGTAAGTAAAAGGTTACTCAATCAGTGAGCATTTAAGGTACAAGGCTATTATTATCTCATAACCTGCATAACATTAATCAAGCATTCCACTTTCTTTCTGAAGGGGTTGGGATAATAATTGCACAAGAAAGAGTTTTGGATGCAACCAACAAAGAAGCAAGTACTGAATGCCCAGTCAACATGGGGAAAATAGGAAGAGTTTCAAAAATATCGAATTTTGCGAGATGGCCTCGAGGGATTCTAAAAAAACAAAACAAAAACAAAAAGTCCCAAGAGAAGGAAAACATTGCAAAATAGGCAAAAAATGATGGATAATTAAAGAAGCAGGTTTGCAAGGATACTAAAAAATCCCACAAACAATTATAATCACTATTTGTGAAGTTTGAAAAATAACAGGAAGGAAATCAGTCTTCATCATGACTCAAAATCACAAAGGCAAAATCCATCCAAACCAAACAAAAGACCAAGTACAAGATTTCGCAGAGAAATAAGCTACAGCTTTTCAGCTTAAGCAATGTATTCATAATTCCTCTGGAAAATAAGGAATGACTAGCAAACAGTTCTTTAAGGCAGCTCATCCAAAAGATTCAGATCCATCCCAAACCTGTTAAAAATTATACATTACGATATAAAGGGCCCATTGTTTTAGCAAAAGATTCAACCCTAAAACAATTTTAGTGAAGCTACACCCAACACCAACAACATCACATTTTGGCTTTCCTAAGACTTATGAAAAAACTAGGAATTCAATCTTCAGGGGAGGCATGAAAATAGACATCCAAGATTTTGTAGCATCCTAGGATGCTTGCCAAAGCAACACAAATAATTTACTAGGTGCATTGCACAATGCAGCCTTTATTAATCCCAGCACATATTTGGACAGACATTTCAATGAATTTTATTGTTGGACTTCCAAAAGCGAGCAACAAAACAATGATTAAGGTCATGGTAGATTGTCTTTAAAGCAACTCATTTTCGTGCCTCCACTCATCCTTTCACTCCTTTCTCAATTTCCCAAGCATTCGTGGATAATATCTTCAAGCTACACAGTATGCCAACTTCCATTGTTTCAAATCTGCAGGGATGGTTGCAGTTAATGACTATATTAAGGGCTACACTAAGAAGTCTACAACACCTCCATTGCTAGCTCAACCTTTGCAATATATGCAAAATTTCCAATCTTATATTGTTGGGCCTGGACCTCCAATGCAAAGCTTTTAGATTTTTCTCCATATTATCAAATTTATCCTAAAATTCCTCTTTAATAGCTCATCTGGGGACCTAATTGAATGACAGGAGATGACATGGCACATTTAGGTAATACGTGGATGGGGAAGATGATCTAGAGGGCTAGCCACTAGTTGGAGTAACCGAGAGACCTTTGAGAGTCAACACTGAGCATCCCTAAGAGACTGAATGAGTCAACACTGAGCATCCCTAAGAGACTGAATGAGGTAATGACCTCTGAAGAACAGAGTGCTAAATTATAAGTACAAATTTATGTCTTTCCTTGAAGCTAAATCCCACAAATCCCTAAATCTACAAAGGAATGATACCAATTTGAAGATGGTCTTGAGGAAAACAGGTTGGGCTGCAAACTCTGCTCGAACAACAACCTGAGGTACATTTTTCTTGCATCAAATGTAACTAAGAAATAGGATCTGGACTCTTTCTAACTTCTCCCAATCAACTTGAGTCTTGAAATAAAATTCCATACATTTACTACCTTATTAGTTATACAGTACTACTGAAAAAATCAATAACAACATCTAATAAGGCATGTTCGTAAGAACAAATTAGTGAATATTTTATATCCTTTTTCAGTATAGGAAAGTTCAGAAAGATAGTAAACAATACAAATCCATTTCCTTTTATCTATGATATATCAAATCCAAAGGGTATCAACAAAAAAATTCTTAATCCTAGAAGTACTAAACGTGTAAAACAATCATATTCTATTATGCAACCCAAGTGACCAATTTAAATATGATGAGTGTGCCAATGATTTCTACCAATCATAATATGGCAATATTTCATGTAAAATTTCTATTATTGGCCAGTGCAATATCTAACACCCATTATTATGTAAAATTAGTACATCTTGCTCATAATTTTTTTTTCATTAACAAGCATGTAAGCAACTTGTATTTCTAGTTGTATAACTTCATCTTTACTATATGCAAGATAATCTCAATAGTGGAAGTAAAGAGGAAATGTTCCTGGGTTACAAATCCATATTTTTGCTTTGTCCATTTAAGTTGAAATTGCTAGATATTGACACTCTCTGTAAGCACTTTACCATCTTGTGGATCATAGAATATCTCAATCAGAATTATAATGCACCTTATATCTTTGAACATTGTATAAAAACCTTGGAAATAAAAGCTATGAAGCAGACCCAACAATGATTCAAAACAAATGAACGTATATACAAAATTGGAAATTTGTACCAAAAATATGATTATACAAGTTGTATCCAACAAGGTTTCTGCAGTCAAGCAAAGCTACGAAAGAGTAATGCTCAGAGTACTTACCAATATGCTTGAAAATGGCAGCGGCTTTAAGCCCAATTGTTGTTAAACCTGTAGTCATTGTTGTTCCTTTTATTTTGCAAACCTTTCATTGAAGTCAGAAATCAATACCTAGAATCCAAGTTGATACTTGCCCTCAAATTGTTGGTGTATTTGTGGGGATGCTTAAGACCATTTCCATTAGCGACATTCATCCACATTGCCTCTGTTTTATTGCTTGGTTTAGTGTTGTCACTATAAATCAAGGGATAAATAAGTATTTTTACTTCGATACTTGCAATCAAATTGTTGTTGTATTTGTGGGGATGCTTAAGGCCATTTCCATTAGTGACAGTCATCCACATTGGCCTTTTTTTAGTGCTTGGTTTAGTGGGAAATACCTTGCTAGTAGTAGTAACCAGTCTACCTTGCCTCAAACAGGAGCACATTCGACGAAGGACACACCCGCACTGTAGATTTGAACTCACGTCAAACTTTTGCTTCCACATTTACTCAAGTTTAAATGTTTATGACTCAGTTACTCAAAATTTATCTTAAGAAACTACTGAAATGAATTGCAGTCAATGCTTAATAAGCAGATAATGAATCACCAATGGAGGAGGTATCTGCAGGGATGGCTGCAGGTAATGACTATATTAAGGGCTACACTAAGCAGTCTACAACACCTCCATTGCCAGCTCAACCTTTGCAATATATGCAAAATTTCCATTCTCATATTGTTGGACCTGGACCTCCAATGCAAAGCTTTTAGATTTTTCTCCATATTATCAAATTTATCCTAGACGTACTCTTTAACAGCTCAGTTGAGGACCTAATTGAATGACAAGAGATGACATGGCACATTTAGGTAATACGTGAATGGGGAAGATGATCTAGAGAGCTAGCCACTAATTGGAGTAACCGAGAGACCTTTGAGAGTCAACACTGAGCATGCCCTAAGAGACTGAATGAGGTAATGATCTCTGAAGAACAGAGTGCTAACTTCTAAGTACAAATTTATGTCTTTCCTTGAAGCTGAATCCCACAAATCCCTAAATCTACAAAGGAATGATACCAATTTGAAGATGGTCTTGAGGCAAATAGGTTGGGCTGCAAAATATGCCCGAACAACAACCTCAGGTACATTATGCTTGCATCAAATGTACCTAAGAAATAGGATCTAGACTCTTTCTAACTTCTCCCAATCAACTCGAGTCTTGAAATAAAATTCAATACATTTACTACCTTATTAGTTATACAATACTACTGAAAAAATCAATAACAACCTCTAATAACGCATGTTCGTAAGAACAAATCAATGAATCTTTTATATCCTTTTCCAGTGTAGGTAAGTTCAGAAAGATAGTAAACAATACAAATCCATTTCCTTTTATCTATGATATATCAAATCGAAAGGGTATCAACAAATAAATTCTTAGTCCTAAAAGTACTAAATGTGTAAAACAAGCATATTCTATTATGCAACCCAAGTGACCAAATTAAATATGACGAGTGTGCCAATGATTTCTACCAATCATAATATGGAAATATTTCATGTAAAATTTCTATTATTGGCAAGTGCAATATCTAACACCCATTATTATGTAAAATTAGCTCAAAAATTAGTACATCTTTCTCATAATTTTTTTTCTTTAACAAGCATGTAAGAAACTTGTATTTCTAGTTGAATAAATTCATCTTTACTATATGCAAGATAATCTCAATAGTGGAAGTAAAGAGGACATGTTCCTGGGTTACAAATCCATTTTTTTGCCTTGTCCGTTTAAGTTGAAATTGCTTGATAATGACACTCTCTATAAGCACTTTTCCATCTTGTAGAACATAGAATATCTCAAGAAAAATTATAATGCACCTTATATCTTTGACCATTATATGGAAAACTTGGAAATAAAAGTTATGAAGTAGACCCAATAGTGATTCAGAACAAATGAACGTATATAAAAAATTGGCAATCTGTACCAAAAATATGATTATACAAGTTGTTGCCAACAAGGTTTCTGTAGTCAAGCAAAGCTATGAAAGAGTAATGCTCGGAGTACTTACCAAGGTGCTTGAAACTGGCAGTGGCTTTAAGCCCAGTTGTGGTTAAACCTCCAAACATTGTTTTTCCTTATATTTTGCAAAGTTTTCATTGAAGTCAGCAAATCAATACCTAGAATCCAAGTTGATACTTTCCCTCAAATTTTTGGTGTATTTGTGGGGATGCTTAAGACCATTTCCATTGGCGACATTCATCCACATTGCCTTTTTTTTGTTTCTTGGTTTAGTGTTGTCACTATAGATCAAGGGATAACTAAGTATTTTTACTTCGATACTTGCCATCAAATTGTTGGTGTATTTGTGGGGATGCTTAAGGTCATTTCCATTAATGACAGTCATCCACATTGGCCTTGTTTTATTGCTTGTTTTAGTGGGAAATACCTTTCCAGTAGTAGTAACCAGTCTACCTTGCCTCAAACAGGAGCGCTTTCGATGAAGGACACACCCACACTTTAGACTTGCACTCACTTCAAACTTCTTCTTCCACATTTACTCAAGTTTAAATGTTTATGATTTAGTTACTCAAAATTTATCATAAGAAACTGCTGAAATGAATTGCCCTCAATGCTTAAGAAGCATATAATGAATTGCCCATGGAGGAGATACCTGCAGGGATGGTTGCACGTAATGACTATATTCAAGGCTACACTAACCAGTCTACAATGCCTCCATTGCCATCTCAACCTTTGCAATATATGAAAAATTTCCAATCTCATATTGTTGGCCCTGGACCTCAAATGCAAAGCTTTTAGCTTTTTCTCCATTTTGTCAAATTTATCCTGGAAGTCCTTTTTAATAGCTCAATTGAGGACCTAATTGAATGACAGGATATGGCATGGCACATCTAGGTAATACGTGAATGGGGAAGATGATCTAGAGAGCTAGCCACTAACTAGAGTAACCGAGAGACCTTTGAGAGTCAACACTGAGCATGCGTTTAAGAGACTGAACGAGGTAATGACCTCCAAAGAATAGAGTGCTAAATTATAACTACAAATTTATGTCTTTCCTTGAAGCTAAATCCCACAAATCCCTAAATCTGCAAAGGAATGATACCAATTTGAAGATGGTCTTGAGGCAAACAGGTTGGGTTGTAAACACTGCCCGAACAACAACCTGAGGTACCTTTTGCTTGCATCAAATGTACCTAAGAAATAGGATCTGGACTCTTTCTAACTTCTCCCGATCAACTTGAGTCTTGAAATAAAATTACATATATTTACTACCTTATTAGTTATACAGTACTACTGAAAAATTCAATAACAACCTCTAATAAGGCATGTTTGTAAGAACAAATCAGTGAATCTTTTATATCCTTTTTCAGTATAGGTAAGTTCAGAAGGATAGGAAACAATAAAAATTCATTCCCTTTTATCTATGATATATCAAATCCAAAGGGTATCAACAAATAAATTATTAATCCTAAAAGAACTAAAAGTGTAAAACAAGCATATTCTATTATGCAACCCAAGCGACCAATTTAAATATGATGTGTGTGCAAATGATTGCTACCAATCATACTATGGAAATATTGTATGTAAGATTTCTATTATTGGCCAATGCAATATCTAACACCCATTATTATGTAAAATTAGCTCAAAAATTAGTACATCTTGCTCATAATTTTTTTTCATTAACAAGCGTGGAAGCAACTTGTATTTCTAGTTGTATAACTTCATCTTTACTATATGCAAGATAATATCAATAGTGGATGTAAAGAGGACATGTTCCTAGGTTACAAATCCATTTTTTTCCTTATCCATTTAAGTCGAAATTGCTTGATATTGACACTCTCTGGAAGCACTTTTCCATCTTGTAGATCATAGAATATCTCAATCAGAATTATAATGCACCTTATATCTTTGACCATTGTATGAAAAACTTGGAAATAAAAGCTATGTAGCAGACCCAATAGTGATTCATAACAAATGAACGTATATACAAAATTGGCAATCCGAACCAAAAATATGATTATACAAATCGTTGCCAACAAGGTTTCTACAGTCAAGCAAAGCTATGAAAGAGTAATGGTCGGAGTACTTACCAAGATGCTTGAAAATGGCAGTGTCTTTAAGCCCAGTTGTTGTTAAACCTGGAGACATTGTTGTTCCTTGTATTTTGCAAACCTTTCATTGAAGTCAGCATGTCAATACCTAGAATCCAAGTTGATACTTGCTCTCAAATTGTTGGTGTATTTGTGGGGATGCTTAAGACCATTGCCATTGCTAACATTCATCCACATTGCCTTTGTTTTATTGCTTCGTTTAGTGTTGTCACTATAAATCAAGGGATAACTAAGTATTTTTACTTTGATACTTGCCATAAAATTGTTGGCGTATTTGTGGGGATGCTCAAAGCCATTTCCGTTAGTGAAAGCCATCCACATTGGCCTTGTTTTATTGCTTTTTTTAGTGGGAAATACCTTTCTAGTAGTAGTAACCAGTCTACTTTGCCTCAAACAGGAGCACATTCGACTAAGGACACACCCGCACTGTAGACTTCACACACCCAGGCTGTAGAATTTACACACCCACAACTTACACACCTGCAACTCAACAATGATGGGTTACAAAGAGAAAAAAAAGATGACTTCCAAAGTCTCTTGCTGGAATATTTATACCAAGAGTCGACATTATCTTGCCTCGCCTTGAAAATAACCTGTGCTCTTCCACAATCCAACCTGTGCTCTTCCACCACATGAATTAAGCTGAAAAATCTGAGAATATATCGGTGAAAAATCTCGATGGTCTCCTTGGTGTTGCTCTGGTCTGATGTGGTCTCATCGACTCTGCTCTGTCTAAATACCAAAGTATTAAGGGGTGAAATTTTATGTAAAATGCCTAAATGGGTTTTAACATGCACGCTTCCTAGGTTAAGGAGACACCAGCGGTTAAGTGTAGAAGACCTTCCTTACGCTCCTTTGTATAGTGAATAAAGACCCAAGGAGGGCATGGTAGGAGGGTCGATGGCTATAAGAAATATGATTAGTGTAGGAAGGCGAGGTGATCTCGTTGACCAGAAATTAAGGATGCTATTTCCCTCTTCCCTCTTACCTAAAAACTCATGTTTATCAGATGATCAGAATGAAGCAAACATGCAGAAGGATCATCGTTGTTTCTTGCTCGAAAATGACAGAAAGGATCGGAGTTGTATCTTGCTAAAAAATGACAGAAGGATTAGCAAAATGTATTTTATAGAGATGAATTTCAACCTTACCCTCGATTTGCAAACCAAGAAATCTGGCTATTGCAACCAAGTCTGTATCTTGCTCGAAAATGACAGAAGGATTAACAAACTGTAATTTATAGAGATGAATTTCAACCTTACCCTCGATTTGCAAACCAAAAAATTTGGCTATTGCAAGCAAATCGAACTTCAAAACCTGTAAATCGAGGTGAATCTGCCCAAATTCAATGAGTCCAACCTTCGAACCAGGCGAATCGGACCTTTGCAATGTAAATCTAGGGCGAATCCCACCTTTCCAATTTTTATCCGCTTTAATTTGGAGGGCTAAAATATAATAATTATTTATTTTTTAAATAAATTTTGGGCTAAGTTGCTAACTATAGAAAAAATGGGTGTAATATAAAAAATTCGCCTCCTCAAACTATAAAATCCCTTAAATTTTGCCTTTGGGCTAAAATTTGCCCCTAAAATTTTCCATGTACGAAACAGAAAGCTGACCCTCTCAAGGGCCAGCGGAAGAAACAATAGGCTATAAGGCTCGGTAGGGAGACTAAAATTACTTTGACGAAGGAAGACCTGGAGAAAATCGCAGATGCGGTCACCCTCGGCTTGGAAGACAGATGGATTTCTTTGGAAGAGCAGCAAAAGGCCACGGTCACCGCACTACAGTCTGAGCTCCAAGCCCTACAGCTCAAAATTGATACCCTACAGATGAGCATGGTTCAGACGAGACCACCCCCATCAACTAGTAGTGAACTGATCTTCATGACTGAAAGCCGCCTTTGCCCCCTGCCAGGCGCAACTCCAGGCCTGCACAGAAGTACAACTGGATTTGGCCTAGCTTCCACACGAAACGCTACAGGTCCTCCATACATCCATCTTCGAGGAGATCTATCACAAAGACCATTGGGTGCATTAGCATCTCAGTACAACCAAGCAGACAATCGTTGAAAAAACCGCTGAGGCGTCACAGGCACAGGCTGCATGCACCCTTGCCACCACACATCAGACTGAGTTGGAACATCTAATCAACAGGCTATGCGTAGACGTGACTGAAGATATCCTGACCTCTGCTACCCCACATGCCAAGATTGAGGGACTCGTTGCAGCCTTGAAGGCTTTTAGGACCAAGATTCAGAATGTCAAGACTGATATGGAGCAGCAGATTGCTGTGTTGCAGGCCAAATTGCAGCCAGAATCTCCGCCTGAGGTACGAGCACATCGAGCTGTGCTGGTCATGGAAGCCACGAATACCATTACAGCCCAGATCGCTCAAGGCACAGACTTTATTGAGACAACTATGCAGTTGTGGTCTATGGTACAACGTGATCCTCTCCTGCGTGAATTTACTCAAGAGGTACGACAGAAGGAAGAATTATTTGAGCAACTAGAAGCTATTATGCCCACTTTGATCTCCACTCAGCGCCTGGCACATCTGCGAGCCATACATGCACTTAGAGATGACCTGGAAGAGCTTCACCACAAGAAGAAAGTTCTGAGTGACCACCTCAAGCCATGGACCAATGAAGCCCTTAAGCTATCTCAAGAAGTGGATGTTGTAGTCAAACAATTGAATCAGACCCTAGAAAGTGTCACTGTCACTACTAAAGGCCCAACTTCACATAAGTTGGTGGATATTGTACAGAATGTTGCTGTGCAGAGCGAAGGAGTGCTTCCCCCTCTAGTTGATGCAATCAAGCAGCTTCAGGCAAAGATGCAAACCCCATGGCCACTATGACTCGGGACGAGTCACAAGATTGTGTTGGGGGGCTATTGGAACGGGGTTCCGTAAGCTACGTTTTTGATATAATTTTGTAATAGCTGGTCTTGCGTAGGGGTTTTGGGGCGGGTCAAAGCCCCCAATGTTTTCTAATGGGTCAAAGGGTAGACCTAGGGTCTTCAAACCACGGTTTGCGGACCGTAGGATAGCAAAGGCTACGATGATATAAATAGATAGATAGTTGGGTCTAGTAAGTAAGAAGAAGTAATATTGATGCTGCGAACGAACTGTTAAGATCTGTCTTGGGTTTTTTTGGGTAAGGAATCCTGCTGGCTATGTATCTTTATGATATCTAGATATCTAGAATGGTTGTGTTTATTACTGAAGTGCCTTTGTGTTATTTATTTAAGCTGCGAATGTATCTGTGATCTATGAATTAGCTGCGATTGTGATGGTCTGTGGTGATAATTTCTAATGTGCACGTGGATGCGAATGTATTGATTAGATCTATTAATGATAATATCTTTTGTATGGTTACATGCTGATTATAGTGTTAAAATATTGATAATAGGCTTGTTTCTGTGCGAACTTGATAGATTCAACGAAGAACTGCCTTAATTACCTACTCTCTCCCAGCGTGCGAAAACCTAGTTCCAGCACCCTCCCATACTACTTTCGGTGAGACCTTGGCCTGTGACAGTAGGTCATTGCCGAAAGGGCCATTAGTATAGGGGTTTGTTGGCAAACCTTAACTCCGAACTTGGGTCAGGGCCCCTGAAGCCAACACATAGTCCAATGGATGTTGGGAGAGGCTCGTTGGCAGTGGATGCTTCCAATAGATGTTTATCTACAGAGTCATGTGAGTATATACTTCTTAGATGATGGATATCAGCACACTATTGTAGGAGTCAAGTCTTTTAGCTAGTAGGTGCTAGCTACTCTATGTAAAAATATGTTTGACATAATAGAATATTTGAGAAACAACAACAATGGGTGGTTTTTTTCCCTAGAGAGGGATTTCCACCAGAAAATATTTGTGTTCTCTTATGTGCATGTTTTCCTTGTTGATTATTTATGGTGATTTTGCATGATTTGATACTTGGATTTCATGTTTGTCTCACAAGCATAACTGATGGATTACTGAATTTAGTGTTTTGGTAAAAATAATTAAAATTTAAGTAAATCCTATTACTACTGATTCACCCCCTCCTCCCCCCCCCCCTTCTAAGTAGTAAGGAAATTTCTAAAAATTGGTATCAGAGCAGGGTTCTCTTATTGAAGCTTGATCGCTTGAGAATAGACCATGGGCCATGGCCAAGAACAAGAGTAAGACATATCAGAAAAGAAAGAGCATCAAACAAGTGAAGAATATTTCGAATTAAAAAAAGAAAACCCTCTTCTTTCTAGTAAAGAATGATGAAGGTAAATGTTGTGATCATCTTGTTTCTGGTTGTACATTTCCTTATGCATGTAGTGATAGTGATTCTCTTAAGATTGATGGATTAGAAAGAAGATAAAAATTTTTTTGAAGTTGATTCCTCAAGAGGTGAGGAAGGCGTCTTTCTAGTGAAGGAATTTGATAATGAAGAGCTTGAGAGATTAGTAATCCTTGAAGCGGAAAACAAAGCACAAGCAAGATTGATAGAGAATCTCATGTTGGAAAATAAAGATTTGAACAAACTTCTTCAGATTCTTGGGGAGAAAGAACATGCATTTAAATAAAAAATTTTGATGTTGAAAATCAGTTGTAAAAAGAAAGAATTAAAGAGGATATTGAAGGCCAACTCAAAGATCACATCAACAATCATGAAAAATTAAAAGAAGAATCTGAAGAAAGAAAATCTAGTCTAAAGAGAGAAAATAAGGCAACAACGAGAGATCCCAAAGAAGAAATTTGCAGTAGCACTAAGGGAAGCCATCATCAAGAACAAAAGCCAAATGATTTGTTAAAGAAAGATATGATAAGTATTAGATGTTTTAATTATCAGAAATTTGGGAAAATTTCAGCAAACTGCTGGAGCATGCAACAAAAGAAGAAATCGAATGAAAAGGCACATCATGCAGGCTCAACCTTGGATAGGTACAAGAATTCATTTCATGGATATTATTTTTCATGTAATGAATTTGGGCATAAAGTTTTTGACTGTAGGTTTCAACGCACAAGGCACACCAAAAAAAGATTTGAATTGTTTCTGTCGTTTCTTGGGCATATAAGATATTACTTATGTGATAATTTTGGCCATATGTCCAAAGATTGTAAACTACCTCTTGCTATCTTTGAGTCTAGACAAAAGAAGGAGAATATTTTTGCAAAAAATTCCAACATGCATCAAAGTAACCTGCAAGTGAGATATAAAAAAATATGGAAAAGAAACAACCGCCAAAAGAAAGAGCAATAGATAATTGAGGACATCCCAACTTCAGGGGGAGCTCCTCCAAGAAAATGAGAGTTTTCGAGTGTTCAATAGCAATTGTCTTAAAGGCTTTAAAATATCTCAAAAAATGAATCTGTTGCAAATTCTTCATCATTGGGCTATATATATAAATTATTTTGGGATGACTTCAAACTTCATACAATGGGGAGGGTTGGGAATTTTTAGTTTTTTGAGCTTGTATGTAATATTCCTAACTTAGCATGTAGCTAAGGGAATATTAAAACTTCGTTTTGCTCTTAGATGGAGGAATAAAATGGTTAGGGAGGCCCATAAATCTCTTTATTAGAAAAAAAATCCCTCTTAAATGGGAAAGGGATCATATTCATAACTGGATAAACCACCTGCATGTGTGAACAAGAGCCTAATGCATGTGGACAAAGTCAATGTTTGACCAAGTCAACTAAGCAAATATGGAGGATGTGAAACACTAATGAAGATAACCCAGTGGGAATATAGATCTATTTAGATAGTTGTAATAAAGCCACCTTGTGTGTGGAAGAAGAGATTGCATGGAGATCTAGTCAAGATTGACCAAGTCCTTCAGCGTTGTTATGGAGGAGTGGTATTGATGAAGGGACAACGCAGTTTTGGAGGGAGATTCATTGCATGAAGATGGAAACCATAATGAGTGGGATCAAAGGTGAGAAGGCTCACATTGTTTATAAGGAGGAGGATGGCAGCCATATGGGGTTAGCTTATGATTATGATTTTATGATTGTATGGTCTATTTAGACATACTTCTTTCTCTAGTTGTTTAACTGAGATAAACTGTTGTTTAGCACAAGGTCTTCATGTTTAGGAATTCCTTCTCTTCCATTGAGTAGCTCTTGGAGGAGCCTTGCACCATATTGTCCACTATCTGTCTTGAGGCCAAGCTTCATCTTCCTTTGACAGCACAGATCTTGTTGAGGGTTTGACTATTTCAGAAAGCTGCATCAAGTGGAGGCTAGATCTTCATATCTAGGCCATCTCAATATTTATTTTCAGTGGAGAAGTATTCTAAACCATTGGGAGGATAGTATTGAAGGTTGTGAGCTATATTTCCATATCTTGGCTATAGTCCAACATCATTTTATCCCCTACAGCACAGAGAGATTCCAGATCTTCATTATTTATGAAGGAGCTGCTGCAAGGTGATTTAGTGCACCATCAGGAGAGTTGATTTTCTGAGTGTAGGGGATTTTCCCTTCACTTTGGAGATCTATTGGAGGAGATACTTTTATTTCTTATATCAGATCAGATCCACTTTCCATATATGAATATTTCCATAGATCTGCAAACTTTCAACTCAAATCTACGTTTTGTACATGGTGTATTGTTGAAAACCCCAAGGGGGATTGATAAAAGAGCTTGTATAGTGCTTGGATCTGCTATAGATCTAATATTTTTTCCACATACTTGCTCTAGATCTGGTTTACAACCTACTGCTATTTTAGAGGCAATAAAATAACGCTGTCATGGTATTCCAGCTTTCATTCATGGTTGCAGTCTCTATTTTTGCATGATTTTCAACTATTTATGGCATGGGAGGCGTGTTTAACGATGCAATAGTGATTTGTTTTTGAATTCCTTTCAGATCTAGTTGCTATAATATCAGATCTAAGGGATCCAAGGGTTGGTTTCTAATCCTTTAGCACACATTCCTAAAAAATGAGTTTTTCAGGCATGCCTTGCTAGCAGTCCCAATTTGAGATTGCAGCCCTGTGCCTCCAAAGTGAAGCACAAAATTGGTGGTTCAACCATTTGAGTCATGCAAAGGTGACTGCATATGTAGAATTTACTCAAAGGTTGATCAAGAAGTTTGACAATAAGAAATTAGAAGGGAAGAAGCCTTCACCACCATTTACTGCAGGAGCATTTGTTTCAGGAGGAAGGCTACTTGCACCTTTTCAAGATGATCTTGATCTCTTGATATCGAGAGTCCCATGCACCATTCTGGAGATGCATGAAGAAGAAGAGACGTGTACCAGTGTTGATGAAGCCATAGAGGAGCAGCCATCATCATCAGTAGTTGGAGAAGCCCTCTCACCAGAAGAAGGAACCCTTGTAGTAATACAAGATGTTCCCAGATTATACCAAGGTATGCACATGTTTTCATTTCCTGTTATTTCAAAGCAACATGACGAGGAATATGGGAATGTACCATTGCATGACCAAGGGTCAAAATATATTGCTGATTTGGAGCAGCAAAATTTCACTGCGCTGAGCAGCCTTGATTCATTCAAGGAAGAGACAAACAGTCATCCTAATGTATCATTGATGAGCTGCACACAACCCTTGAGGTTGGAATGTAGTTTCTTGGAGGATGGGATGAGTATTGTCTTGAACAATACATTGCAAAACTATGTGTTCAGCATTAGATCTGATTTTGAGGCAGTAGTTGCACCATCATAGAGATCAATAGCGTTGTAGTTTAGCAGCAGTGATGAGTTGGGGGCCCAAACATTGTTGGAAAATCCCAATGACCTTCCCATATGTATAAAAAAATGGGAGCAGATAGATGATGGAGGACATCTTAGGATGGATAACATCTCTCATGTTTGTGTTGGTTACTTCTTGATGAGACCTACACATCATGATGGGAGGTTTTTTCCTACCACCTATTTGGATCCTTATGGGGTCAACTTGGTCATTGATGAATGGTCTTCATTTGGAGATCTTCAGAAGATTTCATTTCAAAACCCCATGAAGTGCAAAGACAAAAATCTTATTTGGGAGGTTTGTATTCTCCATTGGAGGAATGCTACTTTTGGACATGATGATAAACACTCACCATGGGTTGGATGGGTGATGCTGATAAGCAAGAGGTTGGGAAAAAAACTTGCAGATCTATGGTACTAGACAGTAGGATGCAAGACTGCATTGGTTACTCTTGAAAGAGTTTGTTCATCATATGACACATTCTATTTCAAAGAGTATGATGGTGGATGGAACTTGGCATGGCACTTACATCATATGGAAGCAAGGAGTTTGGGTATATTGGAGTGATGTGATCTCTTTGATATCAATTATCATGTTGTTGCTCCATGATCTATATGGTGATGGTGTGGGGAGGCAACTAGAGCTATTATTTCTTTGGTTGTTATTGAAAGAGTATGGGCTGATCTTATTCCATACTTTGCATGATTTTGCAAGAGTAGGAGATGGCACTATCATGGTGCAAGGGGGCTACTCTTTAACCTTGGAGGATGAGGAGGTACTTCCAATTTGAGAGGGATCTCTCACATATATAAGCATCATGTTTGATGATGACTTTGACATGTGGGATGTCAAAGGAGGGAGCTATGAGATGACAAAAGCCTTATTTCAAAGGCCAACAACGCTGTCACTTGGGAGCTTGGATTGTTTGATGGAGTGTTCCCGGGGTCACTTCACATATGATGCATTATCGAGGAATGTAGGAGATGAGTGTGATAGAGTAATGGATGGATACATCTATTACCACGATATGATCTTCTTGACTTGGATTTTCAAGCATAAGAGGAGAGATCTACATGCAGCACTGGTGGGCTTTCTTTCCATGCATTTTGATGCATACCATTTGTTTGGTCAATTTAGTGTGTCCTAAATTGCTGCATTTAATTTGTCAATCCGGGAATCGTAAGCTGATGAAGTGCGGCGCACTATATGTGTAAGATAACCTATTTCTTAACTTTTTGTCGTTTTTGGTTTTCTAAGGTGAAATGGAAATTCTAAGATGAAAACAAGTTTGGTTATGTTTGTTCAAGGAAGTGATATCCTCTATAATGATTTACCAACTTGAAACTTTTAAAAAGAAATTTGAAATTTACAATGATAAGACTTGAAAGAAAATGAAAATGTACTGCTGAAATGAAAAGGTGCTGCTAATCTAATAAATCAAAATAATGAACTATTGAGCATGAAAACCAAACTATTCTTGCTGCCGACTAAACACAAAAGAAACTATGCTTAAGGAAATTCAAAATTGCAACAAAATAAATCTAAATCAGATTACATCAATTTATCTTCTGATCCTTCATCATTAGTCCAACTATGATTTTCGGAAGTAATCATAAATAACTAGAAAAGAAACTAATACTAAACTACACATTTCATAATACAATCCCTCACCATCAGTCCAGCTGTGGCTTTCGGAGGCAACTGAAGATGCTATGAGCAGCTTAATATATTTAAATTTAACTACTGAAGCAAATAAGCAAAACTGAAATGAATAAAGCAATACTGAAATTAAACAGAAATTATGAAAATCAAATTAGCGACGAAACGATGTTAGTTCCATGTCATTAGTCGAAAAACTATGAAAATTCATTAATGGATGGATTATGGCACAATGAGCTTTAAAGAAACGAAATGAGAATTTTACACTAATGCACAAAACCTTAGCTGAGCAGGGGCCCTCTACACCAGCCTTGGCAACAATCTTCAAATACGAATTTCGGTTAACAAAATAGAGTCTTCTTATATTAAAAAGCAGTCATTACAGGAAGGTGATGTTACGACACAAGTGCAGCGTAATCACACTACAGAGCAGACTTATAAAATATAACAGAGACTAACATCGACTAACTCTATATGCGTATGCAAACGCATTATATATAACAAAGAAATATAACCGTCTCCTAAAGTTCATGCTGGTGGAGAGCACGTAGACCACTACGTCCACGGATCTAGGATCATGGCCGTGTTGGAAAGTAAATCTACGAGGAGTGGATGCTTGAATTCGACTAAGGAGCCATGTATAGATGTCGACTCATCCTCCGCAACTTAGAAACGGCCATATGAATCTTCATGTGACACGAAACAGAGCCCGACCGACATGAGACTCTATGGTTGACTTCCATGTGGACACCTTTGACCGCGGCTTCTTTAGATGAGTTTGTTCGAACCAATAGGACACGAACCATGTCCACGTCATTCCTGACCTGCCCATGTGGCTCATTTTCCTTATAGACACCTGTAACATAGAGTTTCACAAAATAGCTGCGGAAAGTTGCAACAGCTGCGGAAAGTGGCAAGATTCCGCAGCTGAATGAACAAAATCTAAATCAAATAGCAAACACAAAAATATAATTAAAAACCATGTTAGATGCTCTTTTACACATGATATTGACAAATTGAGAGGTTCAGGTGAGTGTTCTTAACTTTTTGTCGTTTTTGGTTTTCTAAGGTGAAATGGAAATTCTAAGATGAAAACAAGTTTGGTTATGTTTGTTCAAGGAAATGATATCCCCTATAATGATTTACCAACTTGAAATCTTAAAAAGAAATTTGAAATTCACAATGATAAGACTTGAAAGGAGATGAAAATATGCTGCTGAAATGAAAAGGTGCTGCTAATCTAATTAATCAAAACAGTGAACTAGTGAGCATGAAAACCAAACTATTCTTGCTGCTGACTAAACATAAAAGAAACTATGCTTAAGGAAATTCAAATTGCAACAAAATAAATCTAAATCAGATTACATCAATTTATCTTCTGATCCTTCATCATTAGTCCAGCTATGATTTTCGGAAGTAATCATAAATAACTTGAGTAACTGATATCTGACTTGCAGAAAGAAAACTAATATCAAACCATACATTCATGATTCAATCCCTCACCATCAGTCCAGCTGTGGCTTTCGGAGGCAACTGAAGATGTTATGCACAATTTAATATATCTTACATTTGCAGAAAAGAAACTGATACTAAACTACACATTTCATAATACAATCCCTCACCATCAGTCCAGCTGTGGCTTTCGGAGGCAACTGAAGATGCTATGAGCAGCTTAATATATCTAAATTTGCATAAAAGAAACTAATACTAAACTACACATTTCATAATACAATCCCTCACCATCAGTCCAGCTGTGGCTTTCGGAGGTAACTGAAGATGCTATGAGCAGATTAGTATATCTAAATTTAACTATTGAAGCAGATAAGCAATACTAAAATTAAACAAAAGCTATGAAAAGCAAACTAGCAGCAGAACAATGCTAGTTCCATGTCATTAGTCAAAAAGCTATGAAAATGCCCGGGCTGCCTATCTATAACCTGAAACAAGAACACTGATCAGTGATTAACAATCATAAAGCATTAAAGACAGAAGTGAAATGAAAAGCATGAAAGTTTATAAACAGAAATGAAGCATATGCAATGTATAAACATAATATCGCCTTATGGCACAATGAACTTTAAAGAAATGAAATGAGAATTTTACACTAATGCACAAAAACCTTAGCTGAGCAGGGGCCCTCTACACCAGCCTTGGCAACGATCTTCAAATACGAATTTCGGTTAACAAAACAGATTCTTCTTATATTAAAAAGAAGTCATTACAGAAAAGTGATGTTACGGCACAAGTACAGCGTAATCACATTGCAGAGCAGAATTAATGAAATATAACATAGACTAACATCGACCACTACGTCCACGGATCTAGGATCATGGCCGTGTTGGAAAGTAAATCTACGAGGAGTGGATGCTTGAATTTGACTAAGGAGCCATGTAAAAATGTCGACTCATCCTCCGCAACTTAGAAACGGCCATATGAATCTTCATGTGACACGAAACAGAGCCCGGCCGACATGAGACTCTATGGTTGACTTCCATGTGGACACCTTTGACCGCGGCTTCTTTAGATGAGTTTTCTCGAACCAATAGGACACGAACCATGTCCACGTCATTCCTGACCTGCCCATGTGTCTCGTTTTCCTTATAGACACCTGTAACATAGAGTTTCACAAAATAGCTGCCGAAATTTGCGACAGCTGCGGAAAGTGGCAAGATTCCGCAACTGAATGAACAAAATCTAAATCAAATAGCAAACACAAAAATATAATTAAAAACCATGTTAGATGCTCTTTTGCACATGATATTGACAACTTGAGAGGTTCAGGTGAGTGAAAAAGGTATAGAAAAGTGTATGGAAAAGATGCAGATTTGAGACTCAACATACCCCCACTGTGAAGGTGTTGCATGTCCTCATGCAACCAAAATTTTGATAATCTTTCTTCAGTTCATGTGCCTTGACACTTCATCCAACACATCCAATCCTCTCCTCTTCTTCCTTGGTACTGCCAACATTCTGGGTTTCTTCATTAAGCACCTAAATTTGATATTAACGAGTGCTCTGCTCAACTTCTGGCATTTCTTTTTCAGTTTCTTATTCTTCTTCTGCCATATTCCCAAATGTAGCATGGTATTATCATGGATGATTTTGTCCAATTTTCCTTGTTCTTTCAATGTTTCATTTTCATTTTTGATGTGCCTATTTAAAAGCTCCAGCTCAAAAATTTCCTGTTTTAGTGATTGAACTAAATCATCCTGCAATGTATGAGGCTGAATGGACGAAGTACTTGGACCTGTAGCTGCCTTTTCCAAAGATTCTATATAGTCATATACTTCCTGCTGCTTGGGATCTATTTCAGGTGTCATTTTTATTGGGCTATCCCCAAAATGCCGTGAAGGAGAGTTATCTTCAAAATCTGGTTCAGAAGGGCTTACATCAATATCTTGCTGAGAATGGGATGGAGTATGTTCAATGTCTGATTGGTAATGAAATGAACCAGGTTCACTAACTGACTGAGATGGACTATGGTCAGCTGGGGACTGTTCAGATGTCTCCTCACCCAAATCAATGAAATGAGGACCCTTAATTTGTGTTTTCCTCAATTTCCCCTTAAGTCTGCTGCTTCTTCTCACATGTTGTGGTACATTATCCTTTTGTTTTTTTTTTCCTTTCTCTGTCTTCTTGGGCATAGATGACTGTTTTTGAAGATAAACTAATCTTTCAGATAACACTTGATGATCTTCTTCTTCAGAAGAAGGAGTTTTATGTACAGCCTCAATAATTTTTCTCTCTTTTGGTGTTATTGGCTTCTTACCCTTGATTTCTTTCTTCTTCCTCTTTGACGGTCTCTCTTCCTTATCAGTTCTTTCTATTGCAGTAGTAGGAGTATTTTGGATTTGATCAATTGTTCTTTTTCTCCTACTTCTTCTTGTTGTGCTACCTTCAGGAATTTCCGGGGTAGGAGTAATTTGGGTTTCAACATTTATTCTTTTTCTTCTACTCCTTCTTGCTGTGCTACCTTCAGGAATTTCCTGAGGTTCCTCAAAGAAATTTCTAACTAGAAATTGTTCCCATGTGTCTTTCTTTTCCTTTAACTCCTTTTCAATCAAAATTTTTATAAGGCCGTGGTGATATAGATGAGGTTCTACATCTCCTAAATGTTTCTGAACAGTCACAGACATTTTCTTCAAGCTATTTAACAGAAAATATGGGAGATTGAGAGCTTGATTATCTAGAAAATTCATTAGTAACCTGGTATGGTACATGTACATGGACCCAAAACGGCCTTCACATGTAATGAATTTCTGAACAACTAGCAGCAAAGTAGCCCATTCCTCTTTCAATGCATGCACGGGAATTCCTCTTTTAAAAACAGTTATGTCCATACCTTGGTTTCGTAAGATTGTTCTCCATGCTTCATCACTGATGCTTTTATTTTTAAACCAACGCTCACCCTCTTGAAGAAGTTCCGTAGCTGTTGCTATAGATACTTCATTGACTGCAAACTTAAGGTCTCCAATCTCTGCTTCCAAGCCATTAAACGACCTTGCGAATGCCTTCGTCACTTCTTTATGATAACCTCTGAATTTCTGGATAAACCGCAACCAATTTTCTTTCTTCAATATCTCCTTTACTTGCGGATATCCCTCTATAAACTTAGGTCCTTCCGGCTCTGCTCTTAACAATTTACCCATTTCTCTTTTCTGCTCTTCACAAATTTGCCTGCGTGAGGGTTCAAATGGAAATAGAACGGTTGAATGCATAGGAACGAGCACAATGACTGTGGGAATGTATCATAAAATGGGAATGAGCACCATAAACGGAATGGAGTGAGACTGTGGGTAGATATCCGAGAGTGAGAATGAGCACAATGATCGAAATGGAGTGAGACAGAACAGAGTGGGGTTTCGTAAACACAGCAGAAACACAATAAAGAGATTAACAAAGTATAACACATTCGGCCGCGTTTTGAGTTTTGGTGGCTGCACAATAAATATGAGCACGTTTCAATCAACGGTTATAAATTTATGCGGCTGTAAGAGTCCTTGGTCAAATCAAATACGTCTCATTATCACTGGTGGAACATTGGATCATGAATGAAAATCGGGAATTTAATGATGGAACCGTTTGTGAATGAATGCGAGAGGATAATATGGAGATCGTGAAGGGTTATGGAATTGTCAATATAATCATTGCACGTAATGGATAGAGCTCATGGTTCAGAACTATATAAAAATGTGTTTTTCAATGCTATTTGAAATAAATTTAATTCATACCTTTGAAATCTTTGCCTTTTCCCTTGGTCTTCAACTAATTGATCTCCATTGGTGTCTTGAATGCTCCATGTCTTCATTTTTGATCCTCTCACCTGCATTTTATTTCATAATAACGTCTGATTGTACATTCTTTTTGAAAACAGAGTAGTAGCTGCGGAATCTGCTTCTGGCTACGGAAACTGAAGTCAGCTGCGGAAACAGATGTCAGCTGCGGAAACTGACACAGCTATTACTTGGATGAATGGAAATGAACAGATGACAAATGACCAGATGGAAATGGTCATGAAAAATATTTTTATTGATGGAATGGAATGAAATGGATAAAATGAAGTAGAATGGGGTGAAATGAAATGAAATGAAATGGAATGAAGTGAAATGAAATGAAGTGGATGGTGACAAAACTTGTGAAATGAAAGAGAGATTTTTTTTTGGAAAATATAGAGTGTCAGGTGTTCCTGATTTTCACCCTATATTTTCTGTATAAGACTGCAAATCAATGATTGGTTTTCAGGCTTATACCATTTTTATTTATTTATTTTTTTAACTGAAAAGAACAAAAGCTAGGCTGGTGGAGAAGAAGAATTCTTCTGTACCAGCCTGATTGCAGAACTTTCTTGAAACAATTTAACAAAATCCTCTTTTGAGAGTGGCTTATGATAAATTTTCAATCTATGGCCATTCACAATAAGAGGAGTTTGAAACTCATCAATGGTCTTGATTCTTACTGCTCCATTGCTAAAGATCTTGTCAATTTCATATGGCCCAAGCCAATGAGTCTGAAAATTTCCTTGAAAATCTTTAAACTTGGAATCAAATAATAATGCCCAATATCCTTCTTGAAACTTATTTTCTTTGATATTCTTGTCATGCCATTTAGCTCTTTGATATTGAACTAGATCAGTTCTTAAAATTTCTTCTTGTCTGATCTCATCTAGCTCATTCAATTGCTCTATTCTATGCTTTTGGGCTTCTGATAAGTCCATCCCCAACTAAACTGCTATCTTGAAGGTCTTGATTTGAAATTCAATGGGGAGAAAGACTTCTTTCCCATAAACAAGTTCATAGGGAGAATGTCCTGTTGTATTCCTCCATGTAGTTCTGTAGGCCCACAAGGCTTCTGGAAGCCTTTCTGCCCAATCTCTTCTATGTAGATGAACAGTTTTGGTGATGATACTTTCAAGAACTTTATTTGTGGATTCCACTTGACCATTTGCTTGCGGATGGTAAGGAGTAGATCTTCTGTGCTTGATTTTGTATTCTTCCATCAACTTCTCCACCAAATTAGATGTGAATTGGCTCCCCTGATCTATCACAATTTCTCTTGGAACACCAAAACAAGTAAAAATATCCTCATAAAGAAAATGAACAACTGAATTTTCAGTAGCAGATACTAATGCTTTGGCTTCTACCCATTTAGTAACATAATCAGTACAAACCAATATATACTTCTTTTTCTTGGATGGTGGATTAATAGGTCCAATGAAATCTAAAGCCCACTTTTCAAAGGGTTCAATGAGTACCTGTGTTTGCAGTGGCATTTCATTTGAAAGGGTAGGTTTCCCTACTCTTTGGCAGCTGTCACACCTTTTGACATATTATTTTGCATCTTTGAAGAGGGAAGGCCAATAATATCCTAAAGAAAGGATTTTATAGGCCGTCCTTTTATCTGCAAAGTGTCCATCGCATGGTTCATCATGACATGCCTTAAGAATATCAGGCATTTCATCTTCCCTGACACATCTTCTGATCACAAGATCTGGCCCTGTTTTAAACAATTCGTTAGAAATCCATGAATATTTTGAACTCTCCTGAATAATTTTTCATTTTTCTCTTGGAAATAAATGTGAAGGTAGTTTTCCTGTAACCAAATAGTTAGCAATATTTGCATACCAAGGAGTCTTAATAGTTACTGCAAACAAGTATTCATCAGGAAAATTATCCTCTACAGGAGAATCTTCTTTAGTATTTTGAATCCTAGACAGGAAATCAGCTACTGTATTCTGTTTTCCTGGTCTATCCAACACAGTAATATTGAATTCTTGCAAAAGTAAAAGCCATCTTGTCACTCTGCCATTAGTAACAGGTTTGTTCATTAAATATCTAATTGCAGAATGGTCAGTATGAATAAAAGTTTCATGGCCTGTTATGTAATGTCTAAACTTATTAATTGCATGAACAACAGCTAAAAACTCTTTTTCAGTCACAGTATAGTTCAACTCTGTGGGAGTCAAATTTTTATTGGTGTAATAAATGGCATAAGGTATTAAATCTTTTTGACCCAACACAGCTCCTAGAGCTGTATCTGAAGCATCTGTAGAAATATGAAAAGGGAGTTTCCAATTTGGTCCTCTCAAGATAGGTGCTTCAGATATTCTTGTTTTCAAAGTTTCAAAGGCTGATTGACAATCAGGATCCCATTTAAATTCACGGTCTTTTGTAAGCAATTTGAAGAGTGGAGATGCTATTTTAGTGAAGTTTTCTATAAATCTTCTATAGTAACCAGTAAATCCTAGAAAACTTCTAACATCTTTTTGACAATTTGGAATAGGCAACTTGGAGATGACTTCAACTTTTGATCTATCAACCTTAATCCCATCTCCTGAAATATGATGTCCTAAAACAATCCCTTCAGTAAACATCATAAAGCATTTTTCATGGCTTAATGAAAGGTTTGTTTCTTTGCATCTTATAAGAACTTTTTCCAAATTTTCTAATGCTTCTTCAAATGAATTACCATAAACTGTAAAATCATCCATATAAACCTCTACACAATCATGGATTAGATCAGAAAAAATTCCTAGTACTGCTCTTTGGAATGTTGATGGTGCATTACATAACCCAAAAGGAAGCACTCGGTAGGCAAAAGTTCCCCATGGACAAGTAAATGTGGTCTTATCTTGATCTTCAGGTGCTACCTGAATTTGATTATAGCCACTAAAACCATCCAAAAATAAAAAGTACTTTTTACCTGCTAATGTATCTAATACCTGATCAATAAAAGGCAAAGGAAAGTGATCCTTCAAAGTTGCTTTGTTCAATTCCATGTAATCAATGCATACCCTCCATTTACCATTCTTTTTAGGTACTATAACCAAAGGAGAAACCCATCGGCTATCTGAAATTGGATAAATGAAGTTTACATTGAGTAGTTTTTGGAGCTCTTCTTTCACTATCTCCCTAAGATTTGGATTCATCTTCTTTGAGGTTGTCTGATTGGTCTACTGTTTTCCTCAATATAGATATGATGGATGCAAGTCTTAGGATCAATACCTTTCATGTCAGTATACTCCCATGCAAATGCAGTAGAATGTTTTTGCAAAATTTTGATTAGTTCTTTTTGTTGTGACTTTTCCAAATGTTTGTTGATATTCAATGTTTTTCCTGGAAAAATCTCAATGGTAGAACTACCAAACTCTTCCATAGAGTAAAGAGAAATTTGTCTTGATGATAAATATTCTATGTCAGATTCCAACTGAAATTGTGTGGGGTCATATTCTGAAGATATCTCAAAATTTTCTAATGTATTCAGAATTTGACTATCCTCAATGATTTCAGAAATGGTAAAGAAAGGTTGTATAATGTCCTCATCATCGACCCATTCATTGTCTCCTATTTCTGTGATTGCTCTTGCTGGAGGATACAAATTGAATTTCTTTGTCGAATTACCATTAGAAATGTACATGTCTCCAGATCTACAACTAATAAAAGCATCAGCTGTGGCTAGCCAAGGTCTTCCTAAGATAAGTGGGTGTCCTCCTAGATTACTCTTGGGAGTCAAAATCATAAAGTCTATTGGATATTCCCAAGAATCTAAGGAAACTAAAATATCTTCTAATACACCATCTGGTTTAATAACTGATCGATCTGCAAGTTGCAGTAAAGTAGGTGTAAAAAGAAGGTTAGGAAGTTTTAGTTGTTCCATAGTCTGTCTACTCATAATGTTGATAGCATCCCCTAAGTCAATCAATGTGTTTGGAATTTCTATCCCATTTATATGTGTCTTGACAATTGGACTTCCTGGATCTACATACTTCTGCATGGTAATTTTTCCCATCATAATATCTGCAATCTTTCCTACCAGGTGGATTCTTCTTGTGTCTTTTAGTTTCCTTCTTGGTCTTTTGAAACTCAACTCCTTTATGGTTTTTGCTAGAATAGGAATCTCTCGAATGGCTTGTAGCAAGGGAATCTTGATACAAACATTCTTCAATTAATCTAGAAAGTCATAGTTAGGCAACAAGATTTGTTTTTCCACCCCCTTGTCAATTTGTAGTCTTTCAGGAAAAGGAGGTGTAGATGAAGATGCGGGTTGCTCAACTATAGGAGTTATGGGTGTTAACTTTTCTTTTTCTTTTTGCATGCTTGAATTTTGAAGAGATTCTTTCTCAGAACCTTTATTGACTTGAAGAGAATCCTCCTCAGAAGTATCTTGCTCTTGAATATCTATAGAAGGTTTTTCTAAAACTCTACCAGATCTGAGTTGTACATTGTTGAGAGGAACAATCATATAGGTAGGAAATTGTTGTCCTTCTACCATGTAAGTATTCTGAGGATTCTTATTGTTAGGATTTGGCAATGGCTGAGCTGGAAGTCGATTTGTCTTTTGTTGGTATGGAAGCATGAGTTGAGGATTTGGATTTTGTTGAGAAAGTTGTTGTTGTGGAAATGGCAATGAAAGTTGTGGATTTCGGTTTGGAAGTTGTGGAGCTTGTTGATTTTGAAAAGATGGAGGATATTGATAAAATTGAGCAAATCTCCCATAAGGATTTTGCATCCCTTGTACCCATGGATGATATGAATTTTGATGTTGGGGCCAAGGTTGTTGCCAAGGATTCCAATTTGGTGGGGTTTGAAGATTCATAGGGTTATTAAACCCTTGAGATTGTTGTCCCTGCCAAGGTCTCCTTGCGACAAAGCAGAGAGATTCTACTGAATTTGGATCTTCTTGAAAAACAGCTTTGAGTCCAGGGATTGAAGGACAATCCTTGATCTCATGATTTTCTGAGCAAATCATACATGTTTCTACAACTTTTGCATCCAAGGGACATTCCCTTAAAGCATGTTTCTTTCTACATTTCGGACAAAAGATGGCTAAAGCGTCTGTTTCTGCTTTTTGCTTGTTTTGGATTTTAAGGGTGTCTAGTTGTTCACTAAGGCTCCCTAAGATATCGGTTTTGAACTCATCAAGCATATTACCAATCTCTGCCCTACTTACTGATCCAGTTGCAGATTTGTTAGCCCTAATAAGAGAAGGATCCCTAGGCCCTTTTCTTGTTTTAGATTTTCCTCTTGAGAGATGGACACATAGTTCTGTTATGTCACGAAGTGGAAGTTGAGAAATGTCTCCTTTCCCCATCATGTTTAAATATCTATCCATTCATCTCTAATGGCTTTTAATATGAGGGCTTTCAAGGTTTCATCATCTAAGTTGCTCATCTTTGCTCTTTTCAAGTTGTATTGAAATCTTTCAAGTAAGTCTTCCAAATTTTCATCTTCTTTTTTCATCATTTTGAATACCTCATCCTTGTGATTGGTGGGCATACAATAGTCCAAGTATCTATCCAAAAATGTTTGTTTCATATCATTCCAAGTCCTAATAGATTGAGTGGCTAATCCCATGAACCATTTCAAAGCAGCTCCCTTCAATGTTGAAAGAAACAGTTTGAGTTTTTGAGAGTCTTCCATATAGTCATAGGTTCGGCACACGACTTCAAACTCAAACAGAAATGTTTCAGGATCCTCACTTCGCAATCCATAAAAGTTAGGGAGGACAGATGGTGAGATATTTTTCATTGTTTCATGAGTTTCCTCATCAACTATAGGGAATCCAAACAAGTTGTCTCCTTCCCTATTTCTACCATTATTTCCTTCACCATTGTTGTCTCCATTGTTTCCTCCTCTTCTGCCTCTACCTCTACCTCCATCTATTACTTCCTCCGCCATGATAGTTTCTTTAGAGTCCTTAAAGTCCTCTAGTTTTTCTACCAAGGGAGAATGAGAGAAAGTCTCTTTGTTTTCTAAATGGGATTGAGTAGGTGGTATAGGAGAATCCTCTAATTCAGCTATTCCTTGACTTCCAAAAATATTAAGGCTAGGGGTAGATGGTGGTGAATCTGGTCTATGCCTTGAAGAAGATGGAGTTGTGAAAATCGAACTCTTGGCTTTAGCTATAAACCTTCCCCTAGAATCTCTTGCTCTATGCATGTCATTTTTTTTTTTTTTTAAATTTGGGCTAATAATTCTCTTTCTGATCTTCCAGGTCACACTAGGTGTAAGAAGAGAGCATACTTAAGAAATTACTAAACCAATAACTCTCTTTTCTGATCCTCCAGATCACACTAGGTGCAAGAGGAGAGCATACTTCAAGAAGTTATCAAGTTTTCCCTTCTTTTATGATTTTATGTTTTTTTTTTTTTAAGAAATTGGCTACCTAGTTACACTTCCCCGGCAACGGCGCCAAAATGTTTGGTCGATTTAGTGTGTCCTAAATTGCTGCATTTAATTTGTCAATCCGGGAATCGTAAGTTGATGAAGTGCGGCGCACTATATGTGCAAGATAACCTATTTCTTAACTTTTTGTCGTTTTTGGTTTTCTAAGGTGAAATGGAAATTCTAAGATGAAAACAAGTTTGGTTATGTTTTTTCAAGGAAATGATATCCCCTATAATGATTTACCAACTTGAAATCTTAAAAAGAAATTTGAAATTCACAATGACAAGACTTGAAAGGAGATGAAAATGTGATGCTAAAATGAAAAGGTGCTGCTAATCTAATTAATCAAAACAGTGAACTAGTGAGCATGAAAACCAAACTATTCTTGCTGCTGACTAAACATAAAAGAAACTATGCTTAAGGAAATTCAAAATTGCAACAAAACAAATCTAAATCAGATTACATCAATTTATCTTTTGATCCTTCATCATTAGTCCAGCTATGATTTTCGGAAGTAATCATAAATAACTTGAGTAACTGATATCTAATTTGCAGAAAGAAAACTAATATCAAACCATACATTCATGATTCAATCCCTCACCATCAGTCCAGCTGTGGCTTTCAGAGGCAACTGAAGATGTTATGCACAATTTAATATATCTTACATTTGCAGAAAAGAAACTAATACTAAACTACACATTTCATAATACAATCCCTCACCATCAGTCCAGCTGTGGCTTTCGAAGGCAACTGAAGATGCTATGAGTAGCTTAATATATTTACATTTTCAGAAAAGAAACTTATACTAAACTACACATTTCATAATACAATCCCTCACCATCAGTCCAGCTGTGGCTTTCGGAGGCAACTGAAGATGCTATGAGCAGCTTAATATATTTAAATTTAACTACTGAAGCAAATAAGCAAAACTGAAATGAATAAAGCAATACTGAAATTAAACAGAAATTATGAAAATCAAATTAGTAGCAGAACAATGTTAGTTCCATGTCATTAGTCAAAAAAACTATGAAAATGCCCGGGCTGCCTATCTAAAACCTGAAACAAGAACACTAATCAGTGATTAACAACATAAAACATGAAAGACAGAAGTGAAATGGAAACTATGGAAGTTTATAAACAGAAATGAAGCAAATGCAATGTATAAACATATGAATGGATTATGGCACAATGAGCTTTAAAGAAACAAAATGAGAATTTTACACTAATGCACAAAAACCTTAGCTGAGCAGGGGCCCTCTACACCAGCCTTGGCAATGATCTTCAAATACGAATTTCGGTTAACAAAACAGAGTCTTCTTATATTAAAAAGAAGTCATTACAGGAAGGTGATGTTACGGCACAATTGCAGCGTAATCACACTACAGAGCAGACTTAATGAAAGATAACAGAGACTAACAACAACTAACTCTATATGCGTATGCAAACGCATTATATATAACAAAGAAATATAACTGTCTCCTAAAGTTCATGCTGGTGGAGAGCACGTAGACCACTACGTCCACGAATCTAGGATCATGGCCGTGTTGGAAAGTAAATCTACGAGAGGTGGATGCTTGAATTCGACTAAGGAGCCCTGTACACCAGGACAGAAGATATTTGCCTCAAGATAGCTGAACAGTTAATTCAACCAAAGGAACTTATTATAAACTGTCAACAGAGTTATTACAAGGATAACAAAGAGCCTTAAAGTCAAAAAATCTTCC
This sequence comes from Pinus albicaulis, assembly GCA_034641835.2. Classification (NCBI taxonomy): domain Eukaryota; kingdom Viridiplantae; phylum Streptophyta; class Pinopsida; order Pinales; family Pinaceae; genus Pinus; species Pinus albicaulis. The sequence continues at coordinate 1,295,926,311 of CM076572.1, read as the reverse complement.
AAGCGAGCTTAATACTTAATGTAAACCAATTAATACAGAGGAAATATCAGAAATTTTCTCCATTGAGCCCCTCAAAGGTCGAGAAACATTCAATTATATTAATTGAACCTAGTAGATCTTTTATCACATCCCACATCCTCATTTCTTCTATAAATACTTTTGAAGAAGATGATATAGTGTTGGTCACTGCATATCTGTTGCCTGTAAATAGTTTACCAAAGCTGCTGTAAGCTCTGTTTGTAATTGAAGATACCTAAGTTGAGATGAGAAGTTTGAAGCTGTAGAGAACCACTGGACTTGAAGATTGTAACTAGTTTGAAGCATCTAATACAAGTTGATTTATGGGATCCTGGTCTATGTCAATGATGATGTTTTTCTTATTGTAAATTGTTATTTTATTCATGTTTCCATTCTGTCCATCTTCTCTGATAAAGAACAGCGATTATAGAGTTAGGATTTACTTTAAAAGGTACCCTGCTCTTATTTATAAGCTTTATCTACATGTTTTCTTCCAAAATTGTGTATTTAAGAATGATTTAATACAGTCCAAGCAGTTAGGAATGTTGGTGTTCCCTCATCCTACTGTTTAAACTAAACATTGTTCTTGAATGTTATTTTCAGTGTTTGTCCAATAAAGTTGAACTAGGGAAGTTTATGGTGAGCCCTATCCTCTAGTTTTATCTCCAAAAGTTGTCTGAAAGTTTCCCTAAGAGTATGTTGAAAGCAGGCTAGGTTCAAAGTCTTTACCTTATCTTAGACTATTCTTTGTTATCTTATGTGTTGTCTCGAAAAGTTCACTAAGTAAAGCAGAGCTTGGGAAGTCTATGGTGAGCCCTGTTCTCTAGTTTCTTCTCCAACAGTTGCTTTGAAAAGTTTCCCTTAGAATATGTTGAAATCAGGATAGGTTCAAAGTCCTTACTTGATCTTAAGATGTTCTTTTTCGTGTTTTAAATGTTTTCTATTGAAAGTGCATCAAAAGCAAGCTAGTTTCAAAGTACTTACCTGATCTTAGATTACTTTTATGTCTTTCTTAAGTGTATGCCAAAAGTAGGATAGTTTCAAAGTACTTACTTGATCTTAGGCTGCTCTTTGTTCTTCATTTGTTAAATTCCCCTTCTTATTGTTTCATTTCATTCCATAAAATCAACTTTAAAGAGATCCTTAAACATAGATGACTTGTCCCATGGACTACTCTTGAACCTTGATGTTTCAATTAAATCCTACTATGACTCCATAGCCCAATGGATTGAAGCTTTTTCTTGCCTATCTTCTTAGTTGAATCAATTTTCACTTTCATTCACCTTCACCCTTCATTTAGACTTCCTTCAACTTCACATATCTTTTCCCAACCAAAACAAACAAAACCTCATTCTTCATTACTAGCCTAATATCATACCCAAAAGCCTTAAAGATAAATCAATCTTTACACTTATATAGAGAGATCCCTCTCTAGATTTAGGAGGGCTAGATCCTAGAATCCCAAAGTGGTTCAAGTGTTGTCTCTGCAGTTTTAGTCTCACCAATCTGCTAAAATTACATATGACCTAACATTTCTGGTGACTCCGCTGGGGACTGAGTCAAATTTCATCTTAGGTACCCTTAAGACTTCATAAAAACCCCTTGAGTACAAGTAACCCTCTTCAAGCACTACCAAGCAAATGGTAATCATGATAAAACTTATTTGAATCAGTGACAAACTAAGGAAACCTTAGGATTCTCATAAAGAGCTTATCAAACCTTGAAGGATCAGCTAGCTTAGCCATAAGAGTAAACTTTATTTGTCTCATCACCATAGCTAAGTTTTGAAACAGATTTAGGACACTCTTAGAACCCATAGGACTGAAAAAACTCAGAAAAAATAAACATGGTGGTGGACCATAAAACCTTTTACCTCCAAAAGAGCTAAAAATTTCCACCTGGTGACTCCAAAATCAAAAACAGACCTTAAGGCTCCACTAGGAAGACCCATTATCATCATAACATCATACAAATTTAGTAAGAGGACTTTAGGATTAAATTTTTCTTGTTTAAAAGATCAGTTAGCCTCTTAAAGATTGTCATATTTGGTTAAACTTTTCTTGTTTAGTTGGGTCTGAAAAATAGAGCATATTGGCTCCTAGAAGGATCCATACTAGAGATTATACTAACCCAAACCCTCCTGAGATAGTTGATAACCCTGAAATAATCCTTAGGAAGTCTCCTGAGGTTAAATCTTCAACTGTTTTCAGATCACCCCTTAGAGCTAATTCTATTCATGAAAACCTTGCAGCTCTACAACAATCACAAGTTGACTTAAGAAATCCATTTAGAACTCGGTCACTTGATGATTTAGATAAGCTAGATTCAGAGTCTTCACTTTCATCCTTAGATAGAAGTAAACATCTTGGTAGTAGAGAAACTACACCACCAGATTTACATTTCCTACATAATTTTGGTTTCTCTCATCCAAGATCTGCTCAACAAACTCTTGCTGGTCCATCCACATTTGTTTTTCATACATCCACAGTCCAATCCACTCCATCCCAGTCCACTTTCCCTCTTGTCAACCCACCACTTGTAAGCCCCCCACTGTTTCCACAACCTCCTATCATGGCAACATGGTATGCTCCCCTTGTCCTTCCTTTACCTTTAGTCAATCTCCCACAGGACTATCAGTCCAAGATACCATTGTATGATACCAGTAATGCTACTACTGCTTCACAACATGTGGATAAGATGAATGATTGCTTTGACAGAAACGAGATTGATGATGAAACTGTCAAACTTAGATTATTTGCTTAGAGTTTAGGGGGAGAAGTAAGAAAATGGTTTAAATTCTTAACCCCTCACAGTATTAATGATCTCCAAGCCTTCCATCAGTTATTCTTAAACAAATGGGAAGTAAGGAAAAACCCTCTCCAAATACTTTCTGATTACAATAATCTCCAAAGAAACGTTGGGGAAAGTGTTCAGGCCTATTGCACTAGGTTTAACAGTGTTTATAATGCCCTTCCCCCAGACCTAAAACCTCCACAAGGCTCAGCATTAAATAATTTTCCTAGAGGATTTGATCCTGAAATGGCCTATCAGCTGAGAGAGAGAGATCCTATAACCCTTGAAGATATGCAAAAGGGAGATCTTGTTGTGGAAGTTAATTTAATGGAGAAAAGAGCAAGAATGAGGAATGAGAATAAAGTGACCTTTAGAAAGGAATCCACACCTTCCACATCCAGCTCAAAGATGGAGACAATGATGGAGGAGATCATGAAAAAGATGAGCATACTTGAGAGAGCACAAGCTAGTCAAAACCAAACAGCTCCTCAAAACAGAAATCAAAACCAAAATCAGAATTTTAGGAGAAACCAGCCTCAAACCAAACCAAGGGAGGATGATCAACAGATCACTCCTCCTTTTCATCAAAACTATGTAAGTGAGGTTGAAGAAACAAATGAACAAACAGAGGAAGATTACATCAACATGCTAGGAGTAGACAATGATGATTTTGAAGTTCATTACAATAGGAAACAAGGTCTATACACACCGTATGATGAAAAAAGAGCTGAGGATGAAAGTTGTTATTAAGAAATGGAAAATTTCATCATAGAGACTCAAAAAGAGTATGACCTTAGGAGTAAAAGAAATCAAGAAACTCCCAAATCTAAAACCTATGAAAAATCTCCACAAAACAGCATTGTAAATAAACCCAAAGTTACAAAGTAGAAAGATAAAATAGTGGCTGGAAATTTTGATAAAAACAAAGAAAAAGGCACTCAAAGTACTGAAAAACAGAGTGCAAACCTTAGTAGGATTAGCACCTCAGCTAGTGCTCCTGTTAAAACAATTTTGACAAATGTAAATAGAGGAAATCAACAAATTGATTTTGCTGATAGAGTGGCTATTAATAAGGCTGAAACAAGCACTTCAAAGAATCAGATGCCTTTTATTTTGGAGCAATAAATTGCCAGAATCAAGATCTTCGTTCCTCTCACTGAATTAGCTACCGAAGATGTATATAGATCTCAAATTTTGAAGGCTTTAAACATAGAAGAATATAATGACATTGTCAATCTTAATGATGACCAACCAGAGCTCATATTTAGTCCTAAGATTGAAGGTAGATATCAAGAAGGACCAGTTCCTCCTTTTTATGTTAGTTTAAATGTTGATGACAAAATTTTGCACAACGCCATGCATGACTCAGGGGCCTCCCACAATTTAATGCCCAAAGTTGTAATGGAGAGCCTAGGCCTTGAAATCACCCAACCTTACAAAGATCTTTACTCCTTTGACTCAAGCAGAGTGAAATTTTTAGGTTTAATCAAAGACCTCTGTGTAAACTTAGCACAAATTCCAGCCAAGTGTTTAGTAATGGATATTGTTGTGGCTAATGTACCCACAAAATATGGTATGTTGTTATTAATATCTTGGGGAGCTAAGTTACAAGGAACTATGCAAATGGACATGACATATGCGACCATCCTTGTTTTTAATCAAACATCCCAAACTTAGAGCCTATCGAAACGATGTCATGGATTTATTGAAAACATTCGATGAATGTAAACTAATTTTTGTCCCAAGAAATGAAAATATTCAAGCTAATAGTTTGGCTTTTGCTGCTAGAACGTGCCTAACTCCTTATGAAACCAAACAATATACAACTCAAATCAAATTTAGACCAGCTATCCCTAATAACGAGAAATATTGGTAGGTGTTTGATGGAGACAAACAAATAGAAGACTTCCTGCAGTGCAGAAATGAATTTGAACTACCAAGTTCAGATTCAGACTATGAAACAAACTGCCCTAGTGAAGAAAATCTACTTGATGAAGAAGAAGAGCCTCCAGAGGTGACTGATGTAAATCTGTTGTCTAAAAAACTTGAAAACACAACAGAAATTAGTTCAGAGTTAGGAAAAGAATACTTAGAAACTCTGCAATCTAACAATCAAGGTTTGCTAAAAGGTCTGTTCCCCTTAGAAGAGTTGTTTGATTTCAACGATGTGGCCAAGAAGCCAAAACTAGAGCCTGTTGAATCTGAATTTGAAGAGTGTAATATAGGCAGTGAAATAAAACCAAAGATGATCAAACTGTCTAAAACTTTACCATCTCACATCAAACTAAAATACATAGAGTTGTTTAAAGAATTTTCTGATGTTTTTGTGTGGAGTTATGAGGATCTGAAATCCTATGACACTGAAATAATTCAGCACAAGATACCTCTCAAGGAAAACCAAAAGCCATTTAAACAAAAACTGTGCAGAATAAACCCTATTCAGTTACCTTGGGTCGAGAAGGAAATCAAGAAGATGTATGAAGCTGGTATTATTGACCCTATTAGATATTCAGAGTGGGTGTCTAATCTAGTGTCAGTTAGGAAAAATACAGGAGAAACTAGGCTTTGTATTGACTTTGGAGACTTAAACAAAGCCTCATTGAAAGACAACTACCCTTTACCCAAGATGGATCATATTTTACAAAGGGTAGTTGGTTCTAAAAGAATTTCTTTGCTAGATGGCTACTCAGGATACAATCAAATTTTAGTACATCCTGATGATCAACTAAAGACAGCTTTTACTACACCTTGGGGCACTTTCATGTATGTGAAAATGCCCTTTGGTCTAATGAATGCTGGTGCTACATTCCAGAGAGCCATGGATATTTCATTCTCGGAGGAATTGGGCTACTTCATCATTCTTTACCTTGATGATGTCACTGTTTTTTCCAAGAAAAATGAAGAGCACTTAGAACACTTGAGAAAAGTATTCGAGAAATGTAGGAAGTTTGGGATATCTTTAAATCCAAAGAAAACATTGTTTGGTCTCCAAGAAGGTAAACTTCTTGGGCACATCATATCAGAAGAGGGGATAAAGATAGACCCAAAGAGGATTGAGGCTATATTGCAAATCATTCATCCTGGAAACATCAAGGAACTTCAATCTTTCATTGGAAAGATTAATTTCTTGAGAAGGTTCAAACCCAACTTGGCTGAGCTCCTTAGAAACATTACAAACATGCTGAAAAAGGAACAAGGAGTTAAATGGACCTTGGAAACAAAGAAATATTTTGAGCTGGTAAAACAAGCATTAACCAAAACACCAGTTCTAATAAGTCCTAAATTTTCAAAATATTTTTATATTTTTTCATTTGCATTAGAACATACAATAGTTGTTGTCCTATTGCAGAAAAATCCACAAGGACAAGAGCAGCCCATTGCATTCTTTAGCAAGGCATTGAGAGATGCTCCTCTGAAGTACAACATTATGGAAAAACAAGCCTTTGCCTTAGTCAGAGCTTTAAAAAACTTTAGAGTTTATATTTTTCACTCCCACATCATTTCCTTTGTCCCAAATTTAGTTGTGAAAGAATCCTAACACAAGACCCAGATGGTAAGAGAGGTAAGTGGATAGCTGTGATACTTGAATATGATTTAGAAATCAAGCCCACTAAACTCATTAAAGGCCAAGGTCTAGCTAGATTAATGGCTGAATCAAATTTTGAATTTCTTGATATAAATATGATAAATGCTTTAGATGAACAAGAGGAATTGTCAACTCCCATTGTTGAAGACCATTTTATGAATTCCTCTTGGTATGCTGATATTTTATATGTTTTGCTTAATTTGAATACACCTCTTGGTTTATCAAAAACAAAGGCAAGGTTTTTAAAGTTAAAATTTGTAAACTACTGCATTATAAATAAATGTCTTTATTGGAAAAATGTGTTGGCGAAGAAATAGGTCTCGCAGGCAAGACCCAGGTTCAGAGGTTGGAGCCAACAAGGGTATCCGCAGTAGTCTAGAACCACGTCGGCATTATCACCCTACTCCGGAGAGCAGAGAGTCTCACCCGAGGCGTGCCGCGACCGCATGCAAGGGGGGGAAGAGATCAATGGTGATGGAGGGATCCGCAACTCATTATTAACATAGAATTGATTGCATCAACATCATATATACGCAAGAACATTCAGAATATCGACTAAGTATTAAAGCATCACAGACATCATGCATGCATGTGACTCATAAGATCAGAAAGTAACCTGCAGGTATATTAATAATCTTCAACGAAATCCATAGTTACATCGCTTCCACAACAAGATCCTTACAAGTCTGTCAAAGACATCTTATAGGACAGAAAGATAGATAAGAGAAACCTAGGAACTACAGAGATATCATGCTCGGAATGGATTCCCTCTGCAGCATCTGCTCAATCCTCTTCAGTCGCTCTGCATTTATCCCTTCTGTCACATTCCTTCCTTCTTTCGGCCGGGTGACTGCTATTTATTCACCTGCCATCGCAACTGCTAGTTCCTCTTGTGTTCTTCTTCGGCGGCTTCCAACATCTCTCTTGTTATCTATGAGTTCTGATTTCTATCTTCCATTGTATCTTCTCTCTGTCTGCGCTTATGCTTTTGCTTTCTTCAGCTATCTCTTGCTTCTTCGCCACCTTGATAGTTCCGTGACTTACTATGGTTGCGACTGCCATGTGTCGTTCCGCAACCCAAAATCTGTCCTTTATTCAAAATTCAAAATATTCAAAACAAAAATTAGTAGAAATTCTTTCGGTAATAATCACATGATAGATTTGTTAGTTTTGATGTTGTTTCGCTTTACACCAATATCCCCATCAATGAGGTTGTTGACGTTATTAATCGCATTACTGATCCAGACACATCCCATTTAGTAAAACTTTGTTTAACCTCCACTTTCTTTAGTTTTGAAGGTGAATTCTATGAGCAAACTTGTGGTGTTGCCATGGGTTCTCCCCTTTCCCCGATTGTTGCGAATCTGTTTATGGAGGACTTTGAATCTAGGGCTCTTTCCTCAGCTCTTTTCCAGCCAAAGTTATGGAAAAGGTTTGTTGATGATACTTGTGTTGTCTGGCCTCATGGCAAGGATAAGTTAGATCAATTTTTCCTTCATCTTAATAGCCAATCTAGTTCCATAAAATTCACCATGGAACATGAGGTGGATGGTAGCCTTCCTTTCCTTGATGTCCTTATCTCTAGAAATGATGATGGTTCCTTCTCCCATCAAGTTTTTCGAAACAAAACCCATACTGAGCAATATCTTCATGCTAGCTCCCACCATTTCCCTGCTCAAAAATTAAGCATCCTTAGCACCTTAGCCACGAGGGCGCTGAGAATCTCTGATGAGTCTCACCTTGAGAGGGAAAAGACCCATCTGTTGAATGTCTTGTAATAATGGTTATAGTTTGTCGCAGGGCCTCAAAGTTTTCCTCAAAGCGGAGAAAGGTCCTTCTATTAAAAATAAAAAAGAACCTAGTAAATGGTATGGTAGTGTCAGCCTTCCGTTCATCCAGGGTACCACTGATAAGATTGCTAAAATCTTTAAAAAGCATAAGGTATCCTCTTATTTCAAGCCCCTTAATACAATTCGTAGTTCTCTAAAATTGGTTTAAGATCCGATTGACCCCAGGGATGGAAAAGGTGTCTACATCATTCCATGTTCCTGTGGGACTCCTTACATTGGTGAGACGGGTCGGTCTATTAATCAAAGGATCTGTGAGCATGTTGCTGATATCAAGCATAGAAGATCTCGCTCGTCCGCCTTAGATGAGCATGCAGAAAAGACTAACCATCATATTTGCATAGAAGATGCTAAGGTCATTGCTAGAATCGACCATTTCCATCATCGTAAGTTGAGAGAGGCTATTGAAATTGAAAAAAGGCCTGTTAATCTCAATACAGATGACGGTTGGAATATCAGCAGGTGCTGGATTCCTGCCTTATATTCTTGACTTTTTTACTTATTTTTTATGTATTTATCTTTATTTTTATTTTTATTTAATTGAATTTAATTTAATTGATTTTTTTTTAATTTAAAAAATAAATAAATAAATAATAATAATAATAATAATATTAATTAATTAATTAAAATAAAATAAAATATTTTTATTTTTTTATTATTTATTAATTTATATTTATATTTTATTTTTGTTTTTTTTATTTATTTATTTATTTTTATTTATTTTTTATTTTTTATATTTTTTATTTTTATTTTTATTTATTTATTTATTTATTTTATTTATTTATTTTTATTTATTTATTTTATTTTATTTATTTATTTATTTATTTTCTTACTATGTTTGACTATTTGATAGATGGTTTGTTTTAATTAAATTACATGAATAAGAATTAATTATATTTATTAATAATAATAATTGATTATTATATAATTTAATCAAAATTTACATATATACACCAAGATTTGTTAAATTACTTACCATTATATTAATTAATTGGTCAATTAGTTGCATAAATATATTAAAAGTGTTATAAATAAATTAAAATAAAAATAATAAATAAGTAAATAAAAATTAAATAAATAAATAAATAATGGATTATTTACTTTTTCTAAGTCAAACTAGCCGTTATCCTAACGGCTAGTTGAGCCTTTTCTACATCTATTTATACTTAATGTCTAGATCTGATCTCTCACATAGTCCTAATGATGAACCACACTGGTTGGTTCGAAACACGTCGACCACATTCTTTTGCATGTGATTATTACCGAAAGAATTTCTACTAATTTATATTATGGATCACAGAAGCTTAGATTCCAAATATTCAAAACAAGTTTTCAAAACAAGGGCCCCAACAAAATGCAAGTGGGATATTGCTTAAATGTTTGCCCGAGAATGATGCAGAGAAGGTTAAGCACGAGTTCCATGAAGGAGAATGTGGAGGCCACCTCTACTGGAAGACTACAGCCAACAAAATCCTTAGAGCTGGTTACTATTGGCCCACCCTCTTTCTAGATGTACACAAGATGATAATTGTCTGTCATGAATACCAACTTTTCGAAGGCAAAAGAAAGTTGTTGCCCTTACCTCTACATCCAATCAATGTTGAAGCTCATTTTCAACAGTGGGGACTTAACTTCATAGGAGAAATCCATCCACCCTCATCTTCCCAGCATAAATGGATTCTCACTGCAACAGAATACTTTACCAAATGGATAGAATCTATCCCTTCTAGGCAAGCCAATGACTCTGTCATCATAAAATTCATTGAGACTCATATCCTCTTTAGATTTGGCTGTCCTAGGAAGATCATCACTGATAATGCAGCTGCATTTAGATCCAAGAAGATGGTTGAATTCTGTCACAAATATCAGATTACATTGGGCCATTCTACTACTTATTACCCTCAAGGTAATGGGCTAGCAGAATCCTCAAACAAGAGTTTGGTGAACATAATCAAGAAATTGCTGGAGGACAACAAGAATTCTTGGCACACAAAGCTAGGACATGCACTAGGGGCTGACAGATTAACACTTAAGAAATCTATTGGATTGTCACCCTACTAGCTTGTGTATGGAATAGATGCAATTTTTCCAAACAGCATTGGTGTACCAGTTATGAATTTGATCCAAGAAGTACAGTCCGAAGACAATGACATGATCAGAATGATTAATCAGACTATACATCTTCAGCAAACCGGAGAGGAGGTCTACAACAAAGCATTACAAAAGCAAGAGAGCATAAAGAAGCTTTTTGACAGAAGGACAAAGGCCAGTAATTTTAACATTGGTGACAAAGTGTTAAAGTGGGATTCAAGGAGAGAATACAAGGGCGAGCATGGGAAATTCGATAACTTATGGCTTGGCCCTTATCTCATTCATTCTACTGCTGGTAACAATGCCTATTTCTTGCAGGAATTGAATGGAGCTAAACTGTTTGGGGGTCCTGTCAATGGCAGGATGCTCAAACATTATTTCTCTTGATCCTATCATGTTTGGAAGCCTTTTTATCTTTTTTCCCATTATAAATATTTCATCCATCATTGTATTCAAAATTAGAAAAAAGAAAAATACAAAAAACAATAGAAAGAGAAAAGAGGGCAAATTGTAAAAACAAGAAAGGTATAGCCCCATACCAAAAAAGAGAAACAAAATCTAAAAGTGTGCAAGCTCAAATGCCACTCATGAAAAACACACTTCTAGTTAGTCATACAGCCTAATCATGACTAATTAGTTTTAAATTTATTGTTGATAGGTTAGTGAAATAGATTTGCCAAACAACTTAATCTTGGCTTATCAGTTAGGTAGATTAGGATAGAAAATAAAGGTTCAAACAAGCTCAAAATCTGAACCTATGACTTTCCAAAAAACAATGACTCTAATCTGTTTAAATTATGAGTCAAAGATAGAAGTGAACTGGTTCTAATAAGTCCAAAAATTTGAACCAGATAACAAAGAAAAACAGCTCAAACAAACTCAAAATCAGAGATGAAGAAAAGAGAAGGATGTGCTTAAAACTTTCAAATCTTAAGCCTTCACCATTTTGATTTAATTTTCTGCAAATAAAAATCTATGTGCAGCTTGTTTTTATGCCATATATCAGCAACAAGTTAGATAGTCCAATCCTGACTTGTATGCTTTTAAATTTCTTGTTTTATAAGTTAGAGAATAAAAAATTGTTAGACAGTCTAATCCTAACAGATAATAGTTAGGTAGAGAAGCTTATGAACTCAACTATTTAATCTGAGTTCATAGAGAAATAAGAAGTATACTTAGATTATTTTTTGCTTTCAAAAGAATAAAATGTTTGTAAAAGAGTTGCCAATCCAAATGCACTCTCAAAGAAGAAGAAAATGTTAGATCAGTAGGATAGGGTAGGTAGAAAGCTTGTTTGATAGAGTTCCATTTTTTTTCGTGGCTGCTAACATTATCAGAACAAAATAATATCATCCAAGTGAAGAAAGTTGCAGCACAATGGATGAGGCATTGATCAACCCCCAGAGAATACAAGTCTGAAGTTCTTGATGCCTTCAAGAAGGCACCATCCCCATGTGGAGCCACTGTTAGCCACCTATAAAATTTCTCATATCAAATGGTGGCTAAATCATGTTTTAAGCCTTCAAGAAACAAGTTTTATTACAAAATTGTTAATTCTTGAAGTCTTGTGAAGATGACTTATCCTTGAGTTAATCTTCACTGTTGTTTCCCTCTCAATTCTGAAAATCTGTTGTTTTCCTGAAGAAAAGACTACTGCAAAAAATCCATTTTTCCCTTCACTTTACCCCTCCTTTCACTCATAATTAACCTCCTTTTTATCCCCTTTTTCCTCGTAGGAATTCCTCTATTTTTCCTCTTTTCCCTTCTTCCCTTCATAAAAACCCCTTTTATAAGGTTTAAAACTCCTTTTTAACCTTATCGAAAGCTTTCAAAATGCTTTGAAATCCTTGAAAAATCATAAAAAGGCAGCCTTTTGTGCTAAGGCCTTAAGCCCTTTTGGCCCTAGCCCCTCAACCACTTCCCCACCATATAACCTGCACCCAGGACCAAGAGTTAAGTCCCGAGCGCTAATCGCAATCAGAGGTTTGCGATGGGCGTGTTTCTTTGTTTAAACGAAAAATCCCGATGCGATTGGCCCCTTTGTTATAACGTCTGATCCCTTGCTTCCTTTGTAAAACCAAGAGCCCCGAAATCGGGCACTAAACACCATATAAACCCCTCCCCGAAACAATTTTCACTTTGTGTTTTATAAAAATCCAATTTTCTTATGTTTCAAAGAGTCCCGACGTTCATTGGTTGAAGCGAATCCCGACCGTTGATTTAAACCAATCAAACAGTCTTCGGGATCTCGCATCGAAGATTTTTCATCGGGCATATTTTAATAGTTCTTGCCCCCTCCGATTGGTCACCTTCCGATAGTTTCCCAACCGTCGATCTTCCCCGCCAGGCCTAGATCCAACGGCCCATATCACTCTGTTCATAAGCCCATCCCTCCGCCTTTGGACCTCAGATTCATTCCTAACCATCGATCTCTCCAAATATCTGACGGTCCACATACAATCGCATTGGCGATTTTCTCCCCTTGCCCCAGCCAATCGCGATCTTTCGATTGCATCTGGGTCGTCCATACACTAAGATCTGAAAGTCCAGATCAATCCTCACAACCTTTGTTAAATTCATACAAACCCCGTTGTATAACGTTTTTCAGCGAATCTCCGATGTTGATCTCTGCAGATCAACGGCTCACATTAACCCAAACTCCGCTTACCCATCGCCTCATATGTTATGTCATTAGCCCCAAGATTAAATCTAGGCCATCCATGTTGAAGATCCAACGGTCCAGATTTAACCCAATAGGCCCAACTCTTTTGGGTCCTACCCTTCCCAGATCAAATCTCCGCCGTCCATCCCTGATCGTACGGTCAAGATTGAAACCGCCTTGACCCTGCCCCACCTCTTTATATCCTTGCATCTTATCGCCATCGCGCTCTCCTCTCGACCATCCGATCTAAAGCCCCAGATTTGACGGCCGATGCGCAGTTTCGCGTGATTTTTAGCACGAAGGTTAATGATCCAAAATTACGCAATGTAGGCGGTTTTAAAAGGCCACGTGTCGGATAGTAACGTATATCGCGTTCAAAAAGGTAAAACTTCATTTCCTCCATTTTTTTGCGCGAAACCGGTGGTTTCTTTAGCTGAAACCACCTTTCACATTTCCATTTCACTTTCCCGAAATATATGTCCATCGTTGATCTCTAAGATCTAACGGCTCACGTTCCATTTCACCCTCAATTCATCGCCCTCCACCCATCCTCCAAGGGACTTCTTAAATCATTATCAGACGTCGATCTCTGTGGTCAATCTCATCTGATGGCCCAGAATCCTCCGAGAAACCCCAAATTTCATGTTTTTCCTTTATCGCTGCCGATTAAGGTTTTTGACCCATTTTTCTTGTATATTCCCCCTCTCTGCTATAATATGGCCCCCTTTTCAATATATTTTCCGAATCCATTTCAACCGTTGATCTCTGCAGATCAATGGCCCTGACTTAATCTCCCCACCGTTTATCCAACTGCCTCCCTTTTGACCCCCGCAAAGCAATCCTCGCCATTGGATGCTTTCATTCAACGGTTATGATCTAACCTAAAACCTCCATAGCATTCTAAACCCAATTACGCAGGATTTTCCTAATTTCATTTGTTTGTGTAGGTTTTAATGGTTTGTGCATTATTTTAAAAGAAAATTGAGGGTCAGGGATGACGATCTCCCACGCCTTTATTCATCAAAGAGATCTTTTTGCAAGGATTTCCCATCAAAATTTGTCGGTGCCTCATGAACACTGGCAACATTATAAAAGCCCTCTGCGCACTTGCACATCAACAAAACACAACATAGCTAAATCAAACAGAGAGTATCAGTGTTAAAAGATCTAGTCACAGCAGAGATGAAGAATTGAAGACTGTTTACACATTTTTGAGGGATTATGGCCTAAATCGACTATCTAAAGCCTAATCCACTCAATTAAACGCAGTTTGAAGAATAGAAGACCAAATTTAGGCCTAATTAAGCCTAACACACATAATCAAAGCAAATTAATAGTGTTTAAAGAAAAATAATAATATCTATCAGTCCGAGAAAGCCTCCACTACCACATCAGAGGCTAATTGAATCCTCTCCAACTACCAAAAGCCACCTGCAGCCTCAAAGCATTCAAAAGAGGCCTAGTTATTACCAGGACAGAAGATATTCGCCTCAAGATAGTTGAACAGTTAATTCAACCAAAAGAACTTATTGTAAACTGTCAGCAGAGTTATTACAAGAATAACAAAGAGCCTTAAAGTCAACAAATCTTCCGAGTGAGCTTAATACTTAATGTAAACCAATTAATACAGAGGAAATATCAGAAATTTTCTCCATTGAGCCCCTCAAAGGCCGAGAAACATTAAACTGTATTAATTGAACCTAGTAGATCTTTTATCCCATCCCACCTCCTCATTTCTTCTATAAATACTTTTGAAGAAGATGAGATAGTGTTGGTCACTGCATATCTGTTTCCTGTAAATAGTTTACCGAAGCTATTGTAAGATCTGTTTGTAATTGAAGATACCTAAGTTGAGATGAGAAGTTTGAAGCTCTAGAGAGACACTAGACTTGAAGATTGTAACTGGTTTGAAGCATCTAATACAAGTTGATTTATGGGATCCTGGTCTATGTCAACGGTAATGTTTTTCTTATTGTAAATTGTTATTTTATTTATGTTTCCATTATGTCCATCTTCTCTGATAAAGAACAGCAATTATAGAGTTAGGATTTACTGTAAAAGGTACCCTACTCTTACTGATAAGCTTTATCTACATGTTTTCTTCCAAAATTGTGTATTTAAGAATGATTTAATACAGTCCAAGAAGTTAGGAATGCTGGTGTTCCCTCGTCCTACTGTTTAAACTAAACATTTTTCTTGAATGTTATTTTCAGTGTCTGCTAAGTAAATTTGAACTAGGGAAGTTTATGGTGAGCCCTGTCCTCTAGTTTAACTCCAAAATTTGTCTGAAAGTTTCCCTAAGAGTATGTTGAAAGCAGGATAGGTTCAAATTCCTTACCTAATCTTAGACTATTCTTTGTTATCTTATGTGTTGTCTCGAAAATTTCACTAAGTAAAGCAGAGCTAGGGAAGTCTATGGTGAGCCCTGTCCTCTAGTTTCTTCTCCAACAGTTGCTTTGAAAAGTTTCCCTTAGAATATGCTGAAAGCAGGATAGGTTCAAAGTCCTTACTTGATCTTAAGTTGTTCTTTTTCTTGTTTTAAATGTTTTCTATTGAAAGTGCATCAAAAGCAGGCTAGTTTCAAAGTACTTACCTGATCTTAGATTACTTTATGTCTTTCTTAAGTGTATGCCAAAAGTAGGATAGTTTCAAAGTACTTACTTGATCTTAGGCTGCTCTTTGTTCTTCATTTGTTAAATTCCCCTTCTTATTGTTTCATTTCATTCCATAAAATCAACTTTAAAGGGATCCTTAGACATAGATGACTTGCCCCATGGACCACTCTTGAACCTTGATGTTTCAATTAAATCCTACTATGACTCCATAGCCCAATGGATTGAAGCTTTTTCTTGCCTATCTTCTTAGCTGAATCAATTTTCACTTACATTCACCTTCACCCTTCATTTAGACTTCCTTCAACTTCACATATCTTTGCCCAACCAAAACAAACAAAACCTCATTCTTCATTACTAGCCTAATATCATACCCAAAAGCCTTAAAGATAAATCAATCTTTACACTTATATAGAGAGATCCCTCTCTAGATTCAGGAGGGATAGATCCTAGAATCCAAAAGTGGTTCAAGTGTTGTCTCTGTAGTTTTAGTCTCACTAATCTGCTAAAATTACAGATGACCTAACACACTGATTTTCCTCACATCTAGGCTTGAGGCCAAGCATCCTCCATCAAGACAGCGTTATTTCTGCAGCAGAATAATACTGTGTTGCTGGGTGTTGCAGTCACTACACCACCTCCATCAGTTATTTTTCAGAGGATGAATCTCTCTTCTCTTTGGGAGATCAGATTGGAGGCATTCCGGAGATTATTGCAGACTTTGGCATCAAGGCCAACTCATTCCCTATCCCTACGGCACAGTTCCATCTAGTGACTGCGTTATTTTGAGTGGAGGCTTTGTAGTGGGGATCTTGCAGATTCTTGGAGGGAAAGATCCTTGGTGAAAGGATTAGCCTTCCGCTCTAAAGATCCATTGGAGGAGGCATATTTAGTTTGGGCATCATCTACAGCCTCTCTATCCAGTTCTATTTCTGAGTTGCTGCAGCTACCCAGCAACTCCGACATTTTGCAGTTTTTGTGTTTTATTGCCAATCCTTCCAGGATTGACATGAGGTAGTCTTTGGGAGCTGAGATCTTCACTCCCAATGTTGTATTGGGCCATATATTGATATATCTATGTATTTGAAATTTGTAGCTTGTAGTTTCTCTATAAAACTACGCTGTCATAGCTTCAGCAGACATGTTTAGCAGTGGTTTATCATATTTCTTGTACTTGTTTCTTGAGGCTGAGTATTGCCTATCTTGAGTGACCTTCCTCTTCACGATCTTGTATTCTATTGTTGCTGCTATTATCTAATGAAATGGCTATGGATTTCTCTCACATTTCCATGAGTTGAGTGTTGTTGTTGCTCCGTTATTCTGTTTGCATATTGCTAGATCTCCAACATTATAATATCTTGAGATATTCTCTTTTTTTTAGCATTTTCCTAATTTGGAATATTACAAGGGGACACCCACTCACTATCTGAAATGGGATATATGAACCCTGCATCTATTAGCTTTTGTAACTCCTCTTTCACAATGTCCTTAAGAGTTGGGTTCATCCTTCTATGGGGTTGGCACACAAGCTTGCATCCCTCTTCGATGTAAATATGATGAGTACATACTGAGGGATGCACACTTTTCATTTCCTTATAATCACAAGAAAAAGCACCCATGTGTTGCCTCAGAACACTAGATAATTATTCTTCCTGCTCAGTAGAGAGAGGGGGGTTGATATTTAGAGTTATGGATGGGCCAATCTCCATAACTTTGGCATGTTCTAGGCTAGATTCAACAGAGCACAATTTAGTCCAAGGATTACTCTCAGATTATTTCATCAAATCATCATTTATCATGGAAGTGGGGGGTTGATTATGTAATATATGGTCATTAATTTCATCTTCATCAAGTCGCCCCCACCCCCTTATAACAGCGTCCAATGTGCATACTATGAAGGGGGTTGTCTAATAAAATTCTTCCAATTCCTCATCCTTTAACCATAAGGTTAAATCATGCTCAATAGAGGGTTGAGAAGGAGGATACAACACAAGTTGTTTTGATAAATTTTCCTTCTTAAAATTCATGTTCCCATCCCTAAAACTAATTTAGGCATCAACAGTGCCCAACCAAGGTCTTCCTAGGATAGGATAGTCATTAAACTTGGTTTTGGGCTGGAGGACTAGGAAATTAGTGGGGTACTCCCAGGAGTCAATGGAGACCATGACATCCTCAATAACTCCCTCAGGAGCTATTTTGGATCTATCTACAAGCTGCAACAATGTAGTGGTCTTCCTCAAAGCCCCTTGTAGATTGAGCTTCAACATGGTTTCCCTAGTCATCACATTGATTGCAGCCCCAAGATCAATCCAGATATTAGGTACCATAATGCCATCAATGTACACATCCATTTGTTGGCTACCAAGATCCAAGTACTTTGGGGAGATCACTCTCCCAAGCATTGGATCAGATAGTTGTCTAACAACATTAATGGTGGGTGTATCTCTTCTTCTTCTCCTAGGCCTTTTGAAATATTTCTCCTTAATTATCTTGATGTAAATGGGAACATCTTTAATGGCATGTAGAAGGGGTATCTTGACACACAAGTTATTCAAATCTCCCATAATTTCAACCTCTTCTGAGCTACTTTGGTTAGGATGGACCAACCTTTTAGGATAAGGAGGTGCATTGGCTTGATGGGCAGTCTCTTCCTTCTCCTCTTCCATATCTCCCGGTGGATAAGATGGATGATTATGTGGTAGCACCTTCCTAGACCGGAGGTTGATCTCTTGGATTTTGACAACATAAACAAGATAGGATGTATCCCCATTGTAAACCTATGGTGTTTGCTTATTGTTTGGGTTTGTATTGGGTTGAGGAGGCATTTGAGGTTGGTTAGTTGGAATTTGGTGAGGAGGTTCTTTTTTACGTTGAGGCAGAGGCAGTAAAGCATGAGGTTGGGTTTTTTTAGGCCTCCACCCTGGTGAGGGGTTTCCCCATTGGGAATATCGGGGTGGATATGGCTGAAAAGGAGGGTTGATAAATTGAGGAGGGTATTAAGGAGCATAAGGCCAAGGAGCAGGTGTGGACCATGATGGATGAGTCAAAGGGTACCAAAGCTAGAAAGGTGCATTATGATTTGGATTGTAGTGAGGATAATGTGCGCCTTGCATACCTTATTGATGTGGTCTAGGACTTGGAGGCCTCCTTTGGTTAATGATGCAAAACTTCTCTGACCCACCTTCTACCCCTCCTTGGTATACAAACTTTAGGCCTGACAGAGAGGGAAATTTATCTATTTCATGATTCTATTGACAGACTAAGCAAATTTCTATGACATTCAATGGGCATTCATTCCTAATATGTCTCTTAGTACATCTGGGGGGAAATATAGCTAGTGCCCTTTCTGCTTCCTCTTGCCTCATTTTGATTTGCATAATATCCATTTGTAGGGAAAAGGTATGCAAATTTTCACTCTTAAAATATTCCAACATACTTCCTATCTCATGCTTGATGGTTTTTGTGGAGGGAGAGGAATTGACCAAGCTTTGGCTAGTCCTACCCTTTTTCCTGATAGCCCTAGAACGATTCCTGAATACAACCTTTGATGTCATCAAAAGGATATTGGTATATATATCCTCCAAACAACATTTTGAGGGTTTCCATTACATTCTCCCTGAACCCTCAGGGAAAAACTAGCTTGAGTGACTCGGGGTCAAGGGTACAATTGGCACTCCTATATTTGAGTTGAAATCTTTCCTCATAGCCCTCTAAAGATTCATTAGGTCGAAGGGTCATCCTAAATATTTCCTCCTTCGTTTCTTTGGACCTACAATAGTCTTTGTATTTTTCATTGAAGGCATGTTGCATTTGGGCGTAGGTAGCGATGATTCCTCCAAGTAAACTCATAAACCAATACAAGGATGCATCTTTGAGGGTATAAGGAAACAAATTCAGCTTTTTCTCATCAGATGCATAGTCATAGGTCTTACAGACAACAACAAACTCAAACATGAAGGAGTAAAGATCCTCAAAGGTTAGGCCATAGAAATGTGGAAGGGCAGTAGGGCTGAGATTCTTCATTTTGGCCTCTCCATTGGTTTCTATGATAGGGAAAATATCATTGTTCTTGTTTTAAACCATCATTTGGGTAGGTGATATAGGTTCTTCTTTCCCTATGGGTTCCTCAAAACTATCAGGTTGCTCACCCAGAGGATATTCTAGCTCCCCTGTAGCTAGAGAGGGAAGTTCACAGTCACTAAAGAAGAATGAAGGTTGACTAATTGAGGGGGTGGGGGTTTTTGTTAAGAACTTCCCTTGGTTATCCCTACTCCTATGAGGCATGAAAGAACTAGTTTCTTTTTTTTTTTTGCTTTTTTTTTTTTGTAATATCAAAACAATAAGACTGATACAAAAAAAAAAACCTCTTAAGTAGAAACAACACCTACTTATACACCTCCCCGGAAATGATGCCAAAAAGTGATGAGCCCTGGTATTGCACCAAGTATTTTGCAACTCCCAAGGGCTTCTCAACTTAAATTATCAACTCGGGGTTTGAAAAAACTTAAGAGGTGACAGTGATATGTGCACAACAAATTAGGTTCTACTCATGTCACCCTCAATAATGAGATCATATCAAGGTGTTCATAGACCACTCCTTTAGTTAATAGCAAAGATAAAATCATGTCATAATTTCTAGGAGATGAACATGATTCTAACTAAATAACTGAAAATGCCATTCATTTAATGTAAATTTTGAATTGAAATTGCATGAAGGAAAAAAAAGGCTAGTGTAGTTTGCAGAAGTAAATGATACTATTCTGTTTTCATGAGTCATTTATCAGTTTGCAACTTGCTTGAAAATCAGAAACTCATCCTTCAACACAATTGAAAAAAAAATGTTAAATTCTAATTCTATTTATTGTCATATGGTTGCAGTAAGGAAAGGATGGGGTTGGAGTGGTCTTAGAGTCTTACCTAATCATGAATTCAAAGCTTCGGGGTCATTATTCAACTTCAATATGCTAGTGTCAAGATCTGGAGCGAATCTGGTTGAAGAAAACAATGTTACACGTCTACTACAGGGAGTGCTACAAGAGGCCACGTTTTGCTACAGGAGGGGATCCAAGAGCATTTTGAGGGCAAGAATGGTGTCTTGAAGGTATAATAAGGTGTATGAAGGTAAAAGGAGGTGAATGAAGGGTGTGGGAGCCCATTATCGAAGCCTAGTACCCCTCGGAGGTCTATCTTTCACCAAATTTTGTGCCCATGGTGTCCTCCATTTACCCTATCACAATTATCTCGGTGGCAGAGTTTGGAGGTGATGTAAGGTGTTCAGGAGAGATATGGAATGGTATAGGTGGATGTAGTGAGGTGTTACCACCCTTTCAAATTAGCACAATACCTTCAAACTAATCAAACACAAGCATCAAATGATCACTATTACAACAAAGTAAATTAACATGGAAAAGATGAGTTGAATTTTATTGAAACCTACTCTACCCTACAACACAACTCTAATTTCCAAACCAATACTTCTAACTTCTAAGTTGCATAAACTAAACATACAGAAGTATTACAGTCTAATACTTGACAATTTCCAATAAATCATAAACAAATATTTTTGGGTTGTTATTATACTTTTTCCAATCACTCTTCCCACAAGAGAAGTGATAGACAAACCTGCAACTACAAATTTTTTAATAGAACACCTATTGTAATAAGAAAATCATTGCAATAAATTGAGCAGGAACAAGGAAGAAATACAAGATAGGGACTAAATCATATGGGTTCGGCTCAAACCCAAGTGTTTCAACCCTCCAAAACTAACTGAGATGAAGACTAATAGTGAACTTTCCATTAGCAGAAAATAAGAGTCACATACATCATATGAAAAATTAGAATAACAATGTCAAGCACTAGGCTCTCAGTAGCTAATCCTAGCTGCAACAAAAATTCCAATCCCAATGAGCCTCTTGGCTGGTTTATTTATACAAAAAGTATTTGAGGGCAACTCCCTTGAAAAGAGGAGTGATTCCCTCCTAAACCTCGAGATTTGTGGATTTGGTTCTCTTTAATCTTCACATGCACTTGGAGTTCCTCAGCTGCTAGTGAATTTTGTGATCTCAGGTCGAGTTGGAGACTTAATTATGTTGACAAGCCTCCTATATTCTTTTTGGTTGTCTCCATCAAGCCCTTGCATAGTAAATACCTTGAAAAATTCTTCTTTTTTGAGCATATTAAGCACTTTAGGCCATGAAATATGACAAACAACCTTTAGCCTCCTTACTAAGCATATTATGGCTAAAAATGTGAATTAATGTGAGAAAATGAGAGTTTTGAGGGTTGGAGGATAGCACAATGAACCTCAAAAAATACCTATTAATGGGACCCATCACTCATCTAGCTCTGTAATGTAATTTTTAGTGTGTAGAAAGTTTGGAGAAACAAATGAAAATGGGAGGAATAATGTGAAGAAGATGGTTTTCATGCATGGAAATCAATGCTACTCTGCCTTACAGATCAATAGATCTCACTTGCACACAAAATGTTCATACAACTAGCAAAGACAATGTGACTAAAGGACTGTTAAAATACCAATCACAAAAAACCAAAATGCATGGGAAATGATGAGTTGAATTTGAGCTAGAATCTAACTGTTTCATAAAATAAAGACTATCTATATTTTGTGTTTGTCCACACAGGGCACATAGCCAAGCTCCTCAAGAGAGATTACTTATCAACCTGCAAAGATAAATATTTTTCTCATAAACACGTTTACAAAAAGAGGCACAACTAGGCTGAGTTCAGAAAAAAGAATGCACAACAGAAATATATAAAAGAGGGGCTTGAGTTCTTGGGTTGGGTCATAACCCAAGAAAACTTGACTCCCTTAAAACAAACTCAAACTGGAAGAAAAATGATGATTTTCATTAATCTCGTAAATTGTTCAAATACATAACATGACAATGGAAACAACAAGTAGAAAACTCTTGCTATAATAGTCACTATCTTCCTCTGAAATTTGAATCCTACTGAGCTACTAAGATCCTTTATTTATACAAAAATTAGTGAGGGGTGTCTTGGGGATCTCACAGCCACTTAGGGGTAGTAACTGCCCATAAGCTAGATGATTTGTTGATGGGATGATGCAAGGAACAAGCTCTCTATATCTTCTCTTGATGGTCTCCAATGTGTGTAATAAAGTGGAAGTCTTGCGTATAATGCACCATATGTAGCAAAGGTTGTGCACAATTCAATTTCAACAATGCATGACATATCAAAACCAATATAATGGCATTATATGAATCCTATGGATTATAGCTTATTGATGTGCGCTAGAGCATTTAATTTCATGGTTTATATATATATAAAGGCAAAGGAACTTTTCACAAGTTCTCTCTTCGCGGGATACCAAAAGGTCAAACCATTGTTCCATGATGTTTAGAGGATTATAATTTAAAAACTAATTGTTATCAATCCATGATGTCGTAGATTCATATCTAAATACTTCAAAAAACTAGACCAGTTATAGTTCACGATTTTAAATATAAACAAACTCAACAGAACGAATGTAACATTCATCAAAACATTTATCAACCATCAATTACAGTGGTGACCCTACACATGAGTGATCATTCTGACCATGTGTTGCCACATTAACCTCTTGACTTTGTTGTGGTGTGAATGTCTTGACTATGAAGAAGTCATGTGTGAACCCTCATCTAAAACCAAGTGTTAAACTCACCTTTTTCCATCCTCCACAACATATAGCTAGACTAAATTTCAACCCCATCAAGCTTTGAAACCATAACATACTTCAAATTTTTGATCCCCACGTGTTGAATCTTAAATTGTGATCACAACCAAAAATTATGAACCAAGGGATCACAAGCCTCATAACAATAGAATAGTAAGGTGAGAGTTCACTTCTCTCAAACCATTGAACCAAAATGAAAAATAATTACGAACTCTATATTGTGATTGCCAACTAGAAGACTTGTGCTCCCTCCTTCTATTTGCGTGTCCATAGATATTGTGATCAAATTTCCAATCATGACGAGCTCCTTGCACATAGATACTTGCTAAGATCGGGTCACAATCGAACAAGAGAAACAATGAAACATTTATTACGTCATAATTTTAATAATTGTGGATGCTTTCAGTTCAGAAATATAAGAGATGATGTGACCCCTTTGCCAAAACATAAACAAATAAAGTTCTTCTTATCTCAACCTTATCCTTCTAATATGCCTAACAGTCCATAACATTCCTGAGGAAAATCTGACCCTCTCTCAACCTCAAACAACAACTACCCTCACACAGACTTCGATATTCTTTTCAGATTGCAACTTCCTTAGGTTTGTTCTCTTAACACAACTTTGAAACCATGTTGAATTTTCTACAACAATATACAATATAAACTAATATTTCGATTTGAAAATTACTTTATAATTATTTTCAATCAATTTATCTTATGCCATATATATCATTATCAATTATACACATAAAATATTAATAGTAATGCAGTTAAGCAATAAGATAAAAAAGAGACAACCATGCATAATAGAGAGAACACATTTTCCCTGAGAAACCCAAACTTGGGAGAAAACCCAACAACTCTTTTTCTAGGAGAATTTGTCCTTCAACAAGTTTTACAATAGATTGTTTAGAAATTTGTGCCAAAAACAACCACTTCATCCATTTTCTCCCATGAGTGTCTTCTATGGGAGAGAGACGATAATGAGTGATTGATCGGACAAATTTCTAGACAATTTATTGTAAAACTTGTTGAAGAACAATTTCTCCATGAAAAAAATTATTGGTTTTTCTTCAAAGTTTGGGTTTCCTAGGGAAAATTTGTTGTCTTTATTTGTGCATGGTTCTCTTTTTTATCTTACTATTTCATTGCATTACTATTATTATTTTTTTGTATATAATTACTTAATGGTATATGTGGCACAGGATAAATTGATTCAAAATCAGAAAGTAATTATCAAATCAAAAGATCAGTTTCTATTGTGTATCATTGTAGAAAACTCAAAATGGTTTCAAAGTTGTGTCGAATGGGTGCATTTACCCCAAGGGATACACCCTTTCATGGTGGGATCGACTTGTCCCTTTTGAGCCTACATGAAGCCAAAAATAAAATTTACTTTATTTTAATTTCCATAATTTTTTTACGCCAACTTAAGAGGCCTCTTGGGATGTTGGAATACCTCCTGATGCTATAAAAAAATCAACACACCTCCTTAGATTCCTATTGTAGCCATCAAAAAATAGAATTAATTTTTCCTTCTTCAAGATCAAATTTGGAAACCTGCTTTGCATGCCTGTGGGCACTTGACCACCAATGTTGAAATGTCCAGCAATTGCCACCACTAGACAAGTATCCTACAACTTTTGTTAAGTCCCTATACTAATAGTGTAGTCCCTTATTATGTTAGTGTATCCCCCAATATTGTTATTGTTGTACCCCTGTAACTCCCATATTGTTATTATTGTGTCCTTACATTATTATTGTTAGGTCGGCTAGGGTTACATTGTGGCCCCATGGACTCCTATATATAGAAAGGAGGTTTTTTCATTTCTATCATCCAAGAATTTTTCATTCATGTAATGCATTGGAGGTTTCCCCCTCGAAGTGGCTTATTTCTAAGGCGTTGATATCTCTTTTCTTCTCTTTTTGGCGCTGGTTTCACAACATTTGGTATCGGAGCTTTGGATTCTATGGTTTCACTATGCCAAACAGGTCATCATGGAATTTTCGCTATAACGTTTTTTCTAAGAAGGTTCAAAAGCTGAAATTTTTAGAGTGTGAAGCCGAAATCCTCTGGAACATCATTGCAAAATTTCAGATCTTGGTTCATAATATTTTTCAAAATTATGATGCAATGGAAGTTAGGTCTTTTTCAGGCTCCCGAATTTCATCTCAAAGAGGTGATCGTGGGAAAATATTCCTAACTCTATCTCTAAGCATCAAATTGGAATTTTGTAAAAAGTGGCTTGAATTAAATAGACTGTAGTTTCCTATCTATTAATTTCAGAGCCAAAGTAGCAAATAGTGATATGTGGCAAGTCGTACAAGTTCGCTCTACTAAACCAGTCCATAATTAGGTCATTATGGGATATTGGACATAACATTGCCTTGAAGAATCCAAATTAGGTCATAACTGTGGCATTCGAAGGAAGATTCAGAGGGATAAATTAGGGCCAATTTTCAGATATTGAAGATCAAAAATCACATATATAATTCAGTTTCAATATCAAGCTCCTTAAAAGCAAGAAAAAGGTGTGTATTTGGTTTTTAAAATTGCATAACGTTTTTTTGAAAAAGTAGTTTGAAGTGATTCCAAGGGCATATTTTAGAATTTTATAATTATTGGGTTCTATAATGCCTCCAAAAAATAATTCCATACCCATTAAGCCCTCAAAAATCTATACTATGACGCATGAAAAGGAAGAATTGCAGTATGAGATATCAAAATTACGATACCAAGTGCAACAAATTTCGATCTTACAAAGAACAGCGAAGATGACATAGATGGTTTAAAAGCAAAAATGGAGGCTAATTTGGATGGTTTGAAGGATCAAATAATAGCTAATATGGATGATAAATTAGTGGAATATCACATCGAGCATCAACAACAAGTTCTCCAACTCTCAAAGGATAACCTAACTTTGGTGCAGAATCTAATGAAACAACGGGAAGATCAACATCACATCGAAAGAAGTTCTGAAGCAGTCACAAAAACAAGAAATCGACAAGTAGGATTAATTTCAGAGTATCTCAGCAAGTGGAAGAATATTCCACATGGGAGGATGAGAATTTTATACAGAAACATCAAGAAATAATCAAGCATTGAGGACTACACTTGTTTGAAGGAGAGGGGCATGTTAAGTCCCTATATTAATAGTGTATTCCCTTATTATGTTAGTGTATCCCCCCTTATTGTTATTTTTGTACCCCTGTAACCCCCATATTGTTATTATTGTGCCCTTACATTATTATTGTTAGGTCGGCTAGGGTTACATTGTGGTCCCACTAGGATTACATTTTGGCCCCATGGACTCCTATATATAGAAAGGAGGTTTTGTCATTTGTATCATCCAAGAATTGTTCATTCATGTAATGTATTGGAGGTTGCCCCCTCGAAGTGGCTTATTTCTAAGGCATTGATTTCTCTTTTCTTCTATTTTTGGATCTAGTTTCACGACAACTTTGCCCCTCGTTGGGCGCTAAACCTTAGCCATCTTCCATTTCTTGCATGGTTAATATCATGTCAGGGCTCTGTTAGAAAATCGTGTAAATTTAAATTTGCAATTTCCCCAACATTTTGGGCTGTCTCACCTCACAGGATAATTAAATTCTCTACACTCCTCATTATGGCCACCTACACCTTAACATGCGCTACGATTAGTCCTCAAGGTTCTCATCGTTTTGGGATAGGAGTGAAGTCATTGTACATTATAGCTTGGTTGATTTGCGTACACCTACCAAGGCATGGTGCCATGTCCATCTAGCCTATTGGTTTGGTGCGCAGTGGCGAACCCCCCCCCCCCCCCCCATCACCCTATTCGAGGATTTTTATAATTCTTTAAATGAATAATTTTAGGATTTTAACTTTTTTTTTTCACTCTCCCATTTTTAGGACATAAATATAAAGTTAGTTTAAAAGAGATAATTATAATCATAAATCTGAAGAAATCAAGAGTTTCAAACATTGAATCCTACATAGAATGCTTCTCCTCATGCTCTCGTTGTTGATGACATTATCTAATGAAAACTCCGGGCTGAGTGGGCCCGTGATGGTGCTTCCTAGAGGAGGGGGATCCGCCCCCTCCTTCAAATCCATCCTCACTAGTGCACATCGTCTGCCCACCGACCCTTCATCCAGCTCCAGCCAACACAACGGTAAAAAATCTGAATCGTCGGCCCCAGGTTCTCGATGGAATTTGCGCATGAGAGGTTGAAGCAACCAAGAATATTAAAGTGGTTATTCCCAGCAACCGCCTCGAGAAATCCTGGTAATTTATTTAGTATCATGCAACAATATATAAATTCATAAGTTTTTGGCCAAGAGAAATTGATATCTTACGATGGATCTAGATCAAATGGTAGCTGAAAGCCCCCCTTGACCTTCACATCCGTGCCAAGGGTTTCTTCACAGTAATCTTCGAATATTTGGATGATCGCAAGAGAATCTTGGATAATGACCCTTATTTCATGAATAGTGTTGGTCTATTTATGAGACATTGGGAACCTTGCTATAACCGAAAAAGGAAGAATTATTAGTTTCCCCTATCTGGGTTCGATTATACTCCATTATAGAGGAATTTTGGGAGATGTGTATCTTGGAGTCAATTGGAAACTCCATAGGAAACTTTTTCTAGGTCTCGGAGATCACTCAGCGCAGGATATTTTCTTCGTATGCTCATATCTACGTGTATATGAACATACCTCAGCCTCTCCTGGAATCGGTGGAAATAGAATACTAGGATGAGATTTGGTCTCAGTCGTTGGACTATGAGCACATCCTTTTTAAATGCAGACTTTTCCACGAGTACGAGCACCTATTTTGTGACTTCCCTCAATAAGCTATGGCTCCTGCGATGACTCCTTCCTTGGACGACTTCCAGGAATTTCAAAGGTGACATCCTTCTCCAGGCAAAGCCCCTCCATCCCAAGCTCTGGAAAGCACCTCCAAAGAATCCCCCAGCCGACCTTCTGGACCCTCTCAAGCAACCCCCAACTGCCCCTCCAGCAACCCTCAAGAGATCCAAAATCTTCCTTCAGGGAATCACTTCATTATCCTAGCATATCTAATTGAACCAGAGTAGTCAGCGACACTTTTGGTTGCGGCCCAATCCAAAGCAACGATGGAAGTAGAATCGGGATAAAAAAACCATAAGAATAAATAATAAATTAAATGCAAAATCCCAGAGGCTCATTCCAACAGTAAATAAATCCAGTAATTCCTCTCCTATGTACACCATGCTTTAGAAAATTATGTAAATATGGACCAAATCAACTCCGATGAAAGGGTTATGGTTGCTTATTTGTGAAACTGGGCTAAAGATGGATCAACGAATATCCCCCAAGATTAGCTGGATCAATTCCGTTAAATCTACAAGGACTGGGAGAATGCCAAGCCTCTACGGATACCCCCCCTCAACTGGCTATAGCTATGAAAGATGAATACACATCCATTCAATAGAAGAAACCTAGCTCAGGATCTAGGAAGAAAGGCATAAGGCCCACTAGAGAAGTGATCCAGGAAGCAGGGGCGATCTTAGTCAAATCAAGACAAACTAACATCCTGACGAAATATTATCAGCTATCCCTCCCTCCCCCCAAGCCTCAACGAAGCCACTATCATGGAATATATGAGGCCTCAACTCTAAGGATAAGTTGAGGTATTTGAAGGAACGAATTCAAACTGATAAACTAGACATAGTATTCCTACAGGAAACCAAAGTGATGCATGAAAAAATTAAAGATATAGCCAACAAGAGTTGGCCTCTAGTGGAATGCATGGCACGGGACACAAGGGGTAGTGCAGGAGGTCTGTGTATCCTCTAGTATCTATGATCCATATCCTTCAGGAATTGGATCACCCACCCTTACACCCTCTCAGGCCAATTTTGAATGTATCAGATCCCCTGACAAAGTTTTCCTAACAAGGGTTTATGGCCCTACCCTTCCAGGGATGAAACCAGGTTTTATCTGTAGCTTTTGGCACTTAAAGGAGATTTTGGGGGACACAAACTAGATCTTGGCCAGGGATTTTAACCTAATAAAAGATCTCAGTGAGAAGAAGGGAGGAGTCTAATGGTTAGATCTGATATCCTCTGCATTCCAAGAAGCCATCCAAGATCTAGGCATAGAGGATATTGATTTTAACAATGGATCCTTCACATGGAACAACCGACGGGGAGCTAAGTATCTGATAGCCTCAAAAATTGATCATTTTATTCTTTCTGATAACATCCTCCAACATGATCTATTTTTTCAACCATTGATTCTCTTGTGCCTGAGATCAGATCACTGGCCTATCTGTTTAGAGATAGATCTGTGAATGGATCCTCGCAATCGTTCATTTCACTTTGAATCATTCTTGCTCGAAAAACCATAATTCTTGGCTAAGCTAGAAGAATGGTGGAAAATAATCAGGCTGGTTGGTCGTAACCCAATGGAAACTTTAGAACTAAAGTTGAAAGAGTTAAAAGGAAAAATCAATGACAGGAACCGATCGGACTTAGAAATATCCATTAGGAAAAAGACGGTTTAAGGAAGACATGCGAGCAATCCAATAAAATATCATCTTGGAATAGAGGACTGACGCCCTCATAGCCCAGGAGGGGCGGGTTCTAACCAATCTAGAACAAATTCAGAAACAAGAGGAAATCCTATGGAGACAGAAGTCACGAGTACAATGGCTCAAGAAGGGCAAGCAAAACACGTAATTTTTCCACTGGACTATGTTGAAGCATCACTAGTTTAACCAAATATTCTCCCTCAATGGATCAGATCGTCGACAACTAGTGCAACACAATGAAATTTATGAGGAGTTGATCACTCACTTCTAGACTTTGTTCACAGAGCCAGTCGAGGACATAAGTGAGGCCATCTCTACAATTCAACAATGCATCCCAACACTAATTTCAGCTAATCAAAATGAGGCCTTCATGAGAGAAATATCCTATGCAAAAGTGGTACGAGCTCTCCTGTCGAACAAAGCCCCTGGTCCAGATGGATTTACCTTTGAATTCTTTAAAGTTGGCTGGAAATTTTTGGGAGATGAGAAACACAATCTAGTAGAGGGTTCTCTCCACTCTCAATGGAATTGATCAGGTTTGAATGCAACATTTCTAATGCTCATCCCCAAGAAAGGTGTAGCACTGGACCCTGGCAGCTTCTAGCCAATTTCCTTATGTAATGTAATCTATAATATTCTCTTAGGACTTCTAGTTCAATGGCTAAAACCCTTGATTCACAACATCATTGGGCCTAAACAATCTAGTTTTGTAGAAGGGCGACAATTTACGGATGGAATACTGGTGATTCATGAGGTGGTGTACTCTCTATCCTCATCCTGATCCTCAGGTATGCTTATCAAATTGGATCTCTCTAAAGCTTATGATCAGTTAAACTATGATTATATGTTGTCTATTCTTGCTGCTTTTGGCTTCTCCCCTCCCTATATTAGCTGAGTTAAATCCTTGATCATGACCCAATTCTACTTAATCCTTATGAATGGAGCACCCTCCCGTACCTTTCGCAGGACCAGGGGGCTTCATCAAGGGAATCCCATATCCACCTTTATCTTTATCATAACATCAGAAGGATTGGGTAGACTTATCAAAGAGACGTTGAAATCTCGTAGCCTCTAGGGCATCAAGCTCTCCCAAGAGCCCTCCCCCACTCACCCACCAAAAATTTGTTGATGATAACATGTTATATGCGAAACCTACCTTAAAAGAAGCTAAGCAATTTGGATCTATTATGGATCTCTTCCAACAGGCTTCAGGAACCCAAAGAAATTGTGACAAATAAAACATATTCTTTCTCAACACTCATCCTAGAGTGCCAATTCATCTAGCTAGGATGCTTGGATTCAGAATAGGCTCTCTCCCCAACACTTACCTCAGAGTACCTTTGATGCCAAACTCTCTCAATACCCTCCATTGGAATGAGATGCTATCACACATTGATAAGAATTTATCAAGTTGGACCTTTCAGGTTCTAAACTTAGCAGGATGACTTGTTCAATTGAAGGTGGTTCTGCAGCCTATTCCCATATATCAGGTTTTGGTCGTTCTAGCACCTCAAAGCATCTATAAGGATTTCATGGTCAAGTTCTAGAAATTTCTTTGGTCTGGACCATAGATCAGTCAAAAATGGGCCATTGTGGGCTAGGATAAATTATGTAAACCAAAGACCCATGGTGGCCTAGTCTTAAAAGATGCAAAGCTATTATCACATGCCCGTAGTGCAAAATTATGGTGGCATTGGATGTAGGGAGGACAAGAGATGTGGAAGCAACTTCAGGCATGTAAATATAGGGTCGTAGGTTGGTATGATCCATTGAAGTATTGCCATAACTTGCCATAAAGCTCCTCGATCTGGAATTAGGAAAAATATCATCAAGAGCTCACTCAGGATCACGGGTTTTGGGAAATAAGAAATGGAAGCAAGGCCAAATTCTGGAAGGAGGCATGGATGTGACATCCCAGACTAGATCAATATCTTATCCTCAACGATCTCCAAATATTTACCACCCAATTGGGAGCTGATCGCGTTAAGGGCTTTTGGCAGGACACAATCCCGGGGTCAAAATGGAGGGAGTGGAAATATTCACCTCATTGGCCATACCATGACCCTCCTTTAGATTAGGTGGCTCTCACTTTGATACTCCGTTAGCAACTTATTCTTAATAATGGGAAACCTGATAAGTTGTGATGGGGACACATCTCGAAAGGTATGTTCTCCCTCAAAGAATCTTATTCGATCTTATTGTTTCTAGGAAACCCAAATCCATATCCATTGTGGAAGCAAATATGGTACTAACAACTAGGGCCAAAAGTTTCATTTTTCTTATGGTTAACGGGCCAAGGCAAGCTCCTCGCTTGGGATAAAACCAACAAAAAATGTTTCTCTGACCAATCTCGGTGCTCTCTTTGCCACAATGAGAAGAAACAACCGATAACCTTTTAAAAATATTCCCAAAGGCGTTGGAGGTCTAGGACCGTCTCGTCGCTATGTTCAGAGCATTAGATTGATCAACTAATAGACTGAGAGAATCACTGGAGACATGGAGATGGACTCTCTTTAAAAACACCATTTTCAACAGAGTAGGTGCCTCTCATAGGGTTTGTCCTCTGGAATATATGGAAATCCAGAAACAGAGCAGTCTTTCACTCAAAAGCCTTTAAAATCAATCACGTGTGGAAGAAAATTCTTCAAATCATCAAGGAGACCCTTGCAATCTCAGGTTTGTCAGAGGATGACTGGAAAGTGAAGGGTAATGAATGCATCATTCTGATTACCCTTGCTCTCAACTGATTTTTTTGACCCTAGGCCAGCTCGTCACCCTCCAATGGGGGGGGCCTCTTCCAGTTCTTTCCTCTGCCCCCCAAAGGGATTCCTTAAGATTAATTTTGATGGGGCCTCTAAGGGAAATCCCAGGGCATATGGTCTAGGGGGAATTATACACAATGACAAGGGGAAAGCAATGAATTTTTATGCAGCCTCCTATGTCAGCACCACAAACAATGTAGCTGAATCTTTGGCCTTGGAAAGAGGGTTGCACATGGTGGCAGAAATGGGGGTGACTAAACTGCAGGTCATAGGTGATTCCCATATTGCTATAGCCCTGCTTCAAAAACTCATTAATGGATCCTCCTTGGACAGATTTATAAAGAGTTGGCAACTGGAACTAATAGGTGAACATATTCACTCCAGGATTTCCTCTTTTGAATATGTAATCATATAACATGTTGACCATGGGGGTAATAAGGCAACAGATAAACTAGAAAATTGGAGTAGTTATCATCAAGGGTAGGATATCCTCTAGGATTGGCCCCCCCATTCACAAAATACCCACCTGGAGGATCTTCGTCGAATAGTGACAATGTAAGGGTCTTCCTTGATGGGTGTTATGAACCAGTGGCACGAGGAACCACGTGGTCCATGATGCAAAATAGTTGGTAGTAGGGTCGAGGGTCGGCCTCCCCGCCCTCTCATATAACCTGGCGGACAAGAGATAGTTATGGCATCCATGTGAATTCCTTTAGTGCCTTGACCAACGTGGGAGGCATAGTTTTAAGGAAAAGGATGGGTGACAGTGAATTCATTTGCATTTGTGTTTTGTTTCGGCTTCACGCTCTCTGCTAGTACTCTGCTCGCTAGCAAAGGAAACGTTGTCAGTTTCGATGGGAATGGTGGTGTCCCTGAAAAGAGTGTTCCTTCCTAGTCTTTTGGCTCTACATATTAGTGTCCTTCCTATTCCATGGGAGGTATTTATTGTTTTTATGTGAATTTAGAGTGTGGCTTCCAATGGAGCCAGCCATTTGGAGTTTTTGGTTTATTTGGAAATTTGTGTTCTCATGTTATTGGTCATTTGGAGGCTAGAGTGGACAACATAGATGACATTGTACCTGGGAGTGGTGGTTTCTGCAGGTGGAGCTCCTTCTTTGGCTTTTGGGTCTATAATTGGGTCGTTCTGCTCTTCCGTGTGAGGTTTTATACGTGTTCAGGGGTGTAGGGGTTAAGGTTCTTGGAAGTTGTAGTGGTTTATTGTTGTTGGTGCGGTTGGGGGGGTGTTCATCAAAGTCTATTGGGAAATAGTAGGGTTCGCTCGGACATCCTGCTTTTGAATTATCAAAATTGTACTGATTTTATGTGTCAGAACCTAGGGTGGCACGACTGGTGGGGTGGAAAATTTCTTGTGGTCATGCGACGTTGTTTTATGGAAGAAGTTGTGAGTTTTTAGCCACGTCTGGGTGGCTGGTGATTTTAGAATTGGGTGAGGAGGGCCTAGGGGACCGAGGTTGGGTGAGCCTGGAAGGTTGTCGGTGGTATCTGTGTTCCTATCTTCTGCATTGCTTGTGGCGTTGTTGATCCAATAATTATGCGCCCAACTCCGTGAAGAGGGTGGTCCTCCGACCCAACAAAACCTGGCTTGGCTAGTCGAGGGAACCCGAAAGTAAAACTACAGCCGATGGACCTGGCGGTGGAGGCATCAAGGGTCGTCAGGGTGGTAAGACAACGAGGTGCTCTCAACAGATGGTGGCTGGTGTGCAGGGTGGTTGTAGGCGCGACGGTTTGACGAAGAGTCGCAGGGGTCAATCACCACAACCACAGCCGAGGGGCGGGGTGAGGCATCGTGGTGGCACTGGAAGACGAGGGTTTACAAGGTGTTCAGTACCTGGTTTGAGGGAAATTCAACATTGTTTTTCTAGAGAATTATTTTGAGTTGATACAATCCCTTCTATAGTGGTTGGAAACAGTGAAAAGAATCTGATGGGAGGAACATGCAGAACTAGTAGCTAACTTTGACAAAATGCACTACTTTCAGTGCCATATCAGAGAACGAGTGGTAGTGGTTTGGCGTGGAAAAAACCTACTAACGGAGAAGGTCGAGAAGTTGGATTCATGGATGGCTCACTTCGAAGAGCATGTCCAATGCTCTTTCCGACCTCTGGATCCTCGTGGGAAAACTCTGGACAACCCAACATCAATCATGTTGGATTACTAGCATGATTACAGGTGTTCTCTTTGTGTTACTTGTCTTTTGGTGCCTTCGGCCTTCTCGATTATGGACAATGTCCTTAGTTTCCTTTTTATATTTTTGTCATATGTTGCATACGGTGGTTAAAAGACCTAGTCGGGGTGAGAATACATGTTCTTTGTTGCTACTCATGATGTACATATTTTTGGATGAATGAATAGAATCTCTACTTACAATATATATATATATATACACACACACAAATACACACACACACACACACACACACATATATACACACACACACACACACACACACATATATATAAGAAAGTTAGCCAGGTTATTGCAAAGAAATAAAGAAGCTACAATTTTTAGTCTAATATATGAAGTCATGTAATGGCTATGCTAACAATGACATAACTTGCGACATAAGTCAACTCTATGTGACCTTTAGAAAAAATAAAATAAACAAACAAAACAAAACAATATGAAGGAGAATTTTTTAGTTATAAATCAAAACTTAAATAACAAATTTAGAAATGTTAAAAAGGAAATTTAATGAAAGAAAATCAAGTATTCTCTCTCCCATTCACACACATATTGCATTTTCTATGGAAGCCCATCATCTACTTCACCTCTTTTTGAGGATGGTACCTACAATAAACTAAATTCTTCTTAATGAGACCAAGTAAATAGTTAGCAATTAACTCACAAAGAGAACAAGCATAAAAAGTGATATTTTGAACTCAAGTACAAGACGATAACTACTTTCTTTTCAACCACTCAAGTTACACATATTTAGTAATTTACACATAAACATACATATTAACATAAATCGAGCTTAAGTTTATTTATTTTTAAGTATGAGAAGAATTCATTTTTTTTAAATTCTTCTTAAATATTTTTTTTATGAGTTAAAATTCAATCATTATATTATCATGAAAGTGCAGAGTATAAAATGTGTCTCGACAGGCCCCTTTCTCTTAGTCCAAACACACTTGTTGAGATTGGGACCTAGAGGATAACATGAGCAACCAGCTCCATGCATTATTCTCCGGCGACCTAGAAGCCATGACATACATACAGTAAACAAAATTTGAAACATAACATAAAGCATCATATTAAGGAGGGGGGTTGGGGGGAATTACAGGGGGCCCTCGCAAGTGGCCATCATATTCATGCATATGGAAAACAATATTTTCCACCCTCGCTTCCATACTACGAAGGTGATTGTTGGTGCGCCTTTACTGGCATCGCAGGTTGTCCAGTGGTTTCATGATTTCACTCTGGCATAATTGAATGTCATTGATGAGAGCAACCAGATCCTTGCGGTCATCATACCTGTTCTCCGTGAGGATGTCCATATTCACTTAGATGTTCCAAACTTGGGCAACGACAGACTATAGCGTCACTCGTGCAACCACATGACTCGGAGAGCCTGCAACAACCTTCTCTGCTTCGTGGTTGCTTGAAGGATCCGACGAGGCTCCATTGTCCTGCTCTGGATGGTCTGCATGCATCGGATTGCCACCCCCACGACGTGGCCTCCCTTGATGGTGCGACATCCCATCAAACCCAAAACACACGTATGGTCGTCGAGGATTTAAGACCTCCCAACCAAACACTGCAACAACAAGAAACGTAAACTTTACCACTACCCCCAAGGATAATTGGGGGTCTATCCAACATCTACCGTAACCGAGAGATTCTCTCCACACCCAGGAGGAGTCCCTGACTCGATTCCACTGAAACGAATTGAAACGACCAACAACCACTTCGATAATTACCTCGGCTTGCTTCCTCTGGCTTGTTGAGCCCTTCCTGATAACAATTATTCTTTGAGACTCATGTTATCACTCTAGTAATTCTTTAGATGTGATATTTTTGGTTTTTAGTTAAGAAAACTAGAGGTAACCACAAACCAACTTTTAAACTCTAGGATATAGCCTTCCTAGGGTTCAAATAGGGCTCTCTCTATAAAATTTAGCTTTGTTTTGATTATAAAATATTAGGCTAGTTATGATTGTGCAATTTGGTTTTGGTTTGATTGGTTTGGTGGGAAAAATCACTTAAAGAAATGGATAGTGGGAAATCTATTTGTACATTGGGCTGAGGAGTCAAAATTCAAGCAAACAGAACTAGGATCAAGGCCAAAAAGTCAAATGTTTTCAGGGCAAGATAGATAACCCTTGA
Source organism: Pinus albicaulis (assembly GCA_034641835.2). Classification (NCBI taxonomy): domain Eukaryota; kingdom Viridiplantae; phylum Streptophyta; class Pinopsida; order Pinales; family Pinaceae; genus Pinus; species Pinus albicaulis. Next base: position 1,295,889,334 of record CM076572.1, on the reverse strand, counting down.
AGATCTTGGAAAGTTTTTTTGTGAGGTGATATGATCAGGATAAAGAGCAATGAATGGTTTTTTGATCCAGAAAAGGGAAGTAGTAGGCAGAGGTCAAACGAAAGAGGGAGCAATTAAGGGTTCCCTACTCTGGATATCAGAAGAAAACATATAAATGACAAACAGTAAAGACAGGGTGCTTTTAACAAATCCTGAAGTAATACTATTACTCATTCATTCAAATTTAGAACACATAATGGATTGCATGTAACAAAGAAAGATAAACAATGACAAGTAGGAAATACTTCACTTCAATAGCTCATCACATGAATCCTGAAATATGATGCTAGTTGATCTGAACCAGTCTGCTACTCGAAATTTGAAACACAAAAGCCTTCAAGTCTACAAAAATGACTATAGAAATCTTCAGCAATTTATTCCACAATAATAATTCAAAACATGAAGTATTTATACATCATTGTTATAAAATATCCTAGAATGCTTCTAGCAATTGTCTAAGGGAAATAAAAATATCTTTACAACAAAAATAGAGAAAACTACTTAACAAATCAACAAACTGTCCTATCTATCCAAATAAAATAGAAATTGATTATGGATGAGGTGCAGCTGAATGCCTTTGTGTCTTCCTTGTTGGCTTAGATATTTCAAGTTGGTTTTGAAATCTGATCTGATTTATCTTATACTCTTTCATTGATTCTCTTTAATCTTTGATAATCTTTTAAACTTGGATACTCTTTAACCACTGTAAAACATGTTTACTGCTGTAATAAAAATATGTATTGACTGCAAATCAGAAAACTGTTTTCTCTTTTATCTTTCTGCCCTTTTACCTTTAATAATAAATCTGTAAGTGACTGCCAAGCTTCCTCATTTGGAATTCGTATCTTCTTGAGCTTCCTGAAATTATCATCTGCTTCTGTATATCTGGAAAAAGTTGGTTTGATAACAAACAAATGTCTTATCTCATGTTGTAAATAAAATAGATCCTCAAAACTTCTGAGTAAGACTTTTCCAATGGGGATTCCTTGTCCATCTGTTTTTTTGACTTGTTCCTTTCCATATTCTCTGGTCTTTTTGTTGTAGTCTTCTTGAGACATAAGCTTATCATTGATAACCAAAATGTTAGGCAGACTTTTTTGCCTAAGATTTTCAAATTTAACCATGAATTTTGGTACTGTTATGTTCATATTCTCACACTTCTCTTCAAGTTGTTTCATTAGGTTCTTCTTGGTGATAAATTTCCTTATTTCAAGGATAGTTTCAGTCCTGTTAATAATTTCAATCTCTTCTAACTCTTGCATGTTTTTGTTGTTGAGAAACTTTATCAGTTCTAAAGCTTGCTCAGGTTTGTTGCCTAGCTCTTCTCTAGTCTTCTTCATTTCTGCTAGTGCAGCTATTAGCAAATCTCTTTGTTCAAATATCACTTGAATTGAAGGCCACACGTCATTGATGGCTTCAATGACTTTGTTCCATAAATAGTTCTTCACATATGAAATTGGTTCTTTTAAATTTAAGTCCTTTTTAACCTTCTTAAATTCTTCATTTAATCTAATAGCCTTTTTCTCATGATTTTTGGCATTAATTTGAGCCAACTTCTTTTGATCTTCAAGATTTTCAATCATCTGTTTCAATCTATTAATTCCACTTGTCTGAAGTGACATTTCTTCCATGGCCTTTACCAATTTGCCAGCCTAATCTGTAGGGTGAGCTGTTGTTGTAGATGACTATGTAATTGATGTTGTGGATGATGTCACTGGCACTGAAGTAGCCAGTGGAACTTTGGTGCTAACTCTTCTGAGAGAGTTTATGGCACAGCTGTAGTAACCATAGGGATGACTGTAGGTGTTTCCTGTTTTTTTACTGTTTCTTTTTCATGGACAAGCTTGTCCATCTGAATCTCCATTTCTTTTATCTGCGCTGTAAACTAAAATATTATGTTCATCATATCATCTTTCTCATTTTTTCCTTCTATAAGCTCTTTGGCCTGAGTATGTTCACTTCAAGGAAGTTTAAGTTGTTTCCTCAAAACTTCAATGTCCTCATTCTTTTTCTTTATTAATTGTTTTGTTGCCTTGACATTTGTAGGGTCAAATCCAACCTGCAAGACCAACTCTTCTAAAGATATGGTTCTGAGATCTTTAGCATACAAGGATGCTTTGTCCAATTTCATCTGATCTTTCATATTTGTGATGGTGTTCTAAAGTTTTTGAACACTCATTGCTTTAGTTGTAACAGTAGAATACAGCATATCTGAACTATGTCTATGAAATTCTATTTGGTCAAGTGCATGTATGCTTTCTGTTGGCGCTTCTATATCAATCTTCTTGTAATCTGCAACTGTCTTTGGAACTTTTACTGTAGGTTGTAATACTGACATAATCAGATTTTTATTTGAGTAATCAAATGTTGATAAAAGTCTATTTCAAATACTAGGTGTTTGCTTGAGATATTGAGAGTAAATTTCATTTTAATCTCTTCATTCTTTGAGTTTATTTGTTTGTACTTTTCCCTGATATCTAGATCAGTTTCCTCTGCTGTCTGTGAGGAGGAAGCTTCCATATTCTGTTGTTTTTCTACCATTTGTTCATTTGAATTATTAATTTGTTCTTCATTATGATTATCAGTAACTGGCTCATTCGTGATGATTGTGACAGGCTCTATATTTATTACTGGGATATTTGCATCTTCTACCTCAATGGTCACTTTTTATTTACCCACTAGATTTAACTTAGGCTTTTTATTGTATCTTAACTTGAACTTAGTTTCAGTGGTGGTTTCAGCAACATAAGTACCTTCTTCTCTTACTCTCTTAGTGGCTTTCTCTGTTTGATCTGTAGTTTGTAAAGTGTGACTGGTATCACTTTTCTTCACTCCATCTACTAAAGTATTCTCTGTCCACTCATTCTGATTGGCATATTTCTCTATCTTTGGTTTTATCTCATGAATGAAGGGTGTTAGCTTACACTTAACCCTCATTTTACTTAAAATTCCTTGGGGATCATAATTCCAGGAAAAATTCTCTTCAAATCTGTATTCCAATAATTGTTTAGCTGCTTCTGCCTCTACATCTCTATGATTGCAAATTAATGATCCTACTTGATTCTTCAATTTAAACTGTGTTTTCTTCTGTGCTGCTATGAAATTGATAAAATCAGAGTTTAATATTTTCCTGATATACTCCAAGGAAAAAACCCTCATTGATACAAATTTGGGTAGCTTGTAGGGTAAAAAATTGGATCCAGACACTCTAATCTCAGTATGTTTTTCATACAAGTACCAATCACCAGTCTTGGTCTGCTCTGACAACTGTAAAATATTCTTCATCTTATCATTTATTCTTGGTTGTTCAATATCTGTTAACATTTTGATCAATGGATGGATGAAGGAATCTGACAACTCTGCATATGTGAACTCTGTGGAATCTTTTCTGATTAAAGAGGTCCATAAAATAACTGAAAGAGGATTTCCTTCTATGTCAAGCTTTTGAAGGGTTAATGGAAATCTATCTGCTTGAAAATACAAGAACATGTGGAAGAGAATGGATGTGTATCTAAACACTCCTTCAGTTGGAAACTTAATCAATTGGTCATGGATATTGTCTGCAATATACCCAGCATAGTTAAAGATAACAGATGGAGGTTGACCTGATGTGAAAGTGGATAGGAAACCTAGAATGGATTCATCTGTATGTTCGTCAGTGAAATACCCTAGAATGAATGAAAGCATAGAAATGATGTGGCTTGAACCTTCTGGGAACTTTTAGGAAGAATATGGGGGATTAATTTGAGGAATTTCCACATGCATGGGCATGAATATTTGGAATATTTGGAATCTTTTAGGAAAATTAAGGCCAATGTACAGCTTGGTAAGTGCTTCTATGGACAAAGGGAATGCTTGAGGATTAGGCTTGAGCTGTCACATTTGATTAATGGATTCAGCAGTAATAGTAAAAATTACTTCTTTATTGGCATTGACTATTGCTCTTTGCTCAAGCATATAATAATGATGGCATAACCTAATGACCTCTGGGCATGAATGAGTAACTAGAACAAAATATTTGGGCAAGTGGGATTCCCAAATTTGTAATTCTTCAACATTATCTAAAGATTTTTCAAAGCTCCAGTTATGAAGTTCCAAAAAATTGAATTCTACAATAGGGTCTACTATCCTATAGTCAACATCTGCTAATGGAGTGTGCTCATTGTCTATAACAAGAGGTTGTACAGGATTTATAATGATAGTTGTTTTAGAAGATGCAGCTGGAGTAGTTTTAGGCATTTTGAGACTTTTTGGACTACAAAACTCTATTTTTTGGCTTTTCTGGCAACTTCTGCAAGATTAAACAATTTGCAGAAATATTTTTGACTCTAACAGGGGTTTCTTGGATTAAAACAAGTGGAATATAGTTTTTTCTTTGGATTTTATTTTCAATTTTGGATTCTCAACTTGACTTACACAGCTTTACTGGTTAGAAAACAAGAAACAAGGGTTTCTTGAGTTTTTTCAATGGATAATAGGGCTAAAAATCTCTTGAAATTAGGCATAGAATTTAGGCTACCTTAAGAGGATTTCTGCGCTTAACTTGGAGTTTTCAACAGGTTATAAAAACTATATAAACTCAAGTTTTTCATTCAAAACAGTGCGCAGCATAAAACAGGTTTTTTTTAGAAATTTTGACAGGGTTTGGCCTGTCTTTTGGATCTTTTAATAGGCTTGTTTTGACTAATTTTGAACTCTGACTGGAATTTTTCTTTAAAGGTCTTTAAAAACTGATAACAGGTTCGAATACTGGAGGAATACCTACTATACGCAGGTACATGTTTTGAGGATGTCTCTGAAGGTTTTTGAACGAATTCAATGGTGTCTTTTTTATCTCTGGAGCAATTCAAAGCTCCTTGACAATATTCAATATGTATAGGTGGAAATTTGCAGGTTCTTGGCAATAAAAACGGTGGAAAATGCTTGTTTCAAAGACGAAATAGCACATATAGTGGATACGCGCAGCAAGAGAGAATAAAAATGCATTTAAAAGGTTTATTATGCAAATTAGGTTAAATTTACATGCAATAAATGAATGTCAAATTGGGCAGAAAGGTGGTTTTTGCGTTCCATAGGCGGAAAACCACTGGTGGTTATCACGGGCCACTTCGGTGGTAAGTGATTCAGATGGATCGAATGCGATCTTGTAAAAGGGCGCCAGGTCAAGGAGAGAGAAAATGGTAAAACCGCCCATTTCGCGTGGAAATGAAAAGGTTAAGCACAGGCAACTTTATTTGCGATTTGGTTTCTCCATCGTTGGATCGTGAGGTTTCATGTGAATGGTCGAGATCGGATCTTGAAGATGCTCGAGGTTTGGTAGTGGAGCCGGGGTTTATCAATGTGATGGGGCGGTTTGTTTAACTTTATAAATATAAATTTATTAAAGTTTAAACCTTAGGCTTATATGATAGGCGGGGGGGTAAGATTTAAATGTTTCCAATTGAAACATTTAACATATATTTCAATATGGGCACATGTTTATTATATAGTTATTAAACGTTTGAAAATTGTTTAATAACAATAGGGGGGTGGGGATTATATTTTAATGATATGTTTTAAACCAATGGGAATAAGGGCGGGGATTATTTCATCACGTGGGGCATTTAAACATTGGTTAAAACTTAAATATTGGGTTTTGTGGGTTATTAAAAATAAAAGGTTTAATACTATACGGGAGGGTGTAGTTTAGGGAATTAATAAATATAGTTAGAAGTTAAATGAAAAGGGATAATGTATATAATGAATAAAATATATATTTTAACACTAAGTAAAGTGTGAAATAAAGCATAGCTCGTCTTTGTTGTATTTTTCACACTTTAACTTAGGATAAATGCATTTTATGGGTTTTTGAATGATTTTTGAAAGGAAATGAAATTAGTTATTCAGGGTTTTACTTTTACTAAGTAAAAAATGGGGTTTTACTTAGGAAAAAGGGATTATGATTATGGATGAAGGATAAATGTTGATGAATGTGCGTTTTATGTAGTAATTCAATATTTTTAACCAATCAGTCATCGAGCTTTGGGTCTGGTCCCAACAAAAGTCATAGAAATGCTCTGAGCCTTTTTAACTGATAGTTTAGAATACTGAATAATTTTAGGGGAGGGGAAATTAGTGATTTTTGTCCGATGATGCTTTATTACATGATTGCACAACTACTTTTTACCTACCCATCATTATTTCTAACATTTTTTACTTCATTTTAATGGGTGCATTTAGGCTTGCAACCCTAATTTGATTTTTCTTTCAAAGCATAAAAACTATCTAAGTCTAACCATATTTTATCCGAGGGCCTGGATTAAACTGTTGAGCTCCTCATTTATTCTCTATCTTATCTACTGATTTGTCAAGTTTAAATTGTTTGACATATCTTTATTCTCTATCTAAAACATGAAATTCAAAGCATGAAAAGTTAAGATTAAATTGTTTAACTTATCATGGATTATGGCATTTATTGACAATCTGCACATAATCATTATTCTTGCAGTAAAGTAAATAGTAGTGGAATTTTGACTTGCTCACTTTTAGGTCTTATTTTTATCTCTTTTTTCTTTTGGGGTCTATTTTTTCTAAGTCCTTTGATCATTCGTTTAGGACCTTTACCCTCTTTTCATTTCTTTTATTATTTTTCATTTTTCAAATATGGGAAAGCAACTTGCAGAAAGCAAGGTATGTACATATTTACAAGACTATCAAAGTCAATTCAAAAATTATGAATCCTATTATTATAGGACCCTAACAATGGCTTCACTTGGGGATGGCATTTCCTAGTGAAATTTTAAGAACTTTAAGACTAGTGGCCTTTGAAATCTGACTGTGATGACCCTGTAAGTATATTTTGATATCTGCAATTATTCATACTTATGATATTTTACCTCTCAAATCTTAGGGCCTTCTCTCCAGGCTTCAACTTTGTTATGAAAACATCCAATCCAATATCAAATCTTCAATGTATATGTACAATGATCAAAGTAAATGAAACTAACTATTTTTTATCTCATGAGAGTAGTAGTGCTTCAACATTCTGCCATTTACTGCTTCATCTGACATCTGTGACCCATCTATTTCTTTTAGAAAGAAAGCATTGTTACCTCTGTAGCCATAAATGACATAAGGTCATTTCCATAGAAAATCAAATTTTCATGTTTACCTTTGTCTTCCCTTCTTGAATCCCATTTTAACACTTTATCTCCAATGTAGAAATCATCTTCTTTACTCTTTTTATCAAAAAAAATCTTTATCTTATTTTGGATAACTTGAGACTTGATATAAACTTCTTCCCTTGTTTGTTGCAAGTGAATAGTCTGATTGATCCTTCTTTGAATGTCATTTGTTTCAACTTGTATCTCTTGGATAATCTTCATTACTGGTACTCCTAAGGAAGATGGAAAAACAACATCCATTCCATACACAAGCTGGTAAAGGGAGGTACCAATGGATTTTTTGGTTGTAAGTTTGTCTGCCCATAAGGCATTAACTAACTTCTTATTCTAAGTCTTCTTATTATCCTCTAGTAATTTTTTGATGATGTTTACAAGGCTCTTATTTGAAGATTTAGCTAGACCATTACCTTGAGGGTAATATGCAGTAGAGTGGCCTAGGGTAATATGGTATTTATGGCAAAATTCAATCATATTTTTAGATTTGAATGCTGTTGCATTATCAATAATTACCTTTTGGGGACATCCAAATATTGAAAGAATGTTACCTTCTAGGAAAGAGATAATCACAGTATCTTTGGCTTGCCTAGAGGTTATGGCTTCAATGTACTTGGTAAAATAGTCAGTGGCTGTAAGAATCCACTTGAGTTGGGCTGATGATGGGGGGTGAATTTCACCAATGAAGTCAACACCCCATTGTTGAAATGGAATTTCTATAGAGATGGGCTTTAAGGGCAGGGGTGACAGCTTTTCCTTACCCTTAAAGATTTTTCATTTGTGACAAGAGGTCACATATCTTTTTGCATCAGCAAACAAAGTAGGCTAGTAAAAACCAGCTCTGAGTATTTTGTCTGTAGTGGTCTTCTAGTAAAGATGTCCTCCACAGTCACCTGCATGAAATTCTTCTAATATTTTGTCAGTTTCTTCTTTTAACAAGCAATTTAATAAAATCCCACTATGATCTCTCCAAAATAGTACATTGTCTAAAATACAAAATCTTACTACCTTAAGCTTTAAGAATCTAGCTTTAGTTCTTAATAATCCAAGAGGAGCTTGTAAGTTTAGTAATACAAATATGATATCTGCATACCATGGTGAGTCTAAAAATGTTGCATTGATCTCTAGAGTCGCCATCTCTTCCTAATCATCTACTTGGGCAACAAAATTTATGTCTAGGGCATTACAATTTGATTCAGCCATAAGTTTGGCTAAACCTTGACCTTTTATCAACTTGGTGGGTTTTATCTCTATGTCATATTCTAAGGTAGTGGCAATCCACTTACCTCTTCTTCCATCAGGACCATCCTAAGTAAGAATGTCTTTTACTATAGCATTTGGGACATAGGCAATGATGTGAGAATAGAGAATGTAAACTCTGAAGTATTTAATGGCCTTTACCAAAGCTAAGGCTTGTTTCTCCATGATATTATACTTCAAATATTCATCTCTAGGTATTCTGCTAAAGAAAGGTATGGGTTGTTCATAACCCTGGTCATTTTTCTGCAGTAAATATGCAAAAATGGTGTGCTCTGAAGCAAATGAAAAAATGATGAAATCCTTTTTGAAATCAGGACTTATAAGGACTGGAGTTTTGGTTAAGGCATGTTTGATGGATTCAAATGACTGTTTGGCCTCAATAGTCCATTTAAGAACTGAATCTTTTTTTAGAATGTTATTTAGTTCTCTAATTATCCCAGCTAAGTTGGATATGAATCTTCTTAAAATGTTGATCTTACCTAGAAAGGCTTGTAACTCTTTTATGTTTCTTGGTGGAATGATATTAAGAATTGCTTCTATCCTAGCAGGATCTATTCTGATTCCTTCCTTAGATATTATGTGTCCTAGTAACTTGCCTTCTTCTAATCCAAATAGGATTTTCTTAGGATTTAATAAGATGCCAAACTTTCTGCATTTTATAAAAACTTGTCTAAGATGATCCAAGTGTTCATAATCAGTTTTAGAAAATACAATTATGTCATCTAAGTAAATTACTAAGAACTCGCGAATTTCCTTTGCAAAGGCTATATCCATAGCTCTTTGAAAGGTTGCCCCTGCATTCATTAAACCAAAAGACATTTTTACAGACATAAAAGTGCCCCAAGGAATAGTAAAAGTTGTTTTGGGTTAATCCTCGGGTTGGACTAAAATTTGGTTGTATCCTGAAAAACCATCTAACAGTGAAATCCTAGAAGAACCAGATACCCTTTATAAAATGTGATCCATTTTTTGTAAAGGGTAATTACCTTTTAAGGATACTTTGTTTAGATTCCTTGTTAAGTCCCTCTATTAATAGTGTAGTCCCTTATTATGTTAGTGTAGTCCGCTTTATTGTTATTGTTATACCCCTGTAACCCCCATATTGTTATTATTGTGCCCTTACATTATTATTGTTAGGTTAGCTAGGATTACATTGTGGCCCCATGGACTCCTATATATAGAAAGGAGCTTTTGTCATTTGTATCATCCAAGAATTATTTATTTACGTAATGTATTAGAGGTTGCCCCCTCGAAGTGGATTATTTATAAGGTGTTGATCTCTCTTTTCTTCTATTTTTTGAGCTGGTTTCATAACATTTGGTATCAGAGCTTTGGATTCTAGGGTTTCACTGCTCCAAACAGGTCATCGTGGAATTTTCGCTATAACTTTGTTTCTACGAAGGTTCAGAAGCTGAAATTTTTGAAGTGTGAAGCTAAAATCCTAAAGAACATCATCACATAATTTCAGAGCTTGGTTCGTAATATTTTCAGAGACATGATCTATGGAAGTTAGGTATTTTTGCAGGCTCCTGAATTTAACCTAAACAGGTCAATGTGGAATTTTTTCTATAAATATTTTTTTACGAGGTTTTAGAAGCTAAACTTTTCACAAAGCGAAGCCGAAATCTTGAAGAACCTCTTGTAGAAATTTCAGATCTTGGTTCACAATATTTGTGGAGATATGATCTGGAGAATTTAGGATTGTTTCAAGCTCCCGAATTTCATCTCAAAGAGGTGATCATGGGAAAAATGTCATAACTCTCTCTCTCGCTAAGCATCGGATTGGAATTATGTAAAAAGTGGCTAGACGTACACGAACTGTAGTTTCCTGTCTATCAATTTCAGAGTCAAAGGAGCAAACAGTGACACGTGGAAAGTCATTCAAGTTTTCTCTACTGAACCAATCCATAATTAGGTCATTGTGGGAGATTGGACATAACTTTTTCTTGAACAATCCAAATCAGGTCAGACCTATGGCATTCGAAAGAGGATTTAGAGGGCTACTGCAGGGCCAAATTTCAGATATTGAAGATCCGAAATCACAGAGATAATGTAGTTTCAATATCGAGCTCAAAAGCAAGAAAAAGGTGTGTATTTGGTTTTTAAAATTGCATAATGTTTGTTTGAAGAAGCAGTTTGAAGTGATTCCAAGGGCATATTTTAGAATTTTTATTAGTATTGGGTTCTATTATGCCTCCAAAAAATAATTCCATACCCATTAAGCCCTCAAAAAGCTATACTATGACGCATGAAGAGGAAGAATTGCATTATGAGATATCAACAATACGGTACCAAGTGCAACAAATTTCGATCTTACAAAGAGAAACCGAAGATGACATATGGTTTAAAAGCAGAAATGGAGGCTAAGTTGGATGGTTTGAAGGATCAAATAATAGCTAATATGGATGACAAATTAGTGGAAGATCACATCGAGCATCAACAACAAGTTCTCCCACTCTCAAACGATAACCTGACTTTGGTGCAGAATCTAATAAAAAACAACAAGAAGATCAACATCACATCGAAACAAGTTCTGAAGAAGTCACGGAAACAAGAACTCTACAAGTACGATCAATTTCAGAGTATCTCAGCAAGTGGAAGAACTTTCTTGTAGAAGATTCCACATGGGAGGATGAGAATTTTATACAAAACAATCATGAAATAATCAAGCGTTGAGGAAAACACTTGTTTGAAGGAGAGGGGCATGTTAAGTCCCTATATTAATAGTGTTTTACCTTATTATGTTAGTGTAGCCTCCCTTATTGTTATTGTTGTACCCCTGTAACCTCCATATTGTTATTATTGTGCCCTTGCACTATTATTGTTAGGTCGGCTAGGATTACATTGTGGCCCCATGGACTTCTATATATAGAAAGAAGGTTTTATCATTTGTATCATCCAAGAAATGTTCATTTATGTAATGTATTGGACGATGCCCCCTCGAAGTGGCTGATTTCTAAGGCGTTGATCTCTCTTTTCTTCCATTTTTAGAGTTGGTTTCATTACATTCCTAAAGTCGACACATAATCTAATCTTTCCAGTCTTTTTTCTTGTTGGAACTAGGTTAGAAACCCAATCAGAATACCTAATTGGTGCAATTATATGTGCACCATACATTCTTTTCACTTTTTTTCTATTAAAGGCATCAAAATAGGGTTGATCCTTGCTAACTTTTGTTTAAAGGGCTTTTGATCTTCTTTTATAGGGATTTGGTGTTGAATTATGTTGGTGTCATAGGATTTAAGGTCCTCATAACTCCAAGCAAAAACATCTTGGAATTCTTAAAAAGAGCAATAGATTTTTCATTTTCCTGTTGAGGTAAAGCTTTTGAAATTTTGATCATTTTGGGTTTTAACTCTGTACCAATATTGCATTCCTTAATATCAGATCTAACTAGCTCCATTTTGGGTTTTCTAGCAACATCATTTGAGTCAAATAGGTCTTCTAAAGGAGTTAAACCTTTTGGTAAGAAATTGTCTTTGAGATTTAATATTTCAGATTCTTCATCAATTATCTCATCAATTTCTACTCTCTCTAATTTATATCTATAACTGATTGACTAAATCTAGTAGGTTTAGCAAACTTTACTTTATTTACATATACATTATTCAAATCAATTTCAGCATCTTAATCTTGATCTATGGTACAATCAGTGTCTATTTTACAGTTCTGAAATTCACCTTCATTATTCAGAAAATGATAAATTTGTTGGTCCTGTCAGAAAATTTGCCAATATTTGAGGTTTTCTGGAATTATTGGTCTGTGTTTTACTTCTGCAGTATACATGTGATTAGGCTAAAAAGGTAAATTACAAGTACTAGCAAAGGTTGCTAAATAATATGATTGTAAGTTTTGCCTTCTTGGTATTGCAGAGAAATTACATTCCAATAAATCATTAATCAAATCTAGTACAGTCTCTCTATATCAGCCAAGTCTAGGATTGTAAACAGAATAATCACCTTTAATTTATTTTACAATCAACTCTGAATCTCCCATTATTGCTATTCTTTTACCTCCTAAGTTTCTGATTATCTGGAGTCCTAGCATGAGGGCTTCATACTCAACCATATTGTTGGTGCAGTTAAAATTCAGTTTGAAAGCATCGCCTTCTGCATGATTTTTCTCTATATTAGTTATCTACACTCCTGCTCCTGCTCCCAACTTATTTACTGAACCATCAAAGTCTAAATGCCATAAATATTCATGAAAGATGTTGTCATTGTCTTGTGTTTTCTTTTCTTCTCTTAGTTCATCCTTGATTTCATTATCAGTTTCAACATTACATAGGATGAAAGAATCTAGGTCAGTAGGTATCGTATAAATTGGGTAATTTATTGACCTTTCAGCACTACTGAAAATATATTTCATTAATGTTTCCCTATATAACTTCTTAGGTTGACCAAAAACTGATATAGTAGCATAAGACATGTCCAATTGTAGAGATCTTTGTAACTTTGCTCCCCATGAGCGAGATAATAGCATTCCATATTTGGGTGGAATATCATCTACTACAATGTCCATTAGTATACTTTTACCAGGAATATCATCTACTACAATGCCCATTGAACTAATGTTACACATAAATCTTTGATTAAGCCTAGGAATTTTACTTTGCTTGAGTCAAATGAAATAAATCCTTATAGGGCCTTGTGATGTCTAAGTTCAGTTTCCATTATAGCTTTGGACATTAGATTATGTGAAGCTCCTGAATCTAGCATTGCATTGTGTAGGATTTTGATCATGAATAGTTAAACTAATGTAAAATGGAGGAACTGCTCCATCTAAATGCTTTCCATTCACATCTGGACCAAAAATCAACTCTGGCTGATCACCATTCAAGTTTGTGGAATCTTCTCCATCATTTATGTTTAATGTTTCAGTTATGGTTGATTTAAACAAGTCATGTTTTACCAATTTTGTCAGAGGAATTGGTATTTTTAGCTTCGTAATTTCAGATTGTATGTTGAATGAAGGTTGAGATTTACTAATTTGAATTAACTCTTCTTTGGTAATTGTAGTTTGTGTTGGTTTATCTTGTTTTTCTGCAATTATATTTTCACTTTCAGTTTGAGTTTCTTGTGTCTTACTTCTCTTTGTTTTCTTTTCAGGAATGGTTTATGAAGCAGTAAATGTTTTTTTCGGATTTTGAGTTGTCAAAAGCTGTTTTTGCAGTGGCAGCTTTTGGATTTGCTGATTTAGGATCAGCATTGGGTATTTCAGTATCTAAGTTTGTTGTTTTATCAGAATTAGGTGCTTTAGGAGCAACAGATTTTCATGAATCTTTTGCAGCTTAACAACTTCATCAGTTATGTCCATAATCTTAGCGCTGGAAACTTTTTGGGAAGAACTGGAGTTTTTCTTATTTTCCCTAGGGAGAATTTGCAAAACTTTTGTTTTGGGAGCTTCTACTATTTTCCTATTTTGTGTTTGAGATGTTTCTTAGTAGAAGACTCATTGTTTTTCTTACTTCTTAGGTTATACTGATTGTGTACTTCATTAATGGCAAAGTCATAACCTTGTTTGTAATCGAAGGATTCCCCTGAATCTAATTAGAGTTGTTGGAGTTCAAATAACTCTTGATCTTCCCGTGTCAGAAAGGTAGTGTTATTATCATCTATTCACATTAAATTTATGGTATCCTCATCATCATCATTGTTTTGTGAACTCTCATCATAGTTCCCTTGAAGGGGAGGTTTTATTTTCTGGTCTGGGGCTGAGTCTTTTGATTTTCCTGAATTTGTATTTTTTCTAAAATTGAGATTTTTGATTTGTTGTTGATTATCTCATTAAGGTCTTCTTTCTATGTTATCTAATCTATCCATCATCCTCTCTAAAGTTTTAGCTAACATATCTATTTTTGTGTCTGAACTAAAGGCTTCTTCTGACATGGTCACTCTCCTCATTTCTTAATCTTTCCTTTTTAGCTATAATGTTTACTTCTACACCTACAACATCTGTTTGTATTCTTTCCAAAGTTTCTTCATTTCTTTCTCTTAACTGATATGCCATGTCAGTGTCAAATCCATCTGGGAATTTGAGTAAGATAGAGTAAGGAGAGGGTTTTAGTTTTGCAGGAATTGAATTGTAAACATTGTTATAGCTAGTGCAATAGTCTTGTAATAATTCATTGGGAACTCTTTTCATTGCATCAAATTCAGACAATATTTATAGGGGGTTTTTCTTTTTTTCCCATTTATTTAAAAATAATCTATGGAAAACAGCTAAATTAGCTATACTACCTGCATTAAGACTTTTGAACCATTTTTTTACTTCTCTCGTTAATGTTTGTGCAAACAACCTCATTTGTACATCTGATTCATCTATCTCATGGAGTTCAAAGTAATCCGTCATTTTGTTTATGTGCTGCTATGTAGTATACTGTGTAGTAGCATAAAACTGTGGTATCTTACTTTGGTAATCTTGGGGCATGTCATGAAGTTGTCCTGGAAGAACAAGGGGAGCATACCTAGCAGCCATAGCTTGAATTCTAGCTTGGCTAGGAGGTAAAGTAGAGGTGCATGGAGGTGAACTGGAATTAGTGGCTGATGAAATTGGATTATAAGGTGATGAGCTAGAAAAATCATTTGAAGAAATAAAAGCTGTAGTTGAGGTACTAGGAAGTGAAACTGGAATATATATGGAACTATTAGGAAATGAGAATGATGTGCTTGAAAAAGTAGATGATGAACTATTGGATGTAGTGGATGTAGGGGATGAAGGAAATAAAATTATGGGTTGTAAATGTGATCTAGGACTAAATGGATTTGTGGATTGGATGGTAGTAGAAAATATAGATGATATGATGGTTTCTAAATGAGGAATAGAAGGTTTCGATGTATAAGCTAACAGTTGAGCTAATTCTATGGCTTCATCCATTTCTTTAAGAATAGTAGCATTAATCTCTTCAAGTTTGTCTTGTTGTTTAACTTTCTTTAATTCAGAATCTACTGTAATATTTTTTTGTTTTGCTTCCAAAAATGAAATAAAAACAAGATCCAAAACAGCAGTACTTAAATTACTTTCAGATTTGGTCATGAATAAAGAATTCTCAAATTCTAAATCAAACTCTATATCTTATAAACTTACTCATTATTGGGGTAATGAATTAACTCTTATTAATGAAGCTTTAGCATCTAATTCTGCTGTCAGTTTTTTATTTTTTTCAATTCTGTCAGGGTTTTCCACTATAATAGCAGGTTTAGGATCCGGATTAGACCTAGTCTAGTAAATTTTCCGAGAAGCCAGAATTACAATTTTTTATACTCACGACTAGTTAAAGTGTCTTAAAGGCGAAAGGATGATAAAAATAATTTCCTTTAAGATCTTTTTAACAACTAAGGATTGGTTAGTTCCCCAGTGGAGTCGCTAGTATGTTATCACTCTAGTAATTCTTTAGTTGTGAGATTTTTAGTTTATAGTTAAGAAAACTAGAGGTAACCACATACCAACTTTTAAACTCTAGGATCTAGCCTTCCTAGGGTTCAGAGATGGCTCTCTCTATAAAATTTAGCTTTGTTTTGATTATAAAATATTAGGCTAGTTATGATTGTGCAATTTGGTTTTGGTTTGATTGGTTTGGTGGGAAAATTCACTTAAATAGATGGATAGTGGAAAATCTATTTTTCCATTGGGCTGAGGAGTCAAAAGTCAAGCAGACAGGACTAGGATCAAGGCCAAAAAGTCAAATTTTTTCAGGGCAAGAAAGATAACACTTGAATATCTTGGAAATTTGTTTTGTGAGGTGATATGATCAGGATAAAGAGCAATGAAGGGTTCTTTGATCCAGAAAAGGGAAGTAGTAGGCAAAGGTCAAACGAAAGAGGGAGCAATTAAGGGTTCCCTACTCTGAAAATCAGAAGAAAAGATATAAATGACAAACATTAATACTCATGTTCATTCATTCAAATTTAGAACACATAATGGATTGCATGTAACAAAGAAAGATAAACAATGACAACTAGGAAATACTTCACTTTAATAGCTCATCACATGAATCCTGAAATCTGATGCTAGTTGATATGTTCCAGTTTAGTACTCGAAATTTGAAACATAAAATCCTTCAAGTCCACAAAAATGACTATAGAAATATTCAGCAATTTATTCCACAATAATTCTTCAAAACATGAGGTATTTATACATAATTGTTTACAAAATATCCTAGAATGCTTCTAGGAATTATCTAAGGGAAATAAAAATATCTTTACAACAAAAATAGAGACAACTTCTTAACAAATTAGCAAGTTGTCATATTTATCCAAATAAAATAGAAACTGATTATGGATGAGGTGCAGCAGGCTATCTTAGTGTCTTCCTTGTTGGCTTAGATATTTCAAGTTGGTTTTGAAATCTGATCTGCTTTATCTCATACTCTTTCACTGATTCTCTTTAATCTCTGATACTCTTTTAAACTCGGATACTCTTTAACCACTGTAAAACATGTTTACTGCTGTAATAAAAATCTTTTTTGACTGCAAATCAACAAATTGAATTCTCTTTTATCTTTCTGTCTTTTTACCTTTCATAGTAAATCTGTAAGTGGCTTCCAAGCTTCCTCATTTGGAATTTGTATCTTCTTGAGCTTCCTGAAATTCTCATCTGCTTCTGTATATCTAGAAAAAGTTGGTTTGATAACAAACCAATGTTTTATCTCATGTTTTAAATAAAATAGATCCTCAAAACCTCTGAGTAAGACTTTTCCAGTGGGGATTCCTTGTCCATCTATTTTGTTGACTTGTTCCTTTGCATATTCTCAGATCTTTTTGTTGTGGTCTTCTTGAGGCATAAGCTTATCATTGATAACCAAAATGTTAGGCAGATTTTTTTGCCTAAGATTTTCAAATTAAACATGAATTTGGTTATTGTTATGTTCATATTCTCACACTTCTCCTCAAATTGTGTCATTAGGTTCTTCTTGGTGATAACTTTCCTTATTTCAAGGATAGTTCAGTCATGTCAGTTATTTCAATCTCTTCTAACTCTTGTTTGTTTTTGTTGTTGGGAAACTTTATCAATTCTAAAGCTTGCTTAGGTTTGTTGCCTAACTCTTCTTTGGTCTTCTTGATTTTTGCTAGTGTAGCGGTTAACAAATCTCTTTGTTCAAAGATCACTTGAATTGAAGGCCACACATCATTGATGGCTTCAATGACTTTGTTCCATAAATAGTTCTTCACATATGAAATTGGTTCTTTTAAAGTTAAGTCCATTTGAAGCTTCTTCAATTATTAATTTAATCTAATAGTCTTTTGCTCATGAGTTTTGGCATAATTTGAGCCAACTTCCTTTGATCTTCAAGATTTTCAATCATGTGTTTCAATCTATTAATTTCACTTGTCTGAAGTGACATTTCTTCCATGGCCTTTACCAGTTTTCTGGCCTCATCTGTAGGGTGAGCTACTGTTGTCGATAACTCTTTAGTTGATGTTGTGGATGATGTCACTGGCACTACAGTAGCCAGTGGAACTTTAGGTGCCAACTCTTCTGCTAGAGTTGATGGCACAGCTGTAGTAACCATAGGAATGACTGTAGTTGTTTCTTGTGCTTTTAATATTTCTTTTTCATGGACAAGCTTGTCCATCTGAATCTCCATTTTTTTATCTATGCTGTAAGCTGAAATATTATGTTCATCATATCAGCTTTCTTATTCTATCCTTCTATAAGTTCTTTGGCCCAAGGATGTTCACTTGAAGGAAGTTTAAGTTGTTTCCTCAAAGTTGCAATGTCCTCATTCTTTTTCTTTATTAATTGTTTTGTTGCCTTGACATTTGCAGGGTCAAATCTAACTTGCAAGACCAACTCTTCTAAAGATTTGATTCTGAGATCTTTAGCATACAAGGATGCTTTGTCTAATTTCATTTGATCTTTCATATTTGTGATGGTGTTCTGAAGTTTCTGAACACTCATGGCTTTAGTTGTAACAGTAGAATACAACATATCTGAGCTATGTCTATGAAATTCTATTTGTTCAAGTGCATGTATGCTTTCTGTTGGCACTTCTATATCAATCTTCTTGTAATCTGCAACTGTCTTTGGAACTTTTACTGTAGGCTGTAATACTGACATAATCAGCTTTTTATTTGAGTAATCAAATGTTGATAAAAGTCTGTTTTGAATACTAGGTGTTTGCTTGAGATATTGAGAGTAAATTTCGTTTTTAATCTCTTCATTCTTTGATTATATTTGTTTGTACTTTTCCCTGATATCTAGATCTTTCTCCTCTGTTGTCTGAGAGGAGGAAGCTTCCATATTCTGTTTTTTTTTCTACCATTAGTACATTTGAATTATTAATTTGTTCTTCATTCTGATTCTCAGTAACTGGCTCATTAGTGATGATTGTGAAAGGCTTTGTATTTATTACTGGGATATCTGCATCTTCTAACTCAATGGTCACTTTTTCTTTACCCACTGGATTTAGCTTAGGCTTTTTATTATATCTTAACTTGAACTTAGTTTCAGTGGTGGTTTCAGCAACATGAGTTCCTTCTTATCTTAGTCTCTTGGTGGCTTTCTTTGTTTGATCTGCAATTTGTAAAGTGTGGCTAGTATCACTTTTCTTCTCTCCATTTACTAAAGTATTCTCTGTCCACTCAGTCTAATTGGCATATTTCTCTATCTCTGGTTTTCTCTCATGAATGAAGGGTGTTAGCTTACACTTAACCCTCATTTTAATTAAAATTCCTCGGGGATCATAATTCCAGGAAAAACTCTCTTCAAATCTGTATTCCAATAAATTTTTCGCTGCTTCTGCCTCTGCATCTCTATGATTGCAAATTAATGGTCCTACTTGATTCTCCAATTTAAACTGTGTTTTCTTTTTGCTGCAATGAAATTGATAGAATCAGAGTTTAATATTTGTCTGATATACTTCAAGGCAAAAACCCTCATTGATACAAATTTGGGTAGCTTGTAGGGTAACAAATTAGATCCAAACACTCAAATCTCATTATGTTTTTCATACAAGTACAAACCACCAGTCTTGGTCTGCTCTGGTAACTGTAAAATCTTCTTCATCTCATCATTTATTCTTAGTTGTTCAGTATTTGTTAACATTTTGATCAATGGATGGATGAAGGAATCTAAAAACTCTGCATATGTGAACTCTGTGAACTCTTTTCTGATTAAAGAGGTCCATAAAATAACTGAAAGAAGATTTCCTTCTATGTCAAGCTTTTGAAGGGTTAATGGAAAATTATCTGCTTGAAAATACAAGAACATGTGGAAGAGAAAGGATGTGTATCTGAACACTCCTTCAGTTGGCAACTTAATCAATTGGTCGTGGATATTGTCTTCAATATACCATAGTTAAAGATAACAAATGGAGGTTGACCTAGTGTGAAAGTGGATACGAAACCTAGAATGGATTCATCTGTATGTTCGTCAGTGAAATACCCTAGAATGAATGAAAGCGTAGAAATGATATGCCTTGAACCTTCTGGGAACTTTGAGGAAGAATATGGGGGATTAATTTGAGGAATTTCTACATGCATGGGCATGAATATTTGAAATATTTGGAATCTTTCAGGAAAATCAAGGCCAATGTACAGCTTGGTAAGTGCTTCTATGGACAAAGGGACTGCTTGAGGATCAAGCTTGAGCTATAACATTTGATTAATGGATTCAACAGTAATAGTAAAAAGTACTTCTTTATTGCCATTGACTATTGCTCTTTGCTCAGGCATATAATAATGATGGCATAACCTAATGACCTCTGGGCACGCTTGAGTAACTAGAACAACATATTTGGGCAAGTGGGATTCTAAAATTTGTACTTCTTCAACATTATCTAAAGATTTTTCAAAGCTCCAGTTATGAAGTTACAACAAATTGAATTCTACAATAGGGTCTGCTATCTTATAGTCAACATTTGCTAATGGAGTGTGCTCAATGTCTACAACAAGAGGTTGTAGAGGATTTATAATGATAGCAGTTTTGGAAGATGCAGCTGGAGTTGTTTTAGGCATTTTGAGACTTTTTGGACTACAAAACTCTGTTTTTTGGCTTTTCTGACAACTTCTGCAAGATTAAATAGTTTGCAGAAATTTTTTGACTCTAACAGGGGTTTCTTGGATTAAAATAGGTGGAATATAGTTTTTTCTTTGGATTTTTCTTTTCAATTTTGGATTCTCAACTTGACTTACAAGCCTTTACTGGTTAGAAAACAAGAAACAAGGGTTTCTCGAGTTTTTTCAATGGATAACAGTGCTAAAAATCTCTTGAAATTAGGCACAGAATTTAGGCTACCTTCAGAGGATTTCTAGACTTAACTTGGAGTTTTCAACAGTTTAGAAAAACTATATAACTCAAGTTTTTCATTCAAAACAGTGCGCAGCATAAAATAAGGTTTTTTTTAGAAATTTTGGCAGGGTTTGGCTTGTTTTTTGGATCTTTTAATAGGCTTGTTTTGACTAATTTTGAACTCTGACTAGAATTTTTCTTTAAAGGTCTTTAAAAACTAATAAAAGGTTCGAATTCTGAAGGAATACCTATTATACGCAGGTACAGGTTTTGAGAATGTCTCTGAAGGTTTTTGAACGGATTCAATGGTGTCTTTATTATCTCTGGAGCAATTCAAAGCTCCTTGGAAATCTGTAATAGGTACAGGCGGAAATTTGCAAGTTCTTGGCAATAAAAACGGTGGCAAATGCTTGTTTCAAATTCAGAATAGCATATACAGTGGATACGCGCAGCAAGAGAGAATAAAAATGCATTTCCAAGGTTTATTATGAAAATTAGGTTAAATTTACATGCAATAAATGAATGTCAAATTGGGCGGAAAGGTGGTTTTCGCATTCCATAGGCGGAAAACCACTAGTGGTTATCCGTGCCACTTCGGTGGTAAGTGATTTCAGACGGATCGAATGTGATCCAGTAAAAGGGGGCCACGTCAAGGAGAGAGAAAATAGTAAAACCGCTCCTTTCGCGTGGAAATGAAAAGGTTAAGAACAGGCAACTTTATTTTTAATTTGGTTTCTCAGCCGTTGGATCGTGAGATTTCATGTGAACGGTCGAGATCTGATCTTGAAGATGCTTGAGGTTTGGTAGTGGTGCTGGGGTTTATCAATGGGACGAGGCGGTTTGTTGACCTTTATAAATATAAATTTATTAAAGTTTAAATCTTAGGCTTATATGATAGGCGTGGGTGGTAAGATTTAAATGTTTCCAATTGAAACATTTAACATATATTTTAATACGGGCGCATGTTTATTACATAGTTATTAAATGTTTGAAAATTTTTTAATAACCATAGGGGGGTGGGGATTATATCTTAATGATATGTTTTAAACCAATGGACATAAGTGCGGGGATTATTTCATCACGTGGGGTATTTAGACATTGGTTAAAACTTAAATATTGGGTTTTGTGGGTTATTAAAAACAAAAGGTTTAATACTATACGTGAGGGTGTAGTTTAGGGAATTAATAAATATAGTTAAAAGTTAATATGAAAAGGGATAATGTATATAATGAATAAAATACATATTTTAACACTAAGTAAAGTGTAAAATAAAGCATAGCTTGTCTTTGTTGTATTTTTCACACTTTAACTTAGGATAAATGCATTTTATGGGTTTTTGAATGATTTTTGAAAGTAAATGAAATTAGTTATTTAGGGTTTTACTTTTACTAAGTAAAAAATGAGTTTTTACTTAGGAAAAAGGGATTATGATTATGGATGAAGGATAAATGTTGATGAATGTGGGTTTTATGTAGGAATCCAATATTTTTAAACAATCAGTCATCGAGCCTTGAGTCTGATCCCAACAAAAGTCAGAGAAATGCTCGAAGCCTTTTTAAGTGATAGTTTAGAATACTGAATAATTGTAGAGGAGGGGAAATTAATGATTTTTGCCCAATGATGCTTTATTACATGCTTGCACTACTGCTTTTTACCTACCCATCATTATTTCTAACATTTTTTACTTCATTTTCATGGGTGCATTTAGGCTTGCAACCCTAAATCATTTTTTCTTTCAAAGCATAAAAACTATCTAAGTCTAACCTTATTTCATTCGAGGGCTCAGATTAAACTGTTGAGCTCCTCATTTATTCTCTATCTTATCTACTAATTTGTCAAGTTTAAATTGTTTGACATATCTTTATTCTCTATCTAAAACATGAAATTCAAAGCATGAAAAGTTAAGATTAAATTTTTTAACTTATCATGGATTATGGCATTTATTGACAATCTGCACATAATCATTATTCTTGCAGTAAAGTAAATAGTAGTGCCATTTTGACTTGCTCACTTTCCTGTCTTATTTTTATCTCTTTTTTCTTTTGGGGTCTATTTTTTATAAGTCCTCTGATCATTCTTTTAGGAATTTTATCCTCTTTTCATTTCTTTTATTATTTTTCATTTTTCAAATATGAGAAAACTACTTGCAGAAACCAAGGTATGTACATATTTACAAGACTATCAAAGTCAATTCAAAAATTATGAATCATATTATTATGGGACCCTAACAGTTGCTCCACTTGGGGATGGCATTTACTGGTGAAATGTGAAGAACGTTAAGACTAGTAGGCTTTGAAATTTGACTGTGATGACCCTGTAAGTATCTTCTGATATCTGCAAATATTCATACTTATGATATTTTACCTCTCAAAGCTTAGGGCCTTCTCTCCGAGCTTCAACTTTGTTAGGAAAACATGCAATCCAATCTAAAATCTTCAATGTATATGTACAATGATCAAATTAAATGAAACTAACTATTTTTTATCTCAGGAGAGTAGTAGTGCTTCAACATTCTGCCATTTAATGCTCCATCTGACATCTCTGACCCATCTATTTCTTTTAGAAAGAAAGCATTGTTACCTCTGTAACCATAAATGACATAAGGTCCTTTCCATAGAAAACCAAATTTTCCACGTTTACCTTTATCTTCCCTTATTGAATCTCATTTTAACACTTTATCTCCAATGTAGAAATCATATTCTTTACTCTTTTTATCAAAAAAATTCTTTATCTTATTCTGGATAACTTGAGACTTGATATAAATTTCTTCCCTTGTTTGTTGCAAGTGAATAGTTTGATTAATCCTTATTTTAATGTCATTTGTTTCAACTTGTATTTCTTGGATAATCTTCATTACTGGTATTCCTAAGGAAGATGGAAAAACATCATCCATTCCATAGACAAGCTAGTAAGGGGAGATACCAATGGATTTTTTGGTTGTAAGTCTATCTTCCCATAAGGCATTGACTAACTTCTTATTCCAAGTCTTTTTATTATCCTCCAATAATTTTTTGATGATGTTTACAAGGCTCTTATTTGAAGATTCAGCTAGACCATTACCTTGAGGGTCATATGCAGTAGAGTGGCCTAGGGTAATATGGTATTTATGGCAAAATTCAATCATCTTTTTGGATTTGAATGCTGCTGCATTATCAATAATTATCTTTTGGGAACATCCAAATCTTGAAAGAATGTTACTTTCTATGAAAGAGATAATGACAGTATATGTGGCTTGCTTAGAGGGTATGGCGTCAATCCACTTGGTAAAATAGTCAGTGGCTTTCAGAATCCACTTGTGTTGGGCTGATGATGGGGGGTGAATTTCACCAATGAAGTTGAGACTCCATTGTTGAAATGGAATTTCTGTAGAGATGGGCTTTAAGGGCAGGGGTAACAACTTTTTCTTACCCTCAAAGATTTGGCATTTGTGACAGGAGGTCACATTTCTTTTTACATCAGCAAACAAAGTAGGCTAGTAAAAACCACCTCTCAAGATTTTATCTGTAATGGTCTTCCAGTAAAGATGTCCTCCACAGTCACCTGCATGAAATTATTCTAATATTTTGTCAGCTTCTTTTTTTAACAAACAATTTAATAAAATCCCCCTATGATCTCTCCAAAATAGTACATTGTCTAAAATACAAAATCTTACTACCTTAAGATTTAAGGATCTAGCTTTAGTTCTTGACAATCCAGGAGGAGCTTGTAAGTTTAGTAATACAAATATGATATCTGCATACCATGGTGAGTCTAAAAAGGCTGCACTGATCTCTAGAGTCGCCATTTCTTCCTGATCATCTACTTGGGCAATTAAATATATGTCAAGGGCATTACAATTTGGTTCAGCCATAAGTCTGGCTAAACCTTGACCTTTTATCAACTTGGTGGGTTTTATCTCTATGTCATATTCTAAAATAGTGGCAATCCACTTACCTCTTCCTCCATCAGGACCATCCTGAGTAAGAATGTCTTTTACTACAACATTTAGGACATAGGCAATGATGTGAGAATACAGAATGTAAACTTTGAAGTCTTTAATGGACTTTACCAAAGCTAAGGCTTGTTTCTTCATGATATTATACTTCAAATATGCATCTCTAAGTGTTCAACAAAATAAAACTATGGGTTTTTCATAACCCTGGTCATTTTTCTGCAATAAAACTGCAGCAATGGTGTGCTCTGAAGCAAATGAAAAAATGATGAAATCCTTTTTGAAATCGGGACTTATAAGGACTGGAGTTTTGGTTAAGGCCTGTTTGATGGATTCAAATGACTGTTTGGCCTCAATAGTCCATTTAAAAACTGAATCTTTTTTTAGCATGTTATTTAGTTCTCTAATTATCTTAGCTAAGTTAGATATGAATCTTCTTAAAAAGTTGATCTTACCTAGAAAGGCTTGTAACTCTTTTATGTTTCTTGATGGAATGATGTTAAGAATTGCTTCTATCCTAGTAGGATCTATTTTGATTCTTTCCTTAGATATTAT
The DNA here is from genome assembly GCA_034641835.2 of Pinus albicaulis. NCBI lineage: Eukaryota > Viridiplantae > Streptophyta > Pinopsida > Pinales > Pinaceae > Pinus > Pinus albicaulis. The sequence goes on along the minus strand of CM076572.1, from coordinate 1,295,864,161 downwards.
GTGTCCTAGTAACTCGCCTTCTTCTAATCCAAATAGGGTTTTCTTAGGATTTAATAAAATGCCAAACTTTTTGCATTTTATAAAAACTTGTTTAAGATGATCCAAGTGTTCATAATCAGTTTTAGAAAATACAGTTATGTCATCTAAGTAAATTATTAAGAACTCATGAATTTCATTTACAAATGCTATATCCATAGCTCTTTGAAAGGTTTCCCTTGCATTCATTAAACCAAAAGACATTTTTACATACATAAAAGTGCCCCAATGAGTAGTAAAAGTTGTTTTGGGTTGATCCTCGGATTGGACTAAAATCTGGTTGTATCCTGAAAATCCATCTAACAGTGAAATCCTAGAAGAACCAACTATCCTTTGTAAAATGTGATCCATTTTTGGTAAAGGGTAATTATCTTTTATGGATACTTTGTTTAGATTCCTAAAGTCGACGCATAATCTAATCTCTCCAATATTTTTTCTTGTTGAAACTAGGTTAGAAACCCTGCAATTATATGTGCATCATACATGCTTTTCACTTCTTTTTCTATCAAAGGCATCAAAACAGGGTTGGTCCTTCTTAACTTTTGTTTAAAGGGATTTTGATCTTATTTTATAGGGATTTGGTGTTGAATTATTTTAGTGTTATAGAATTTAAGGTCCTCATAACTCCAAGCAAAAACATATTGGGATTCCTTAAAAAGAGCAATATATTTTTCCTCTTCCTGTTGAGGTAAAGTTTTTGAAAGTTTGATCATTTTGGGGTTTAACTCTGTACCAATATTGCATTCCTCGATCAGATCTAACTGGCTCCATTTTGGGTTTTCTAGCAACATCATTTGAGTCAAATAGGTCTTCTAAAGGAGTTAAACCTTTTGGTAAGAAATTGTCTTTGAGATTTAATATTTCAGATTTCATCAATTATCTCTTCGATTTCTACTCTCTCTAATTTATCTATATTTGATTGAATAAATTTAGTAGGTTTAGCAAACTTTACTTTATATACATCTACATTATTCAAATCAATTTCAGCATCTAAATTTTGATCTATTGTACAATCAATGTCTATTTTACAGTTCTGAAATTCACCTTCATTATTTAGAAAATGATAAATTTGTTGGTCCTGTGAGAAAATTTGCCAATATTTTAGGTTGTCTAGAATTACTGGTATGTGTTTTACTTTTGCAGTATACATGTGATTAGGCTAAAAAGGTAAATTACAAGTACTAGCAAAGGTTGCTAAAGAATGTGCTTGTAAGTTTTGCCTTCTTGGTATTACAGAGAAATTACATTCCAGTAAATAATTAATCAAATCTAGTACAATCTCTCTATATCGGCCAAGTCTAGGATTGTAAATAGAATAATCACCTTTAATTTGTTTTACAATCAACTTTGAATCTCCCATTATTGCTATTATTTTACCTCCTAAGTTTCTGATTATCTGGAATCCTAGAATGAGGGCTTCATACTCAGCCATATTGTTGGTGCATTTAAAATTCAGTCTGAAAGCATGGCCTTTTGCATGATTTTTCTCTATATTAGTTATCCACACTCCTGCTCCTGCTCCTAACTTATTTACTGAACCATAAAATTTTAAATGCCATAAAGATTCATGAAAGATGTTGTCATTATCTTGTGTTTTCTTTTCTTCTCTTAGTTCAGCCTTGATTTCATTATCAGTTTCAGCATTACATAGGATGAAAGAATCTAGGTCATTAGGTGTGGTATAAATTGGGTAATTTATTGAGCTTTCAGCACTACTAACCATATATTTCATTAATGTTTCCGTATATAACTTCTTAGGTTGACAAAAAACTTATATTATAGCATAAGACATGTCCAATTGTAGAGATCCGAGTAACTTTTCTCCCCATGAGTGAGATAATAGCATTCCATATTTGGGTGGGATATCATCTACTACAATGTCCATTAGTATACTTTTACCAGGATACTGAACTAATGTTACACATAAATCTTTGATTAAGCCTAGGCATTTTACTTTGCTTGAGTCAAATGAAAATAAATCCTTATAGGGCCTTGTGATGTCCAAGTTCAGGGTTTCCATTATAGCTTTAGGCATTAGATTATGTGAACCTCCTGAATCTAGCATTGCATTGTGTAGGATTTGATCATGAATAGTTAAACTAATGTAAAATGGAGGAACTGTTTCATCTAAATGTTTTTCATTCACATCTGGGCCAAAAATCAACTCAGGCTGATCATCATTCAGATTTATGGAATCTTCTCCATCGTTTATGTTTAATGTTTCAGTTATAGTTGATTTATACAAGTCATGTTTTACCAATTTTGTTAAAGGAATTGGTATTTTTAGCTTAGCAATTTCAGATTGTATGTTGATTGAAGGTTGTGATTTACTTATTTGAATCAATTCTTCTTTGGTAACTGTAGTTTGTGATGGCTTTTCTTCTCTTTCTACAGCTATCTTTTCAGTTTCAGTTTGAGTGTCTTGTGTCTTACTTCTCTTTGTTTTCTTTTCAGGAATGGTTTATGAAGCAGTAAATGTTTTTTCAGATTTTGAGCTGTCAAAAGTTGTTTTTGCAGTGACGGCTTTTGGATCTGCTGATTTAGGATCAGCATTGGGTGTTTCAGTATCTAAGTTTATTGTTTTATCAGCATTGGGTGTTTCAGTATCTAAGTTTATTGTTTTATCAGAATTAGGTGCTTTAGGCGCAGCAAATTTTTGTGAATCTTTTGCAGCTTGAACAACTTCATCAGTTATGTCCACAATCTTAAGTCTTGGTAAAATCTTAGGGATGGAAACTTTTTGGGAAGAACTGGAGTTTTGCTTATTTTCCCTAGGGAGAATTTGCAGAACTTTTATTTTGGGAGCTTCTACTGTTTTCTTATTTTGTGTTTGAGATGTTTTCTTATTAGAAGACTCATTGTTTTTCTTACTTCTTAGGTTATACTGATTGTGTACTTTGTTAATGGAAAATTCATAACCTTGTTTGTAATTGAAGGATTCCCCTGAATCTAATTGGAGTTGTTGGACTTCAAATAACTCTTGATCTTCCTATGTCAGAAAGATAGTGTTATTATCATCTATTCCCATTAAATTTATGGTATCCTAATCATCATCATTGTTTTGTGAACTCTCAGCATAGTTCTCTTGAAAGAGAGGTCTTATTTTTTGGTTTGGGGCTGAGTCTTTTGATTTTCATGAATTTGTGTTTTTTCTAAAATTGAGATTTCTAATTTGTTGTTGATTATCCCATTGAGGTCTTCTTTTTATCTTATCTAATATATCCATCATCCTCTCTAAATTTTTAGCTAACATATTTATTTTTGTGTCTGAACTAGAGGCTTCTTCTTTCATGGTCACTCTCCTCTCATTTCTTAATCTTGCCTTTTTACCTAGAATGTTACTTCTACACCTACAACATCTGTTTGCATTATTTCCAAAGTTTATGAATTTCTTTCTCTTAACTGATATGCCATGTCAGTGTCAAATCCATCTTGGAATTTGAGTAAGATAGAGTCAGGAGTGGGTTTTAGATTTGAAAGAATTGAATTGTAAACGATGTTATATCTAGTGCAGTAGTCTTGTACTGATTCATTGGGAGCTCTTTTCATTGCATCAAATTCAAACAATATTTGTAGGGAGTTTTTCTTCTTTTCCCATTTATTTAAAAATAATCTATGGAAAATAGCTAAATCAGCTATACTACCTGCATTAAGACTTTTGAACCATTTTTTTACTTCTCCTGTTAATGTTTGTGCAAACAACCTCATTTGTACATCTGATTCATCTATCTCATGGAGTTCAAAGTAATCTATCATTTTGTTTTTGTGTTGTTGTGCAGTATACTGTGTAGTAGCATCAAACTGTGGTATCTTACTTTGGTAATCTTGGGGCAAGTCTTGAAGTTGTCCTGGAAGAATAAGGGAAGCATACTTAGCAACCATAGCTTGAATTCTAGCTTGGCTAGGAGGTAAAGTAAAGGTGTTTGGCGCTGAACTGGAAGTAGTGGCTGATGAAACTAGATTATAAGGTGCTGAGCTAGAAAAAGCAGTTGAAAAACTAAAAGCTGAAGTTGAGGTACTAGGAAGTGAAACTGGAATATATATGGAACTATTAGGAAATGAGAATGATGTGCTTGAAAAAGTAGATGATGAACTAGCGGTGAAGTGGATGTAGGGGATGAAGGAAATAAAATTTTGGGTTGTAAATGTGATCTAGGAATAAATGGATCTGTGGATTGGATGGTAGTAGAAACTATAGATGATGTGATGGTTTCTAAATGAGGAATAGAAGGTTTAGATGTATAAGTTAACAGTTGACCTAATTCTATGGCTTCATCAATTTCTTTAAGAATAATAGCATTAATCTCTTCAAGTTTGTCTTGTTGTTTAACTTTCTTTAATTCAGAATCTGTTGTAATATTTTTCTGTTTTGCTTCCAAAAATGAAATAAAAATAAGGTCCAAAAAAATAGTACTTAAATTACTTTCAGATTTTGTCCTGAATAAAGAATGTTCAAATTCTAAATCAAACTCTATATCCTATAAACTTACTAATTCTTGGAGTAATGAATTAACTCTTATTAATGAAACTTTAGCATCTAAATCTTCTCTCAATTTTTTATTTTTTATTTTTTCTGAATTCTTTCTGGGTTGTCCACTATAACAGCAGGTTTAGGATCCGAATTAGACCTGGTATAGTAAATTTTCCTAGAAGCCAGAATTAGAATTTTTTATACTCACAACCAGTTAAAGTGTCTTAAAGGCAAAAGGATGATAAAAATAATTTCCTTTAAGATCTTTTTAACAACTAAGGATTGGTTAGTTCCCCAGTGGAGTCGCTAGTATGTTATCACTCTAGTAATTTTTAGTTGTGAGATTTTTGGTTTCTGGTTAAGAAAAATAGAGGTAACCATAGACCAACTTTTAAACTCTAGGATCTAGCCTTCCTAGGGTTCAAAGAGGGCTCTCTCTATAAAATTTAGCTTTTCTTTGATTATAAAATATTAGGCTAGTTATGATTGTGCAATTTGGTTTTGGTTTGATTGGTTTGGTGGGAAAAAACACTTAAAGAGATGGATAGTGGGAAATCTATTTTTCCATTAGGCTGAGGAGTCAAAAGTCAAGCAGACAGAACTAGGATCAAGGGCAAAAAGTCAAATGTTTTCAGGGCAAGATAGATAACCCTTGAAGATCTTGGAAAGTTGTTTTGTGAGGTGATATGATCGGGATAAAGAGCAATGAAGGGTTCTTTGATCTAGAAAAGGGAAGTAGTAGGCAGAGGTCAAACGAAAGAGGGAGCAATTAAGGGTTCCATACTCTGGAAATAAGAAGAAAACATATAAATGACAAACATTAAAGATAGGGTGCTTTTAACAAATCCTGAAGTAATACTCTTGTTCATTCATTTAAATTTAGAACACATAATGGATTGCATGTAACAAAGAAAGATAAATAATGACAGGTAGGAAATGCTTCACTTCAATAGCTCATCACATAAATCCTGAAATATGATGCTAGTTGACCTAATCTAGTCTGCTACTCAAAATTTGAAACACAAAAGCCTTCCAAGTCCACAAAAATTGCTATAGAAATCTTTAGCAATTTATTCCACAATAATACTTCAAAAGATGAAGTATTTATATATAATTGTTTACAAAATATCCTAGAATGCTTTTAGGAATTATCTAAGGGAAATAAAAATATCTTTACAACAAAAATAGAGACAACTACTTAACAAATCAACAAGTTGTCTTATCTATCCAAATAAAATAGAAAGTGATTATGGATGAGGTGCAACTGGCTGCCTTAGTGTCTTCTTTGCTGGCTTAGATATTTCAAGTTGGTTCTGAAATCTGATCTGCTTTATCTTATACTCTTTCATTGATTCTCTTTAATCTCTGATACTCTTTTAAACTCGGATACTCTTTAACCACTGTAAAACATGTTTACTGCTATAATAAAAATATGTTTTGACTGCAAATCAACAAACTGTTTTCTCTTTTATCTTTCTGCCTTTTTACCTTTCATAATAAATCTGTAAGTAACTGTCAATCTTCCTCATTTGGAATTTGTATCTTCTTGAGCTTCTTGAAATTCTCATCTGCTTCTGTATATCTGGAAAAAGTTGGTTTGATAACAAACAAATGTCTTATCTCATGCTGTAAATAAAATAGATCCTCAAAACTTCTAAGTAAGACTTTTCCAGTGGGGATTCCTTGTCCATCTGTTTTGTTGACTTGTTCCTTTGCATATTCTCTGATCTTTTTGTTATAGTCTTCTTGAGGCATAAGCTTATCATTGATAACCAAAATGTTAGGCAGACTATTTTGCCTAAGATTTTCAAATTTAACCATGAATTTGGTTACTGTTATGTTCATATTCTCACACTTCTCCTCAAGATGTTTCATTAGGTTCTTCTTGGTGATAACTTTCCTTATTTCAAGGATAGTTTCAGTCCTGTCAGTAATTTCAATCTCTTCTAACTCTTGCCTATTTTTGTTGTTGAGAAACTTTATCAGTTCTAAAGCTTGCTCAGGTTTGTTGCCTAGCTCTTCTTTGGTCTTCTTGATTTCTGCTAGTGCAGCTGTTAACAAATCTCTTTGTTCAAATATCACTTGAATTGAAGGCCACACATCGTTGATGGCTTCAATAAATTTGTTCCATAAATAGTTCTTCACATATGAAATTGGTTCTTTTAAAGTTAAGTCCTTTTGAAGCTTCTTCAATTCTTCATTTAATATAATAGCCTTTTGCTCATGAGTTTTGGCATTAATTTGACCCAACTTCTTTTGATCTTCAAGATTTTCAATCATTTGTTTCAATCTATTAATTTCACTTGTCTGAAGTGACATTTCTTCCATGGCCTTTACCAATTTGCTAGCGTCATCTGTAGGGTGAATTGTTGTTGTAGATGAATCTTTAGTTGATGTTGTGGATGATGTCACTGGCACTGCAGTAGCCAGTGGAATTTTAGGTGCCAACTCTTCTGCTAGAGTTGATGGCACAACTGTACTAACCATAGGGATGACTATAGGTGTTTCCTGTGTTTTTACTGTTTCTTTTTCATGGACAAGTTTGTCCATCTGAATCTCCATTTATTTTATCTGTGTTGTAAGCTGAAATATTATGTTCATCATATCATCTTTCTCATTTTGTCCTTCTATAAGTTCTTTGGCCTGAGGATATTCACTTGAAGGAAGTTTAAGCTGTTTCTTCAAAGCTGCTATGTCCTCATTATTTTTCTTTATTAATTGTTCTGGTGCCTTGACATCTGCATGTTCAAATCCAACTTGCAAGACCAACTTTTCTAAAGATTTGATTCTGAGATATTTAGCATACAAGGATGCTTTGTCCAATTTCATTTGATCTTTCATATTTGTAATGGTGTTCTAAAGTTTCTGAACACTCATGGATTTAGTTGTAACAGTAGAATACATCATCTCTGAACTTTGTCTATGAAATTCTATTTGGTCAAGTGCATGTATGCTTTCTGTTGGCACTTCTATATCAATCTTCTTGTAATCTACAACTGTCTTTGGAACTTTTACTATAGGCTATAATACTGACATAATCATATTTTTATTTGAGTAATCAAATGCTGATAAAAGTCTGTTTTTAATACTAGGTGTTTGCTTGAGATATTGAGAGTAAATTTCATTTTTAATCTCTTCATTCTTTGACTTTATCTGTTTGTACTTTTCTCTGATATCTAGATCATTTTCCTCTGCTGTTTGTGAGGAGGAAGCTTCCATATTCTATTGTTTTTCTACCATTTGTGCATTTGAATTATTAATTTGTTCTTCATTCTGATTCTTATTAACTGGCTCATTAGTGATGATTGTGACAGGCTCTATATTTATTACTGGGATATCTGCATCTTATACCTCAAAGGTCACTTTTTCTTTACCCACTAAATTTAACTTAGGCTTTTTATTGTATCTTAACTTGAACTTAGTTTCAATGGTGGTTTCAGCAACATAAGTACCTTCTTCTCTTACTCTCTTGGTGGCTTTCTCTGTTTGATCTGCAGTCTGTAAACTGTGACTAGTATCACTTTTCTTCACTCCATCTACTAAAGTATTCTCTGTCCACTCAGTCTGATTGGCATATTTCTCTATCTCTGGTTTTTTCTCATGAATAAGGGTGTTAGCTTGCATTTAACCCTCATTTTACTTAAAATTCCTTGGAGATCGTAATTCCAGAAAAACTCTCTTCAAATATGTGTTCTAATAATTGTTTAGTTGCTTCTGTCTCTGCATCTCTATGATTGCAAATGAATGGTCCTACTTGATTCTTCAATTTAAACTGTGTTTTCTTCTTTGTTGCTATGAAATTGATAGAATCAGAGTTTAATATTTCCCTGATATACTCCAAGGCAAAACCCTCATTGATACAAATTTGGGTAGCTTGTAGGGTAACAATTTAGATCCAAACACTCTAATCTCAGTATGTTTTTCATATAAGTACCAATCACTAGTCTTGGTCTTCTCTAACAACTGTAAAATATTCTTCATCTCATCATTTATTCTTGGTTGTTCAGTGTTTGTTAACATTTTGATCAATGGATGGATGAAGGAATATGAAAACTCTACATATGTGAACTTTGTGGACTCTTTTCTGATTAAAGAGGTCCATAAAATAATTGAAAGAGGATTTCCTTCTATGTCAAGCTTTTGAAGGGTTAATGGAAAATTATCTACTTGAAAATACAAGAACATGTGGAAGAGAAAGGATGTGTATCTGAACACTCCTTCAGTTGGCAACTTAATCAATTGGTCATGGATATTGTATTCAATATACCTAGCATAGTTAAAGATAACAGATGGAGGTTGACTTGGTGTGAAACTGGATAGGAAACCTAGAATGGATTCATCTGTATGATCAGCAGTGAAATACCTTAGAATGAATGAAAGCATATAAATGATATGCCTTGAACCTTTTGGGAACTTTGAGGAAGAATATGGGGGAATAATTTGAGGAATTTTCACATGCATGGGCATGAATATTTGGAATCTTTTAGGAAAATCAAGGCTAATGTACAGCTTGGTAAGTGCTTCTATGGACAAAGGGACTGCTTGGGGATCAGGCTTGAGCTATAACATTTGATTAATGGATTCAACAGTAATAATAAAAAGTACTTCTTTATTCGCATTGACTATTACTCTTTGCTCAGGCATATAATAATGATGGCATAACCTAATGACTTCTGGGCATGAATGAGCAACTGGAACAACATATTTGGGCAAGTGGAATTCCCAAATTTGTACTTCTTCAACAATATCTAAAGATTTTTCAAAGCTCTAGTTATAAAGTTCCAACAAATTGAATTCTACAATGGGGTTTGTTATCTTATAGTCAACATCTGCTAATGGAATGTGCTCAATGTCTACAACAGGAGGTTGTAGAGGATTTATAATGATAGTAGTTTTGGAAGACGCAACTGGAGTAGTTTTAGGCATTTTGAAACTTTTTGGACTACAAAATTCTGTTTTTTGGCTTTTCTGGCAACTTTTGCAAGATTAAACAATTTGCAGAAGTATTTTTTACTCTAACAGGGTTTTCTTAGATTAAAACTGTGGAATATAGTTTTTTCTTTGGATTTTTCTTTTCAATTTTGGATTCTCAACTTGACTTACAGACCTTTACTAGTTAGAAAACAAGAAACAGGGGTTTCTTGAGTTTTTTCAATGGATAACAGAACTAAAAATCTCTTGAAATTAGGCACAGAATTTAGGCTACCTTCGGAGGATTTATGTGCTTAACTTGAAGTTTTAAACAATTTAAAAAAACTATATAAACTCAAGTTTTTCATTCAAAACAGTGTGCAACATAAAACAGGGTTTTTTTAGAAATTTTAGCAAGGTTTGGCGTGTTTTTTGGATCTTTTAATAAGCTTGTTTTGACTAATTTTGAACTTTGACTGGAATTTTTCTTTAAAGGTCTTTAAAAACTGATAACAGGTTTGAATACTGGAGGAATACCTGTTATACGCAAGTATAGGTTTTGAGGATGTCTCTAAAGGTTTTTGAATGAATTCAATGGTGTCTTTTTTATCTGTGATGCAATTCAAAGCTCCTTGGAAATCTTTAATAGGTACAGGCGGAAATTTGTAGGTTCTTGGCAATAAAAATGGTGGAAAATGCTTGTTTCAAATTCAAAATACCACATACAGTGGATATGCTCAGCAAGAGAGAATAACAATGCATTTCCAAGGTTTATTATGAAAATTAAGCTAAATTTACATGTAATAAATGAATGTCAAATCAGGCAGAAAGGTGGTTTTCGCATTCCATAGGCAAAAAACCATTGGTGGTTATTGCACGCCACTTCTGTGGTAAGTGGTTTCAGATGAATCGAATGTGATCCAATAAAAGGGCACCACGTCAAGGAGAGAGAAAATGGTAAAACCGCCCATTTCGCATGGAAATGAAAAGGTTAAGCACAGGCAACTTTATTTGCGATTTAGTTTCTCCGCTGTTGGATCGTGAGGTTTCATGCGAACGGTCAAGATCTGATCTAGAAGATGCTCGGGGTTTGGTAGTGGGGCCGAGGTTTATCAATGCGACGGAGCGATTTGTTTAAATTTATAAATATAAATTTATTAAAGTTTAAACCTTAGGCTTATATGATAGGCGAGGGCGGTAAGATTTATATGTTTCCAATTGAAACATTTAACATATATTCCAATACGAGCTCAGGTTTATTATATAGTTATTAAACGTTTGAAAATTGTTTAATAACCATAGGGGGGGGATTATATTTTAATTATATGTTTTAAACCAATGGGAATAAGGGCAGAGATTATTTCATCACGTGGGGTATTTAAACATTGGTTAAAACTTAAATATTGGGTTTTGTGGGTTATTAAAAATAAAAGGTTTAATACTATACGGGAGAGTGTAGTTTAGGGAATTAATAAATATTGTTAGAAGTTACTATGAAAAGGGATAATGCATACAATGAATAAAATACATATTTTAACACTAAGTAAAGTGTAAAATAAAGCATAACTTGTCTTTGTTGTATTTTTCACACTTTAACTTAGGATAAAATAATTTTATGGGTTTTTGAATATTTTTGAAAGGAAATGAAATTAGTTATTTAGGATTTTACTTTTACTAAGTAAAAAATGAGTTTTTACTTAGGAAAAAGAGATTATGATTATGGATGAAGGATAAATGCTGATGAATGTGGGTTTTATGTGGAAATTCAATATTTTTAACCAATCAATCATCAAGCCTTGGGTCCGGTCCCAACAAAAGTCAGAGAAATGCTCTGAGCCTTTTTAAGTGATAGTTTAGAATACTGAATAATTGTAGGGGAGGGGAAATTAGTGATTTTTTCCCCATGATGCTTTATTACATGCTTGCACAACTGCTTTTTACCTACCCATCATTATTTATAACATTTTTTACTTCATTTTCATGGGTGCATTTAGGCTTGCAACCCTAAATCATTTTTTCTTTCAAAGCATAAAAACTATCTAAGTCTAACCTTATTTCATTCGAGGGCTCAGATTAAACTGTTGAGCTCCTCATTTATTCTCTATCTTATCTACTGGTTTGTCAAGTTTAAACTGTTTGACATGTCTTTATTCTCTATCTAAAACATGAAATTCAAAGCACGAAAAGTTAAGATTAAATTGTTTAACTTATCATGGATTATGGCATTTATTGACAATCTGCACATAATCATTATTCTTGCAGTAAAGTAAATAGTAGTGGCATTTTGACTTGCTCACTTTTAGGTTTTATTTTTAGCTCTTTTTTATTTTGGGGTCTATTTTTTCTAAGTCCTTTGATCATTCTTTTATGAATTTTGCCCTCTTATCATTTTTTTTATTATTTCATTTTTCAAATATGGGAAAACAACTTGCAGAAAGCAATATCTGTACATATTTACAAGACTATCAGATTCAATTCAAAAATTATGAATCTTATTATTATAAGACCCTAACAACTCAGAGAACCAAAGGCCTTGACACAATTTCCCAGTGTTCCAAACCCACTGGCTGCCCAACCAAATTCCCCACTACACACGAACCGAAAAAAGGAAATTCTCCTACAGTTTTCCAAGGTTTGTGAGCCCTGGCTCCTCCCCTCTCACCTGCACCATGACATGTAGACTAATTGGACTAACGAGAATGCAAAATGGTTCATTCTCCTTGGGCGTTCGATAGTCCTAAGGGTCGAACAACGCCACCACCACCCTCTAGAATGCACAACCATTGTTAGCTTATTTTCCTCTCCCCCAAGGCCGAGACCTCGACGAGACGTGTAGGGGCTCCACGACCCTTTCCTCACTACAAAACACAACCATCTCCCACTGTGACTGAACAATGCTTGGCAAGCTCCAAAGGTGGGATTTAATAGCCATCTCCTCTGGTGACAACGTCCCGCACTACCCCTTAATATCACATCTAATTAACATAGGGTGAGGGTGCATGTGGAAGCAAAATAGACTCCATCGTCACCTCCACCACCACTTGTCCAACATTTATGGCACCCCATCAAAATCTTTTTAAATAAATTAATATTAAACTGACTCAACTTTATTTTCTAGTAATTAAATATAAACGTTATATAAATTATAATTCCATTAAAAATAACTTTATATGCTTATTAATTAATTTATTTTTTCCACTTTCTGTTATCCACGGATTAATTATAAATAACATTATCCCTGGTCAATAATTTTTTAAATAAAATTAATCTAAAAACAAAATCCGTTGTAATAACTAATAAATTAAAACATAAAATCTATTATATATTGGGTTTTCACATAAAAATTTCACTTTTAAGTATAACAATAACAACTTAAATACATCTCCCCAATGCCATTATTAGTAATAGCCAAAAGCATATATTATTATTATTATTACGCCAGAGGCGTTTTCTTTGCGGGCTTGGGGTGAGCAAACACTGTTCACCCTAGCCAATAGGAGAAATACTGTGCCGCCCTTCGCACTAATCAAATTTCGCCACGTGTTTGTCATCTGTTGGTTAGCCTGTTAGCATGATTTCCACGAACGTTTTCCTACCGTCTGTCTCTGTCCGAGGTCGCGGAGATGGGCATTGTGGACCGTCGCGCAGGGCTTCGATTTGCGGTGCTTGAGAGAAAAGGAGATCCCGAATTTAAATTGAAAACCTGCAAATCACTGCAAGTGGCTCCCCCAGAAGACGGATAAATAGACGGAAAAACCACTCAAGAAAACCTGTAGAACAAAAACGGCAGTAGTTTTCTAAATATGGCGTAATTCCTAATGATGAATCCATGCATACCCATGTCAAAATTCGCTTGGATCGATTAAAATTCCATTATTGGTAAGAGTTGGGCGATGAATTGAGGAAAAACAGTGCGTCGTACAACGATGAATTCCTGTAATGGACAATACCTTCCAAAACTCCTTCTCGGTATTTTCAACATCTAGCCGCTTGATTATCACAGGTTTCATGATGGACAGAGTTCCCTTGAAAACAGTGGGACTAAGCTTGTGGCTAAAGCTCTCTGTCAATTCTTGTATTTCTAAGTAAGTCAACCTGATGGGGACTCTAAAATTTTGATCCATCAATCCATGCTTGGCTGAAAGCATCCCCTGCATTCTTCTTCTTCTTTTAAAAACATACCAACTTAACCCTACTTGTATGGCAAGAAAAATAAGCACAATTGGCAAGACTGCTCTTACAATGCAGATGCGACCATGTATGCTTGAAACTGAAGGTAATGAAGAGAAGGAAGATGAGTCTGAATTTGATGTTTGAGGATACATGGAAATAATTAGATTGTTTACTTCTTCTGGTGTAAGGCATACCTTTACAAATGAGATTGCAGGAACCGAGATGTAATGATATCCACTGATGAAACTAGTTATTGTTATTAGAGGCAATGACATCTCACGATTAGAAGTCAACGAATCATACTCTTCATTTATCACCAGTTGCTTTTGGCCCGTGCATGGAAGATAAACTTAATATTTTTGTAATATTGTTATTTAAATTTTGTTTACTTTTATTTTGAAATAATAATTGTCGTTAAAATTAAATTATAATTAAAGATTAAAGTCATTATAATATGTACTTATTAAAAGGGAGAAAAATAAAATTCACATCAAAACAAGTCTTTTATAATAATTGAAATCGTATTTAATATGCTTTTTTTGATATCAAGTATTTGGGGTAAACTCTAAAATCTCAAAGGTGTAAGGTTCGTCAACCACTAAATTTGAAGTTGCAACAAAAATATATTCTTTAAGACTTTATATATCATTTGATAGAATTGAATAACAATAAGAAAGATAAAAATATCTAATTTAATAGTCGAATTATATATATTTATTTATTTACCATAAATGTTATATAAATATATAATAAATAAATAAATAATAAAATGTTGGATATATAATATGATATTTTTGAAGAATTATAAAATCTTAAAATTTTCTTTTTTCTTTATCTTAAAAAAATCATACTTTAAATAAAAAATGTCAATAAAATAAAAAAAATTGTATACCTAATTTATTTATTATTATATAAAAGTATAAATGAAAAAAAAATACACTAATATATTTTTTATTAACCACAACAAAATTTGTATTATAAAAAATGTTATAATCAATACTAAAATCAAATTGCATGGTGTTAATTCTTATAGTTTTCTACAAACTTAGGCATTTTTTCTATTTCCTTCTTGCCTTCATAAACTAGTAGGGACATGAGATGAATTTTCCTGAAAAGGTTGTTCACAGATTCAAGGAATAAACTAGGGTACTAAATTTCTCTATGTCTCCAATGGCTAAATGCTTGGTTCCCAAAGAAGATGACGATAAAATATCTCTATATGTTGATGCCAAAGGCGAGCCCATGGGGTTCTAGAGTTCTAGTTCATGAATTTTGCCTTCTCTAGCTTGAGAATGCAATTCTTGTGCAATAAAATAATTCTAGAAACAAGTGAAAATATATATATATATATATATATATATATATTCACATCCATTAACTTAATTACAATTATTATAGCTTATTTATAAAAAAAAAATAACATATTAAAGTAAACACTAATTATTATAACAAATTGAACTCATTACACATTCCAAACTATATCTTACAATTAAATTAAATTAAATATACCCATCTTTAAACTTATCAAATATTTATTAAACTAAAAAATAAATAATCTCTCATTTCCTAAGAATTTTTAATTGCTGACGAGGCTCATCCTCAACCAATTGTGCTAACGAGACTTGACAATAGGAATGATTGTTATAAACTTACTGATATATATATATATATATATATATATATATATATATATATAGATATAGATATATATATATATATATAGTGACACGACGAGCCTTATTGTAATAACTTCCATCTTTTTATTGAGTTTGAACAATTCTTCGAAAAATAAAACACACACACACACACATATATGCTTTTTATGAAGTTTGAAGCAAGTTAATGTATATGTTTTTTTTTTAATCTCAGAAATAATATCTTGCTATTCATTAGATTGAATCAAAGATATTTACAAAACCCCAATTTGGTTACAAAATCGTCATCTTAAATTAGATGGAAAGAGTAACAGGATCAATCCAAATCGACTCAAAACTATAACCTAAGTATGACATCACATTAAGAGCATAATATGACATCTAAAAGCGTTGAGACAAAAACACAGGTATCCAAATCGACCACATTAGAAAAAAAAAAAACTAATCGTCTTAGAAGACCAAAAAGGAACAACCTATAAAGCAAAACAAAATAGTTGGTGCAACCCAACTTGAGGGCTTTCTCTGTCGTATAATTCTTCTATATGGATGGTTTTAGCATGCAACAAAAGAACTATTTTTTTTACAGTTGATTGACCTGCATGTTGAAATCTCTATATATGTGTGAAAAAGAAATGGATTGGAACCAATTACGAAGGTCTTCTACTTTGGCTTTCTAGTATGAAAGATTCAATACCTGCAAATTTGATTTTTTTCCCAACAAATAGTCAATGATAATTTTGGAGTCACCCTTGATCATTATATTGGAAATGTTTAATGATTTTACAATTGCCATTACTACCCAAGCTACCATGAGTTCAAATTTCATGTTTTTGCCCAATCCAAATCCCATTTTCACTTTAATAGCATGCTTGTTGTCTATAATGATGATAAAATTGCTTGCACACTCACCCTCCTGAGACGCGTCGTCACAAAAAGCCGTGGAGCATTGTAAGTTGTCATTCAGACTTATGACCTTCCTTTTAGCACTGACATTAGGCTTGTGGGGGTACTCCCTCCAAAAGGTGACAACTTTTGCAGCCAACAACATTATATTAGATTTAATGTTCTCAAAAATCATCATATTCCTAACCCCCCAAATTTTTGAGGTAATAAAAACAGAAATATAATGGGATTCACGCCTGTTTGAGTACCAACAATGAAGGTAATCTGCAAAGGAACTTAAATTATCATTTGACCTGATACTAAGAAAATGCAACACATAAGACCACAAAGAGTTCACCACTTTACACATGAGAAAGAGACGATCACCATTTTCCTCATCTTGTTTGCATAGGACACATATGTTAGGTCATATGAAGCCCCTCTTTTGCAAATTATCCCACATTAGTATCTTGTTCTTCAGGATGAGCACATAAAGTTTTTTTATTTAGAGGGAATATTGATCTAGATTTATGCAGGAACGCAATAATATATAGAAATAAACATAAATACAAAGATGCAGTGGAAATAGAACTTCATTTCATTATAATCAAATGACTGAAATATGCTTACAGACATGATGGAAATAAACTAGCTAGGGCGTTGGTAGCTTATCTCTAAGAAGAGATGTGGCATCTACATGCCTATAAACCGTGTTACAATGAGCCTCGAAGGCCTATTCATTGTTGAGAAACAATGGAAAACCCTAAACATCCAAAAACCTAACCCTAGGAGATGAAGCACCAGAATTATGGGCCCCATTTGGGTAAATTGGTACATCAACTTCATGGGGACGTAACTTTGGCATATGAATTTCGTTTACCTCGTTAGAAAGATCTATTCGAGGACTACAACTTTTGATGTGAGAAACATCGAAGGAACTTCGATGTTGCTCCCGGTTTTCCTAAAAAAATCGTTTAGGGCCTCAAAACAACTCCGAAAGTTCAGGACCCAAAAAACTACTAAAAATAGTAAGTTGTGCTGAAACTAAAAAGCTAAAAGAAACAATGGTGGGGGTCCAAGTGGAATATATTGGTGGACACCAATATCCACCTAGATCAAATATTCCATTGCCATAATAAGGAATACCACCAATGAGCATCCAACTAACAATTGGCTGAGGCAATAGCTGAATAGGCGGATTTAGTTGTAAAACCCTCTGTTGAATTCTCCCAAGCAAAAACGAGGTTGTTCTTCTCCCTAGAAAGACTTATACCATTAAGATGGAGGTTAAGGACAAATCAATCCCATTCATCATAAGTTTTTCCTTGCATACTTAGTTTTGTAGAGGAAAGCCAATGACCACTTCAATCATCAAAGGGAAAGGAACTAAAGGCTTGCACAAATATGAAGATACATTTGGAATATAGAAAAGAGGCCAGAGCTACAGAAAGGAAACATTTTTGTTCCCCTCCAATGAAAGGGTATTTGTTGAGGTGAATCAAGCAGCCATTGCCAACTTTCCAAGTGAGAAATTTATATATCCAATTGAAGGAGTTCATAATACTTTTCCAAACTATGGAACTAGAAGAAGAAGGAGGAGTCTCTATTGCATCCGAACTGCGAACCCAGTTGTGCAATGCTTGGTTTTTAATATATTTAGCTTTAGTGACATAACTCCAAAGGCCCTTTCCTGTTAAAACACCCCACAAACTCTTAGCTGTGAGGGCTTTCCCAAGCCATAATAAGTTTTTAAGACCCCATCCCTTCTTATCTTTTGGTTTGGAAAGGGATTCCCAACCAACTAAATGATTTTTTTTTTTTTTTTTAACTTTGTCCAACTAAAGAAAATGAAACATTTTATGCCTAATCATGTTGATTACATATAAAGGGATCTTTATCAAGCTCATCCAAAAAACAGGAATGCTCTCCAGCACAGATTTGGCTAACACTAACCTTCCCCCAAGTGACAACCACCTATAACACCAAAAACTGATTTTATTCTCCACCTTCTTAACAAGCCAAAGCCAATCCTCTTTCCTATAATTATTAGGGTTGAGCCAGAACCCCAGATACTTGAAGCCAAGGTCCAAGTTTTGCATCTTACAGGGCCATAAGCTCGAAACACTTGATACATTCAAAACCTCAATCCCATGAGCAAGGAAATAATATTTTTCTAAATTAACCTCCATTCCTGTATCCATACAAAAGACTAAAATGATCCTCTTGTAAAAAATCCATTCATTAAGAGAGCCTTCTCCAAATATCAACACATCGTCCATAAAGAGCAAGTGAGAGACAATTGTATCAACATAAACTGTAATGCCTTTTAAAGAGCCTTCACTTTAAAGAGCCTTGCCTTTTAATGATAGTGGCTTTCAATATTACATTTTTTAAATAAAGCATGTAAAATAGAATAAACATGTAAAAATTTCATGTGCATGGTTCTTATAAAAGAAAAGTTATTTTACAAGACATTACTTGTATCAAAAGATTTGTTAAGTCAAGTACTTACTTTATTGAGAAGTACATTTTTCAATTTAGTTTGAAGGAGGTATGGAGTTGACAAGTGACACATTACAAAATTTTAAAATAATAGGTAAATATAAAATATAAAATGACGATTTTAATTTGAAGTTAAAGTCACAAAAATCCATGGGGCAGTTCAATTGGCGATCACATTGAAATGAATTATTATGTAAACCATGAGATTAAAGGTTCAAATCCCCCATGGGTCAAGCCAAATAAAAGAAGAAGAAGAGTTAAAGCCACACACACACATATTTTACCTTCGAGAACACATCCTAATGAAACCCCTATGCACTTCCCCTCATTCTGAGGATGGAAACTAGTATAAAGTGGGTTGTGTATACTATTATATCTTACTTGACAGGGACATAGAGTGAGATCTACATACATATAGTGAACTTGGAAGCTTATCCCAAGTCCTCATACTTGTTATTCATAACTCTCAACCAAATTAACTAACTCACTAGGTTTTATGTATGGTTTTGTAAAACTTTAGTTTCAATAAACAGTTAGAATGATGTTTCGACAACTTATATGTAGGTAATATTTGTGGCAATTTATAAATCTATATTAGAGATGCTAATGACCAAACTCACAAGGTGTTTTTGTTATGCAACATGAAATAAGATGTTGAACCTCATTATATAAAATTATCCTTCTTCAAAGGGCTGTAAAATTAGGCAGAGTAGAGTATTAACACTAGTTAAAAATGTACTTGTTCTTTCTTTATTGATTGGAAACACAAGTTTATCCTTCTTAACTTCATATATATTATCTATTTAAATGAATTAAAGCTTTTGAAATGTTAACTTTTCCTCAAAATTAATTTTATATATATATATATATATATATATATATATATATATATATATAAGACTTAATCCCTCTCAAGACATAATAAATTTATAATTAAAGTAAACATACATTATTTTTAATAATTAATATAATTATCCCTTTTCTTAATATAATATTAATATTTCAAATCACATTGTTAAAACTTCTTTTACACTATAAATATTATATATGTAGTATCCACAATACTTTTAATTTGTGGCTACTCTAAAGTATATTCTTACTTTACACTTGTATCAAAAGTTTTGTTAATTTGATCATTTGTTTTAAGAAGCAACCTCATAGTTCCTTATTGTAAATGGTTTTTAACATATATATATATATATATATTTTATTTTATTTTATTTTCTTCTTTGGAAAAAAATCTTTATTTCGTAATGGAAATAACAAACCGACCCTTTAGAAGGGGTTATTACAAGTGCTCCATGAGCTGAATGGACTCTTTTTATAAGAGTATTTCAAAATGTTCAATGCAAAAAAAGCTCTATTAGAGCTGTTGTTCTGAAAAACAGAATAAGATCTTAAAATATCTTTCCACCGAGATGTTTTATAAGTCTGTATCAGTAGTCCTTCGATTGCTTATCATTATCGCTCTCATATATATATATATATATATATATATATATATATATAATTTCTCCATATATATATATAGTTTTCAATTCACATATATTAGAAACTTAAAGTTTATTCTAGGACTGAGATGTCCGGAGACTTTTGGAGACTGGAGCTGGGATCCTAGACTCCAAAGGAATGTTTATCCTTCCAATCTTACTATGATGGGCTATAATGCCCCCTCTTGGGATTTGAAACTAGGTGGAGGGGATAACATCCTAATGAATCAACCAACCATCACCCCACAAAGAAACTAAAAAACTCAATATATTAAAAATAATAATATTCTAATTTCAAGGTTATTATATCAAATTGATGTATGGCAACCCTTTGTTTGTGGGATAAAAAATCCATTATTAAAAAATGATTTAACTAAGTCTATAAAGATGTATATAGTCTACTCCTTTTTAGATTTGAACATGTAATTTTCTAGAAAGAAACACATACTTAATTATTAAACCCACTTAACCAATACATTTAAATTAATCAACCAATTAAATTTTTACCATTTTATATTCTTTTGACATTTTTTAAAATATATTTTATCTAAAATCTAATAAAAAATTATAAATTTAAATGGTATAATTTATAAAATTAAAATGCCAAAGACTAAATCTATCTATACCTTAAAAAAAATACATTTATTTAAATTACAGTTTCATCAAATAAATTATACCACAAAATTTTGATAATAAAAAAAAACAAAACATCTATTAATTATATTAAACCCAATTTTTTTAAGATTATACTCATATAATTTTTTTTTAAATCAAAGAAATATAATTTTAATAAATTGCAAAAACTTAGAAAGGGCAAAACATTCCTTTCTTTAAAGTCTACACCAAAAGAATCCAAATCAGAGGCTAAGTAATTCATTGATAATCCAAATCTAGCGGTTAACATAAACTCCCATCAATCTGCTGCTAAATCACAGCCGAACCACCACATGAAGAACTATGCGCAGTAAATAAAACATACTGGTAGACAAATCCTCTCAATACATAAGAAAGAGGCAATTGACCTCCATATCGGTTCATCTCTGCCATCTAAAATGAGATGGAGGCAGTTACCACATGATTAACATTAAAAACCCTGAAAATTGGATCTCCTTAATAAGGACAGGAAAATTAAAGTTCATGATCAGCGGATGAGGGAGATTGAGAATGAAGAAATCCTTGAATAAATTGTCCTCGCCCCCAAGTATTTTCTGTGACAGGCACGCTATATCCATCTTGACAGGGTCGTTTAAAGTAATATTTGGCATGCTTGTATAATAATCCCTATCATCTGAAGACATAACCAGATCAGGCTCGCTTGAGATAAAAAGTACTCGGCTGTAGATCTCCATAAAACAAAAATTGACCAAGCATTATCTGTGACAGGCACGCAATATCAATCTTGACATGACAATGTGATACAAACCTACTGGCATCGTGTATAATAAACCCTCTCACATTGAAAGACAAAACTGGCCCAGTTCCTTAGAGATGATACTTCCCCTGACATAAGATCTCCATGAAATAAAGCTGACCCATAGCATATAGAGGAAGTTGGATGGAGTAAACAATACAAACCCTTTGATAGTCCCATAATCCCATATACTATTCAAGCAGCAAGCAGAAAACCACCATAGAAACATACCAGAGACCCACATGTGCTATCTACCATTTCTGCAGTATGCAGGAATAAATTTATAAAAAAATAAAAAATCAATGCAAAATGCCATTATGGAATTGGTATGGATGTTTGCCAATATGATAGATTATCCCTGAAAAGTTGAATGTACATCATCCCAAATTCCGATTCCAGACCCTTTCTGGACAGCCCATCAGCCCTTGTATTTATTTCCCTGTAGATGTGAGTGATAGGTGGCTTATCAAGTCTGTCCCACAGACCCCAAACCCTTTGCAGCCAACCCAGTAGATCAGGCCTCATCATGTCCATGTTTCCAGTAGTCCATCCAATTACAATCTGAGAATCTCCATAAACATGAACACCCTGCAGCTGAAGATAAACCGCCATACGAAGAGCGCCCCACAGTGCAATTAGTTCAGCTTTATTGTTGGTGCCCCAACCAGCATTCCAATGGACGTGCACCCGCTCCCTCTGAGAAATTTTTACCCATGCCCCGCATCCCATCAGTCCCTCCACACAAGCACCGTCGAAGTATATTGCCGGCAGTGAGATCTCATGCGGCCTATTTCGCTTGGAACAGTCCATGACCGAAGCACATGGGACGGGGCGATCATCCAACCAAGCATGTATATAAGCAAAAACCTGAGATATCTGAAATGGCACCCCTTCAAAAATCAGCCTATTCCTGCCCTTCCAAACCTCCCAAACAAAAAAGAATGGCAGAGATTTATATTTTCCTTGAAGATTATCCCATTCTAATGCAGCATTCAGGAAATCAGATGGATCCCATGCCGCACCCATGTGATGATTGGAAAAGAGCTTCCACATTACTTTTGATAAACAGGGCATCTAAGAAAAGATGGTCAGCTGTTTCAATTCCTTTGACAATATGGCATCTGCAGCGAGAACCCTGGGCCAGTTAGTTTTTCACTGTGATATCCTACCTTTTGAAACCAACCAGCCAAACAGGATAACCTTGGTAGGAATCTTCCGCCGCCAGAAGGGATAAAAGGAGGATGTCATTTGATCCCTGTAAGATTCGAGATTGAGGATCCCATATACCTCTTTGACAATTGGCGCACCATCATGAATGGGGCCATCCCATTCGATTTGGTCACCACCCATCTTCTAATTAAACCCAGCAGCCCGAAAAACATCCCTCACCACCTCCCATTCTTCCGCCACATGTGCCGGCAGACCAAGCTGATCCGCACTTTTAAAGACTGGAGCTCCAAAAGACCAGACCCTAATAGTCTGTGAGATGAACATTATACCTCTGTGTGACAGATTGTGCACCAGCTGCATGGATAGGCCATAGCAATCGGGGAGGCCGATAATTTTCTTGAAAGTAATTGGTATATCACCCCCATCCCCAAACGCCCATGCGAGCCTGTCAGAGAGATGATTCATAATTTTCTTAAAACTATTCCATATGGCCGATGTACGCCTGGTATGCCGGATATTAAAACACATCATCTGTTTTAAGATATCACCATCAAAGTATTTGCATTTTATAATCATGTTCCATATACTGTTTCCTTTTATTGCTTTCCATAAGGATTTTATAAGCAGCGCAGTATTAAAAGTTCTCATATTGAGAATCCCCCATCCATCATGCTTCTTATCCCTGCATAGGCGCTCCAACTTGACAAGATGTATTTTATGGGCCATGGCCGCCCCACCCCATAAAAATTTAGCAACAATGCGATTGAGACTGTTGATGATACCATCCGGTATATAGAACAGATGACCCCAGTAAACCAGCATTTGGGAAAGTACGGCCTGGATTAGAATCAGCCTGCCACCCAAAGATAACCACCTGTGTGACCAGCCCTCAATCCGACGGCGAAATCTATCCACCATCCATGTCCAATCCATAATTTTGTATCCACATGGTTTGATCCGAAATCCCAAGTATGTAAAACCCCCATCAACCTCCCTAATGTCGACCCCCATGAATTCAGCTATAAATTCAACCTCCTGCAATTCACCATATTCATTGATAATCCAAATCTAGCGGTTAACATAAACTCCCATCAATCTGCTGCTAAATCACAGCCGAACCACCTGCACACCCATTTCTTATCAAACCACTGCAATAACATCGACACATGCGTCATCAGCGCTTTGATTCCAGCGTTACGAACATTGCAAACATTCAAATATGCAGACAAAACTGAAATATATTGCGGTATATAGAGAGTCACATTGAGCTCCCGGACCAACCCAATTACAAGTTCTCAGCGATATGGTGAACAACAGGTAAACTTGGATCTTTCCTGCGAAACGCACAGAATCAAAATAAATCGAGTAGCTAGAATTAATAGCTACATGAAAGCTTTTTATGTTTGTTTTCTTGAAATAGCTATTGGGTTGTATCAGATAAACTTGATTTTTGCCACAGTGGGTTCTTGACTGAATGTTGATGGTGCCCTAAAGATTTAAACCCTAATGGTTTTTTATTCAAACTCAAACTCGGGCCTCCTTCGGTCCCTTCTACCATGCCTTGGTAGATATGAAATCATGGAGAGAATAAATTGCGGCATTAATCCCTACACAATTGAGGCCTTGCAATAACTCTTAAGCGGGAGGGTTGATCTGCTAAGAGGCAGATGTCCACTTTCTACAGGGAGGACTTAGATAGCAGTCAAGTTTGGGACACACATACCCAATTTTGTCAGTTTGGCATATTCTCAACCATGGCTTTGGTGAATAAAGATGCTGCCAGTCTTTGACCAGGAGAGTCATTCCTCACTCCATTCCCGTCAATTTACATGGATTTGTGGTTTTATGTTTCTTATCTCCATAAACTCTCTTGCCCCATTTCTCGTTTGATTCCGTTTGGTTTCTCGTTTCCGTTTCTGTCTCTGGTCATATATCACTAACCCACCTACCAAATGGCAACCAAAAGTAGACAGGCAAAGCAAATCTAAAAGGGGAGCCAACAAACTACATACTGGATGCTTAATTCTTTTGGGTAGAATTTTCGTCCCTTTAAATTTGTAACTCCGTGTTTATTTGGTTGCCTATGAATTTTTCAATCATCGTGGTCAATCTGCTTATAATTGTGGTTCATCCACTTACGGTTTTGCCCATAGCGGCCCTTGTGATTCAAGGTACTCTCCAAATCACCTTCCCCAAAACCTGAGGGTAAGATATTGAATGATAAAAGCTCATTAGTTTGCCTCTTCCAAAGCTGCTAGACTCATTTCAGCACTGGGCTTGGGGTGGCTAGAGAGTCAAGACAAGGGACATGGCAAGACTCGAGAGTTGACTTAGGACTCAACAAGACTCTAGAGTTTACTTGGCAAGACTTAGGGGTTGACTCGGAACTCAGCAAGAGGCCAGAGTTTACTTGGCAAAATTTGGAGTTGACTCAACAGGCTCAGGAGTTGACTGGGCAGAGTCCTGAGTCAAAGTTGTTGACTGACTGAGTTAGTGAGTCAGGCCAAGACATGCCCTGACTTGACCCGTTTTGGGACCCAAACCAAGTAACACTGCCAAGTCTAGGTAGACTTGACTGAATTTGGTAACTATAGCTTCTGTGTGTCACCAACTGACTCAATTAGTCAATCAGGCCAATTTCTAAGTCATGGCTTGACTTTACATGTTTTGAGACTTGAATGAACTCAGACCCACAAGTCCAGGTTGATTTGACAGAGTCTAGTAACTATGGCTTCTGTGTGCCACCCTTCAGAGAAATCAGGTCCTACCTATAGAGGCATTGGCTTTAGAATGTGCATGCCATGTTTAGCTAGTGGTTCCCTGGTTTTCTATTTCATTTCCTTACTTTATAGATATAGCACGATATTGTGGAATTATGGAATGGAATTAGAACAATTTACTTGAAATTAGGATGCCCATATGGGGGAAAGGACCAAAATGCTACTAGAAAAATAAGATTCAGGAATGAAATAGCACTAGGGGGAGGGGGGAGCACTAGGGGGAGGGGGGAGGAGGGAGGAGGGTTGTTCTTTTTATAATTTCAGTGGTAATGGAATGTTAGTCTCGAAGAGAAAGCTAAGGTGAAAACAAGGAAACACGCAGTACTAGAGTGGAATGCTCCAAACAGAGGCTTGAACAAAGATTAGCAAGTTAACGAATTGGAGTGAACTTAAAAGTTGTATAGTGTAACTTGTCAAGTTCGAAGCCTATGATTTGGACCATGAATGGCGTAGTTATTTTAAATGGCAAGTGGTACAGTAGCTTCATGTATGCAGACAAGGATAATAAATATGTTCATATATCTTTACGAGAAGGGATTCTTCATTGGTTGTAGTTTCAGGATATAGTTCATTCAGGTCAAGGGTTCATTGAATATCCAGAATGCTGTAGAAGAGTTATGTTAATTTTTTCTTAGGGCTATATTGTTCTTTGCTTTAGATAATTGCATTTCTTCATTTACACATTAAATTCACCCCACAACATCGTTACATTATTCAACGACATGTGCAACTATATAGAAAGAACAATATCATCATCAATGCAGCGGAACATAAAGGAACAATAGAAGAAAAACATTCACACATAGAGACACCAGGATTGGTCGGAGACTAGGGCAAAACCCTTTCAAATTCTTCTTCTTGTTACATTGTCATTGAATGATTCAGCGAAGAGAGAGTACAGTGATCCATATCTTCAATCATAAACCTATTCAACAAAATCAACTAAACATCCATGAGATGAACCCAACAATGCTAAGGATAAAAAACCCTGATTCAGAAGCATGCGGTCAGTGGTTATTGTTTGCATTCAACTGCAGAACTTTGCGTTCAATTGAAGAAATATGCGGTCTTTTGAAAAGCTCAAATCCTAGCTCCCAACCGCACACAAAGGGTGATGTGCGTGTGGCTGAAACCCTCCAACTGCACGCGTGAGCCTCGGTGCTAGTCGTTGCAATCGAAATTTGCATGAAGCATGCTTGCGGCTGGAAACAAAAACCCTAAACACATGTGTGAGCTTTGGACCTTGCAATCTCGAACCTATACAAACCAATCTCCATGATTTGGCCTCAGACCTGTGCGAGCCAATCCTAAAGAAAGAAGAATGACCATGATGATGTCCAAATGAGGGTCACTTGACTTGTATTTATAACCATCCATGCGTGTCCAATTTCTCTTTTGGGTCGATCTGTCCTTTTGTGCACATGTGGGCTTTTCTTAAAAAATACACTTTCCCTTCTCCAAATTGAGCCCTTCAATAGTCAAAATTGGTCCTATCGAAAAGAGGAATCTAATCCCATGGTTGGAATTTGTCTCTGAGCTACCAAAAATTAACACATTTTCTCAGCTAGGGAGAAATTCCAATCCTCTCATCATAACATGTCCCATCTCAAGTATCATGCCATCAAATGTCGTCATTGCTCATCTTGGTTCATCTCTGCTTATCCCTGCTTATCTCTTGCTTGTCTCTGCTCATATGCTGAACACTCTCGAATCTAAAAGAACAGGAATTTGACATCAAAGGGGAGCTCAATCTACCACCCTCTATCCATTGGGGAGCCACTTCTCTTGCACGGAACTAATGCTACGACCTGGGAAACACTACCAACAGGGAGCCCAATGCTACGCCTCAGGAAACTTTGCCAGCGGGGAGCCCAATGCTACTATTGGAAAGTGTAACTAGGTTTGGTCTTCATGTTGATTATGTAATTATGTATTTATGTAATGAAGAAGACAAAGATAATAAAATGTATTTTTGTTAAGCTTGCTTCATAGGTTTCATGAGCAAGGAATTGTATTATAGGTCAAAGACTTCTTCTTGATGTCTTTTAGGGATTTTTCGTCTTGTCATAAATATATTAATTAGAGTCATGTATATGAAGTATCACTCAAGTAAAGTCAGTTATGTATGCCTTAAGACCTTGTCAATTAAGCTTGAAGACATGGCTCAAAATAATGCTCAAGATCAACGTTGGAATATCTCTTCAAGTTGGCCTATAAGCAGTGGACAAGTCAGCTTACTCTCAGTTTGAAAGGTCGGCCTAAACGCAGGAAGGATGTCACTATATAAGGACAGGTCTGCAGTTTCATTTTGATATATATCTCGGAAAATTCTGAGATCACTTCGATCACTTGTCTGCTATAAAATGCGAGAATAGGATTGCGGCTTTATGCGTAGAAAAGAGACAGATCAACAAAGAAGTAATTTCGGATATCTCTGTGGTTATCGAACAAGTCTGCAATTAGAGTGCAGATCTCAGGAATATGCACTATCATCTATGCAATCTCAGTGAAAGACAAGGACAGTTTCAAGGGTCAATACTCTTCAGTTCAAGAATATCATCAAGTGGAACAAGGCGCTGGAAGGAGGCTGAAGAGAGAAGTCACTTGGAAATCTAAGGAATGATATTATTGAAGGCCAAGGTTACTGTGTTAAGGATCGTTGAATAGAGACCGAGTTTCTCTAGGTAACAAGAGCAAAGCAATGCAGAAAGAAGGAAGAAGATATTTAGACACTAAGCTCTCTAGTCTTAGTGCAAAAAGGTGTAGGGCGGTGCAAGACGATGCAGAAAAGAAAGAGAAGCTTGAGTCAAGGAAGAAGTAGTGACAAGGTCTTAGAAGCATACAAGTCAAGGGTTTGTGTCATGGTCATGGTACTTGTCAACTGAAAGTCTATAAGAAGAATTTCTTGTGGGTTTTTCTCTCCAATAGGGAGAGGTTTTGGCCTGACTCGAAGAGCTTAAATTTGTGTCTCTTGTGTTTTGATAATTGACTTGATGAAAGATATAATAAGCTAAGAAGAAAAGACATAAGTAAACGAAGTAAGCTCACAAGTAATTATCAAGTAGAGAATTGGAATTAAACCTATCCCTACCTGATTCTCAACATGATATCAGAGCAAAGGTGTTGAAGGCAAGGGCTACTTGACAAAGAGACACTCAAGGATTAAAGAACAAGAATCCATTTCTCTAGAAAACATCAAAGTCAAGGTCAAAGTTTGCATTGGAAAGTCAAGTCAATTTGCAAGGATATTCTTCAACCATTTCAAGAATACCTTCAAAGGATCCACTCATCAAATAATATTTGCCATCAAAGATTTATGATATTGAAGACATTGTTGGATGACACATCATCAAGCACCATCCAACATTATCCAACATCTTTGAAGACATCATCATTTGGAAGACATCCTTATTCATCAAGGATCCAAGGTCACCTACGCTGGAGAATTCAATCTAAGTAATTCCTGTCATCGTTCTCATCATCATCATCCAGGGAGCTGATAAAAGGAAGAAATCAATCTACTCGAGTATTTCTATGATCTGATCTGAATCTGTCAAAATGACTTATCACAAAGAGAGCAACAAATTGGTTGGGTCATGAAACTTTAGTGCATGGAAGAAAATGACAGATTTGAATCTAATTGAAAATGAATTTATGGCCTACTTCGAAGGATCTACAATTAAACCTTCAAAAGAAGACATTTAAGCTTATACCAAATACATGAAGGGATACATAAGAGCCCGAAGGATTCTTATAGAATCCATAAAGAACTCTCTCATTCCCTATTTATCAAATCTAGAATCCACAAAAGAAATATATGATAAATTGGTGGAGCTATTCTCGAAAAGTATTGCAAGGGAAATAGTGTCTCTGAGACAAGAATTATACAAGTTGAAAATGTCAAGAGAGGAAGGAATAATTCCATATTTTATTAAGATTTTTGTAATATGAGATAAAAAAATTAGGAGAAGTAATGTCTGATGGAGAAATATTCACTATGGTACTAAATGCTCTACCTAAAGAATGGGGAAGTTTCACTTCAAGCATCAATGTGAAAGAAGAAACAATGCCATTCCAGGATCTATGTAAGATAGAAGAAACAAGATTGAAAGCCAAAGCTGATACAGGATCAAGTGAAGGGAATCAAGCCTTTGCAACCATGTCCAGGAAGAAAGGAAGATTCAATCAATTTGGTCCTCAAAATAAAAGGAGAAATATGGACAAGGTACCGTGTTTTGGATGTAATAAACTTGGGCATTATAAAAGGGGTTGTCCTAAATCTGGAAAGGACAAGAGGAAAAAGGAAGAAGTCCATGTCACAGAAAAAAGGGAAGAACCTAATTCAAAGTAATCTGAGAAAGAATCAGCAAAAGATCTCTACTATGATTGCGATCATCTTCCTCTTTAATTGATTTCTGTTGATTGTAAAATATTATGTTAGGAAGCATTGTACATTAATGGCACCATGGAAGGAGCACTTGTTATAGGAAGATGTCCGCAATACAACTATGAAAGAAGTAGCTCCTGGAAACCTCACTGATAACAACATTGATGGAAGGAAGTCATCGAGATCAAGGGTCATCATTCAATAATCAATATGGAAACAGGAGCTGACATTTTCTAATGGAGTCCTCTCTGGATTCACTGGGTAGAAAGAAATCAAAAGGTTTCATCAAGAATTCTATCTTGCAAAATTATGGGATTAGGATATGATGACATATTGATGAAACAGGTCAAGGGAATGAAGTTCTTCATTGTAAGGAAATTGATGCAAAATGATCCAAATGGATAAGATAAGATACATATATGCTAACACTAGATGTTGTGAAGTCATGTCATATGGTTGCATGTGATGGACTTCTATCTTTAGAAGTATGATCAAAGAAAGGAGGATCTCTTTCGGTACACAGGATGTCATGAAATCAACATAATATGTCCTCATATGGAATATGAGGTGGTTGTATACAAAGAAGGAACTGGATACTAGAAATTCCTGGGAATGAAGCTGTGTGAAGAAAGAAAGGAATAGATCATGAAGTGCAGCCATGTCAAGAGGTGGTTATCATCCGGAAGCCAAGAAGATGTGACTAGGAGACCTCCTGGGAAGATATGTAGACTCTGATAGAAGTCTTGTAAAGAAGAAGACCCTTGACAATACATATCTTTAGGAGATGTGTCAATCTGAATAAAGGATGTCGATGCCTACAAGAAGATGTCATGATGAAAGATCATCACTAAGGTAACTTTTGATTTAAAAGTTCATATTTATAATTAAATAATATCTGATGAGCTTATGCAGGGCTGCCAAAGGGAAGCATATATCTTCCACAAGTTGATTACCATATGGCAGGATGAAATATCCTTGAAAGAGGTATGGTTTGAAGGAAAGCATCATGGCATGAAGCTAGACCAAATGAGAAGATTAATGGATCAATTTCTCCGCGAAAAAAAATTTATTGGGTTTTCTTCAAAATTTGGGTTTCCTAGGGAAAGTTTGTTGTATCTATTGTGCATGGTTGTCTCTTTTTTATCTTACTATATCAGTGCATTACTATTATTATTATTTTTTGTGTATAATTGCTTAATGATATATGTGGCACAGGATAAATTGATTCAAAATAATTAGAAAGTAATTATCAAATCAACATATCAGTTTCTATTGTGTATCATTGTAGAAAAACTCAAAATGGTTTCAAAGTTGTGTCGAATGGGTGCATTTACCCCAAGGGATACACCCTTTCATGGTGGGATCGACTTGTCCTTTTTGAGCCTACATGAAGCCAAAAATAAAATTTATTTTATTTTAATTTCCATAATTTTTTTAGGCCAACTTAAGAGGCCTCTTGGGATGTTGGAATACCTCTCGATGCTATAAAAAAATCAACACACCTCCTTATATTCCTATTGTGGCCAACAAAAAATAGAATTAATTTTTCCTTCTTCAAGATTAAATCTGGAAACCTGCTTTGCATGCATGTGGGCACTTGTCCACCAATGTTGAAATGTCCAACAATTTCCACCACTAAACAAGTGTCCCACAACTTTGCCCCTCGTTGGGTGTTAAACCTCAGTCGTCTTCCATTTCTTGCATGGTTAATTTCCTCCCTAGCATTGAGATTATCATGTCAGGGCTCTGTTAGCCGATCTTGTAAATTTAAATCTGCAATTTCCCCAACATTTTGGGTTGTCGCACCTCACAAGATAATTAAATTCTCTACACTCCTCATTATGGCCACCTTTGCCTTAACATGCACCAAGATTCTTCGTGGAGGTCCTCAACTTTCCGGGATGGGAGTGAAATCATTGTATAATTATAGCTTGGTTGATTTGCGTACTCCTACCAAGGGCATGGTGCCATGTCCATCTGGCCTATTGGTTTGGTGGGCAGTGGCGACGCCCCCCCCCCCCCCCCCCCCCCCAAATCATCCTATTCGGGGATTTAAATAATTCTTTAAATGAATATTTTTGGATTTTAACTTTCTTTTTTCACTCTCCCATTTTTAGGACATAAATATAAAGTTAGTTTAAAAGATATAATTATAATCATAAATATGAATAAATCTAGGGTTTCAAACGTTGAATCCTGCATATAATGCCTCTCCTCATGCTCTTGTTGTTGATGACATTATCTAATGCAAACTCCAGGCTGAGTGGGCTCATGATGGTGCTTCCTAGAGGAGGAGGATCCGCTCGCTCCTTCAAATACATCCTCACCAATGCACATCATCTGCCCACCGACCTTTCGTCCAGCTTCGGCCAACACAA
Organism: Pinus albicaulis; assembly: GCA_034641835.2. Lineage (NCBI taxonomy): Eukaryota > Viridiplantae > Streptophyta > Pinopsida > Pinales > Pinaceae > Pinus > Pinus albicaulis. Next base: position 1,295,831,915 of record CM076572.1, on the reverse strand, counting down.
CGGTAAACAATCTAAATCGTCGGCCCTAGGTTCTCAATGGAAGTTGTGCATGAGAGGTCATCCTTCCAAAAGCAACCAAGAATCCCAAAGTGGTTATTCCCAGCAACTGCCTCGAGCAATCCTGCTAGTTTATTTAGTATCATGCAACAATCTGTAAATTCATGGGTATTTGGCCAAGAGAAATTTATATCTTACGAGGATCTAGATAAAATGGTAGCTGAAAGCTCCCTTTGACCTTTGCTTCTGTGCCAAGGGTTTCTTCACAGTAATCTTCGAATATTTGGATGATCGCAAGAGAATCTTGGATAATGACCCTTATTTCATGAATAGTGTTGGTCTATTTATGAGACATTGGGAACCTTGTTATAACTTGAAGAAGGAACAATTATTAGTTGCCCCTATTTGGGTTCGACTGTACTCCATTCCAGAGGAATTTTGGGAGATGGATATCTTGGAGTCAATCGGAAACTCCATAGGCGACTTTGTCTAGGTCTTGGAGATCACTCAGCATAGGATATTTTCTTCGTATTCTCAGATCTACGTGTATATGAACATATCTCAACCTCTCCCGGAATCGGTGGAAATATAATACCAAGATGAGATTTTGTCTCAGTCGTTGGACTACAAGCACATCCTTTTTAAATGCAGACTCTGCCATGAATATGGGCACCTATTTTGTGACTTCCCTCAACAAGCTTCAGTTCCTACGACAACTCCTTCCTCGAGCGACTTCTAGGAAGTTCAAAGGCGACGTCCTCTTCCAAGCAAAGCCCCTCCATCCCAAGCTCTGGAAAGCACCTCCCAAGCATCCCCCAGCCGCCTTTTTGGACCCTCTCAAGCATCCCCCAGCCGCCCCTCTAGCAACCCTCAAGCGATCCCAAATATCCCTTTAGGGAATCACTTTTTTATCCTAGCATATCCGATTGAACCAGAGTAGTCAGCAACACTTGTGGTTGTGGCCCAATCCAAAGCAGCAATGGAAGTAGAATCTGGATCGAAAAACCATAAGAATAAACAATCAATTAAACACAAAACCCTAGAGGCTCATTCCAACAGTAAATAAATCCAGCAAGTCCTCTCCTATGTACACCATGCTTTAGAACATGATGTAAATATGGATCAACTCAACCTCGATGAAAGGGTTATGGTTGCTTATTCGTGAAAATGGGCTAAAGATGGATCAACGGATATCCCCCAAGATTAGCTGGATAAATTCCATTAAATCTACAAGGATTGGGAGAACACCAAGCCTTTGCGGATACCCCCCCTCAACTCGCTATAGCTATACAAGATGAAGACACATCCACCCAACAGAAGAAACCTAGCTCAGGATCTAGGAAGAAAGGCAAAAGGCCCACTAGTGAAGTGATCCAGGAAGCATGGGTGATCATAGTCAAATCAAGACAAACTAACATCCTGATGGAATATTATCATCTATCCCTCCCTCCCCCCACGTCTCAATGAAGCTACTATCATGGAATATACGAGGCCTCAACTCTAAGGATAAGTTGAGGTATTTGAAGGAACAAATTCAAACTGAGAAACTAGACATAGTAGTCCTACATGAAACCAAAGTGATGCATGAAAAAATTAAAGATATAGCCAACAAGAGTTGGCCTCTAGCGGAATGCATGGCACAGGACGCAAGGGGTAGTGCAGGAGGCATGTGTATCCTCTGGGATATACGATCCATCTCCTTTAGGATTTGGATCACCCACCCCCACACCCTCTCAGGCAAATTTGAATGTATCGGATCCCCTGACAAATTTTTCCTAACAAGGGTTTATGGTCCTACCTTTCTAGGGACGAAACCAGGTTTTATCTATAGCTTACTGCACTTAAAGGATATTTTGGGGGATACAAACTAGATACTGGCCGGGGATTTTAACCTAATAAAAGATCTCAGTGAGAAGAAGAGAGGAGTCTGATGGCTGGATCTGATATCCTCTGCATTCCAGGAAGCCATCCAAGATCTGGGCATAGAGGATATTGATTTTAAGAATGGCTCCTTCACATGGAACAACCGACGAGGAGGTAAGTATCTGATAGCCTAAAAAATGGATCATTTTATTCTTTCTGATAACATCCTCCAACATGATCTATTTTTTCAACCGTTGATTCTCCTATGCCTGAGATCATATCATTGGCCTATCCATTTAGAGATAGATCTATGGATGGATCCTCGCAATCGTTCGTTTCGCTTTGAATCATTCTGGCTCGAAAAACCATACTTCTTGGCTAAGCTAGAAGAATGGTGGAAAATAATCAGGGTGGTTGGTCGTAACCCAATGGAAACTTTATAACTAAAGTTGAAAGAGTTAAAAGGAAAAATCAAAGACTAGAACCGATCGGACTTTAGAAATGTTCATTAGGAAAAGAGACGGTTTGAGGAAGACATGCGAGAAATCCAACAACAAATCATCTTGGAACGGAGGACTAACACCCTCATAGCCTAGGAGGGGCAGTTTCTAACTGGTCTAGAACAAAGGCAGAAACAGGAGGAAATCCTATGGAGACAGAAGTCACGAGTACAATGGCTCAAGAAGGGTAAGCAAAACACGTAATTTTTCCACTGGACTATGTTGAAGCATCACTAGTTTAACCAAATCTTCTCCCCCATTGGATTATATGGTCGACGACTAGTGCAACACGATGAAATTTCTGAGGATTTGATCACTCACTTCTAGAACTTGTTCACAGAGCTAGTCAAGGACATAAGTGAGGCCATCTCTACAATTCAACAATGCATCCCAACACTAATTTTGGCTTATCAAAATGAGGCCTTCATGAGAGAAATATCCCATGCAAAAGTGGTACGAGCTCTCCCGTTGAACAAAGCCCCTGGTCGAGATGGATTTACCTTCAAATTCTTTAAATTTGGCTGGAAATTTTTGGGAGATGCGATACACAAGCTAGTAGAGGATTCTCTCCGCTCTCAACGGATTTGGTTAGGTCTGAATGCAACATTTCTAACGCTCATCCCCAAGAAAGGTGCAGCGCCGGACCCTGGCGGCTTCTATCCAATTGCCTTATGCAATGTAATCTATAAGATTCTCTCAAGAATTATAGTTCGGCGGCTAAAACCCTTGATTCACAACATCATTAGGCCCAAACAATCTAGTTTCGTATAAGGGTGAATACTGGTGGCTCATGAGGTGGTGTACTCTCTGTCCTCATCCCGATCCTCGGGTATGCTTATCAAACTGGATCTCTCTAAAGCTTATGATCGGTTAAACTAGGATTATATGTTGTCTATTCTTGTTGCTTTCTGCCTCTCACCTCCCTGGATTAGCTGAGTTAAATCCTTGATGACGACCCAATTCTACTTAATCCTTATGAATGGAGCGCCTTCTCGTACCTTTCGCGGGACTGGGGGACTTCGTCAAGGGAATCCTGTATCCCCCTTTCTCTTTATCATAACAATAGAAGGTTTGGGTAGACTTATCAAAGCAATGTTGGAATCTTGCAGCCTCTAGTGCATCAAGCTCTCCCAAGAGCCCCCCCCCCCCCAACTCACCCACCACCAATTTGTTGATGATAACATGCTATATGGGAAACCTACCTTAAAAGAAGCTAAGCAATTTGGATCTATTATGAATCTCTTCCAACAGGCTTTAGGCACAGGGGCTTCACTACGGGAGCAATACCATACCACGTGGGTTCATATTGGGGGATATATAATGAGGAAAAAATGACATTATATATTGGGGGATATATAGGGGTTAAAGGGTTTTTATATTTGAAAGTATAAAAAATGGATCTTAAATTTAATGAAAAAATATAAAGGGGTATAAAAAATGTTAATGAAAAAATGGATACCTACAATATATAGTGAAAGTAGGGGCTTTTTAAATTGGGAAGGTGTATTGGGTTTATATTGAGAGGGGGTTAAATAATGTGATTTTTAATGGTATTTTCCAATATGTAGTCAAATTAAGGGTATTGTTTAATATGCTATGACCACACGTGATATGTTAGAGGTTCATTGAGTGAAGCCCCTGTGGCTTTAGGCACCCAGAGAAATTGAGACAAATCAAACATATTCTTCTTCAACACTAATCCTAGAGTGAAAATTCATCTGGCTAGGATGCTTGGATTCAGAATAGGCTCGCTCCCCAACACCTACCTCAGAGTACCTTTGATGCCAAAATCTCTCAATACCCCCCATTGGAAGGAGATGCTATCACACATTGATAAGAAGTTATCAAGTTGGACCTTCCGGGTTCTGAACTCAGCAGGACGACTTGTTAATCTAAAGGTGGTTTTGCAGGCTATTCCCATATATCAGGTTTTTGTAGGCGTGGCGGCTCGACGAAGAGTCGCAGGGGTCAGTCAGTGCAACCACAACCGAGGGGCGGGGTGAGGCGCTGTGGTGGCAATGGACAAATAGGGTTTACAAGGTGCTCGATACCTGGTTCGAGGGAAATTCAACATTGTTTTATGGAGAATTTTCTTGAGTTGATACAATCCCTGCTAGAGCAGTTGGAAATGGTGAAAAGAATCTGATGGGAGGAACATGCAGAACTAGTAGCTACCTTTGACAAAATGCACTACTTTTAGTGCCATGTCTGAGAACAAGTGGTGGTGGTTTGGCGTGGACAAAACCTACTAAAGGAGAAGGTGGAGAAGTTGGAGTCCTGGATGGCTCACTTCGAAGAGCATGTCCAATGCTCTTTTCGACCTCTGGCTCCTTGTGGGAAAACTCCAGACAACCCAATGTCAATCACGTTGGATGACTAGCATGATTACATGTGTTATCTTTGTGTTACTTGTCTTCTGGTGCCTTCGGCCTTCTCGGTTATGAATGATGTCCTTAGTTTCCTTTTTATTTTTTTGTCATATTTTGCATACGATGGTTAAAAGACCTGGTCGGGGTGAGAATACCTCTTCTTTGTTACTACTCATGATGTACATCTTTTTTGACGAATGAATAGAATCTCAACTTACTATATATATATATATATATATATATATATATATATATATATATATATATATATATATATATATAAGCAAGTTAGCCAGATTATTGCAATGAAATAAAGAAGCTGTAATTTATAGTCTAATATATGAAGTCATGTAATGTCTATGCTTAACAATGACATAACTTGCGACATAAGTCAACTCTATATGATCTTTAAAAAAAACCAAAAAACAAAACAAAACAAAACAATATGAAGGAGAATTTTGTAGTTATAAATCAAAACTTAAATACCAAAGTTAGAAATGTTAAAAGGAAATTGAATGAAAGAAAACCAAGTATTCTCTCTCCCATTCACACATATATTGCATATTCTATGGAAGCCCATCATGTACTTCACCTCTTTTTGAGGATGGTACCTACAATAAACTAAATTCTCCTTAAATGAGGTCAAGTAAATAGTTAACAATTAACTCACAAAGAGAACAAACATAAAAAGTGAGATTTTGAACTAAGTACAAGAGGATAACTACTTTCTTTCGAACCACTCAAGTTACACATATTTAGTAATTTACATATAAACATACATATTAACATAAATCCAGCCTAAGTCTAATTTTTTTAAGTATGAGAAGAATTCATATTTGTTTTTAATTCTTCTTAAATAAAAAAAATTTACGAGTCAAAATTCAATCATTATATTATCATCAAAGTGCAGAGTACAAAATGTGTCTCGACAGGCCCCTTTCTCTTAGTCCGAACACACTTGTTGAGATTGAAACCTAGAGGATAACATGAGCAACCAACTCCATGCGTTATTCTCCGACGACCTAGAAGCCATGACATACATACCGTAAACAAAATTTGAAACATAACATAAAGCATCATATTAAGGAGGGGGGTTGGGGGGAATTATAGGGGGGCCTCCTAAGTGGCCATCATATTCATGCATATGGAAATCAATATGTTCCACCCTCGCTTCCATACTGCGAAGGTGATCGTTGGTTCGCCTTTGTTGGCGTCGCAGGTTGTCTAGTTGTTCCATGGTTTCACTGTGGCATAATTGAATGTCATTGATGAGAGCAACCAGCTCCTTGCGGTCATCATACATGTGATCCCTGAGGATGTCCATATTCACTTAGATGTTCTGAACTTGGGCGGCGATAGACTCTAGGGTCGTTGGTGCAACCACATGACTCAGAGAGCCTGCAACAACCTCCTCTGTTTCGTGGTTGCATGAAGAATCCGACGAGGCTCCATTGCCCTGCTCTAGCTGGTCGGCATGCCTCAGATTTCCACCCCCACGACGTGGCCTCCCTTGGTGGCGCGACATCCCATCGAACCCAAAACACACGTATGGCCATCGAGGATTTAAGGCCTCCTAACCAAACACTGCAACAACACGCAACAGAAAATTTACCACTACCCCCAAGGATAATTGGGGGTCTATCCAACACATACCATAACCAAGAGCTTCTCTCCACCCCCAGGAGGAGTCCCTGACTCGATTCCACTGAAACGACTCGAGACGACCAACAACCACTTCGATAATTACCTCAGTTTGCTTCCTCTGGCTTGTTAAGCCCTTCTCGACAACAATTCTTCTCTAAGACTCAGAGAACCAAAAGGCCTTGGCACAATTTCCCAGTGGTATAGACCCACAGGCTGCCCAACCAAATTCCCCATCGCACACGAATCGAAAGAAGGAAATTATCCAACAATTTTCCAAGGTCTGTGAGCCCTGGCTCCTCCCCTCTCACCTGCACCATGACACGTAGACTAATTGGATTGATGAGAATGCATAATGGTTCATTCTCCCTGGGCATTCCACAGTCCCAAGGGTCGAACAACGCCACCACCACCCTCTAGAATGCATAATCATTGTTAGCTTCTCTGCCTCTCCCCCAAGGCCGAGACCTCGATGAGACATGTAGGGGCTCCACGACCCTTTCCTCACTACAAAACACAACCATCTCCCACTGTGACTGAACAATGCCTAGTAAGCTCCAAAGGTGTGGTTTAATAGCCATCTCCTCGGGTGACAACGTCCCACGTTGCCCCTTAATATCACATCTAATTAACATGGGGTGAGGGTGCATGTGGAAGCTAGACAGACTCTGTCGTCGCCTCCACCACCACTTGTCCAATATTTATAGCACCCATCAAAATCTTTTTAAATAAATTAATATTAAACCAACTCAGTGTCATTTTCTAATAATTAAATATAAATTTTATATAAATTATAATTCCATTAAAAAAAAATTTATATGCTTATTAATTAATTGATTTTTACACCAGAGGCGTTTTCCATTGCGGGCTTGGGGTGAGCAAACACTGTTTACCCCAGCCAATGAGAACCAGTTTCGCTATCGCGCATGGAACCAATTAGCTTTTGCCACGTGTTTCTCCGGTCAACGATTTCAGCCAGGGTTTCGAAGGTCTCAGGTCTCAAGATCGAGTCGCACGAGGCTTGTTTAGAACTGCAAACGACGGTGGCCGTGAAGGAAAACCAACAGCCGGGAAGCGGGATTTGTCGCGCCTGCACGTCCTGCGCATTCACGTGCACGTCCATATGATCTGCGCGATCAAGAAACCGGAGCATGACGAAGCCAGGTTGGTGTCATTCCATCAGGATCTGTCCCTGAGATTACCTCAAATACAGCCTGTGAAGCGTGAGCATAAAGTAGCGTATACCAGGATAGAAAGAGATCTTAAATATTTGAAAGGATCCAAAAGGGATTTGAAGCACGAATCTGGAAGCATGGATCTGAAGCACGAAACGAAAAGATGGAGCACGGCCAAAGGATGATGAAGTTGAAGCAAAATCGGCAAGTTGAGACAGCAATTGAGAAAATGGCAAATTCGAACCATGAATACACGGTAAAAGATGAATTCGCAACAGAATTCAATACCATTATCGAAATCAATGTCTGTGTATCTGGTTGAAGAGGTTTACCTGCAATATGAGATGGCGGTGCTATGCAGTTTCCTGTGGACACAACAAGCATCGAAATGTAATCGAAGTTTCTGGTGGCTATTATAATTATGCCTCCTGAAATGTAATAACCTTTGCTCTGCCCAAACTTTGGGAACTCCTCGCTGCACAATTGGTGGGCTCCGGTGGCTTTGTTGGTACTGGTTCTTAAAAATTTAATCCATCAAAGAAAAACTGAAAATAGGTTGAAGAATTCAAAGTCAAGTAGATATTGGCTTTTTCTCTAAATTACCATTTCATATTCTCCTCTCTTAAGCATCATTTAAATTACCCTAAATCAAAATAACAGAGTACTCCAATTTTACCTAATAATTAAACAGAGGCAGTCCACTATAGAGGACCAGAGAGAGCATGAAGGCGGAAGGAGTCCACAATATAGACTAGAAGATATAACAGGTGATCCATAATCATGATCCAGGGATTCATTTATCTAATTTAATTATATAATTAATGTGAGCAGTATCCATATATTATAATTATACCTCCCGAAATGTAAATACTTTTGCCCTGTCCAAACTTTGGGAACTCCTCGCTGCACAATTGGTGGGCTCCCGTGGCTTTGTTGGTACATGTTCAATTAACAAAAAATAAAAATAAAAATAATTCATTGAAGAAAAATTGAAAACAAGTTGAACTGACCATTTCATATTCTCTTATCTGAAAGCATCATTTAAACTACCCTAAATCAAGATGACAGAGTACTCCAGTTTTACCTATTAATCAAACAGAGAAAGAAGTCCACTATGGAGGACCAGAGAGAGTAATCCACCATCTAGACCAGAAGATATAACAGGTGATCCATAATCATGATCCAGGTATTCATAAATTTAATTTAATTATATTATTAATGTGAACAGTATGCATGTATTATTATTATTATTATACCTCCTGGCGCAAGAAAACAATGCCCAGTCTGGGGCAGAATGGATGGAAGTATAAACCCTGGTGAATCGAGGAGTCGAGCAGAATAGTTAGAGTGGAAAACGCTGTTCAAACGGCTTAGATAGCACGCTCTCTGCATGGATTTTTACCCTAAATCATCATTTCATATTTTCCTGTCGGCCAAAGTTTGCGCTCTCTCTCAGATTTCACAGACCCACATATACATAAATAACATACAATACAAAAACACAAAACAACATACAACACACAAAAAAAACAACAGGCAATAAGACATAACACAACAGACAACATAACAGACACACACAACAGACAGCATTACATTACTGAGAGGGAGAGCCAGCAAACTGGTCCGGTTCATGATGGTTGCCTAGTTTGCTACCTTCTTTGTCCACTCAGACACTGTAGCGTCCATGCCTTTGCAAAATCTGCCCCATTCTTCCAATACACTCACTACCTTCTCCTTCAAATCTCTCATTCTCTCCTTACCCTGGTCCAGTCCATCGCTGCTGGAAGGAGAGGCCCTTCGCGAGCTAGGCTCCATGAACCAGAATGGAGATGGCCCAGGAAAGATAGCACTCACAACTTTCGGAAATGAAATTTGGCGAAACGTGTTTAGATCGAAGGGTGCAGCGCTTTTCACATCACATGTGGCAGTGTATGTCAGAAAAAAGCAAATTAAATCCAATCTTTTAACTATTCATTAGTATTCTAACTTTTGTTTTAAACAAAAAAATCAAATTTAATTAGATCTTTTAATTCTAATCTTTTTTTTAAACCTAGATCTTTATCTTTTGAATGTACTGTTTTCAAGAAAGATTTTTGAATTTCAAATTTAATCATATCTTTTAACTCGTCATTATTTCTATCCAGTTTTGTTTTGTTTAAAACATTTTAAATTTAATCTTTTCTTTTCATTCTAATCGTGTTTTTAAAACAAAACAATTTAAGTTTAATCTTTTCTTTTAATTCTAATCCTGTTTTTAAAACAAAACAATTTAAATTTAATATTTTCTTTTAATTCTAATCTTGTTTTTTAAACCAAAAAAATCATTATTTTGAATTAATAAGAGTAAAAAATAAATAAATTAATATAATTAAATTCTTAATTCCATTGTAACCATTTACAACCATTTTAGCGCAATTGTATGATAAAGAGTGTATTTTGAAAATGTAATATATATTAAACAAAAATCAAACAAAATCAAACACTTAGGTGGATTTTGTGAATATTTTAAAATTTGATAATAAAAAAATCAAACAATCTTAAGAAGACTTTAAGATATAAAACTTAAAATTAAAAAATCCCATCCAAAACTGATGGGGGTTAATACCCACAGTCCTAGTATTCCTTCAAATTTTGATCGCAATCTGTGTGTAAATGCACTCAACAACTTCATTTTCCAAACAACCCCATAGTCTGGCAAACTCACGCTATTTCTAACTTATGAGTTGGCAATTTTAAATAAACAATCTGGGTTATTTTATTAATTCAACAATTCCTTAGTGGCCAATGTTCAATCTTCAAATGCGGAACTCTTATCAAAGGTCATGAATTCCCATATGCATCGAACAAACCTACATACGGGAATAAGTTTTGCTCGATGTAGAAATCTATAGTGAATTGTTTTTCATGCTTATGTATGTCTACTCACTGCTTCAAGGTTATGAAGTGACAGTCTTATCTTTCATTCTCATCATCGGTCGAAATTTACTTTACAAGGAATAAGTTCTCACCATTAATGTGTTCCTGCAATTTCATTTTAGAATTTGATAAAAAAAAATCCATTTTTCAGTCTATGTCACTTTTGATTTGTGTAAATGCTTTGTGCACACGTTATGTCTTTGATTCAAAATGTAGTAAAAATAATAATAATAAACGCATTCATTTCAATTTGGTCATCCATTCAAAAAGAAACCCTACCTTTAGACTTGCAATAAGCTATGCATATTGTTGTCTCCCTATCCCTATTTAGTTTTATTCCCTTTTGTGTGTTTTTGTGTGTGTTAAAAACTTAGTGGTTTACTTGCGAGACAACAATTGGCACTGGATTGTTTTAACTACCTGTCCATAATTAGTTCTTAAAAATATCTCAACTTATATTTTAGAGTTCTTGTTTTTTAGATGCTAAATATTTTCTTCAAGCTCCCCAAGGCAGGGACTTACTGCTTTGCAGCCCTCCTTGTTTTTACAATGAATCCCCATTGTCATGACTGGTTCAAATTGTGATGATTTGAATTTGATTCCTTCACCTATGTATAACACATTTTACAGAGATGATCAACAAAACACAAGCAGAATGAAGGAAGCGTGCTGATATTTTATTATACACAAATTTTTAACTTCGACTCCATATTTATGCCACGACAGTGCAACATTTTTTGCCTTCAAATAACGATAAAATAATATAGAGGTTGTAATTTTCTTACTCTCGTGATTTTTTCCATAGTGGATACGCAAAAGATGAAAGAAAGCCAAAGAAAATTATTAAGTCAGATTAGGGAGTCCTAAAGCAGCCTTACAGAGTTTTTGATTTGAATTTGTAGCATTAATATTGGGTATCTTGGTTTATGATGCCTCAAACTTGAGTGACTTTATTCAACACGAGCTTCAGTTTGTGGCAACCAATATCAATTCAATTTCTCGAAATTTGACAGGGATTGACAACCATTTCTGTATCCTTCTACTCAAATAGGTCAATGAGTCTCCTCACTAATGCGAGCTCAAGTAATGTTTACTCAAGAAACTATCAAAGCTATGTTTCTCATAATTCACACCTCCTCCTTCCGATGTTCCCTTGCACCTCTTGGTGCAATTGCTAGTTTCCACTTTCTTTTATCCACGGATTAATTATAAATAACATTATCCCTTGTCAATAATTTTTTAAATAAAATTAATCTAAAAACAAAATCCGCCGTAATAACCAAGAAATTAAAACATAAAATCTATTATATATTGGGTTTTCACATTGAAAGTTCACTTTTAAGTAAAAACAATAACAACTTAAATACATCTATTCCCAATGCCATTATGAGTAATAGCAAAAGGCATATCTTATTATTATTAGAGGCAATGATATCTCAGTATTAGAAGTCAACGAATCGTACTCTTCATTTATCACCAGTTGCTTTGGCATGTGCACGGAAGATAAACTTAATATTTTTGTATTGTCATTTAAGTTTTGTTTAGTTTGATTTTGAAATAATAAATGTCGATAAAATTAAATTAGAATTAAAGTTTAAAGTCATTATAACATATATTTATTAAAAGGGAGAAAAATAAATTTCGCATCAAAAAAGTCTTTTATAATAATTGAAATCGTATCTTTTATAATAATTGAAATCGTATTTAATATGCTCTTTTTGATATCAAATATTTCTTCTCATTTTGAAAATGGTATTTGGGGTAAAATCTAAAATCTCAGAGGTATAAGGTTGGTTAACTACTAAGTTTGAAGTTGCAATAAATATATATTCTTTAAAAGTTTAATATATTATTTGACAGAATTGAATAAAAGTTTAATATATTATTTGACAGAATTGAATAATACTAAGAAAGATAAAAATATTCAATTTAATAGTGGAATTATATATATATATATAACAAAATATTGGATATATAATATGATATTTTTGAAGAATTCACAAAATCTTAAATTTTATAAGTTTCTTTATTTTAAGAAAAAATCATACTTTAAATAAAAAATGTCAATAAAATATATAAATTTTTATATTTAATTTATTTATTATTATATAAAAGTATAAATGGAAAAAATAAATACACCCATATATATTTTTTTAACCACAACAAAATTTGTATTATAAAAAAGGTTATAATCAATATTAAAATCAAATTGCATGGTGTTAATTTTCATAGTTTTCTATAAATTTAGGCATTTTGTTATTTCCTTCTTGCCTTCATAGACTAGTGGGGACATAAGATGAATTTTCCTAAAAAGGTTGTTTATGCCACTTTTCTAAGTAAATAGATAAATTCTAACTGATTACAAAAGAAAATACAAAAGCAAAACATTTTTATCTTGTAGCTTTCTCTAATACCTTTTCTAATTGAGGGAAAACTACTCTTGCATAATGTCCCAATTGAACATTTGTTTCTACTTCATAAACATTTAAATCCTTATTAGCTTTAGTTTTCCTTATGACATGAAGGGAGGGATTTGGGGCTTTCTTTTTAAGGGCTTAAGGAAAATAGAAGGATTTGGCGAACTCTAAGTGAACCCACACTTCTAGTTCTTCTTTATAGGCCTTTTTGTTACATGATTCCTCCTTTTATTCCTTTGCTTCTTCTTCCTTTTCCTTTAAATCTTCTACATCTTCTTCATCTTCCTTCTGATTCCCTCTGTTTTTTTTGGGCATTGGCCATTAAATCGTTAGGGGACGAGTATAAATCATTGTCAAGTTGGCATAATCCTACTTATTCTTTTTTAACCTCTCTTTTTTGTATTTTCTAGACTTGTTGTTTCATTGAAATTCCCAAGAACTTCAAACTTGTTGTTGCTTATTTAGAGGGAATATTGATCTAGATTTATGCAGGAACGCAATAATATATAGAAATAAACATAAATACAAAGATGCAGTGGAAATAAAACTTCATTTCATTAAAATCAAATGACTGAAATATGCTTACATACATGATGGAAATAAACTAGCTAGGGCACTGGTAGCTTATCTCTGAGAAGAGATGTGGCATCTACATGCCTCTAAACCGTGTTAAAATGAGCCTCGAAGGCCTATTCATTGTTGAGAAACAATGGAAAACCATAAACATCCAAAAACCTAACCATAGGAGATGAAGCACCAAAATTATGGGCCCCATTTAGGTAAATTGGTACATCAACTTCACGGGGATGTAACTTTGGCATATGGTCTTCGTTTGACGCGCTTAATACCTCGTTAGAAATATCTATTCGAGGAATACAACTTTTGATGTGAGAAACATCGAAACAACTTTGATGTTGCTCCCGATTTTCCAAAAAAAATCGTTTAGGCCTCAAAACAACTCCGGAAAGTTCAGGACCCGAAAAACTGCTAAAAATTGTAAGTTATGCTGAAATTGAAAAGTTGAAAGAAACAATGGTGGGGGTCCAAGTGGAATCTATTGGTGAACACTAATATCCACTTGGATCAAATATTCCATTGCCATATTAAGGAATACCACCAATGAGCATCCAACTAACAATTGGTTGAGGCAATAGCTGCATAGGCGAATTTAGTTGTAACACCCTGCGTTGAATTCTCCCATGCACAAACAAGGTTGTTCTTCTCCCTAGAAAGACTTATACCATTAAGATGGAGGTTAAGGACAAATCAATCCCATTCATCATCAATTTTTCCAAGTGCATACTTAGTTTTGTAGAGGAAAGCCAATGACCACTTGAAACATTAAAGGGAAAGGAACTAAAGGCTTGCGCAAACATAAAGATACATTTGGAATATAGAAAAGAGACCAGAGCTGTAGAAACGAAACATTTTTGTTCCCTCCAATGAAAGGGTATTTGTTGAGGTGAATCAAGCAGCCATTGCCAACTTTCCAAGTGAGAAAATTATATGTCCAATTGAAGGAGTTCATAAGACTTTTCCAAACTATGGACTTAGAAGAAGAAGGGGGAGTCTCTATTGCATCCGAACTGCAAACCCAATCGTGCAATGCTTGGTTTTTAATATATTTAGCTTTAGTGACATAACTCCAAAGGCCCTTACCTGTTAAAACACCCCACAAACTCTTAGTTGTGAGGGCTTTCCCAAACCATAAGTTTTTAAGACCCCAACCCTCCTTATCTTTTGATTTGGAAAGGGATTCCCAACCAACTAAATGAATTTTGTTTTTTTTTAAAACTTTGTCCAACTAAAGAAAATGAAACATTTTCTGCCTAATCATGTTGATTACATATAAAGGGATCTATATCAAGCTCATCCAAAAAACATGAATGCTCTCCAGCACAGATTTGGCTAACACTAACCTTCCCCCAAGTGACAACTACCTATAACACCAAAAACTAATTTTATTCTCCACCTTCTTAACAAGCCAAAGCCAATCCTCTTTCCTATAATTATTAGGGTTGAGCCAGAACCCCAGATACTTGAAGCCAAGGTCCAAGTTTTGCATCTTACAGGGCCATAAGCTCGAAACACTTGATACATTCAAAACCTCAATCCCATGAGCAAGGAAATAATATTTTTCTAAATTAACCTCCATTCCTGTATCCAAACAAAAGACTAAGGTGATCCCCTTGTAAACAGTCCATTCATTAAGAGAGCCTTCTCCAAAAATCAACACATCGTCCATAAAGAGCAAGTGAGAGACATTTGTATCAACATAAAATGTAATTCCTTTTGAAGAGCCTTGCCTTTTAATGATAGTGGCTTTCAATATTACATTTTTTAAAGAAAGCATGTAAAATAGAATAAACATGTAAAAATTTCATGTGCATGGTACTTATAAAAGAAAAGTTATTTTACAAGACATTACTTGTATCAAAAGCTTTGTTAAGTCAAGTACTTACTTTATTGAGAAGTACATTTTGCAATTTAGTTTGAAGGAGGTATGGAGTTGACAAGTGACACATTACAAAATTTTAAAATAATAGGTAAATAAAAAATATAAAATGACGATTTTAATTTGAAGTTAAAGTCACAAAAATCCATGGGCAGTTCAATTGGCGATCACATTGAAATGAAGTATTATGTAAACCATGAGATTAAAGGTTCAAATCCTCCATGGGCCAAGCCAAATAAAAGAAGAAGAAGAGTTAAAGCCACACACACACATTTTACCTTCGAGAACACATCCTAATGAAACCCCTGTGCACTTCCCCTCATTCTCAGGATGGAAACTAGTATAAAGTGGGTTGTGTATACTATTATATCTTACTTGACAGGGACATAGAGTGAGATCTACATACATATAGTTAACTTGGAAGCTTATCCCAAGTCCTCATACTTGCTATTCATAACTCTCAACCAATTGAACTAACTCACTAGGTTTTATGTGTGTTTTTGTAAAACTTTAGTTTCAATAAACAATTAGAATGATGTTTCGACAACTTATATGTAGGTACTACTTGTGGCAATTTATAAATCTATATTAGAGATGCTAATGACCAAACTCACAAGGTGTTTTTGTTGTGCAATATGAAATAAGTTGCTGAATCTCATTATATAAAATTATCCAATTGTCCTTCTTCAAGGGGCTGTAAATTAGGTGGAGTAGAGTATTAATACTAGTAAAAAATGTACTTGTTCTTTCTTTATTGATTGTAAACACATGTTTATCCTTCTTAACTTCAGATATATTATCTATTTAAATGAATTAAAGCTTTTGAAATGTTAACTTTTCCTCAAATTTATATATATATATATATATATATATTCAGAGACTTAATCCCTCTAAACACATAATAATTTTTTAATTAAAATAAATATACATTATTTTTAATAATTAATATAATTATCCTTTTTCTTAATATAATATTAATATTTCAAATCACATTGTTAAAACTTCTTTTACACTATAAATATTATATATGTAGTATCCACAATACTTTTAATTTGTAGCTACTCTAAAGTATATTCTTACTTTACACTTGTATCAAAAGTTTTGTTAATTCGATCCCTTGTTTTAAGAAGCAGCAACATAGTTCCTTATTGTAAATAGTTTTTAATATATATATATATATATATATATATATATAAGTTATAAAATTTCTCCATATATAATAGTTCTCAATTCACATATATTAGAAACTTGTAGTTTAGTCTATGAGATGTCTGAGACTTTTGGAGACTTGAGCTGGGATCCTAACTCCAAAGGAATGTTTATCCTTCCAATCTTACTAAGATGGGCTATGATGCTAACATCCTAGTGAATCACCCAACCATCACTCCACAAAGAAACTAAAAAACTCAATATATTAAAAATAATAATATTATAATTTCAAAGTTATTATATCAAATTGATGTACCACAACCCTTTGTTTGTGGGATAAAAAATCTATTATTAAGAAGTGATTTAACTACAAAGTCTATGAAGATGTATATAGTCTACTCCTCTTTAAATTTGAACATGTAATTTTCTAGAAAAAATACACACTTAATTATTAAACTCACTTAAACAATACATTTAAATTAATCAAACAATTAAATTTTTAAATTTTGCATTTTGTGACTTTTTTTAAATATATTTTATCTAAAATCTAATAAAAATTATAAATTTAAATTGTGTAATTTATAAAATTAAAATGACTAAATCTATCTATACCTTTAAAAAAAATAAAAAAAATTAAATTACAATCTCATAAAAAAAAATTATACAACTAAATTTTGATTAAAAAAAGAAAACATCTATTAATTATATTAAACCCAAAATTTTTAAAATTATACTCACATAAATTTTTTTTAAATCAAAGAAAAATAATTTTAATAAATTGCAAAAATTTAAAAAGGGCAAAACATTCCTTTCTTCAAAGTCTATACCAAAAGAATCGAAATCAGAGGCTAAGTAATTCATTGATAATCCAAATCTAGCGGTTAACATAAACTACCATCAATCTGCTGCTAAATCACAGCCGAACCACCTGCGCACCCATTTCTTATCAAACCACTGCAATAACATCGACACATGCGTCATCAGCGCTTTGATTCCAGCGCTATGAACATTGCAAACATTCAAATATGCAGACAAAACTGAAATATATTGCGGTATATAGAGAGTCACATTGAGCTCCCGGACCAACCCAATTACGAGTTCTCAGCGATATGGTGAACAACAGGTAAGCTTGGATCTTTCCTGCGAAACGCACAGAATCAAAATAAATCGAGTAGCTAGAATTAATAGCTAGATGAAAGCTTTTTATGTTTGTTTTCTTGAAATAGCTATTGTGTTGTATCAGATAAACTTGATTTTTGCCACAGTGGGTTCTTGACTGAATGTTGATGGTGCCCTGATGATTTAAACCCTAATGGTTTTTTATTCAAACTCAAACTCGGGCCTTCTTCGGTCCCTTATACCATGCTTTGGTACATATGAAATCATGGAGAGATAAATTGCGGCATTAATTCCTACACAATTGAAGCCTTGCAATAACTCTTAAGCGGGAGGGTTGATCTGCTAACATGCAGATGTCCACTTTCTACAGGGAGGACTTAGATAGCAGTCAAGTTTGGGACACACATACCCAATTTTGTCAGTTTGGCATATTCTCAACCATGGCTTTGGTGAATAAAGATGCTGCCAGAGTCTTTGACCAGGAGAGTCGTTCCTCATTCCATTCCCGTCTTGCGACTACATTAGTACATTCCTAATCAATTTTATGTCTGTCAATTTACATGGATTTGTGGTTTTATGTTTCTTATCTCCATAAACTCTCTTGCCCCATTTCTCGTTTGATTCCGTTTGGTTTCTCGTTTCCGTTTCTGTCTTTGGTGATATATCACTAACCCACCTGCCAAATGGCAACCAAAAATAGACAGGCAAAGCAAATCTAAAAGGGGAGCCAACAAACTACATACTGGATGCTTAATTCTTTTGGGTAGAATTTTCGTTCCTTTAAATTTGTAACTCCGTGTTTATTTGGTTGCTTATGAATTTTTCAATCATCGTGGTCAATCTGCTTATAATTGTGGTTCATCCACTTACGGTTTTGCCCATAGTGGCCCTGGTGATTCAAGGCACTCTCCAAATCACCTTCCCCAAAACCTGAGGGTAAGATATTGAATGATAAAAGCTCATTAAAGCTGCCAGACTCATTTCAGCACTGGGCTTGGGGTGGCTGGAGAGTCAAGACAGGGGACTTGGCAAGATTCGGGAGTTGACTTAGGACCGGCAAGACTCTAGAGTTTACTTGGCAAGACTTAGGAGTTGACTCGGAACTCAGCAAGATGCCAGAGTTTACTTGGCAAAATTTGGGAGTTGACTCAACAGGCTCAGGAGTTGACTGGGCAGACTCCTGAGTCAGAGTTGTTGATTGACTAAGTTAGTGAGTCAGGCCAAGACATGGCCTGACTTGACCCGTTTTGGGACCCAAACCAAGTAAGACTGCCAAGTCTGGGTAGACTTGACTGAATCTGGTAACTATAGCTTCTGTGTGCCACCAACTGACTCAATTAGTTAATCAGGCCAACTTCCAAGTCATGGCCTGACTTTACCCGTTTTGAGTTCCGAATGAACTCAGACCCACAAGTCCAGGTTGATTTGACAGAGTCTAGTAACTATGGCTTCTGTGTGCCACCCTTCAGAGAAATCAGGTCCTACCTATACAGGCATTGACTTTAGAATGTGCATGCCATGTTTAGCTAGTGGTTCCCTGGTTTTCTATTGCATTTCCTTACTTTATAGATATAGCACGATATTGTGGAATTATGGAATGGAATCAGAACAATTTACTTGAAATTAGGATGCCCATATGGGAGAAAGGACCAAAATGCTACTAGCAAAATAAGGTTAAGGAATGAAATAGCACTAGGGAGGCGCGGGGGGGGGGGGGGTGTTCTTCTTATAATTTTAGTGGTAATGGAATGTTAGGCTCGAAGAGAAAGCTAAGGTGAAAACAAGGAAACATGCAGTACTAGAATGGAATGCTGCAAACAGATATGTATAGGCTTGAACAAAGATTAGCAAGTTAACGGATTGGAGTGAACTTAAAAGTTGTATAGTATAACTTGTCAAGTTCGAAGCCTATGATTTGGAACATGAATGGCGTAGTTATTTTAAATGGCAAGTGGTACAGTAGCTTCATGGATGCAGACGAGGA
Source organism: Pinus albicaulis (assembly GCA_034641835.2). NCBI lineage: Eukaryota > Viridiplantae > Streptophyta > Pinopsida > Pinales > Pinaceae > Pinus > Pinus albicaulis. The sequence continues at coordinate 1,295,812,330 of CM076572.1, read as the reverse complement.
TAATAAATATGTTCATATATCTTTACGAGAAGGGATTCTTCATTGGTTGTAGTTTCAGGATATAGTTCATTCAGGTCAAGGGTTCATTGAATATCTAGAATGCTGGAGAAGAGTTCTGTTAATTTTTTTTAGGGCTATATTGTTCTTTGCTTTAGATAATTGCATTTTTTCATTTACACATTAAATTCACCCCACAACATCGTTACATTATTCAACGACATGTGCAACTATATAGAAAGAACAATATCATCATCAATGCAACGGAACATAAAGGAACAATAGAAGAAAAACATTCACACATAGAGAAACTAGGATTGGTCGGAGACCAGGGCAAAATCCACTACGGGGAAAACCCTTTCAAATTCTTCTTCTTATTAGATTGTCATTGAATGATTTAGCAAAGAGAGAGTACAGTGATCCATATCTTCAATCATAAACCTATTCAACAAAATCAACTAAACATCCATGAGATGAACCCAACAATGCTAAGAATAAAAAACCCTGATTCAGAAGCATGCGGTCAACTGTTACTGTTGCATTCAACTGCTGAACTTTGCGTTCAACTGAAGAAATATGCGGTCTTTTAAAAAGCTCAAAGCCTAGCTCCCAACCGCACACAAAGAGTGATGTGCGTGTGGCTGAAACCCTCCAACTGCACGCATGAGCCTCGGTGCTAGTGGTTGCAACCGAAATTTGCATGAAACATGCCTGTGGCTGGAAACTAAAACCCTAGACACATGTGCGAGCTTTGGACCCTACAATCTCGGACCTGTACGAACCAATCTCCGTGACTTAGCCTCAGACTTGTGCGAGCCAATCCTAAAGAAAGAAGAATGATCATGATGATGTCCAAATGAGGGTCACTTGATTCGTATTTATAACCATCCATGGGTGTCCAATTTCTCTTTTGGGCCGATCTGTCCTTTTGTGCACATGTGGTCTTTTCTTAAAAAATACACTTTCCCTTCTCCAAATTGAGCCCTTCAATAGTCAAAATTGGTCCTATCGAAAAGGGGAATCTAATCCCATGGTTGGAATTTGTCTCTGAGCTGCGAAAAATTAACACCTTTTCTCAGCTAGGGAGAAATTCCAATCCTCTCATCATAACATGTCCCATCTCAAGTATCATGCCATCAAATGTCGTCACTGCTCATCTCGGTTCATCTCTGCTTATCCCTGCTTATCTCTTGCTTGTCTCGGCTCATATGCTGAACACTCTCGAATCTAAAAGAAGAGGAATTTGACATCAGAGGGGAGCTCAATCTACCACCCTTTATCCATTGGGGAGCCACTTCTCCTTCACGGAGCTAATGCTACGACCTGGGAAATGTTGCCAGCGGGGAGCCCAATGCTACTGTTGGAAAGTGTAACTAGGTTCGGTCTTCATATTGATTATGTAATTATGTATTTATGTAATGAAGACAAAGATAATAAAATGTATTTTTGTTAAGCTTGCTTCATAGGTTTCATGAGCAAGGAATTGTATTATAGGTCAAAGACTTCTTCTTGATGTCTTTTAGGGATTTGTCATCTTGTCATAAATGTATTAATTAGAGTCATGTATATGAAGTATCACTCAAGTAAAGTCAGTTATGTATGCCTCAAGACCTTGTCAATTAGGCTTGAAGACATGGCTCAAAATAATGCTCAAGATCAACGTTGGAATATCTCTTCAAGTCGGCCTATAAGCAGTGGACAAATCAGCCTACCCTCAGTTTGAAAGGTTGGCCTAAACGCAGGAAGGATGTCACTATATAAGGACAGGTCTGCGGTTTCATTTTGATATATATCTCGGAAAAGTCTAAGATCACTTCGATCATTTGTCTGCTATAAAATGCGAGAATAGGACTGCGGTTTTATGTGTAGAAAAGAGACAGATCAACAAAGAAGGAATTTCGGATTGTAGAAATTTTCTATTTCCCACCCCGGTTTTCAGTTTCACCTTATTTCTCCAAAATAGTTAAATGCCCTTTCCCATATCCATACATTCAACAAACTGGAAAATAAATTTTGCTGAAAACACAAATTCTGGAAATATTACAGAATGCTGGAAAATGCAGAAATAAATATCAGCAGATACAAACAGCCATTCAACACATTTAAACACAGTGATTTTTGGTCAAGGTGACCCTGGAAAAACCCCCTACAACTCTTGGGGAAAACCAGTTCGAAAGCTCCTTCTTATTTTTGGAAAATGCTTTTTACAGGGAGAGAAATATTCAACAAAAATCAGCAAATAAACTTTACAACTTATCTCGTTTTCCGTGCTTAACCACCGCCTCGGAAAATGTGCAAACAGCAAAAACAGAACAACAATAAATGCTGTACGACCTCCTCGATTTTCGCGCCCAGAAAATCTGCAATAAATGCAGCTGTACGGCCTCCTCGATTTCTGTGCAAAACAACAATAAATGCTGATGTACGGATCTCGATTTTCGTGCCAAAAGAACATCAGAACCTTGCTGTACGAAATCTGCCTCAATTTTCGTGCAAGAGGATAGCCACTTGCTGTACGGCCTGCCTCAAAACTCGTGCCAACTAAACCAGCCTTTTGCTGCCTCGAAATTTGTGCCAAACTACTGTACGACCTCTTGGAAAATGTGCCAAAAGACTACTGTACAGTCTTCTAGAAAATCGTGCCAAAATCTGCCTTGGGATGTGTGCTAAATTCAGCTGTACGAACTTGCTGAAAACCTGCCTTGGAATGTGTGCCAAGCTGCTGCCTCCTTCTCCTCACTGCCCATAAATCTCCCTTGCTCTCTTACTCTCCTTCTCTCAATCTGCTCATGAAAGAAAATATGACCTTTTCCTCCTTTTCCTCCTTTAGCCTAACCCTAAGTGACTTTTGGGGAATCCCTAATCCAATGGCTGAAATAGATTGAGATCTAGGGCTGAGATTAAATGCTCTTTTAAATCTCACTTTCTATTTTTTAATTCACCCCACTTTAATAAAGACCCACTTAGTCATTTATTTCCAAAGTCACTTTTCCTTTCTAATTTTACATTGACTTTATTAAAGTCACTTTAAAATTAGACTTTAGTAACTTTATCACATAAAGTCACTTTTAAATTAGATTTGACTTTATAAAAATTATAAAGTCACTTTGGGAGAAAAATTAAATTCTTTTGGACACTTTTCCCTAGGCCAAAGATCAAAGCCTTAGGGAACCACCTGTCCTCCGGTACCAAATTTCAACACTCCCTCTGACCGAGGAAGGTGTTCCTCACCACACCCATCTTGTCTCTGAAGTAGACATGCTTGCCCCGTGGTAAGGCTTTGGTAAGAATATCTGCAACCTGCTCATCGGTGGGAATATACTCAAGCTTCACAGCTCCTTTCTGAACATAGTCTCTGATGAAATGATATTTGATCCCGATATGCTTTGACCTGTCATGAAATACTGGATTCTCCATGAGTTTAATGCAACTCTGATTATCACAATAAATCACTGAAGGTCTCAACGATTGACCAAATAAGCCAAACAACATCTTGCGAAGCCAGATGGCCTCACAACTAGCTAGACTGGCTGCCATATACTCTGCTTCCGCTGAACTCAATGCTACTGACTGCTGCTTTCGGCTGAACCATGACACCACTGCCGAACTCAACCCAAAACAACACCCTGAAGTGCTCTTTCTATCAGAAGCACAACCTGCCCAATCAGAATCAGTGTAACCTGCCAATCTCACTCCATCCCCTTGCCTGTAGTCCAGACCATAATCCATTGTCCCCTGCAAGTACCGCAAAATGTGTTTTGCAGCCACCCAATGAACCTTCCTAGGCTCACACATAAACTGACTCATTGTGTTGACTGCAAAACAAATATCTGGTCTAGTGTTGACCAAATACATCAAGGAACCAATCAGCTGTCTGTACAATGTGGGATCCACCAACTTGGAATCCGAAGCATGAAGCTTCTTCCAGTTGGTGATCATCGATGTCGACATGGGTTTACAATCCTCCATGTGGAATTTGCCAAGGATATCCACAATATACTTCCCCTGCCCCAGGAAGAAATGCCCCTCCTCCTGCCACACCTCCAAACCCAAAAAGTAATGCATCAAGCCGATGTCCTTCATCTCAAACTCCGTCGCAAGATCTCTCTTGCAGTGCTCTATGAGTCTCTCTGCACCCGTAATGACCAAGTCATCCACATACAGCACCAGAATGAGAGGCTCCTCACCTATCACAATGTAGTAAAGGTTCGGATTTGCCTCACTCTTTGTGAAACCCATCTCCTGCAAGTATGTATCTATCCTGGAGTACCAAGCTCTAGGAGCTTGCTTCAGGCCATAAAGGGCCTTCTTCAATCTGCACACATGGGACTCCTTCCCATGCACCTCAAAGCCCTGTGGGTGCTCAATGTACACCTCCTCCTGTATGAAGCCATTGAGAAATGCGGTCTTCACATCCATCTGGTGGATCTTCCAACCCATCTCTGCTGCTATCGATATAATGGAGCGGATTGAAGTATATCGAGCCACGGGAGCGAAGGTCTCCTCCTAATCAACTCCCTCTACCTGGGAGAACCCTCTAGCCACAAACCTCGCTTTGAATTTCTCAATGCTGCCATCTGCAGCATGCTTTACCTTGTAAAGCCATCTGGAAGTAACCACAGATTTGCCCTCGGGCCTCGGCACCACCTCCCAAACATCATTCTTCATGATAGAAGAATACTCCTCCTGCATGGCCTCTCTCCAGACCTGCTGGCTAGCTGCCTCCTCATAGCTAGAAGGCTCAGAGTCAAGGATGCTGGTAGCCATTGCCATATAGCTACAAAACCTCTCAAGTGGTCTGCTCTCTCTGACCAGCCTCTTAGGCTCAGCAACAGATGTGGCCTCTCTCAAGGTGTCCTGAAGCCACTTGGGCTTCCTCTTCCCTGAGCACACTTCTCCCACTGGAGAATGAAACTCCTCCTCATCATCATCAGGAGCCTGAACTCATTGTCAATCGAACCTTCAAATTCACCGTGAACTTTGTGGAAAATGAGTCTTTGTGTAGACAGATCCATCAGTGGACTCCCTAGTGAAGCTGCTCGTAGGAAATTTGCTACGCATCTGCCCATTAGCACCACCTCTCAGTCCGGTGAGCCACTCCCCCAGCGACGGACCCGACATCGTGTAGATGTACCCTCAGGATCCTATACGATCCCCTTGCTTGGATCCCACTGCGTGACTCAGCTAACTGAGAGGTCGGGCGGTCCGAATACTCACTCTGTGAGCCCTCCTACAGGCCCTGTCCTCCTCGAACTTCACATCCCCCCTGACAACAACTTTCCTCTGCGCAGGAATGTAAATCCGAAAGGCCTTGGAGGTCTCACTGTAGCCCACAAAGATACCCTTCTCTGCGGTGGGCTCTAGTTTGGTCCTCTTCTCCTTGGGTATGTAGGAGTATGTAATGCACCCAAAGATACGAAGATGACCAATATCAGGCTTCTTCCCAGAAAAAGCCTCCTCCGGAGTCATGTGCCCTAGGCACGATGCGGATTCCTATTCTGCAAGTAAACAACTGTGTTACAGGCCTCTGCCCACAAAAACAATGGCAGCCCTTGATCATGTAACATGGCTTTGGCAGCCCCTCCGATGGATCTGTTCTTCCTCTCCACAACCCCGTTCTGCTGGGGGTTGTAAGGAACAGTGAGCTCCCTCCTAATGGCTGCCTCCGCACAATAGTCAACAAACTCTCCAAGGGTGTACTCTCCTCCATTGTCCGACCTCAGGGACTTGATCTTCCGACCTGTCTGTGTCTCCACAAGAGCTCTGAACTCCTAAAACCGCTTGAAGACCTCACTCTTGGTCTTCAAGAAATAAATCCAGGTCCTCCTGGAGTGATCATCAATGAATAAAACATAATACTCATATCCACTCAAGGAAACATGAGACATCCGACCGCTCACATTGGAATGAATCAAATCAAGTATCCCAGTCGCTCTGTTGTCACTGCTGGGAAAAGGGGATTTGGCAAACTTGCCCATCGCACATCCTCTGCAAGTATCAAAGTGATCAGTACTGAAATCTGGCACACCTGTAGTGATCTCCCGCAAGGTCCTCAAGGCTCCATGATACATATGTCCCATCCTGCGGTGCCAAATCTCACACAGCTCAGAACTGCTAGCTCTGCTGTCGGTACTACTGCTCAATGCCAAAAGGGGTTGAAATGCAAACTTGTACACCTTTGCATGGCGTACACCTATCACTCTAGCTGAATCAGCTGGAGCGCCCCTGGGATATATCAGCACCTGTCCTCCCCTGAACAGTATCTCATATCCTCTGTCCTCCAAAGCTGAGACGGATATGAGGTTCTTTCTCATCCCTGGCACATAAAGAACATCTGACACCTTCAAGGGAGGTTTGGACTCCCTCTGAAATGTCAATGTTCCCACACCGACTGCTCTAACAACTCTGTCATCACCGAGTACTACCTCTACATCGGTGCCACTCTCTGAAAGCTCTGAGAAGTACTCACGGACTCCTGTCATGTGACGTGAAGCCCCACTGTCCACATACCAGATACCCGAAGATGCTCCGCTAATCGAGGGAAATGCATGCTCCCTCTGAACCTCTATGGCAGATGATCCCGCACTAGAGGACTCACATGCAGTGAACCCAAACTCCCAGTCAAAACGATCTGCAAAGTCCTCAACCTCTGCTGAAGCTGCCATGCTCTGGTTCTTCCCCTTCTTCTTCTTCTTCTCCGGACACACAACTGCATAGTGTCCCATCTTCTGACAATTCCAACACTTCACCTTGGAATAGTCCTTCTGTGTGTTACCCTGTTTACCTTTACCTTTGCCCCCACCATTGCTTGTGGAAGCCTGCTTCTTCCCTTTGCCTTTCTTGCCTCCTGCCAACAGTGCTACATCCTCATCTTGCTCAACTGGCTTGGCTGCCCCACGCTGACCTTTCCTGATCTCTGTCTGAATGCAATCATCCCAAAACCTCTCCCATGTGGGAAGGGTCTCACGTGCACAAACCCCATCAGCAAAGTTCATCCATGAACTGGGGAGGCCATTCACTGCAATTCGCACCAACTCAGTGGGTGGAATGACCTCTCCAATCGCTGCCAATTCATCTCTCACATTAGTAATCTTTGTGAGATATCCAGCTGCACTATCAATTTTATCCATCTTAATGGTCTTAAGCTTCTCCTTCAAGACCATTTTCCGGTTCTCATTGGTACTCTGGTAGAGGTTGGTCAATGCTGTCCACATCTCATGAGCATTTCTCTTTCCTCTCACATGAGGAATGCAATGGTCTTTGATTCCGTCTAGAATCAGTCTCTTACCCTTGTTGTTCTTTTTATTATAGGCAACCAACTGAGTAGCATCAGTAGGCACAACAACAGGGTTCTGTGTGGTATGCACCATTATGTCCCAGACTTCCGCCTCCTCAAACATACTCTGCATTCTCTCCTTCCAAACACTGTAATTGGTATGCCCATCCAACATATCCTCCACCCTCAATCCCAATGACATCCTGCTGTCCTAAAAACTGAAAAATAGCACTGCTGTAGTAAAGGTAAAAATGATGTTTGTGAAAAATCGACTTCTTTGGGAATTTTAAGTGAAAATCAGCGAGAACACATTTTTCTTCTTCTTTGTCTATTGCACTTTGTGCAACCTGATACCATGTAGAAATTTTCTATTTCCCACCTAGGTTTTAGTTTCACCTTATTTCTCCAATTAGTTAAATGCCCTTTCCCATAACTTTACATTCAACAAGCTGGAAAATAAATATTTTTTGAAAACACAAATTCTGGAAAATTTTCACAGTGCTGGAAATTGCAGAAATAAAAATCAGCAGACTAAAACAGCCATTCAACACATTTAAACACAGTGATTTTTGGTCAAGGTGACCCTGGAAAAACCCCCTACAACTCTTGGGGAAAACCAGTTCGAAAGCTCCTTCTTATTTCTGGAAAATGCTTTTTACAGGGAGAGAAATATTCAGCAAAAATCATCAAATAAACTTTACAACTTATCTCGTTTTCCGTGCTTAACCACCGCCTCGGAAAATGTGCAAACAACAAAAACAGAACAATAATAAATGCTGTACGGCCTCCTCGATTTTTGTGCCCAGAAAATCTGCAATAAATGCAATTGTACGACCTCCTCGATTTTTGTGCAAAACAGCAATAAATGCTGATGTACGGATCTCGATTTTCGTGCCAAAAGAACACCAGAACCTTGCTGTACGGAATCTGCCTCGATTTTCGTGCAAGAGGACAGCCACTTGTTGTACGGCCTGCCTCGAAAATCGTGCCAACTAAACCAGCCTTCTGCTGCCTCGAAATCTGTGCCAAACTGCTGTACGGCCTCTTGGAAAATGTGCCAAAAGACTGCTGTACGGTCTTCTAGAAAATCGTGCCAAAATCTGCCTTGGGATGTGTGCCAAATTCAGCTGTACGAACTTGCTGAAATCCTGCCTTGGAATGTGTGCCAAGCTGCTGCCTCCTTCTCCTCACTGCCCAGAAATCTCCCTTGCTCTCTTGCTCTCCTTCTCTCAATCTGCTCATGAAAGAAAATATGACCTTTTCCTCCTTTTCCTCCTTTAGCCTAAGCCTAAGTGACTTTTGGAGAATCCCTAAATCCAATGGCTGAAATAGATTGAGATCTAGGGCTGAGATTAAATGCTCCTTTAAATCTCACTTTCTATTTTTTAATTCACCCCACTTTAATAAAGACCCACTTAGTCATTTATTTCCAAAGTCACTTTTCCTTTCTAATTTTACATTGACTTTATTAAAGTCACTTTAAAATTAGACTTTAGTAACTTTATCATATAAAGTCACTTTTAAATTAGATTTGACTTTATAAAAATTATAAAGTCACTTTAGGAGAAAAATTAAATTCTTTTGGACACTTTTCCCTAGGCCAAAGATCAAAGCCTTAGGGAACCACCTGTCCTCCGGTACCAAATTTCAACACGGATATCTCTGTGGTTATCGAACAAGTCTGCAATTAGAGTGCGGATCTCAGGAATATGCACTATCATCTCTGCAATCTCAGCGAAGGACAAGGACAGTTTCAAGGTTCAATACTCTTCAGTTCAGGACTATCATCAAGTGGAAAAAGGTGCTAGAAGGAGGCCAAAGAGAGAAGTCACTTGGAAATCTAAGGAAGGATATTATTGAAGGCCAAGGTTACTGTGTTAAGGATCGTTGAATAGACCGAGTTTCTCTAGGTAACAAGAGCAAAACAATGCAGAAAGAAGGAAGAAGATAATTAGAGACTGAGCTCTCTAGTCCTAGTGCAAAAAGGTGTAGGGCAATGCAGGATGATGCAGAAAAGAAAGATCAGCTTGAGTCAAGGAAGAAGTAGTGACAAGGTCTTGGAGGCATACAAGGGTCAAGGGTTTGTGTCATGGTCATGGTACTTGTCAACTGAAAGTCTATAAGAAGAATTTCTTGTGGGTTTTCCTCTCCAAGAGGGAGAGGTTTTGGCCTGGCTCGAAGAGCTTAAATTTGTGTCTCTTGTGTTTTGATAATTGACTTGATGAAAGATATAATAAGCTAAGAAGAAAAGACATAAGTAAAAGAAGTAAGCTCACAAGTAATTATCAAGTAGAGAATTGGAATTAAACCTATCCCTACCTGATCTCAACATGATATTAGAGCTAAGGTGTTGAAGACAAGGGCTACTTGACAAAGAGACACTCAAGGATTAAAGAACAAGAATCCATTTCTCTAGAAAACATCAAAGTCAAGGTCAAAGTTTGCATTGGAAAGTCAAATCAGTTTGCAAGGATATTCTTGAACCATTTCAAGAATACCTTCAAAGGATCCACTTATCAAATAATCTTTGCCATCAAAGATTTATGATATTGAAGACATTGTTGGAAGACACATCATCAAGCATCATCCATCATTATCCAACATCTTTGAAGACATCATCATTTGGAAGACATCCTTTATCATCAAGGATCCAAGGTCACCTACATTGGAGAATTCAATCTAAGGAGTTCTTGTCATCATTCTCATCATCATCATCCAGGGAGCTGATAAAAGGAAGAAATCAATCTACACAAGTATTTCTATGATCTCATCTGAATCTGTCAAAATGGTTTATCACAAAGAGAGCAACAAATTGGTTGGGTCATGAAACTTTAGTGCATGGAAGAAAATGACAGATTTGAATCTAATTGAAAATGAAGTTATGGCCTACTTCGAAGGATCTACAATTCAACCTTCAAAAGAAGACATTTAAGCTTATACCAAATACATGAAGGGAGACATTAGAGCCCGAAGGATTCTTATAGAATCCATAAAGGACTCTCTCATTCCCTATCTATCAAATCTAGAATCCTCAAAAGAAATATATGATAAATTGGTGGAGCTATTTTGAAAAATACTGCAAGGGAAATAATGTCTCTGAGACAAGAAGTATACAAGTTGAAAATGTTAAGAGAGGAAGGAATAATTCCATATTTTATGAATATTTTCGTAATACGAGATCAAAAATTGGGAGAAGTAATGTCTGATGGAGAAATACTCACTATGGTACTAAATGCTCTACCTAAAGAATAGGGAAGTTTCACTTCAAGCATCAATGGGAAAGAAGAAACAATGCCATTCCAGGATCTATGTAAGATAGAAGAAACAAGATTGAAAGCCAAAGTTGATACATGATCAAGTGAAGGGAATCAAGCCTTTGCAGCCATGTCCAGGAAGAAAGGATGATTCAGTAAATTTGGTCCTCAAAATAAAAGGAGAAATATGGACAAGGTATGGTGTTTTGGATGTAATGAACTTGGGCATTATAAAAGGGATTGTCTTAAATCTGGAAAGGACAAGAGGAAAAAGGAAGAAGCCCATGTCACAAAAGAAAGGGAAGAACCTAATTCAAAGAAATCTAAGAAAGAAGAAGCGAAAGATCTCTACTATGATTGAGATCATCTTCCTCTTTAAGTGATTTCTGTCGATTGTAAAATAGTATGTTAGGAAGCATTGTACATTAATGGCACCATGGAAGGAGCACTTGTCATAGGAAGATGTCCGCAATACAACTATGAAAGAAGTAGCCCCTGGAAACCTCACTGATAACAATATTGATGGAAGGAAGTCATCGAGATCAAGGGTCATCATTCAATAATCAATATGGAAACAGGCACTGACATTTTCTAATGGAGTCCTCTCTGGATTCACTGGTTAGAAAGAAAGCAAAAGGTTTCATCGAGAATTCTATCTTGCAAAATTATGGGATTAGGATATGATGACATATTGATGAAACAGGTCAAGGGAATGAAGTTCTTCATTATAAGGAAATTGATGCAAAATGACTCAAATGGATAAGATAAGGTACATATATGCTAAGTTGCTAACACTAGATGTTGTGAAGTCATGTCATATGGTTGCATGTGATGGACTTCTATCTTTAGAAGTATGATCAAAGAAAGGAGGATCTCTTTCAGTACACAGGATGTCATGAAATCAACATAATATGTCCTCATATGGAATATGAGGTAGTTGTATACAAACAAGGAACTGGATACTAGAAATTCCTGGGAATGAAGCTATGTGGAGAAAGAAAGGAAGAGATCATGAAGTGCAACCATGTCAAGAGGTGGTTATCATCCGGAAGCCAAAAAGATGTGACTAGGAGATCTCCTGGGAAGATATGTAGACTTTGATAGAAGTCTTGTAAAGAAGAAGACCCTTGACAATACATATCTTTAGGAGATGTGTCAATCTGAATAAAGGATGTCGATACCTACAAGATGTCATGATGAAAGATCATCACTAAGGCAACTTTCGATTTAAAAGTTCATATTTATAAGTAAATAATATCTGATGAGCTTATGCAGGGTTGCCAAAGGGAAGCATATATCTTCCACAAGTTGATTACCATATGGCAGGATGAAATATCCTTGAAAGAAGTATGGTTCGAAGGAAAGCATCATGGCATGAAGCTAGACTAGATGAGAAGATTGATGGATCACTTTCTCATAGAAGACATGACTCTTGGATGAAAGTGATGGATGATCTGTGCCCTATGAAGAGATCCCAAAGATGAAGACTTCAACTACGAAGAAATTCATGACATCGAAGAAAGGAGTTTTTCATGAGTAGTTGGGTGTTTTCATCATTGCTGCTGCAGGTCACTGATGAAGAGGGAGCCTGGTAATACGTTTCTTACTTGGAAGGAACTTGGTAATTCCTAAGCCTAGAGGGAACTTAGGTACATTCCTTGTATAGGAATGAGTACATTCCTTTGTGGAATATGCCCTCCCTAGTTGAGAGGGAGAGATAAACACGTCATTCTGGTCTTCATCTGGGAAGACAGAATGTAGGATTGGGTAATCATTTGGCATCTGATACTCTTTAGGGGATGTATTAGGGCATCCAAGATAAGAGTAGTCGTGGAAGGACCGATATTCTTTGAGGACTGGGAGTTCAAGATAAGAATAGTCCTGGTGGACATATCCTGAGTTAACCCGGGTGGGGTATGATGCAAGAGAGACAATGATGTAGGTGTCTATTCATCATTGGTCTCATCAGCATTGAAGCTCAAAGATCTCGTGGAGAGATGGAGCTGTTAGTTAAGGCCTTGCACTAGCACAATGCTGGTTGATATGATGATATACATATGCGATTACCAATCCGATTTTTCTTATGAGATTCTTCAGATTGAAAGTAACAATGTACCATTATGAATACCTCCCTAGTTAAGAGGGAGTGTTGGAAAGTGTAACTAGGTTCGATCTTCATATTGACAATGTAATTGTGTATTTATGTAATGAAGAAGACAAAGATAATAAAATGTATTTTTGTTAAGCTTGCTTCATGGGTTTCATGAGCAAGGAATTGTATTATAGGTCAAAGACTTCTTCTTGATGACTTAAATGTATTAATTAGAGTCATGTATATAAAGTATCAAGAGGGAGAGGGAGAGCTTTTGGCCTTGGCTCGAAGAGCCTAAATTTGTGTCTCTTGTGTTTTTGATAATTGACTTGATGAATGATATAATAAGCTAAGAAGGAAAGACATAAGTAAAAGAAGTAAGCTCACAAGTAATTATCAAGTAGAGAATTTGAATTAAACCTAATCCTACCTAATTCTCAACAGCCACAACCTGAGAAACTATACCAGCGGGGAGCCTAATGCTAAAACCTGGGAAACTCTGCCAGCTGGGAGCCCAATGCTACAACCCAGGAAACTCTGCTGATCTTCCCAACATGACCTTTAAGAGTCAGTGGTAGAACACCTACATCTCTAGCTTGAGCGGGATGCCACTTACCATAAATAGTAAGGGTCGTGCCTAACTCAAGCAACCAACACCCATTGGCTAGATGGGTGGGCAAGGCAGATGCCAATTCGGGTATACTTTGCATAGACCAAGATAGGGGAGCATCATCTTCCGCCCTATGGGTAACAGATAGTGGTGATACCCTATTGTCCAAAGATCCCTTGACCCTAGAAGCCCTACATCTCAATTCCTTACCTTGGGAGCTTAGACAAGGGAGGAGAGCCGACTCAGTGTCCTCGATCTACCCAAACCCTTACTTCAAGAGGGTTATATCCATCAATCTATGATGCTCTTTGTAGACCAGAGACATCAACGTGCTCACATTCGGTACCATCTTAACCAACTCACTGAAGAGTTGCCTCAAACATCACCAATAGAAACAATCCTTTGTTTTCTTGTTCATGCAGGACATCAAAATCAAACATTATGTTAGAGCAAAAATATGTCACAAAAAGCATACCTTATTCACCCTTCCTCTCACGGAGGCAGCAACCACAAGCCTAAGCTTGTCTCATACAACAACACCATCTCATATCTTTGTACCAGCTACATACGAGATTCTTTGCCAATCGAATCCCACTCTCGTTATCTCAATTTATCACTGTCATATCCAAAACCTGCTCAAACAACTCTCCATGGACCTTCCTTAACCAAACTGCCCCATAGTTATCCATGCTAGCAACAATGTACTCAATGTGCTCTTCCAATTATCAGTGTATCCATGTAGATTCATATCTTTAGAAGATCTTTCATCTCGAACTCAGTGGCCAACTCCCCCTTACTCTTGATCATCAGAGGCTCACTACTTATTAAGAATAGATCGTTAGCATATAAAACCAAAATTTAAGGCATACCTTGGACCAACTTTTGAGGTTTGGAACAAAACTGCTTCCAGGCTTCACCAAGTAACTGTAAATGCGAACATGCCAGGTTCGGGGAGCTTGTTTCAAAACATGCAATGCTTTCTGCAATCATAACACTAGCCAAACCAATATACTTGGTCTGCGACCAAACCTTATCGTCATGTCAACAATTGTCATTTACTAAGCAATATCAAACTTCATCAAGCCATCCTTATGATCATAATTATTTCCGTTACTAAATGTAAATGCATACACCATGGATAAGTCATATAAGTTTTTGTCGTCCATTCATTCACAATAAAAATCACTGCATACTACAGACCCCTGCAAACACAAGATAAGCCAAGACATTCACATTCTCTATAACAAGTCAAACATTATGAAGACCTTAGAAGCTTCCCTGCCCATAGAACTCCATCATCTGCTCCATGACTGTAGGTTTGTCATACTCCTGGTGCGCTCTTGATCTTGTGCATAAGACTTTAGTTTTTGTGACCTATAGGCACAACTGCACCTATAGGCCTTCTTTCGTGCAGTTGTGAGGCCTATAACCACACTCTTAAGCCTTTCTCCTAGCGGTTATGGCTTGGATTAGGAGAAACCTTCTCTGCTCAAATCAGAACTTGCTAAAACTTCTTCAACAACATCAGATGGTTATTCATGTTCAAAATCCTTCCTTTAATAGTCAAGTACTAGGTGTTAAAATCTCATAAAGTGTTTCTCCCTTTGAATGAGAAGCCTCTTCAATCATCACTATCAACCTGCCCGTCATAATATTGTCATGCTACAGCTAAACCGTTATATCACAAATTATATCAGGTTCTTAAACATATATCATAACAAGTCATCATAATGTCATCGAACATTCATCAAAGGTTAGAGTCTTATAAGTGTATCTTCATACTTCAAGAATCATAATCAAGTCAGTGCATCCAATTCTACCACATGTTAGATTTACTAAACCTTACCAAGATCAACAAGAGAATCAATCTTATTGTCACACTTTCATCATGCTTATCTCAAGAATTAACAACAGTGTCAAGCTACCATATATAAAAAATAATGTGCTAGCCTTCTTTATGAAATCCATCATGTCTAAAATGAAAGATGCTTGCCAAATATCAAGAGTACCAATATATATTACTTGTACCATAAATAAAACTTACTTTCATATTCTTGTCATATCTCAGGGCTTACCTTGCCATCTGATATTGCAACTTACATACCTTGTAGTATTTATATACATTTGCAGCTTTGTAACACTTATTTGTCATTGGTAGCCGTAGTACTTTGTCAACTTTCCATTAGCTCCTCTTCATGCACTAGCTTTCTTTTCTTGCACATTAGATGATCTTCAAGAAAGTTCTGCTTATCACATCTCATCTAGAGGTTAGAAGTATACATATGTTCAAGAGTTAGTACTGTCCATAGCAATGTTGCCTTCCATATTTCCATCGACTTCATCTACAACCAATCAACCTTGACACATGTTGAGAATTTGGAGGGGTGGTGATTAATTCAAATTCTCTTCTTGATCTTGTGAGCTTACTTGTTTTACTTATGTCTTCTCTTCTTAGCTTATTTAGTCTTTCATCAAGTCAATTACCAAAACACAAGAGACACAAATTTAGGCTCTTTGAGCCAGGGCAAAACCTCTCCCTCTTGGAGAGGAAAACCCAAGAGAAATTCTTCTTATAGACTTTCAAGTGACAAGTACCATGACCAAGACTTAGACACTTGACCTATGTATGCTTCCAAGACCTTGTCATTGCTTCTTTGTCGACCTCCAACACTGATCCTTCTTTTCTGCACCAACCTGCACTGTCCTACACCAACACTAGAGAACTTGGTCTCTAAGATTATCTTCCTTGATTTAGTCTTTGATTACCCAAACATTCCTTGCTTGTTTAGATATTGGAGACTGATTCACTTGAGATATATTACTTTCTTTTATGTACTGTAAATAGGAAGGTAAATTATAGATTTGCCTTCCTTTTATTTTTACACTTTCAATTCAGATATGCATTAACCAAACTTCAGTCCTTTTTAAATTCGCTATATCTCACAGTATATTGTATGAATGCCTTCCTTAGATAGACGTATATCTCAGACCTTTCGGGTGCACGTTACCACAGTTCTTGCTATGCATACAGGCTTCCTTTAGACTAATTTGCAATTCCTTCACTGTGATTCACACTCTTCTCCTTTAGAACTATCTGCAATGCTTTTTGCCTGTAGTATAGTCCGAATATATCAGATTTGTCCCTGTCTTGAAGTCCTTTCACATGATTGGCAGTCCTGCATAAATTCATCCAGATAAACATATACGTATGAACTTTTAAATCAAAAGTTACCTTAGTGATGATCTTTCACCATGACATCTTCCTGTAGGCATCGACATCCTCTATTCAGATTGACATATCTCCTATAGATATGTCTTATCAAGGGTCTTCTTCTTTACCAGACTTCTATCAGAGTCTACATATCCTCCAAGGAGATCTTGTCAAATCTTCTTGGCTTCCGGATGATAATTGCCTCTTGACATGGTTACACTTCACGATCTCTTCCTTTCTTTCCACACGTCTTCATTTCCAGGAACTTCAAATTTCTAGTTCCTTGTTTGTATACAATCACCTCATATTCCATATGAGGACATATTATGTTGATTTCATCTGATAATGACAATTTGTGTAATGGAAGAGATCCTCCTTTCTCGGATCATACTTCTAAAGATAGAAGTTCATTACCTACAACCATATGACATGACTTCATAGCATCCAGTGTCGGCATATAAATATATATACCTCATACCTTTTTCCTTTTGAGTCATCCTGTAGCAATTTTACTAGAATGAAGAACTTCATTCCATTGACCCGCTTCATCAATATGTCATCACATCCTAATCTCAGAATTCTGTAGCATAGGATTCTTGACGAAGCTTTTCTGCTTTCTTTCTAATTAGTGAATCCATAGAGAAATCCATTAGAAAATGTCAGCACCTATTTCCATGATGACCCTTGATCTTGATGACTGCCTTCCATCAATGTTGTTTATCAATGACGTTTTCCAGGCGCTATTTCACCAAGAGCTCCTACCATGCTTCTATCACAATGTTATTAATATACATTGCTTCATATCATACTATTTTACAACCAACATAAATCACTTAAAGAAGAAGATTATCTCAATCATAATAGAGATCTCTCGCTTCTTCTTTCTTAGATTTCTTAACATCATGTTCTTCCCTTTCATCTGTGACATAGGCTTCTTCCTTTTTCCTCTTGTCCTTTCCAGATTTAGGACAATCTCTTTTAAAATGCCCAGGTTCTTTACATCCAAAGCATCGTACCTCGTCCATATTTCTTCTTTTATTCTGAGGACCAAATTTTCCGAATCTTCCTTTCTTCATGGATATGGCTGCAAAGGCTTGATTCCCTTCACTTGATCCTGTATTAGCTTTGGCTTTCAATCTCGTTTCCTGTATTTTGCATAGAGACCATAGATCGTGGAATGGTGTTGCTTCTTTCTTCCCGTATAAGCTTGAAGTGAAGTTTCCCCATTCTTCCGATAGGGCATTCAACACCACCGTAGTCATTTCATTATCGAACATTACTTCTCCCAATTCCTGCAGTTGGTCTCTTATTTCAGAAATCCTCATAAAGTATGAAGTGATACCTTCCTCTCTTGACAATTTCATTTTGTATAGTTCTTGTCTCAGAGAGATTGCTTCTCCTGCAGTACTCACAGAGAATAGTTCCACCAGTTTCTCATACATTTCTTTTGCAATCTACATAGGGTATGAATGAGTCCTTAATGGATTCTATGAGAATCCTCCAGGCTTTGATTTCTCCTTTCATGTACTTGTCATGAGCTGGAGCATCTTCTTTTGAGGGTTGAATTGTAGATCCTTCGATGTAGTCCATAACTTCGTCTTCAATTAGATTTAAATTTGTCCTCTTCTTCCATTCACTAAAGTTTGATGACCCAACCAATTTGTTGCTCTCTTTACAATAAGTCATCTTGACAGATTTAAATAAAGTGATAGATACTTACTTGAGTAGATTGACTTGCAGCTTCCTTGATGATGATGAAGATGAAGTCACGAGCTTCTTCTTAGATTAAATTCTCCAATGTAGATGTTCTTGGATCCTTGATGATAAAGGATGTCTCCAAAAGATGATGTCTCTTCCAACAATGTCTAGAATATAAATCTTTGATGGCAAAGATTATTTTCTTGATGAGTTGATCCTTTGAATAAGATTGAAGATCTTTCTTGAAATAGCTTGAGAATCTTCCTTGCAAACTGATTTGACTTTTCAACGCAAACTTTGACCTTGACTTTGATTCTTGCTTCATTGAGTGCCTCCTTGCTAAGTAGCCCTTGTCTTTTAGCACCTTAGCTTTGATACCATGTTGAGAATTTGGAGGGGCGGTGATTAATTCAAATTTTCTTCTTGATAGTTACTTGTGAGCTTACTTGTTTTACTTATGTCTTCTCTTCTTAGCTTATTTAGTCTTTCATCAAGTCAATTACCAAAACACAAGAGACACAAATTTAGGCTCTTCAAGCTAGGGAAAAACCTCTCCCTCTTGGAGAGGAAAACCCATGAGAAATTCTTCTTATAGACTTTCAAATGACAAGTTGTTTCTGCACCAACTTGCACTGACCTACACCAACACTAGAGAACTCGGTCTCTAAGATTATCTACCTTGATTTAGACTTCGGTTACCCAAACACTCCTTCTTGCTTGTTCAGATATTGGAGACAGATTCACTTGAGATGTATTACTTTCTTTTATGTACTGCAAATAGGAAGGTAAATCACAGATTTACCTTCCTTTTATTTTTGCACTTTCAATTCGGATATGCATTAACCAAACTTCAATCCTTTTTAACTTCGCTATATATCACAGTATATCGTATGAATGCCTTCCTTAGATAGACGTACATCTCAGACCTTTCGAGTGCACGTTACCACAGTTCTTGCTACGCATACAGTCTCCCCTTTAGACTAATCTGCAATTCCTTCATTGTGATCCACACTCTTCTCCTTCAGAACTATCCGCAATGCTTTTTGCTTGTAGTCCGAATATATCAGATTTGCCCCTGTCTTGAAGTCCGCATTCAATCACAGATTTGCTGAAGTGTCTTCTTACTGATCCACACTTTTACGTCAGAGCTATCCGCAAAACTTGTCTCCAAAATGATCCACAGATCCATCAATATATAGTGCACTATACCTTATTTAGGCCGACCCTACAATCTGCTTTGTAGGCTGACTTTACCACTGTCCATAGGCCGACATGGAGAGCATATATTCTAGTGTTAATGAGGGTTGTCATGAGCCATTCCTCCATAGATAAATGACAAGGTCTCAGAGCATATCCTTTTGACTAGACACTTCATATAAATGACTCTAGAATACATTTATAACCAGAAGACAAATCCTAATAGACATCAAGAAGAAGTCTATTGACCTATAATAAAACCTTGCTCATGAAACCCATGAAGCAAGCATAACAAAAATACATTTTATTATCTTAGTCTTCCTCTTTATATAAATACATAATGACATAGTCAATATGAAGACCGATCCTAGTTACACTTTTCAACAACACAAAGCTAGAACATCTTCACACTGATCATGTTTCAAAACTAGAAAACTCAAGCCATCATTTTATCCCAGGGTTTCTTCCAAACCTTAACTTCATGTCACCCATCAAACTCTAATAACCAAATTTCCTAGGGTTTCCTAGTATTCTTTTCGGTCTCCTCCAGCTTCTCTTGCTTCCATGAAAGGTGTCTTCTTAAGGGTGATCTTAATGACTTTTCTTTAGCCCAACTCTGATACCATCTTAATTTTTTCTTAGGGCTATATTGTTCTTTGCTTTTAGATAATTGCATTTCTTCATTTACATATTAAATTCACCCCACAACATCATTACATTATGTAGCAACATATGCATCTATATAGAAAGAACAATATCATCATCATTGCAACGGAATATAAAGGAACAATAGAAGAAAAACATTCACACATATAGACACCAGGATTGGTCGGAGACCGGGGCAAAACCCACTATGGGGAAAACCCTTTCAAATTCTTCTTCTTATTAGATTTTCATTGAATGATTCAACAAAGAGATGAGTACAATGATCCATATCTTCAATCATAAACCTATCTAACAAAATCAACTAAACAACATCCACGAGATGAACCCAACAACGCTAATAATCAAAAACCTTGATTTAGAAGCCTGTGGTCAATTGTTACTGTCTACGGTCAACTGCCGAACTTTGCCGTCAACTAACGAAATCTGTGGTCTATTGAAAAACCCAAACTTTAGCTCCCAACCGCATGCAAAGAGTGATGTGCGTGTGGCTAAAACCCTCCAACTGCACGCATGAGCTTGCGTGCCTGCTGTTGCAATTGAAATTTCCCTGAAGCATGCCTGCGGGTGGAAACCAAAACCCTAAACACATGTGCGAGCTTCAGACCCTGCAATCTCAGACTTTGAGGAACTAATATCCGTGATCTAGCCTCAGATCTGTGCGAGCCAAACATAAAGAAAGAAGAATGATCACGATGATGTCCAAATGAGGCTCACTTGACTTGTATTTATAGTCATCCATGGGTGTTCAATTTCTCTTTTGGTCTAACCTGTCCTTTTGTGCACATGTTGGCTTTTCTTGAAAAATACACTTTCCTTTGTCCAAATTGAGCACTTGAATAGTCAAATTGGTCCTCTCGAAAAGAGGAATCTAATCCCATGGTTGGAATTTGTTACTAAGCTGCCAAAAATTAACAAGTTCAAGTATCTTCTCTCTTTATCTTTCTATATAGAAATGAAACATAGGATGAAAGCATACATCATTCTAGGATAACACATTTCTGGGGTTGGATCTGTTAAGGTTGTATCCCAAGGGGAATTAGGGTCTTATCTTGTTTTCTCTCTAGTTTACACTTTTGTTTTATGAGATATTTTGTCTTTTTTATTTGTGTTTAAACATTTTCAATATATATTTAATCTTTATCAACTTAGATTTTAATTGTAAAACAATTGCTTGAGAGTTAGATGGCCTTTCATTCTCATAAATGGGTATAGGGGTTATCCTTTCTATTGAACCCATCAATATTTTATTCTCGTAACAAGGAGTACATAGGCTAAAATAAAGATGGAACCAAATTATGGTGGCATACTTCATTGAATGGGAGGGTCACCTAATAAATAAACTTGTCACACATAGTGACATGTGTGCACTTCAAAATGATTAGACGATTGTTTAAAATATTGACCAATGAGGGTGCTGTGTCTTTAGAGAACCCCTGTTATGTTGTTTTTGACAGCATCTTGTGCATGTGCTATTTTTAGACATTTATGTGTAGGAATTTACAGGGTAAGTTCTGTAGATCAAGAACCAAAGGTCACCGCTCACAAACAGATCACAAATCGGTACACCAGTATAATCACGTGGTTAAAACCTTCAAAGAGGGAAATAGTCCATAGCTTGAGCCAACGCGACCACTTCAGGCAATTTATTAATATAAAAAGAAAAGTTACTTATGTTTCTCTCATAAACGGTTACCGGACAAATGACCCTCCATGCTCTTTAAATAGAGATCATGGACCAATCGGGTGTTAAGCCACGGATCAAGTGTCATTAATACCGAGGTGAGAGATAACCGTCGGATCACTACAAATTGTGATCGTCGGATTATAAGTTACAAATGTGCATGGTAAAGAAACACACTTTACCTAACTCTACACTAGACTATGTTATTCTTAACTATTTCCTATGTGTCAGAATATCCTAACATCCCCCCTTAAGAACAACTTGGGATAGGATTGAAGGATTTACAAAGGTGACACAAAAGGAGCCTATTTCCTATGTGTCGAAATATCCTAACATCCCCCTTAAGAACAAATTGGGATAGGATTGAAGGATTTACAAAAGTGACACAATAGGAGAAGGAAGGAGGCATTAGAGCCTATCCCCCCTTAATGACAACTTTCCTGAACTCCAAGCATGGATCGAAGTTTGGTAAACTTTGCTTCTGTGAGAGCCTTTGTAAAGATATCGGCTACTTGATCATTGGTTGGACAGTACTGCACTTCAAGAACACGATCATGAATAAGCTTTCTGATGAAGTGTATGTGGAGTTCAATGTGTTTCATACGCTGATGCTGAACTGGATCTTTACATAGCTGAATGGCACTCTGATTATCACGCCAAAGTGTAGTGGATGTTGCTGATGGAGACCAAATTCAGACAGGATTTGACGAAGCCACATGGCTTCCTTGCTGGCTTCAACTGCACCACGATACTCTACTTCTGCTGAAGAAAGAGAGATGGCACTTTGTTTCTTACAAGACCATGTAATAGGTCCTGAACCAAGAGTGAACACATATCCTACAGTAGACTTTCGATCATCAGGGTCACGAACCCAATCAGAATCAGTGAAACCAATCAACAATGGAGATGCTCCTGCATTGCAATGAATCCCGAACTGAACTATACCTCGAATATATTGAAGTATTCTTTTAGCTACTTTCTAGTGACTTTCATGAGGTTGGTGCATAAACTGAGCGACAAGACAAACGACAAAGGAAAGGTCAGGACGGGTATGGGTTAGATACAAAAGTTTACCAACAAGTTGACGATATAAGGTAGCATCAACTTCAGGGGTAGTACAAGTGACTAAAAACTTGACTCCAGACTGAAAGGGAGAAGGGGCTGCCTTACAGTCTTCCATGTGAAAGTGGTGTAGAAGATCACAGGCATACTTGGACTGAGAGAGGGTAATGCCTTCCTTGGATTGCAAGACTTGAAGACCAAGGAAATAATGCAAGTGTCCTAAGTGTGTCATTTCAAACTTCTTTTTGAGGCTAGACTTCACATGGTTTAGATGGTTTGGATCACTAACAGTAAGGATAAGATCATCAACATAAAGAACAAGAATGGTGAAGGACTTACCCACTTTCTTGGTGTAGACAGTGTTGTCAGAATGACACCTAGAAAAGCCATTATCTAATAGAAATCTATCCATTTTGGCATACCAAGCCCGAGGAGCTTGTTTGAGACCGTAGAGAGACTTCCGAAGGCGACAAACAAGGCTAGAGTCTTTTTGGATAAAGCCAGGGGGTTGTTCCATGTAGATTTCTTCATGCAAGTCTCCATGTAAGAAGGCAGATTTAACATCCATTTGATGGACTTCCCATTTAAAGGAGGCAGCAAGGGAAAGAACAAGGCAGATAGAATTCATTTTGGCAACAGGGGAGAAGGTTTCAGTATAGTCAATGCCTTCAACTTGTGAAAATCCTTTAGCGGCAAGACGAGCTTTATGTCTATCCACTTTTCCATCTGGTCCAAACTTTGTTTTGTAAACCCATCTGCATCTGACAATTTTTCTTCCTTTTGGAAGAGGAACAAGATCCCAAGTATTGTTTGCCAATAAGGAACGATACTCTTCATTCATAGCTTCATCCCAATCTGGATGACCGAAGGCTTCTTCAAAGGTTTCTGGATCAAGTTTTTCTGGAACTTGAGCCAATAAGGAAGAGGCTCTTTCGAACTGAGAACGTGTACGTCGTCGATCGGCAAGGTCACCTGCAAGAGAACCTGCTGCATCCCGAGTAGAGCAGACCCATCTTGGAAGCGGTGGAGTATAAGGAACAATTTCAAGAGGTGGAGGAGGATTGTCATCCTCGCTGTCATCATCTGAACTAGAAGGAATGCTATTAAAAATAGAAGAGAGAGAGAGAGGTGGCACATATGCCGAATCAGGCTCGCAGGCCAAAGGTGGCACACCCGCCGAACTAGGCTCGTAGGCCGATATATTTTCATCAAACTTTACATCTCTTCTAATGATTATATTTTTGGATTTTGGTTGAAGAAGTCTATATCCTTTGACATCTTCAGAATATCCAACAAAAATACATTTTTCACTCTTAGGTTCTAAGGCTTTATGTTTCGTATCTGGAATATGGGCCCAAGCATCACTTCCAAAAACACGAAAGTGACTTACATCTGGTTTGATTGAGCTCCAAGCTTCTTCTGGAGTTATATTCTTTAAAAACTTTTAGGAGTGCGATTTACTATGTAATTTGCACAGTTAATGGCTTCTGCCTAAAAATTAAGACCAAGTCCTTTAGATTGAAGCATACAATTAGCCATTTCTTTTAAGGTACGATTCTTCCTTTCAACTACACCATTTTGTTGTGGAGTATATGGAACAATATGTTGCAATTGAATGCCATGCTCAGTGCAGAAGTTGATAAATTTGTTGTTAACATATTCTCCTCCATTTTCTGGTCCTAACTTAAGAATTTGATGTTAAGATTGTTTCTCAACAAAGGCCTTAAAGGCCAAGAACATGTTAAAAACTTCACTCTTGAGTTTTAAGAAGTATACCCAAGTGCGTCTGGAAAAATGATCAATGAAAGTTAAGAAGTACTTGCAACCAGAGAAAGAAACAACAGGAAGTGGACCACATAAATCACTGTGCACAAGTTGCAAAGGTGCTGAAGCGTGCTGAGAGGCACGTTTGTCAAAACTATCTCGATGATGTTTTCCGAGTACACATCCGGAGCAAACACCATCTCAGCAAGATACCATAGGAAGACCCGTCACCATATTTTCCTTACATAGAGTTTGAAGAGAGCGATAGTTTAAGTGACCAAATCGCTCATGACAAAGTTTGCTCACTTCATCATTGTGAGCAACAAAAACGGAGGGAAAGACGTGATGACCCAAAGTTGTCAAACTTATACAACCTTGTGGAATCGTCAACAATGCCAGTAGCTAAAATGTCTAAAATATGTTTAGGATCTTTGAGGTCCTTGATTACAACATCATGAGGTGAGAATTCTACTATTTTCCCTTCACCTGAATGAGTTATCTGATAAACAAAGAGAAGGTTGCATGACAAGGTAGGAACACATAGTACATCATTAAACTGACCATTATCTAGATGAATGGTTCCATATCCTACAACACTAAGAGATCTATCATCACCAACATAAATATGTTTGGTGTTACAATCATTTAAAGAAGAAAACATGGCTTTATTTTTGGCCATGTGATAAGAAGCTCCATAATCAATGAGCCACTCATGAGAATGAGAAGAGGAAGATACATTTAATGCATAACCAGATCTTGATGCTTGACAACCACAAGCAGAAAGTGCCATTCCTAAAGATGAAGGTGAAGAGTGCTCCAAATTGATGTTGTGCTTCTTCATTGCTGCTTCTAAGGCTTCCATCTTCTTAAAACATTTGGACTCTAAATGGCCATCACGATTGCAAAAGTTGCAATGTCTATCTGTCTTCTTTCCTTTGTTTTTATATGCCTTATCATTTTGGTGAGTTGCTTTTTTAGTTTGTGGTTGAAATTGCTTAGGACCCTTGTTTGGTTTCGGGCCATACTTTTTAAGATACTGCTTCTTGGGATTCTTTTGATATGATTGCTGTTGGGCTGTTAAGGATTTCTTAGAAGCATTTCCAGAAGTGATAAGACCAAGGTATAAGAGTTTTTCTTGTTCTCTTATCAAAGAATCGCAAAAGGCATCAAAAGAGGGGTTCTTGTAGGCGGTTCCTGAAGAAATGATGGCTTCTCTAGTGGAATGGAAGGCAGAAACAAATATAGAGTATGCAGGGCCAAGCTTAGCAAGAATGCAATAAATGAGGCTACCATTTTGTAATATCCCCAAAGGGAAATAACCAGTAATACACAGAAATATGCCAGACAGATATAGAAAATACAATGCTGGAACCAGATCATGGAACAAGTACACATAGAATGCCAGAAAACTAAGCCATTTTATTAATCTGAAAGTACATAGAGAGGAGTACAAGATAACCAGAATGAGTGCACCTATCCTTGCCCTAGGCAAGTGGAGACCCTCTCAGAACAAATGATGGCTGCAAATAAGGACAGCGTCCTAGCTGGCTGAAGAGCTACTATTAAGAGTTGCTGCTGGAATGCAATGGAACTATGAGCTGAAGACTAGAAGGTGGCTGATATCAGTCCTCCAAACCCTCACCAATAAAAACGCTGTCTCTGCTAGTGACAGCGCAGAAACAGATGGAGTGCTGGTCACAAAACCTCCAGATGAATAGATCAACTCCTCAAGACTAGGAATGCTGGAAAACGCTGTCAAGCCCCACTCACATGCTCCTGCTCATCAGATCAGCGTCCTCCCTGATGGATCTGCGTCCTATATGCTCAGATCTACTGGATCTGAAGCCTCCAATCCAGAACTGCGTCCTATCCCTCCAGATCTGCGTCCTCCTAGATCAGATCTACTGTTATCTCTTCAGATCTATGATGGATCTGCCAATATCTCCTCAGATCTGCAACCTCCAAGGCTGGATCTGGTGTTATCTCTTCAGATCTAGGCTGAAACTGCCAATATCTCCTCAGATCTGCAATCTCCCAGGCTGGATCTAATGCTACCTCTCCAGATCTGCACCCTACAGAACTAGATCTACAAATATCTCCTCAGATCTGCAATCTCCAAGGCTGGATCTGCCAATGTGTCTTCAGAACTGCGTCCTTCTCTCCCCTGGAACAACGTCCTCTCTCTAAGTCTGATCTGCGTCCTTTCTTCCCCTGGAACAGCGTCCTTCCTCCCAGATCTAAACTGCGTCCTTCCTCCCCTTGAAACAGCGTCCTACCACTAAGATCTGCGCAGTCACCAGAAGGGCTTCCTCCTCTCTAAATCTGCACCAGAAAACTGCTGCTACTTGCCACTGAAACTGAAAGATGAAGCTCAGAAAATAACCTTACCAGGGCAGGCACTCGAAGTCCCCCGAGGCTAAGGGTGATACCAGAAATAACCTTACCAGGGCAGGCACTCGAAGTCCCCCGAGGCTAAGGGTGAGATCTCCGACCGGAGACACTCGGTTGCACTAAACAGTGCTGCAGACCGACTAAACAACCGGCGTGCTGAAGCAGACATAAGTCTAGCTCTCAATATCAATATCAAATCATGCATGTCCAAATGAGGTGAGAACCCCACCTTTTATAATGCTAAACTCCCTCCAAAACCTTAACTGCGTCCTTCACTCTCCTTGGCCTGCGCAGTTAACCTTGGGTCAGCCCGATGCCTCCCCATCATACTCATGTGGACCCCCAAGGCCCCCTCTCTAAGTTATAACGTCCATCAACTAGGAAAAGAACACTTTATTTATAAAGTGAGGTGACTAAAGTGAGGTGACCCCTCTTATTTCTCACTTTATTTATTACTTCTAGCTAAAGCGGCAAAATTAAACAAAAATGAAATATTCCAATTAGCAAAGCTAATTGGGAATATTACACATTTTCCTTTTTGATCTTACATCCTTCTAAAAGAATTCGAATGGTCTTGAATTTGGACAAAAATTCTTCAATGGAGGAGAAATTATTGGGGTCCAAAGTAAGCAACTCATTTTCAAGCTGGTGGGACCTGATTTGATTTTGAATGCCAAAAACAGTTTTTAGCTTTTCCAGGGCTTCATCAGGGGTGTCAATGTCAAGGATATGAAATCGAAGATCTTGAGCAATGGACATTCCTATCAACCCTCGTGCTTGATCTTGTTTATTTTCCCATTTAACAGCTTTATCATCATCGGAAGGTTTAGTTTCTTGTCCTGTAGCTATTCTATAAAGCCCTTTACTTCTAAGTATATCTAACATGTGAGGTAGCCATTGAAAATAATTGGTGCTGTTAAGAATAATCGGGCATGCACTTTCCATTTTTAAAAAAAACTGAAGCTGCGAAAAGCTGAACTAACTGCTCCAATGGAAAGATCTCGAAAAATTAGGCCGTTTAAAAAAAAACGGCTCCCGGATGAAGAAGTTATGCCTTTTTAAAAAAAACGAGTTGAAGATGCTGAATAGTTACGGGAACAGGATGAAGTGCGGCTTTTTAAAAATAAAATAAAATTCCGCCCCTTTGAACAAAAACTTTTTACAAAAGAAGCTTGAGAAGGAGACTTGAACCCAAGACCTCTATTCTCATAAACTAACCCCTCACCAAGTGAGATAGTAAAAGGATCATGTTATTGTTTGAAAGTAGGAAGGGGGGTGGTGGAACAGTCCATGGCCTGAGCCAACGCGGCCACTTCAGGCAATTTATTAATATAAAAAGAAAAGTTACATATATTTATCTCATAAACGGTTACCGGACAAATGACCCTCCATGCTCTTTAAATAGAGATCATGGACCAATCGGGTGTTAAGCCATGGATCAAGTGTTGTTAATACCGAGGTGAGAGATAACCGTCGGATTACTACAAATCGTGACTGTCGGATTATAAGTTACAAATGTACATGGTAAAGAAACACACTTTACCTAACTCTACACTAGACTAAGTTATTCTTAACTATTTCCTATCTGTCGGAATATCCTAACATTATGACCATCCAACCTTGTGCTGTCTCATTTAATTAGCTGTATTTTTGTAGGAAAAATGGCCAACTTGGCATGTGTTTGATAAAAATTGCACTTGAACAATTTGTGAGATTTAATAATGGCTTCTAGCTTTTTATCAAGAACGTTAAAACCTTTGCATAGAAACATGCCTTGGAAATTCCATCTCACAATCAACTCAACTTATTGTGCAGTTAACTAATCCTTAATTTAAAGGCTTGGACACATTTCGATTTTTGAAAACATCACTATGTGAAACTTGTTTATTCTAATTGTAAACAAATCTATGTTTTTGTTTTGTTTTGAAATTCAATATTTGCTTTGTGTAGTAGGAAAAGTTATTCTTTATTAAGTAGAGAGATGAAAATCGTATTTTTGTTCTGGTTCTGTGAATTTCAATATTTGTAAGTGTGTGGGCGGGGGGGGTGGAGGGCGGGGGAAACAGTCCACGGCCTGAGCCAATGCGGCCACTTCAGACAATTTATTAATATAAAAAGAAAAGTTACATATGTTTCTCTCATAAACGGTTACCGGACAAATGACCCTCCATGCTCTTTAAATAGAGATCATGGATCAATCGGGTGTTAAGCCATGGATCAAGTGTCATTAATACCGAGGTGAGAGATAACCGTCGGATCACTACAAATCGTGACCGTCGGATTATAAGTTACAAATGTACATGGTAAAGAAACACACTTTACCTAACTCTACACTAGGCTAAGTTAGTCTTAACTATTTCCTATGTGTCGGAATATCCTAACATTATGGCCATCCAACCTTGTGCTGTCTCATTTAATTAGCTGTATTTTTGTAGGAAAAATGTCCAACTTGGCATGTGTTTGATAAAAATTGTACTTGAACAATTTGTGAGATTTAATAATGGCTTCTAGCTTTTTATCAAGAACGTTAAAACCTTTGCATATAAACATGCCTTGGAAATTCCATCTCACAATGAACTCAACTTATTGTGCAGTTACTTGATCCTTAATTTAAAGGCTTGGACACATTTCGATTTTTGAAAACATCACTGTGTGAAACTTGTTTATTCTAATTGTAAACAAATCTATGTTTTCGTTTTGTTTTGAAATTCAATATTTGCTTTGTGTAGTATGAAAAGTTATTCTTTATTAAGTAGAGAGATGAAACTCTTATTTTTGTTCTGGTTCTGTGAACTTCAATATCTGTAAGTGTGTATTATAATTCTTTTTAAATATTTGTATGTATTTCATACATGTTTCATTGCATTTTGGAAAACATATTTCCAGCATTCCTGTCAAAGCAAAACTTTAGCATCTTGCAAACCCAGACAAGTATGTATCCCGATTCCCATGTTCTCCATAACTGGTACTGTTGTACCTGCTTTTGACCCATTACAAGGTGACTCAAATATCCATTTACGTTTACTGCATGATCCTACTATTTTTTAAATTGCAATGATGTCCCTATCCTGTTTCATTGGGGTTGTTTTCCAAAACATAGCTGAAGATGTATTAGAGAAGTCTAAGCGTTTGTAATCTAATTTAGAAGGGGGTTTTCTAGTAAGCTTATTTGACACTTGCCTTCATGTCTCAAGGTGTACAGTGGAACTAGAGGCTGAAGATGTCGAGACCTGTGGCATTGGTTTTTGTATTAGTGCTACTAATACTTACATCTCAATTTGAATGGAACCAACAGTTTGTCAATGAAGCAGAGCCAAGTCTAGCGCTTTCTAAACAACAACAGATTTCACACAAGCAGGAACTTATCAAGGAGCAGGTGAATTATCTGATGGTTCCATTGCAATTGTAAAGTTTCAATTTCATAAATAGTGTCTCCTTGCATTAATACATACTCTAACCCAATCTGTTTGTTATATATTGCATGTACTGTACATATTGAAATTTGATATGCCTATAATTAGATCTCAGTGTCCATGACTAGACTTCCTGGTTCATTTATTGTTTTCGAGCATTAGCCTTCACTCTCTTAATTTCCAATTATGCATATGGCTACTCTGTCGCACCACGAAAAAGTATGCGAAATGATCAAAGATATAGAAGGAATGTCCAGGTGAATTAAACCACCTGGAACAATATCTAGAAATAAAATTTCATCAGTCAAACTGGAAATCAAATTTGGAAGGAAATAAATTCGGAACCTAAATTTGTGTTCGTCTTGATGCTACCATAAATCTGTCAAATCCCTGTAAAACTTATTCAACAAATATAAGGCACAATATTCATGCATATATTTTGAGCATCTGGTCTTAAGGCATAATTCCAGAATAAAATGTACAAATAAGTAAACACAAATATCTATGTACACTTGGGGCAGTTTCAAATCTGGTTCCATTTAACGACCCTTTGCTGTCAATAAAACATTTATAGCAACAGAGAAACCTTGCTGCAAATGGAAAGGGAAGCATTGCATCCCCCGTAGGGGAGCATATACTATTTCACTTTTGTTGGACTGTGAGACTAATGCTAATGAGGGGATATATATATATATATATATATATATATATATATATATATATATGAGGAGATGGCTTGTGCTAGGTCTACAGAATTTATGGCTGAATTGACATTGCAGTGTGATATGTTGTTGGCAATCTTGTCAATTGGGTGTGTTGCCGCCTAAACCCACACCTAAGGTTAGCGTGGAGAAAATCCCTAATTCCACTTGGTGTGGCCTTGGGGGCAAGCTGTAAGTTGGGGCTTGTTAGCTCCCCGTAATTTCAGCAGATTGGTGAGACTAAAACTGCGGAGAGAACATTGGAACCACTTTGGGATTCTAGGATCTAGCCCTCCTGAATCTAGAGAGGGATCTCTCTATAAGTGCAAAGATTGATTTATCTTTAAGGCTTTTATGTGTGATATTAGGCTAGTTATTAAGAACAGGGTTTTTGTTTGGTTTTGGATGGTTGAGCATGATTTTTAGTTGAGTGGAAAGTCCTAAAATGAAAGAGTTCCAAAGGAGTGAAGGTATAAGCAAGCATAACAAGATTTGGCTGATAGGATAGATATGACGCTGGTTTTTAGTCCATTGGGCTATGGAGTCATAAAAGGTTTTAATTGTGCAACAATTTCAAGAGTGGTCCAAGGGGCAAGTCATCTATATCACAAGATCTTTTAGATAAAATGATGGAATGGAACAATAAAAGTGTCGAAGGGGTGGAAAAAGACAATAATTTCAACTAGGATTTATCAGTCTTTCCAAACAAGAAAAGCCTTTTAAGTAATTGTTTAAAACCAACCAAAGGACAGGGCTAACAATAGACTTCTTTGGACAAGCTTGTATTAAAGCTAACTTAATAGACAAACAATCCAGTAATCCACATAATTACTTTCAGAAGGGATGAAAACACATAAGAAAACAAAGTGCAGCCTAAGATCAGATAAGATACTTTTAAATCTAAACTGCTTTCAGCATACTCTTAGGGAAACTTTCAGAATTACCTTTGGAGAAAGAAACTAGAAGACAGGGCAAACCATAAACTTTTCTAGTCTAACTTTACTGAGTATATAATGAAAATATCATTCAAGAACTTCCTTTCAAGCTTTGCACATCAAGACACGGGCAAACCAACATTCCTTGATAATGTTTACACTTAACTTAAGTCATTCTTAAACACACAATTTGGAGGAAAACATAAAGATAAAACTTATCAGTCAGAGAAGAGTACTGTAAACAATAAATTCTAACTCTGTGCTTGCTGTTCTTTATCAAAGAATAAGTGGACAAAATGGCATACATGAAAGGAAAACAATAACACAGAAAGAAGTACTTCACCAGTGATATAGACCAGGATCCCAAGAATCAGCTTGTATATTGATGTCAATCCAGTTACAAACTTCAAGTCCAATGTTTCAGTTCAGCAATCATATTCTCTTCTCAGCCTAACTTATTTGATTACAAACAGAGCTTCAAGAGCCTCTGAACACTATTTACATGTAGAAAGTTTCGAGCACAAGTATTATATCAAAGTTCAGCAACCAACCCTTTACAATGAGCTCCTCAATAAGATTTTATAGGAAAATGAGGAGATGGAAATATTTCTAGGGTTCAGGTATCATTAATTCTACAGTTAATGCAATTCTTTGCCTTGAAAACCATGCAAGGCATAAGGCAGGAAAACATTTGATTTATATCTCTGTTTCATAACTCTGTTTTGCTTTCGAGGCTTAGTGGATTAAAAGATTTGACTTTAAGGCTATTTCTTATCCTTGTAATAACTCTGTTGACAGTTTGTAATAAGTTTCTTTGATTTGAAATAACTATTCAGCTGTCTTTATGCTAATATCTTCTGTTCTGTCAATAATTTGGCCTCCTTTGAATGCTTTGAGGCTGCAGGTGGCTTTTGGTAGCTGAGAGGATTCAATTAGCCTCTGATGTGGCAGTGGAGGCTTCTCGGACTGATAGATATTATTGTTTTTCTTTAAACACTGCTAATTTGTTTTTGATCTGTGTATTAGGCATAATTAGGCCTAATTTCTGTCTTTTGTTCTTCAAACTGTGTTTAATTGAATGGATTAGGCTTCAGATAGTCGGTTTAGTGTCGTAATCCCTCAAAACTATGTTTAACAATCTTCAAACATGTTTCTGCTTTGATTTCATGCTGTCCAACTGATACTCTTTGTTTATTTAAGTTTTGTTGTGTCTTGTTGATGTGCAAGCGTTACAGAGTTTTTATAAAGGCGTTAGTGCTCATGAGGCACTGATGAACTTTGATGGGAAACCTTGTAGGCTGATCTCCTTCACGCATAAAGGCCTGGGGGATCGTCATCCCCGACCTTCAATTTTCTTTAAAAATAATTGAAAAACCTTTAAAACCTGCACAACAAAGAAAAATTAGAAAAAATCTTGTGGGGAAGGGTTCAGACTGCTTCAGAAGTTTAGGTTTGATTGTGATCGTTGGATGAAAGCATCCAATGGTGAGGATTGCTCGCGGGGGTCAGATAGGGAGGCAGTGGATCAATGGTGCAGGAGATTAAGTTCAGGCCGTTGATCTTATAATGTAGAATGGCAACATTATAGTAAAATAGACGAAAAATGCAAAGGAAAATGGGTAAAAAACCTTTGGCGGAGGAATAAAGGTTAAAACGAAATTCGGGGTTTCAGAATAATTCTAGGCCGTCGGATGAGATCGGCCACAGAGATCAACGGCGGAGGTTGATCGATGAAGTCCTTTGGAGGATGGGTGGAGGGCGATGAACTAATGGCGAGGTTAAACGTGAGCCGTTAGATCTCAGAGATCAACGGCGGAGATCTATTACGAAAAAATGCAAGGGGAATGGGAATGGTGGTTTCGGCTGAAGAAACCACCGGTTTCGCGCGACGCAAAGGGGGAAAGGCGGTATTGCCTTTTTGAACGCGATATGTGTTTCTAGCTGACACGTGGCTTTTTGAAACTGCCCATATCGCGTAACTTTGAAAAATTAACCTTCGGGCTTAAAATCACGTGAAACCGCACGCTGGCCGTTAGATCTGGGGTCTTAGATCGGACGGTTGTGAGGAGAGCGCGATGGAGAATAGATGCACAGATGATAAAAGGTGGGGCGGGGTCAAGGCGGTTTTAATCTGGACCGTCAGATCAGGGAATGGACGACGGAGATTTAATTTGGGGAAAGGTAAGACCCAAAGGAGTTGGGCCTATCGGGTTAAATATGGACCGTTGGATGAAATAGATCAACGGCTCAGATTTAATCTTGGGGTTAAATGAATAAAATATGAGGCGAGGGTCGGGCGGAGAATGGGTCATTGTGGGCCGTTGATTTGCAGAGATCAACGGCTGGTATTCACAGAAAAGCATTACATAGTGGTGTTTTATGAAAATATCAAAGGGCGAGGGTTCGAATCTGGACCGTCGGATCTATGACATGGACAACCCAGATCCAATCGCGAGATCACCAATCGGCGGGGAGAGAGGAAAGGCGCAGGGAAAAATAGTGATGCGATTATATGTGGACCGTCAGATCTTTGGAGAGATCGACGGTTAGAAATGCATTTGCGGGACAAAAGCGGAGGAAAGTGGGCGAAGGGTGATTGGACGTGAGCGGTTGGATCTCATGAGGAGATCAACGGCGGGGAATAAATCGGGAATCAGTGATCGGAGGAAGGCCGATGTGATGGTATGAATGTTTTTTGGGATGCAATTGGCACTGGGCCGTTGATTTGTTTAAAGGATCAATGGTGGAGAATGCGGCGGGGGTCCATAGAATAAAAACTCAATCGCATCGGGGCTTTTCTTTAAACAAAAGAAACGCGCCCATCGCAAATCTCCGATTGCGATTAGTGCTCAGGACTTAACGCTTGGTCTTGGGCGCGTGTTATATGGTGGGGAAGTGGTTGGGGGTTTTAACCAAAAGGGGCTCATCGGAATCGGAAAAAAGGAAGGGGCTTTTCAAATGCGCCCAATGAATATGCGCGATGTGAGATTTCATTGATCGTTGATCGGTTTTAGATCAACGGTTGGTTTTCGTTAAAATAACGAACCGTCGGACTTAATGAAAAAGTCGGGTTTTTACAAAATACAAAGGAAAACAAAGGTTTTTGAGGGTTTAGTAGAAGGGTTTAGGATCTTTTAAGCGCCCGGTTGCGGGTCTTAAGGTCCTATGAAGCGGAGGTTTATGAAAGTTAAGCCCTCGGGGGCTAAAACTTTATATAATAAAAAGACTGTCTTTTGGCTTTTTAAAATAGAGTTTTTAAGGGAAAATGAGGGTTTCGGTAGAGGAAAGAAGGCTTTTTTTAAAACCAATGGAAGGAGACCAAATGATTTTAAAAGGGTGTTGAAGTGATTTTGAAGGTTAAAATGATGAAAATGGAGGAATTTTTATGAGGAAAAGGGGATAAAAATGAAGGTGAATAATGAGTGAAAAGAGGGATAAAATGAAAGGGAAAAGTGGGTTTTTAGCAGTCTTTCCTTTGGTAAATAGCAGATGTTTCAGAATTTTCAAGAGGGAAACAGCAGTGAAGATTAATCAAAGGATAAAATATCTTCACAAGACTTCAAGAACTAATCAATTTGGCAATAAAATTGTTTCTTGAAGGCTTAAAACATGATTTAGCCACCATTTGATATGACAAATTTTATAGGTGGCTAATAGGGCTGTCACCCAATTCCCAACTCAATCCCCATCTCCCCCATCTAGGTTCGCTCCTAGTTGAAGCCAAGGGGGTTAGACCTTAAAGGAAACTAAGGCTTGATTAGTCTAAGCTAAACAAGTTCTAGGATTTCAGATGCATTAAACCAATTTACAATTCCCTCCAAACCATCGCGTGTGCTTCCAAATAAATGCTTTCACAAGTATTTGGGCATCCATGTGCTTCAGCATAAGAAATAAGCTTGCAAGTACATCACATATCATTCATGCAAACATATATAAGATCACTAAAGCAATACAAGGATATGATCAATTTAGAGACCAATGTCAATAATCCAAATAGACGCTTAAAAGTAAAGTACTTGAAAAAGCAAAGGCTTGAAAGTAAAGCACTTAGAAAAAGATTGCCTGAAATGAAATGCTTTTGAGATTGTAAACTAACTTGTATAATAAAAAACAATGATATCAAGTACACAAAGGTGAAATGTAAAGTATAATGGATTGCCTCTTAGTTAATTTAATTAATCCTAATCTAGAGCAAGCTTCAATCAACTCCGGTCCCCAGACCTCACTCTCGCCCAGGCCCTGGTCTCAGAGTGAGGAGTCAATAGGGGTGGAAGGTCTCTATTATTTAATACAACCAACTTATGTTGGAGGTAAGTTTCTTCTAAGTGCAAAGAATTCAAATCTAAATAAAATTAGTAAGTTAAGAAGCTAAACCAAATTAATTGCTCAAAGGAAAAGAAATGATTTGCAATTGCCTAAACTAGTGATAGCAATGCCTCAATAGAAAAGAGATGCCTTGAAAAGGAACAATGACAAATTGTAAGGAAAAATAGGCAAATGGAACTGCAAATGAAGCAAAATATGAATAAATGGCTAAGTATTAGGAAAAATAAATGCTTGACATAAATTAGACTAGTTCATGAAATTTATCCAAATGTTTAACCTGTAAAAGTTTAGAGAATGTGAACCAATTTGTATGAAATGAAAGCAAAAGGGAATGAAATTTGAAAGTGATTAATGTTAATCTAAACTATTTTAGTGTTAAAGCAATGAACAAACCAATCAATCAAACAATGAAGGTGTTTTCCAAATTGAGAAGAGTGGGATGCCAAGGGGAGAAAGTCCCCAAGCTCGCAAGAGAAAATATGATTTTATTAGAGTTGAGTCTCTCTTGTTGGGTGAGGGATGTAGAAGGTGCCTTTGAGAGATTTACAAAATGTTCCCCCAAAGGGGAAAAATACCTCTTCCTAGTTTGTAAATGAGTTACAAATTAGCAACTTTTTTTTGAGAAGGGCTCAGAAGAATCTAGAAAAATTTGACTACAATTAAGAACAAATGGCCTAATGATATGATACAATCCCAAAGGATGAATGTTTCCAATAAATAAAGGGGATTGAACACTCCTTGAGAAGAATTACAAATCTGTCCCTAATGATAAGACTTTAACCCTTTATGTACGCCCAAAAGGGGACTTTGAAGTCTGTCCCAAAAAGAAAACAAATATCAGTCCCAAAAGAGACCAATTCTACCAATGCTCTACAAGGGAATTTGGCCCTTTTGAATGGACAAATTTTGTCAAATAAAGCTGAACTGAAAGTTGGCCTCCAAGAGGAAATTTGGGGCCACCTTAAAGTATAACAACAATGAAGTAATCCTTGTCCTTGATTCTTGAATTTGCCCAAAGAAGACATCCAAGAACAACAGTTAGAAATGGATTAAGGAATGCCTTCAAAAAAATTTCTAAAGTCTAGCATTGGTTAGCTTCAAGTGCAAATAAAACTAGTAAATAAATCCAACCAATGTCTACTTTATCTTGGCTAAGAAGACCAAGTGAACTTGCTTCCTCCTTAGACAAAAATGATCACTGTTGTGACCAACAATCCAAAAAGCCTTTTGCTTGATTTGTAGATAAAAGCACAAATGAAGTGACCAATATGTTGAGAATTTGGAGGGGCGGTGATTAATTCAAATTCTCTCCTTGATAAGTATTTGTGAGCTTACTTGATTTGCTTATGTCTTCTCTTCTTAGCTTATTTAGTCTCTCATCAAGTCAATTACCAAAATACAAGAGACACAAATTTAGGCTCTTCGAGCTAGGGCAAAACCTCTCCCTCTTGGAGACGAAAATCCACGAGAAATTCTTGTTATAGACTTTCAAATGACAAGTACCCTGACCATGACAGAGCCCTTGACTTTTGTACGCCTCTAAGACCTTGTCACTGCTTCTTTGACTCCTTAAGTTGATCCTTCTTTTCTTCACTGTCTTGCACCGTCCTGCACCTTTCTTGACTAGAACTAGAGAGCTTGGTCTCCACTTATATTCTTCCTTCTTTAAGATATCAACACCTTGTCATAAATTGACTAGTGCATACCTTGCTGACTAGTCTTCAATTTGTACATTGATCTTTACACGCCATGACTCCTTTTGCTAGACAGTTCACCCTTCTTTACATTATGTAGATATCCTTTACTTGTATTGTATCACTTTGTTGAGTAGACATACATTACTTTACACTTACTGTAATTCGGTCGCTTCCTGAGATTACCTTCCTGAGATTTGCACCAAAAATATAGTCCTGCAACTTCATATATATTATAGACCCTAATCCGAAATCCTTCTTTGCTGATTTGTCCCTCTTTACACCAGTACGCAGTCCTATTCTTGCATTTACTTCAGTCCTGAAATTCCTGCAACTTAGTCTGAAAATATCAGACAAGTCCAAATCTGTTACTCTGTTTTTCTGCGCAGAACCTATAGGGTATATATAGTTGTTTCCACCTGTAATTTAGCTGACCTGTCCATAAGCTATGAAGCTGACATGGTATATGTTTATAGAGCTGACTTGTAGGGCCTATATCCCAGCGTGAAGGAGGTTGACTTGAGGGCTATCTTGAGCCATTTCTCCATGGTTGAATGACAAGGTCTTGAAGCATATTTATCTGACTAGACTTCTTCATATACATGACTCCTAATTACATTTATAACTAGAAGACAAATCTGAATAGACATCAAGAAGAAGTCTATTGACCTATAATAAAACCTTGCTCATGAAACCCATGAAGCAAGCATAACAAAAATACATTTTATTATCTTTGTCTTCTTCTTTACATAAATACATAATTACATGGTCAATATGAAGACCGATCCTAGTTACACTTTTCAACACTCCCTCTTAACTAGGGAGGTATTCATACAGGTACATGGTCACTTTCAAACTGAAGAATCTCATCAGAAGAATCAGATTAGTAATCGCATCTGTATAGTGTCATATCAACCAACATTGTCTTAGTGCAAGGCTTTGACTAACAGCCCCATCTCTCAACGAGACAATGGGCTACAATGTTGGCGAGACACATGACTCATAAACACCATAGTCATTGTCTCTCGAAGGTACATACTCCACCTAGGTGTTCCCAGAGTATGACCTTCTTTGGACTATTCTTCTCTTGGGTAGCCAACCCTCAAAGAATATCGATTCCCGACTACTCTTATCTTGAATGCCCTATCACATTCTTAAAGAGTATCGAATGCCAAATGATTACCCAATCCTCCATTTTGTCTTCCCAAGTGAAGACTAGAATGCTGTGTCTACCCATTCTCTCCACATGGCCTTCATTGAGA
Organism: Pinus albicaulis; assembly: GCA_034641835.2. NCBI lineage: Eukaryota > Viridiplantae > Streptophyta > Pinopsida > Pinales > Pinaceae > Pinus > Pinus albicaulis. Next base: position 1,295,773,100 of record CM076572.1, on the reverse strand, counting down.
CTTATGGCCATTAGTCCTGGTCTAGTGCATGACACATGTATTAGAGAATCATATACGTCACTCCTTCTTAACTTAGGAAGGACATACTTCAAGTTTCTTCTAAACAAGAAACTTACCATCAGGCTCCCTCTCAACCAGAGACCTGCAGCAGCAATGGTGAGACACCCAACTGCTCATGAAGAATTCCTACTCTCGATGTCATGGATTTCGATATTGAGGAATCTTCAACCTTTGGCTTCATAGGGCACAAATCATCCATCACTTTCAGTCACAAGTCATGTCAACCATCAGAAAGTGATTCATTAATCTTTCTCATGTGGTCCACCTTTATGGCTTGCTGCTTTCCTTCGAACCATCTGCAAGGATCTTACATCCTTCCTCATGATTGGCAGCCCTGCATAAACTTATCCAGATAAACATATACATAATAACTTTTAAATCAAAAGTTACCTCAGTGATGATCGTTCACCATGACATCTTCCTTTAGGCATCGACATCCTCTATTCAGGTTGACACATCTCCTAAAGATATGACTTGTCAAGGGTCTTCTTCTTTACCAGACTTCTATCAGAGTCTACATATCCTCCCAGGAGATCTCTTAGTCACATCTTCTTGGCTTTCAGATGATAACCGCGTCTTGACATGGTTTTACTTCATGATCTCTTCCTTTCTTTCTCCACAAATATTCATTCCCAGGAACTTCCAATTTCCAATTCCTTGTTTGTATTCAACCACCTCATATTCCATATGAGGACATAGTATGTTGATTTCATCTGATAATGACAACTTGTGTGATGGAAGAGATCCTCCTTTCTCTGATCATACTTCTAAAGATAGAAGTCTTAGAAGTCCATTACCTGCAATCATAAGACATGATTTCACATCATCTAGTCTCAGCATATAACTATATATACCTCATACCTTTTCCCTTCATCCTGTAGCAATTTTACTAGAATGAAGAACTTCATTCCTTTGACCCGCCTCATCAATATGTCATCACATCCTAATCCCAGGATTCTGTAGCATAGAATTCTCGATGAAACCTTTCTGCTTTCTTTCTAACCAACAAATTCATAGAGAACTCCATTAGAAAGTGTCAGCACCTATTTCCATATTGATTATTGCATGATGACCCTTGATCTCGATGACTGTCTTCCATCAATGTTGTTATCAGTGAGGTTTCCAGGAGCTCCTTCTTCAAGTGCTCCTCCGATGCTTCTATAATGATGCTTTTAATATACATCGATTCCTATCATACTATTTTACAACCAACAAAAATCACTTAAAGAGAAAGATGATCTCAGTCATAGTAGAGATCTTTTGATTCTTCTTTCTTAGATTTCTTTGTATTAAGTTCTTCCCTTATATCTATGATATGGGCTTCTTCCTTTTTTCTCTTGTCCTTTTGAGATGTAGGACAGTCCCTTTTATAATGCCCAAGTTCATTACATACAAAGCAGTGTACTTTGTCCATACTTCTTTTATTATAAGAACTAAATTTTCCGAATCTTCCTTTCTTCCTGGACATGGCTGCAAAGGCTTGATTCCCTTCACTTGGTCTTGTATGAGCTTTGGCTTTCAATATTGTTTCCTCTATTTTACATAGAGACCATAGATCCTGGAATGGTGTTGCTTCTTTCTTCCCGTATAAGCTTGAAGTGAGGTTTTCCCCATTCTTCCGGTAGGGCATTCAACACCATTGTAGTCATATTAGTATCAAACATTACTTCTCCCAATTCCTACAGTTGGTCTCTTATTTCAAAATCCTCATAAAGTATGAAGTGATTCCTTCTTCTCTTGACAATTTAATTTTGTATAGTTCTTGTCTCAGAGAGATTGCTTCTCCTGCAGTACTCACAGAGAATAGCTCCACCAGTTTCTCATTTATTTCTTTTGCAGTTTTTAGTTTTGATACATAGGGTATGAGTGAGTTCTTAATGAAGTCTATGAGAATCCTCTAGGTTCTGATTTCTCCTTTCACGTGTTTGGCATGAGCTGGAGCATCTTCTTTTGAGGGTTGAATTGAAGATCCTTCGATGTAGCCCATAACTTCGTCTTCCATTAGATTCAAATCTGTCCTCTTCTTCCACGCACTAAAGTTTGACGACCCAACCAGTTTGTTGCTTTCTTTACAATAAGTCATTTTGACAGATTTAGATAAGATCATAGATACTTACTTGAGTAGGATGACTTCCTCCTTCTAGCAGCTTCTTTGATGATTATGAAGATAGGAACTCCTTAGATTGAGTTCTCCAATGTAGGTGTTCTTGAATCCTTGATGATAAAGGATGTCTTCAGAACCCTGATGTCTTCAAAGATGTTGGATAATGTTGGATGGAGCTTGATGATGTGTCTTCTAACAATGTCTTCAATATCATAAATCTTTGATGGCAAAGATCATCTCCTTGATGAGTGGATCCTGTGAAGGTCTTCTTGAGATGACTTGAGAATTTTCTTGCAAACTGATTTTTCTTTCCAAACTTTGACCTTGACTTAGAGAAATGGATTATTGTTCTTTAATCCTTGAGTGTCTCCTTGTCAGGTAGCCCTTATCTTCAACAGCTGAGCTCTGATACCATGTTGAGAATTTGGAGGGGCGGTGATTAGTTCAAATTCTCTCCTTGATAATTACTTGTTAGCTTTCTTGATTTGCTTATGCCTTTTCTTCTTAGCTTATTTAGTCTTTCATCAAGTCAATTACAAAAATACAAGAGACTCAAATTTAGGCTCTTCGAACGAGGGCAAAACCTCTCCCTCTTGGAGAGGAAAACCCATGAGAAATTATTTTTATAGACTTTCAAATGGCAAGTGCCATGACCATGACATAGACCCTTGACTTTTGTATGCCTCCAAGACCTTGTCACTGCTTCTTCCTTGACTCCTTAAGTTGATCCTTATTTTCTGCACCGTCTTGCAACGTCCTACACCTTTCTTCACCAGAACTAGAGAGCTCGGTCTCCACTTGTATTCTTCCTTCTTTAAGATATCAACACCTTGTCATAGATTGACTAGTGTACACCTTGCAGTTCTACATAACCTTGCTGGCTCGTCTTCAATCTGTACATTAATCTTTACTCGCCATGACTCCTTTTTTGGACAATTCACGCTTTTTACATTATGTAGATACCCTTTACTTGTATTGTATCACTTCATTGAGCAGACATACATTACTTTACACTTACTGTAATTCTGTCCCTTCCTGAGATTTGCACCAAAAACACAGTCCTGCAACTTCATATATATTACAGATCCTAATCTAAAATCCTTCTTTGCTGATCTGTCCCTCTTTACACCAGTACACAGTCCTATTCTCGCATTTACTTCAGTCCTGAAATTCCTGCAACTTAGTCCGAAAATCTCAGACAAGTCCAAATCTGTTACTCTGTTTTTCTGCGCAGAACCTATAGGGTATATATAGTTGTTGCCACTTGTAATTTAGCCAACCTGTCCATAGGTTATGAAGCCGACCTGTTATATGTTTACAGAGCTGACTTGTAGGGCTTATATTCCAGTGTGAAGGAGGTTGACTTGAGGGTTGTCTTGAGCCATTTCTCCATGGTTGAATGACAAGGTCTTGAAGCATATTTATTTGACTAGACTTCTTCATATACATGACTCCCTAAGTCACCTGACACGGGGACACAGGACACGATGGACATGCGGATTCGAGTGTCGAATTTGGGACACGGTGACCCCCAGAACATGACACGTCCGGGCACGTTATATATATATATATATATATATATATATATATATATATATATTAAAAATTAGATATTTCTTACACAAATTCATACAAATTCATTGATTCAAACATAGATCTTCATCTAGATGTAAGTTTTACAAAGATTTAAGATACATGATACATTGATACACATGGGGCCACGTGTCCCGAATACAGTGAAGACTTTTCTTTTGCTTAATGACGTGCGATTGGTATTCTAGTAACTCCAACCTCTGTCTATGTTTAAAAGACTAATAGTACTCTATTCAGAGGGTCTATTTTTCTCATTGAAAATAGAGACAACTGAATGTACTTTTGCAGGTGCAGATTCTCAAAGTGACACACCCCATGTGTGAGTGAGGTGTTGTATAGGTTGTGCCTTTGTTTTTAGTTCACACATTTCACTGATGCAAGTTTGAAATTTTTTTGTTGTAGATTTGTTAATGCATCGAGAGCATTTTTGTTCCTTGTTGATGGCCAAGCAGAGCTGCCTCAAGCATGCACAAAGTGAGAAATGAGAGGCCAAATACAAAGACATGCATGCACAAAGTGAGAAATGAGAGGCCAAACAACCTTTTTAAAAATTGTGGAGGGCTTTTCTCTGTCGGTCGTGTCCGCCGGATCGGGACACGACCGGAACATGCCGTGTCCTGTACGGACACAATCAGACATGATCCACTAGACATGAATCCGGCATAATCGTGTCTGATTCGCTGGATTCGGGACACGATGGCCCAGACCAGCGAATCTGGTTTCTTAGATGACTCCTAATTACATTTATAACTAGAAGACAAATCCTAATAGACATCAAGAAGAAGTCTATTGACCTATAATAAAACCTTGCTCATGAAACCCATGAAGCAAGGATAACAAAAATGCATTTTATTATCTTTGTCTTCTTCTTTACATAAATACATAATTACATAGTCAATATGAAGACCGATCCTAGTTACACTTTTCAACACAATAAAGCTTTAGATTTTAAATGATGGAAGGAAGAAGATATAAAAGCTTATCAAAACCCCCTTTGATCTTTCTGCTTTGAGTCGCTCTAGAGGGTCTTTGGCCTTTGAATTATGTGCTTCTTGTTGTCAATGGAGATGGCTAGTCTAGCAAAGGACGTTCCCAACTCCAATGCAATTGACAACCTGTTTCAATACAACCACAATCTTGCAAATCCAAATATTAGTGTCAATGGGAACTTGCCATATGATGGCAAAGTGGGATTTGTAGTTCAACCAAGAACATACAAACCCCAACTAGGCCTAGGATATGTGTAAGACCAAGGAAAACTACAAGTAATTGTAGCTTTCCCTCCCTAGACAAGAATTATCTAAGGCTATAAAACAAAATTTTTGTAAATGCAAGAAAAACTCAATGAAATAATACCATGTTACCTCATGCTACAAGGAGAAACAACATTAACCCAACTTGGTGATCCCCAAATACTATAACTTATTTATTACTAGAATCAAAAGAACTTTTAACAGAGTTACAACAAGCTTCTAACTTCCAACCATGTTTACAATAGAGCCCAATGGGTCTCTTTATACACAAATGGGAGAAGATCTCAATGAGAATGATCAATGCCAAGTGGAGCAAAGGTGATAATCTCAAGGAGCAAATCAAATTACATGTGGATAAAGGATTGTTGGAGTGAAGTGTCCTTTGACTGCTCAAGTTGTTCCTTGCTGGCCCGTGTGTACCTCCTTCAGTTCTATGCTGTCTCTTATGGCTGCCAAGTGTGGTTCGAGTGAGGTAAAGAGGTGGCAAACTCCCACTAAATTTTCAACCAAAAAAAACACTTGTGACACCTGGCACAAGTGTTACCCAAATGTTGCTGTGTATCTTCCTTGAGCTCGTGTGTAGACTACTGTAGGAGAAGCATGTGTGGACAAATGTGATGCGTGGGGAAGATGAGAGAGTTAACTCCTATTTGACTGCCATGTAACCCCCAAACAAGTGCCAACTCCTAGATGATGGAATTGGCATCTAAGATGAGTAAGTTAGGACCATGTTTCATGGGATTTGGTCCCCCAAAGAAGTTGTAGAATTCACCAATTTGCCCCTCCACTTGGCATTGACATTTGGCCTTCTTATGTGGCCTTCCACTTCACTCTTATCTTAGCTTTTGAATTCACTTGACTCGTGATGAATTTCTATGTCCATTTTTCTTTCTTTGACTTGGAGAGAATTTATTATTTTATCTCATTATTTAATTTTTGGGCAATTTATTTCCAATTTAACCACTAGAATTGGGAAAAGTGGGTTTTGAGGGGTTAGAAGTGATTTTTTGACCCCTAAAGTGTGTCCTAGAAGAATGTTAAGGTAGAGAGGATGAATTTTGAGTACTCATACACCCTCAACATATTTTGTCATCACTTATTTACCTTTTACATAAGGATTAATTAAAAAAGTCTCGTCCTGCGGGAAATTTTAGTTAAATTCCGCAAAAATTTATAGATGACCTAGCATGGTAAAATACACCGACTCTAGACACTAGGACAGACCCAAGGCTCCACCATCAAGCCGCACTCTAGCTTCGGGGTATCTATGAGTGAAAAAACTCATCTAGTTTTTGGTTGTTAAAAAACGCCGATAATTAGCTATGTGAAAAAAACACTCTAGAGCAGACTCACTTCATGACAATGTCCCAAGTTGCCTATGCCTGTTACAATGTTTTTTTAATCATGCTAGCGACATTTTTTGTAGAAAAGCCACGAAATTATGATTTGCTAATATGAACAATTTGAAATAAAATGTCTTCTCACATAAACACAAAATTTCTCTAATAGATGTAGCGAAATAAGAACATAAATCAAAACACAATTACACAATTCAACAGCACACAATTGTCTAGGGAACCCAACTGGGAAAACGCTCTACTTGTTATTGAGAATTTTATTGAAGAAGGTTGAACAATGGATCCTTTACAATACAATAAAGTTTCATTAGAGAAAAATCATGTTCTCTCTGCTCACACTAAGCCGAAACACCCTTGCTTGCACCTTGATCCCTACTTCCTAACCCAAGGAACTCGTCCTTCTTAAAATTCCCACAAGCCTCACCTAGGCTTGTTCTCTTTCTCTCACAAGCTCCACACACAAACTCATGCTTCCTATTGCTTGGTCTCACCAACTTTTGCTCAACAAAATAATGATTAACTTGTGCCTTTGTTCCTCCTTTTAAAGGCAATTTGAATGGTTAAAATTAGTGAGCTCTATATTAGGTAAATCGAACTGGTGGTTCACAAGTTAACGGGCTCACTGCTCGTGTTAACTCGTCCTTCTAAATTTTAGGAGGCAAACTCAAACTCTTGGTCTTGTTCCCAATACAACTCACACTAGAAGACAAATAACTTGACCTTCTATTTTAACACATTGGTTAACTGCTTCATAACTCATCCTGGACTTCGAGCATGCCAAAGAAGAAACTTGTTCTGGCTCCTACGATTAAGGCACAAATCAAGGAATCTCTTTTCTCGCTAATATTTTCAACACTCCCTCTTAGCGAGGAAGGTGTTCCTGGAAGAGTCTATCCACCTGGATATGTCTCCAACATTACCACATTCTTTGCTGCTGCAACTGCTCTTTTTGAACTAGAAGACTTCCTTGCTTTCTTCTGTGGATCCTGCTTTGAAGACCTGTTCTTTCCCACCATGCTCTGTGAGTCCACCACTTTAGTCATAAGTGACATGTACCTTGTGTATCTCGGTGTCTGATTCTTGATGTTGGGAGACTCAACTCGCTTCTGATCTCCCTTAATTAAATCCTCTGCCCTCTTGGTTCAAACTCTCCCTATATTGGGAGTCTTTGACTGAGTGGCTAGCTCCACTCATCCTAGGCTATGGTCCTCATCATCATCATCCTGCTGGTCAGCCCAACTGGCAACTAGCTTAACCTAAAACTTAGATACTGGCTGAGGCTCCATCTTGAGAGCTCTATCCTGCTCTTGCTCAACCTCCACTTGTCTACTCTGAGCACCCCTTGCCTTGTTTCTCAAGGCTGCACTTGTCTCTACCTACAAATTGTAGAAATTCTTCACCCTCACACCTATCTGCTTCTTACATTCATAAGATAAGTGTTGGAGGTATGCCTTACTTGTGCTGAAGATGATATCATATTCCTTGTCCTCAAGGGTACCTACCAAAACAAGTTTCTGCCTCAATCCGGGAGCATAGAGAACATCTTTGAGATGGAGAGGATTTCCTGACTCCCTCTGAAAACCGATAGTTCCAATTCCTCTAGCTACATATTGATCGTCATCTCTTAGCTCAATCTGAAACCGCATGTCCTTCAGGTGGCTGAAACTCTTCTTGTTCTTGGTCATGTGGAAGGATGCTCCATAAACACATCTGGCAGGTACTTTGCTTCCTTTTCCTGTGGATCACTGCAACTTCTGCTACTTCAAAATGCTTACATCTCCAACCATCAAATTTGCCACTATCAATCTCTTGTGGCTGCTCCAAGAAGACCAAACATAGGCTACTCAAACTGTCTGCCCTCTAGCTAATCATTAGTCCATCAATAAGTCAACACATAGGGTTTTCATCAACTGCCCACTTGCTGCTCCTTAGTCCTTCAAGAACACAACACTTTGGGACTTCACACTCTTCCTACTTGTAAAGTTTTGTAGATGTTCTATGCTAGAAGCAATTTCACTTTTATTTCAGCAATCATACAAGTAGGTAAGCAAAATGCAGATAGAACATATAAGTAGATCTTACAGAAGACAAATCAGAAACAGGAAAAATGTGTGTATTCGTTTCGGCGGTCAACGGGATGCTTCAACCAGCAAAGTCTCTTTTGGTCAGCCAGCCCAGCATGTGTCACAACAACCCTTCAATCAGTAGATGAGTCAACCCAAGTCAACTATGCAAAAGTCAACGTTGTCCTGAAAAGTCAACGCAGGGGCAGCAAGCTAAAAGTCAACGCAGCAGCAAAACGGTCAACCCTTTGACCTCGATTTTTGTGCCAGGTAGTACGGCCTTCATAAATCAAACCTTCCACCAATTTTCAGCTTGTTTGGACCAAGCGTTGACCAAAGTCAACGCTGGTCAAAGTTACTGCGAAACCCTAGCAGCAGCAAATCCGTACTTCAGCTTGACCGTACAGTTTGTCCTCTTCGTCCTTCACACGTGTGGATTAAATTCGTCCTTCTTGGTAGCTCGTATTCCTAGATGAGAGAGGAAGATGTGAGTTGTGATGATGATGAAAATCTCTCCAACTTTTCCTGTATATATATCCATCATGAGGGTGTGTGACACATCTGTTGGGCATCCGAGCCTACATTACAAAACTGGCCGACCTTGCACATATAATTTATTAAAAATAATAAATTAAAAATATAAGTTCTGCTCATCGGATTAAGACATATTTTATATGGATTTTACACCTCTCAGAAAGAGGAATCCAACAAAAATATTAGCCTCTTAATCTGAGCATCTTAATATGGAGTTTGGACCTAGTTGTCCAAATTTAACACTACTTCTGCTTCCTGTGCTGCTCCAATGAAGACAAACTTAGGGCATGAAGGCTGCCCTCTATCACTATCAAAAGTCCTTCTCCAACAGTCAACTTGGGGCTTGTTCATAAGCCCGCTTGGTTGATCCTTATTCCTTCAAGAACTAGCCCTTAGGGCTTCTCCGATTTTTCCCTTCTAACAATCCTCAAATTCCTTTATAAGTGACAGTTCTTAGGGCTTTTTTGGCACTTACTACAACCCTCCTAACATTCCTTAAGATGCCAAACAAAACTGTCCAAACTGGACACTTCATCCACTAGCAAACATCAAATTCAAGAGGAAAAAACATGCCTTGTTTTCTCAGCCAACTTCTGCTCCTCTTGATCTCGGCTCCCATGCCCTTCTCTACAATTTTTGGCCCTCTGTTATGGCTGACTGTAACTATAGTTATAGTCCCACAAACTCTCCTTCTATGCCTTCAAATGCTGTGGATTAGCTTCCCCAACAGTTCTCCCTTATTCGTTGTCCTTCTTGCCTTTGTACAATCCACTGTTTGGCCTTTTTAGTACTAAAAAAGGCCACCTACAGGACTGGGCCGCACTAGAGCATACTCAAAAAATATTCAGGCCTATTTCTAGAGAAACTCTCCACCCAAAACCTGTGGCTTTCCTTTAGCAACTTCCCTGAACCTTCGACCTTACAAAAAAGGTGCCTTGGCCCTCTACACTTTGCTGTGACTGAGGTTTGACCTCCTACAAGGAATTGAACTTCCACAACCCTGAATTTCAGAGAGACATATACCAAAACATGCTCATATTTTATCCTTCTAGTCTCGGCTAGCCTGCCCCCTACCTTGGCGAATCAGATCACGAGGAGGAGACACAAACTTGACCCTTTTCTCTACTTCAAATGCTCCTGTAGAATGCGGCTGCCTTGATGAGATGCACTTTTGACGATCTTAATTCTGTTCCAAGTGCTCTGATACCATATAGAAAAACCATGAAAGTCTGATTTGATAATTTGAGCAATCTGAAATATAATTTCTTCTCACATAAACATATAATTTCTCTACTAGATGCAGTGGAATAAGAACAAAAATAAAAGCACAATTGCACAATTCAACAACACAGAATTGTCTAGGGAACCCAACAGAGAAAACCCTCTGCTTGTTATTGAGAATTCCATTGAAGAAGGTTGAACATGGATCTTTTACAATATAATAAAGCTTCATTAGAGAACAACCATGTTCTCTCTATTTACACTAAGATGAAACACCCTTGCTTGCACCTTGATCCCTGCTTCCTAACCCAAGGATCTCGTCCTTCCTAAAACTCCCACTAGCCTCACTTAGGCTCGTTCTCTTTATCTCACAAGCTCCATGCACAAACTCATGCTTCCTATTGCTTGGTCTCACCAACTCGTGCTCACCAAAACAATGATTAAACTTGTGCCTTCGTTCCTTCTTTTAAAGGCAATTCGAATGGTTAAAATTAGTGAGTTATGTATTAGGTAAGTCGAACTGGTGGTTCACAAGTTAACTGGCTCACTGCTAGTGTTAACTCGTCCTTCCTAAATTTTAGGAGGCTAACTCAAACTCTTGATCTTGTTCCCAATACAACTCACACTAGAAGACAAATAACTCTACCTTCTATTTTAACACATTGGTTAACTGCTTCGTAACGCCTCATGGACTCCTATTTTAGGAGGTCAAGCACACCAAAGAAGAAACTCGTTCTGGCTCCTATGATTAAGGCACAAATCAGGAACCCTTTTCTCGCTAATATTTTCAACATTTTTTACAATTCCCCACTGGGTTGCAGAATTTGAAAACAAAATGTAGAGAGAGGAGAGAGGAAAAGGGGATAGAATGTTCTCTTGACTTCTGGAATTCTGAAAAAATTTGATGTATACTTTGTGTCTTGGGTTATGGAGTCTTCATAAGATTTGCTATGTGCAACTCAACAGTTAACATTTGGCCCCACTTGGGGACACATGTTAGACTTTCATGATAGCATGCGAGAACCTGGAATCTACATCCAAGTCAAACAACAAAGCGCAAAAATTTGCATGAGGAACAACTGATTGTGCTTCATTGTTTGACTTGGATGCAGATTCTAGGTTCTTGCTTGTTTTCATGAAAGTCTAGCACGCGTCGCCACGTGGAGCCAAATGTTGACTGTTCAGTTGCACTTAACAGATGTTATGAAGACTCCATAACCCAAGACACAAAGTATACATCAATTTTTTTTTTCAGACTTCTAGAAGTTAGGAAGGAATTCTAGCCCTTTTTCCTCTCTCCTCTCTCTACAGTTTGTTTTCAGATTCCACAACCCTTTGTGTATTTGTAAAAATTGTCGTTGGTATGATGAAAAAAACTTTATAATAGGCCTAGGCGACTTGGCACCTTGTCATTAAGTGAGTCCACTCTATTTATTTATTTAATTTTTCACTTAGCTAATTATCTGTGATTTTTAATGACGAATAACTTGTTAAGTTTTGCCACTCATACATACCCCCAAAGCTGGATTGCGGCATGATGGTGGGGCCTTAGGTCCTGTCCTAGTGTTGAGAGTCTATATATATTACCATGCTAGGTCATCTAGTTTTGTGGAATTTGACTAAGTCTATATATGATTTTTCAATAATTAAAAATTTCCAGTAGGACGAGATTTTTTTTTGATTAATTCTTATGTAAAATGTAAATAAGTGATGCCAGAAGATGTTGAGGGTGTATGATACTCAAAATTTATCCTCTCCACCTCAACATTTTTCTAGGATACACTTTGGGGGTCAAAAATTCACTTCTACCCCCTAAAAACCCACTTTTCCTAAGTCTAGTGGATAAATTGACAATAAATTGCCCAGAAATTAAATAATGAGAGAAGATAATAAATTCTCTCTAAGTCAAAGAAGGAAACATTGACATGTAAATTCATCACGAGTCAAGTGAAGTCAAAAGCTAAGTTAAGAGTGATGTGGAAGGCCACATAAGAAGGCCAAATGTCAATGCCAAGTGGTGGGGCGAATTGGTGAATTCTACAGTTAGTGTGGGGACCAAATCCCATGAAACGTGGCCCTAACTCACTCATCTTGGATGCCCAGTCCATCATCTAAGAGCTGATAGTTGTTTGAGGGTTACATGGCAGTCAAATGGGAGTTAACTCCCTCATCTTCCCCACTCAACACATCTGTCCACACATGGTTCTCCTACAACAGTCTACGCACCATCTTAAGGAAGATACACAACAACATTTGGCCCTTTGGGTGACACTTGTGTAAGGTATCACGTGTTTTTTTTGGTTGAAAATTTAGTGGGAGTTTGGTTCCTCTTTACCTCACTTGAACCACACTTGGCAACCATAAAAGACAACGAAAACTCAAGGAGATACACATAGGCCAGTAAGGAACGGCTCACACCAGTCAAGGGACACTTGGTAATTCACTCCAACAGTCCTCTATGCACATGTAATTTGTTTTGCTCATTGGGATTATCACCTTTTATCCACTTGGCATTGATCATTAGATCTTATCCCATTTGTGTATAAAGAGACCTATTGCGTTCTATTGTAAACATGGTTGGAAGCTGGAAGCTTGTTGTAACTCTATTAAAATTTTCTTTGATTCAAGTAATAAAAAAGACAAAGTCTTTGGGTGTCACCAATTTGGGTTAATGTTGTTTTTCAAAGTAGCATGAGGTAACATGGTATTTTTTCATCGAGTTTTTCTTGCATTTGCAACATTTTTGTGTTATAGCCTGAGGGCATTCTTGTCTAGGGAGGGAAATTGTAGTTTTCCTTGGCCTTGCACATTTCCTAGGCCTAGTTGGCGTTTGTATGTTCTTGGTTGAACTACAGATCCATCTTTGCCATCATATGACAAGTTTCCATTGACACTAATATTTGTCTTTGCAAGATTGTGGTTGTATTGAAACAGGTTGCCATTTGTATTGGAGTTGGGGATGTCCTTTGCTAAACTAGCCATCTCCATTGACAACAAAGAGTACATAATTCAAATGCCAAAGAATCTCCAAAACAATCCAAAGGAGGATCAAAACTTAAAAGGGTGTTTCCATAAGCCTCTATATCTTTTTCCTTCCATCATCGTATATCTAAATTCTATTGGTCATTTTACTTGTGCTTCACTTACAAATCAAGCAAGAGGCTTTTGGAATTGCTAGTCACACAGTGATCCTATTTGACTAAGGAAGAACCAAGTTTACTTGGTTTCCTTAGCCTAAGTAGAGTAGAGAGTAATTGGATTTACCTAGAAGATTTCATTTGCACTAGAAACTAACCTATGCTGGACTTTGGATTTTGTTTGAAGGCATTTCTTAGCCTTTCTCTTAACTACTTTTCTTGACAATCTTCTTTGGGCAGATTCAAGAGCAAGAAGTAGCCCCTTGTTGATTGATTTTGGGACAGCCTTGGAGAGGGAAGGAGTATTGTGGATTTGGGCAGCCAGCTAAGAAACTCTGCCTTGAAATAATTGGACAATCTTCAAACCACCTTTTTACTTGACTATCTTTAAATTCAGCGAAACACATTTAATTGGGCAGATTTTGCCCTCACTTGGGACTGATTTCTGGCACTCTTTTGGGATTGACTTTCCCTCCTTGGAGACTACTTTTTATTGTATTTCTTGGGACGAGTTGTCCCAAATCTTGTCCCTGATATCTTGTAATTTATTTTGGTGAACTTTTGGTCTATTGGGCAGAGTGTATTGACCAAAATTGATATAAAGATCATCTCATTTGGACAAGTGGAAGTGTGATTTTGAATTTATGCCCACTCGTGCAAATTTGTTAGGTCGGCCACATCAACATGTAGGCTCAAGAGGCCCAATGGACGTATCTCTTCACCCACAACGAATTGTATAAATACAAGTCAACTCACACCTCATTTGGCATCATCATCACTCACACATTCTTCTCTCTCTTCGTCTGATTGGTTCGTACAACTATTGGGCAACTTCTCTCTCTCTCACACATGTGGCAAGGAGGACGAGTTTTCTGTGCAGAATTGCAGACCGGAATTTTAGAGTTCCGTGGCAGGTTTGACCAACGTTGACCGAGTTTGACTGTGTTTTTGGCCTCAAAAGTTCGATTTTTCTAGGCTGCATTTTTGGGCACAAAAATTGAGGAATTCTAGGCTGTTTGACCTGTGTTGAGTTCAGGTTGACTACAGTTTGACCATAGAAAAATTGCAACAATTTTCTGTCTCTTTTGACTGAGTTTGGCCAAGCTATTTTGGGCTGAATGTGACCTCCTGATTAGACCAAGTTTGACTAAGGAAGATCGGGCTGCTTTGTGGTAGATTTGCTGTTGTATTGACCATCGTTGACTTTTTGGTTAGGGCTGAAGTTTGACTGCAGAATTTGACTGGGCTGTTTTGACTTTGAATTGAGCAAGTCAATTTGACTTTCGTACTCTTTCTCTCTGCTGAAATTTTGATATAATAATAAGAAGAATTGATCAAAGGGTTTTCTCCACATTGGGGTTTTTCCTTGGCATCCGCCAAATCCTGTGTTCTCTTGTCTTGGCTTGTCTTTTGCATTTTGTTTTATGTTCCATATAATTTTACTGTCAATGTGATTAATGTGATTGCTACTTGAAATAATTGGAAATTGTCATTGGGCTGCTAAAGAAACATTGAACTAAATTGTGCTAAGCATAGAACATACCATTGTTAACTAAAATTAACAATTTCTGCGATGAAAGATAAAGGCTTCAAGGTAAGCATTTATTGATGGAAAAGTACGTATTTGGCAAAGAAACCCTAGAGATGCATTCACACTTGGATTTAGGGTTGATGGTCTTTATCAAGTAGGAGGAAGTCCTTTGGGAGCCTTGAATTGCGATACTTCTCTTCAATTTGAATTATGGCACCAAAGATTTGCCCACCTTCATTACAAAGCCTTACATGGGGTAAGGAAGATGGTCACTAGTATGCCTGAGTTCAACATGAATCATAAAGGAGTTTTTCAGGGTTGTACAGCTCGAAAACTTACAAAGGGGACCATTCCCTTGTAGTGAAAGCCAAAATACCGATATTCTTCAATTGGTCCATTCTGACCTATCTGGTATGTTGCCCTTAACATCGTTTTAAGGATACTTATATTATGCAATTTTTGTGGATGACTTCTCTCGCAAAACATAGATCTATTTCTTGAAGAAGATGGATGAAATGTTTAAATGGTTCTGTTCTTTCAAAGCCTTGGTGGAAAATCAATCAGGGAAGAAGATCAAAATATTGAGGACCGACAATGGAACCGAATATGAATCAAATGAATTCATTGACTTTTGTAGAGAGGCTGGCATTAAGAGGGAGACAACCATTCCATACACTCCTGAGCAAAATGGAGTTGTTGAAAGGAAGAATCGAACAATCATGGAATCCACTCACGCCATGCTCTATGATCAAGGCCTACCGAAGTTTTTATGGGGAGACGCTACCAACACAGCTGTGTATGTTCAAAATAGGATCCCACATAAGCATTAGATTTCAAGACACCCAAAGTAGTTTTCACTGGTAAGAAACTTGGTGTTTCTCATTTTAGAATATTTGGTTGTCCTGTGTATTTTCATGTGCCTAAAGAGAAAAGAAACAAGTTGGAAGCATTTGGGAAGAAAGGTACATTTGTGGGCTACAATGAAACTTCAAAGGCATATAAAATCTATATGCTTGGTCAAAGAGATGTGGAAATAAGTCATGATGTCACTTTAGATGTAGATACTGCCCTTGGGAAAGCCCGAGATCTTCCTATCCCAAGGAAGGACAATGATGATGTTGCAGGAAAGCAGGGTGAACCTTCGACAAATGAGTCAATGCCCGATGTTGAAGGCCTGATGGATCCCATTGATCCACCTCTTGGTGATTCCTCTGCCTCAAGGAAAAGACCTCTTTGGCTCAAAGATACTCTCGAAGATGCTGAAAGACATATTGCTCCAAGAGGGACATTTTGTGAAAGTAAGAAGCTGATTAGGTATCAAGGGTACTTCGCTGCTATGAGTAGTATTGTTCAATCTGAGCCATGTACGTTCGAAGAAGCCGTAAAACACCAAGTCTAGAAGGATGCGATGAATGAGGAATATGAATCTATCATGAAGAACAATGTCTGGGAAGTGGTGTTAAAACCCAAGGACAAATCTGTTGTCACCAAAAAATGGTTATACAAAATCAAACATGGAGCTGATGGGAGTGCTGAAAAATATAAGGCTAGGTTTGTCGCTCGAGGTTTCCCTTAAAAGGAAGGAGTGGACTATGACAAGATATTTGCATTGGTCGTCCGATATACCATTATTCAATCTATTATTGCTCTATTTGCCACTCAAGGATGGAGCCTACATCAAATGGACGTTAAGACTGCTTTATTGCATGGTTCGCTCAAGGAGGAAGTATACATGGAATAACCCCAGGGGTTCGAAGTACAAGATCGAAGGACACATGTATGCAAGTTGAAGAAAGCCCTCTATGGGTTGAAGCAAGCCCTTAGGGTTTGGTATGAGAGGATTGATAGCTATCTTATGAAGTTGGGATTCACTAGGAGTGATGCTGATCCTAACCTATACTTCAAGGTTGAAAAGGACATGCCTCTCGTCTTGGTCCTTTATGTAGATGATCTCTTTTTGACAGGTGCAAACCCTCTCATTTGTCAACACAAGAGAGAGTTGGCTTCCAAGTTCAAGATGAAGGACTTAGGACTGATGCACTACCTCCTAGGTCTGGAGGTCTGACAAAAATTAGGTGATATTTTCCTTTCTCAAGGAAAATACATTGTGAAGCTACTCGAGAGATGTGGGATGGTGGATTGCAAGTCTGTGTCTACTCCAATGGAATTCAAATTCAAGAAACTATGTTGAAGTGTTGTTGGGCCCGAATTGGCAAACCCTTCCGAGTATCGACAACTTGTGGGGGCCCTAATGTTCTTGGTAAACTCCCAACCGGATATATGCTTCGTTGTGAATACATGAGTCAATTTATGGCCAAGCCTCATCATGTACATTGGATTGCTGCTAAGAATCTCTTGAGATATCTCCTTGGCACAATCAACTATGGAATGAGATACACTGCCGGGAATTTGAGGCTACATGGATATACTGATGCTGACAGGGCTGGAAGTGTGGTGGATTGTAAGAGCACGTCTGGATGTTGCTTCTCATTGGGGTTTGCATCAATTTCTTGGAAGAATAGGAAGCAGAAATCGGTTGCTTTAAGCACTGTCAGTTCGAATACATTGGAACTAGTATGGACTGTTGTGAAGCTTTTTGGTTGAGGAAGCTCTTCAGTGAGCTATTTGAGCACATATTGGATACCACTGTGATCTTCTGCGACAACCAGAGTGGGATTCGCCTTTCAGAGAATCCTGTGTTCCACAACCGCTCCAAGCACATTGATATTAGGTACCACTTTATCTGAGATATGGTACAACGGGGAGCAATAAGGCTCCAACACATCAAGAATGATGAGCAAGTCGCAGACATCCTCATGAAGCCCTTAAGGAAGGTCCAATGCTTAGCCTTCTGAGAGAGACTTGGAGTCGTGGAAAGACCCTCCCATGAGGGTCCCACTTGAGTTGGACATTGAGCTCTATGAGCTCCTGGGGGCTTGGGTTACTTCTTGGAGCCATGAGTGACCATAGGGTGAGTGATTCACCTTCCCCTATTGGTGCATTGTGTACAGGGTGAGTGGTTCACCTTACTCTTGTAGAAATTTATGAATCTTAATTCTTATGCAAAAATTATTTCTGTTAATCCGGTTAAGCTTCTCCTACTTATACAAGTTATCAGCTAAATAAATTCAAGTTAACATCAAAGCAAAACACATAACAGATCTCTACCAATTCAGATCTAGAATAAGAACATGCACACATAGACAAAGTGAGTTATTTCTGGACAAACTGTCCCTGGAAAAACCTATTGTGGGAAAACTGGTCTCTGGCTGCTGGAGGGCTCTATTATTAAGAATATTTTTGAATACACAACTCTGGGTTCCAGATCTGGAAAACCCTACAGAGAAAACTCTAGATCTGCAACACCTGGCTGATCTAAGACCAACAATATTGACTGATCCACACCCTCAAACGGGATTTACAGAACTCAGCTAAATCTAGGCCTAGAAACCCCAGATCTGCCCCTGAAAGATGCTGCGTCAGCCTCTGAAAGCCTCCAAATGCTCAGCGCTGTCACTGGAAGGGACTGCGTTACCCCAGACTAGGTGACGCAGTCACTACGCTGCCCCTAAGGGTCTCTGCGTAACCCCTGAAGGGTTTCTTGAAAATCATGCTGTCCTTGCTGTTGCTGCTGCTACCGTCTGCTGTTGCTGCCGTCTGTTGCTGCGGTTGTCGCCGTCTGTTGCCTTCCTCTACGCTGTCTTTCCTGATCTCTTCTCTGCTTCTTGTGTATTCTAGACCCCGGGATTAGATTATCCCCTTGGTCTAAATTCCCTTCTCTGCAACTGAAACACTTGAGAATTTTTAGCAACCCCGCCTTAGAATCTCAGCTCAACTTCAGTGCTCTGTCTCTGTGTATCTTACAAATGACCCCAACCCTTTCTTTTATACTTTTCTCATTGACAAATCAACGACCAAGATTAAATCTTTAATCAATGGCTAAGATTAAAAGAAAGCTTGATCTGTGTGACTTAAGATAATTTCATCACATGTTTAATTAAATTCACTTTAATTATTTTATTTTCCTAAGTTTTAACTTAGGAAATACATTAAAATAATTAATTAATTTAATATCTCCTAAACCAAATGAAATTTTCCAAATCCATTTCTGGGTCTTGTAGATCAGGTGAACTCTATTCCTTCCTCAAAATTTGGGACCTAGAGCACAACTGATGCTACCCCAAATACACAAAATCTCCACACACCCTCTTAGCATCAAGGGTGTGCTCTAGCAATACATCACACTTATGCATTACATGATTTTGGGCACTGGTTCTGTGCTGTTGAAGCTTGGCCTCCTGCCACTCAACTCTGCACTACTGCTGCCATTCTGTACTGCTGCCCATGACTTTGCCACTGCCACTGCAACCACTATACTGCAGCTCCCTCTCAATATGCTGCATCTGTGCTGCGCACAGCATTGCCACTGCTGATTTGCTACATTGCAACTTCAGTTGTTGAGAGAAACAACTAAATCTCCTGCCCAATATTTGACAGAAAAATCAAATGGGCTGCATCCTCATCACTGAAGCTCCATAGGCTACAGATCTGTGCTGGCATCTAAAGAACGATGCACAACTACAACTCTGCCTGCGTAATCAAACTCCCTCTGCACTACTGAACTCACATCAGCTCCTTGTGCTTAAATCTATCACGTTGCTGCTGCACTGCACTGTCCCTTTGAAGCTTTGTGCGTTGCTGCAGCTCTGCACTACATAAGCAGTACTGCACTGCGCTGCTGAAGTCACATCAGCCTCTGCGCTGCTACTGCTTCTACGCTGCTGCTGCTATGCTCTGCGCTGCTCCTCCCAACCTCCAGATCTGCCTCTGCTTATGCCTCATCTGTGATCTATGCACCCACTGCTCCACTTGTCCCACTATTGTCTTAAGGTTGCTGTAGCTCGCTTGTGATCCAAGAGATGAGCTGCTCAAGGATCCCGCCTTACTTCCTTGTAGCTCCTCTATATGTCCATGTCACCCCACCTCCGTGGTTCATGAGTGCTCATGGCCACATCATCTCTGGACCCATCATCTGCCACCGCTGCTTTGGAAGAAGATGCTTCCTTGTCCTTCTTCTTTTCTGGACGACGGCTGGCAAAATGTCCCATTTCGCCACACTGGAAGCACTTGATCTTTGAAAGATCCTTCTTCTTCTTCGACTGCTTCTTTGATGCCAAGGCTGCATCTTCCTCCTCTTCCTTCTTAACCTTGCTCAACGCAAGGCTATGTTGCTTCTTGGTGAACCTTCGTAGTTCTTCTTGCCGCAGGATTGACCACAAGCTGTCCCAATCTGGGAGGTCTGCTCTGCCCAAGATACTTTGGACAAAGGTTTCCCACTCATCCGTGACGGCATTAAGGGCAGTCCTGACTATCACTGCATCATCTACGGTTGCACCTGTTGTAGTCAGCTGATCCCTGATTGACTGCAATATGAAGAGGAAGTGCTCGATGTCTTCTCCCTTGGTCATCATGAATGACCTCATTTGGGCCTCCAACAACATCTTTCTTTGGACTGATTTTCCCTCATACAGGGAAGTCAAGGACTTCCACATCTCATTAGTTGTCCTCTTCTCAGTTATGTGTGGCACAATATGATCTTTGATACTGTCCATTATTAGCCGCTTGGCATGCCCAACAGCTTCTCTATGCTTCCATAGGAGATCCGCATCTGTCGGCGTGGCCAGGGTCTGCTTTGCATGGTCTCTTAGACCATATGCCTCAAGGACAATCAGGATCCTAGCTTTCCACACTGAAAAGTTTGAGAGGCCCTCTAGCCTATTCTGATCACGCAGTCCATGAGGAGCCATCTGCTCAGAATGTGTCGGAACTCCTCTTCTCTATGCTAGAGATCCTGGATCTAGGGTCCTTTATGAACTGGGCACCCTCTGCTCCCTCTGACACTTGATTTCCCTCCTTGGAAATCTACCAAATCAACTATGATTCAACTTCTTCTTTGATCCTCTGATCAAACTGCAAGTTTCCTTTGGCAAGAAACTCTCTGAGAAGCTGATCTCTTCTCGTCTTTTGTCACTTGTGCTAAGGTTAAAATTCTAAAAACTTCAGAAGTTTAACCCCACCAGCTCTTCTGAATTTCTGCAACTTTTTTGCAGACTTTTTCTGGATTTGACAGATTCAGATATGAATCACATTGGTTGGCTTCAGACCCAACCAACACTGTTTTTGAGCTGCCTCTACGCAGTAATTGCATGGGCTTGCTAGGACACAGCGCTGGATAGTGTCACCCTTCCCTCTGCGTGATTCTGCTCCTGAAAACTGCGTTGTCCCTTTAGATCTGCTTTTTTGCTGCCTTTCCAGCTGCTTTTTGCAGCGAGATCCTTCAGATTCTTTAGCTGGTGACCCTTCTAGATCTGCAGTTGCTCTGATACCATGTAGAAATTTTTGAATCTTAATTCTTATGCAGAAATTATTTCTGTTAATCTGGTTAAGCTTCTCCTACTTATACAAGTTATCAACTGAATAAATTCCAGTTAACATCAAAGCAAAACACATAACAGATCTCTACCAATTCAGATCTAGAATAAGCACATGCACACATAGACAAAGTGACATAGTTATTTCTGGACAAATTGTCCCTGGAAAAACCCAATGTGGGAAAACTGGTCTTTGGCTGTTGGAGGGCTCTATTATTAAGAATATTTCTGAATACACAACCCTGGGTTCCAGATTTGGAAAACCCTAGAGAGAAAACTCTAGATCTGCAGCACTTGGTTGATATAAGACCAACAATACTGATTGATCCACACCCTCAAATGGGATTTACAGAAATTAGCCAGATCTAGGCCTAGAAATCCTAGATTTGCCCCTGAAAGACACTGCGTCAGCCTCTGAAGGCCTCCAAATGCTCAACGTTGTCACTGGAAGGGACTGCGTTACCCTAGATTGGGTGACACAGTCACTATGCTGCCCCTAAGGGTCTCTGCGTAACCCCTGAAGGGTTTCCTGAAATCACGCTGTCCTTGCTGTTGTCGTCTGCTGTTGCTGCTGTTGTTGTTGATGCTACTGCCGTCTACTGCTGCCTTCCTCTGCGTTGTCTTTCCTGATCTCTTCTCTGCTTCTTGTGTATTCTAGACCCCAGGATTAGATCATCCCCTTGGTCTAAATTCCCCTCTCTGCAACTGAAACACTTGAGAATTCTTAGCAACCCCGCCCTAGAATCTCAGCTTAGCTTCAGTGCTCTGCCTCTGTGTATCTTATAAATGACCCCAAGCCTTTCCTTTATACTTTTCTCGTTGACAAATCAACGACCAAGATTAAATCTTTAATCAATGGCTAAGATTAAAAGAAAGCTTGATCCGTGTGACTTAAGACAATTTCATCCAATGTTGAATTAAATTCACTTTAATTATTTTATTTTCCTAAGTTTTAACTTAGGAAATACATTAAAATAATTAATCAATTTAATATCTCCTAAACCAGATGAAATTTCCCAAATCCATTTCTAGGTCTTGTAGATCAGGTGAACTTTAGTCCTTCCTCAAAATTTGGGACCTAGAGCACAACTGATGCTACCCCAAATACACAAAATCTCAACAACCCTGTGATATCCCATGATGATTGACATGTGTAGGTTGAGTGGTTCACCTTCCCCTACGATACATGTGTGTAGGGCGAGTGGTTCACCTTCCCCTACGATTGACATATGCATAGGATGAGTGGTTCACCTTCTCCTATGGCATATGAGCAGGATGAGTGGTTCACCTTCTCCTATTGATGCCCCAACATACATCCTACCCATGTAGTTACCTCTCATCTGGCCAATGAGTTGGGAAAAGTGGATAGGGACCATAGCATTACTGATGGACGCATCATGTACTGCCGTACTCCCTATGTATAGGATGCATGGTGTTCAAGAACTTGATCTGGGATCAAGTCTGATTGAGGTTCTACCTCTGGACTGACTTTTGTCAGTGGAGAGCGGTAAGATCTTGTGACTCACTCTCGATCGATTCTTCTTCATTATTCATATTAGTGTTCAATAGAGTAGAGATGAGATGAGATACAAAGATGGTACATGACAACAAGATGGCATGATGATTAATGATGATGGATGGATTAGCAGTTGGAATTCTTCCTAGTTGAGAGACAATGTTAAAATTTGGCAACTAGGGCCAAATTCCACCTTGGAACAACTCATTTGATGGATATGATGATTGCATTAAATTCTTCTTTGAGAGGTTCAAAATTGATATAAAGCTCATCCAATCTGGACAAGCAGAAGTGTGTTTTTGAATTTATGCCCACACGTGTGCAAATTGTTCAGGCTGGCCACATCATCATGTAGGCTCATGAAGACTGATGGAAGTGAGTCATGACTCTTCACCCTCAACGACTTGTATAAATACAAGTGCCTGCTCACCTCATTTGGCATATGAGCAGGATGAGTTGTTCACCTTCTCCTGTTGATGCCCCAACATACATCCTACCCATTTAGTTACCTCTCATCTGGCCAATGAGTTGGGAAAAGTGGATAGGGATCATAGCACTACTAATGGACGCATCATGTATTGCCGTACTCCCTATGTCTAGGATGCATGGTGTTCAAGAACTTGATCTGGGGTCAAGTCTGATTGAGGTTCTACCTTTGGACTGACTTTTGTCAGTGGAGAGTGGTAAGGTCTTGTGACTCACTCACGATCGATTCTTCTTCATTATTCATATCAGTGTTCAGTAGAGCAGAGATGAGATGAGATACAAAGATGGTACATGATGACAAGATGGCATGATGATCAATGTCGATGGATGGATTAGTAGTTGGAATTCTCCCTAGTTGAGAGAGTGTTAAAATTTGGCAACTAGAGCCCAATTCCACCTTGGGACAACTCATTTAATGGATATGATGATTGCATTAAATTCCTCTTCGAGAGGTTCAAAATTGATATAAAGCTCATCCAATTTGGACAAGCAGAAGTGTGTTTTTGAATTTTTGCCCACACATGTGCAAATTGTTCAGGTTGGCCACATCATCATGTAAGCTCATGAAGCCTGATGGAAGTGAGTCGTGACTCTTCACCCTCAACGACTTGTATAAATACAAGTGCCCGCTCACCTCATTTGGCATATGAGCAGGATGAGTGGTTCACCTTCTCCTGTTGATGCCCTGACATACATCCTACCCATGTAGTTACCTCTCATCTAGCTAATGAGTTGGGAAAAGTGGATAGGGATCATAGCACTACTGATGGACGCGTCATGTACTGCCATACTCCCTATGTCTAGGATGCATGGTGTTCAAGAACTTGATCTGGGATCAAGTCTGATTGAGGTTCTACCTCTGGACTGACTTTTGTCAGTGGAGAGTGGTAAGGTCTTGTGACTCACTCTTGATCGATTCTTCTTCATTATTCATATCAGTGTTCAGCAGAGCAGAGATGAGATGAGATACAAAGATGGTACATGACGACAAGATGGCATGATGATCAATGTCGATCGATGGATTAGCAGTTGGAATTCTCCCTAGTTGAGAGAGAGTGTTAAAATTTGGAAACTAGAGCCCAATTCCACCTTGGGACAACTCATTTAATGGATATGATGATTGCATTAAATTCCTCTTCGAGAGGTTCAAAATTGATATAAAGCTTGTCCAATTTGGACAAGCAGAAGTGTGTTTTTGAATTTATGCTCACACGTGCAAATTGTTCAGGTTGGCCACATCATCATGTAGACTCATGAAGCCCGATGGACGTGAGTCGTGATACCCTCAACGACTTGTATAAATACAAGTGTCCTCTCACCTCATTTGCCAACATCTTCCCACACATTTCTTCTCTCCTCTCATTGGTTCGGACAACTATTGGGCAGATCTTCTTTCTCACATGTGTGGCAAAAGGACCATTTTTTTGGGCAAATTGCAGGGCCGAATTTTAGGGCTGTTGTAGGAGTTTGACCAGCGTTGACTGAGCACTTTGACTGCGATTTTTGTGGGAAAATTTCATTTTTCACAGCCATACAGTTTGAGCACAGGGATCGAGAATTTCTGGGCACTTTGACTGCAGGGTTGACTGCAGAGTTGACCAAGTTTGACTGCAGTTTTCAGGCCTGTTTTGGGCTGACTTTGACCACCTTATAAGGCTGAGTTTGACTGGGTATGACCGAGCTCCAAAAAGGAAGATTTGCTGCTGCGGTGACCATCTTTGACTTTCTGGTTAGGGCTGAATTTGACTGCAGATTTGACAGGGCTGTTTTGACTTTGATTTGGCAAGTCAACTTTTACTTTTTGTACTCTTTCTCTCTCTGCTGAACATTTGATATAATAATATGAAGATTCGATCAAAGGGTTTTCCCCACATTGGGGTTTTTCCCTGGCATCCGCCAAATCTGGTGTCTCCTTGTCTTGGATTGTCTTCAGCATTTTATTTTATGTTTTATCTACAGTTATTGTCAATGTGATTGCTATTGGAAATCTAAATTGTCATTGGGCTAAAGAAACATTGAATTAATTGTGCTAAGCATAGAACATACCATCATTAACAAAAATTAACATTTGCTAAATGCAAGAAAAAAAAATCATCTATAGCTATCCTTTAGGGTTGAAGCATCTCAAGTAGGAAATACTTGTATAAATTTCTAAATAAATAAGATAATTATAAATAAATAAATAACTGTGAGGGCACAAATAGGATAATTACAGTGAGTAAATAATACTAATGAAGGTTATTAGTAGCAAGACATGACTATTTTACATATGATGACAAATGGAATATAGCTCAATCTATTATAACAATCACCATTTATAAACCAGTCAACTTATTATTCCTTTTGCAAATGTAATGTACAGACATTTCCCCTTTTTAAGGACACAGATGTTCCCTTTATGTTTGGTAGTGCACATTTGTTTTCAGTAACAAACTACTTGGCTTGTATTAGTAAGTGTCACTCGAATTTCTTTTTCTGTCAAGCCTCTCTTTGAATCATTTATAGATTTTTGTATAACACAAATAGGCTCAGTGCAATGGATGGAAACTACTTTGCCTTTTTGAAGCTAACATATGCCGTGGAATAAATGAGAAAGTTTGACCCATTCTGTTGTTAAAATGTCAGTTTAATGATACGATTAATTTTGGAAAATGTGACTTATGATTCAATTTGTATGTTTGTGATTCAGATTATCTTGACTCAAGAAAAGAAGATACATGAATTAAATGAACTTGTCAATATTCTACAACAGCAGTTGATGCACTGCAAAGCACCCAGTACAAACAACAATATAAGCATTGTAGGATTAGATAGGAGGAGATAACCGCAAAATTCAGATTTACAAGACGACTAATTAGTGGTACAAGTACACATATTCTTGAATGTTTCATTGCAGGGTTTAGATGCTATAATTGTGCTGATTCTCGGGTATGCATCTTTTATTTTCAACGAGTAACTAGTTGTACTGTTTAAAGAATGGACTCCAGCAATGATGAAACCATGGGAAAAGATTTTTATATATTTAATGCACAACATTAAAGGTATATCTACACCATGGGGGGCTTGACTGGTGGTTCAAGTGAGGCTGGTGATATTCCGTCCCCAACAGTTCAATCCCCTCCAAGGAATGTGGTTTTTGTTCCTGTGAAATAATGGGACTGACATGGCCATTAAGTTGGGCCAGGGATTGTATTTGCTAGAACAGTACAACATGGCATCCCACCTCTTGCTAGGTGCTGGGTGCTTGATAATTTTAAGAAAGCATCTTGTAATACTTTCTGAATGTATATCTGGATTCTGCACGTAGAAGAGTGTGTATGTGAAACTTTCTATGAGGACTTGATTTAAGAGTCAAGACAAATACAAGCAAAGTGTTTTTTTCTTAGTCCATCCATCATGACGCAATTGAGTGGCTCTCAAACTTTTTCATTAAAATAATAATCAATTATCCCTTTCAAAAGCAATTATGTATAATGATCAGCAATGTCAATCCATATAGCACAGGTCAGTGTTCTATTTTCTTCTGCAAATGGACAGCATGAACTAGTCTTACTGATTAAAGATTTCCATTGAAATAAATAGTGTATATGCATGGAAGATATATGGGGATTTTATTGTTTTTATTTCCTATTAATGAATGAAGTAAATGTGTGTCTAACAAATTATGTTTTGAAAGTGATAGGGAAAGTGACAAAGTAGATGCCACAACCCTATGGATGTAACTGACAAGTTGCATGATGGGCATACTTGGCAAGTTGCGTAGGAAGTCCATATGCTTTGGTACCTTGGTGACTGACTCGTGGGTAGCAGCCATGAGATGGTTAGGATGGTGTACTAGCGCATAGGCTAGGAGGACCAAGGATGTCTTATTGAGTAGGATGGATGATCGATGAGGCGTTGCATAATTGGATTTGTTGGAGGATGACACTATCTACAATATGGTGAGTTGTCTATTAATCATGCTATTGCAATATTGTTGATTAGTGCATTGAAGGTGTGTGGATCCCTGTTACTGTTGGATACACAACCTTAAGGGACAATCAAGTGTTGGCTTGCCACACTCCTACATTGGGTGGTTGGTTGTTTGACTATAGCTAACTCAGAGGAGACAATGGTGCAATATTATCCATGGTTGGATTGATCTGTAAACTCTTGTGGATATTCAACTGGAGAGTTCGCCACAACATATCTATTAAAATAAACTGAAATCTATGCTACGAAGGGTTGATTTCTTTTAGATTTCAAAATTTTTATTGCTATTTTGTTTTTTATGTGCAATAGATAATATGCTGAAAATAGAGAGAAAGTAAATACAATCACTCACAAATCACAATGAACACCAAGATATGCTCTGGGAAACCCTTGTGAGAGAAAACTGAGTTGGAAGGTGAGGCTGCTCTACTCTCTTTTGTTTGGGATGGAAATGATGGAAAAAAAACTCTCTGTGGAGTTACCTGAGATTTGTGGCTTGTAGGATGACACAAAACAAACCTCCTCTATTATGCACACTCTCTATCCACACTTGGCTACTCTATTCTACGATGGATCAAAATGCAAACATATATAATGGAACTTCTTGTCCTCCTAGTGGCTCAATTATAACACAACTTGATAACTAATTAGGGGTTAGATTTGACCCATTCAACCCTCAACATGAGTTACAACTCAACCCTTTTAGATCTTCTTCACAGTCCTCATGTGGATAGTCCCTTTTCCATGAAGTAACATGGGATAACATTGCATCATCTTGAAGCATGGTGGACAAAACAAGAAGGTAAACTTCTGGGTGGCACAACTTTTGCATACAAACTCAGTTTGATGTCTTTCTTGCACTGTTGGAAAGGTCTTTGAGTGTATAACTGTTAAATTTAAGATAACATGTTCTTATCACGAGACAGTTACTTCAAAGATCCATATAGCCCAATTTTAATTAGCAATATCATAAGACATTATAATCGTGACAGTAACTGAAGAAAATAACATAGACAAAAGATGCAGAAGACAAGCCAAGACAAGAGAACACATGAATATGGCTCAAGCCAGGGAAAAACTCCAAGTCGGGGAAAACCCTTGATCAATTCTTCTTATTATTCATAATCAAATGTTTAGCAGAGAGAGAGAGAGAGAGAGTACAATGATTTAAAGTCAACACTGACTTGCCAAATAGAAGATCTGACCTTTAAGCTCTTAGACATGAAGATAACTCATTGAAACTGCAATTTTGAAAACTGGTTAGGGTTGCCTGAATTAGCCATTCTCCATTAATGCCTGTGTTCAAGCCTGGGCATATGAGGCCTAGAGAGGACTTAACCATGGCTTCATACTGTCAAACAACTTAACAACTAGCTGCTGTAATGACTTTCTGCCTGCGTCTTGTAATAAAGATGTACCTCATCAAATAGCACAGAAGAACATTAAGAGATGCGATGCCCTCCGCGGCTCTATTCAACAGGGAATTTGAAGCCAAAAACAAGAGATACACTCCCCAAACAGACCTCCTATCCTCCACGTATGATGTCATAGACCTGCGACTATTTCTCAATAGGAAAATCGTGCCCTAAATAGAGATAGGACACATCATAAACTCGACCCTGCCACTTGCGTCTTGCCTCAGATGCCGTCCTATTTCAAAGGAGAGGATGAGCACTTGGATGTGTCAAAATGGGACGAGAAAAGTTTCCTTATATACAATTTAGACATGATGATTTACCATAACTTTTGGAGGCAATTTCAAAATTCAAATTTCAAATTTTCCCGCCTAAATCACATCATGACTTACAACATTTCTTTTGAATAAATAAATATCTTTCCATATCCAAATTATACAATCTTTTTATTTTTTTTGATCCTCTCGAAAAGAGGAATTCAATGGAATTATTATCTCCATCAATTGAGGAGACCAAAGTGGAATTTGGCCCTAGTTGCCAATTTTAACACCCTCTCAACTAGGGAGAATTCCATCCGCCAATCCATCTGTTGTCATAGATTATCATGAACCATCATTGTCATCTCTGCTCTGCTGAACACTGATGTGAATAATAAAGATGAATTAATCGAGAGTGAGTCACAAGACCTTGCCACTCCATTGAAAAAAGTTAGTTTGGAGGTAGAACCTCAATTGATCCCTGATCAAGTCGATAAACACCATGCATCCTAGCATAGGGAGTACGACAGTGCGCGATGCGTCCATCGGTAGTGCTATGGTCCCAAACCACTTTTCCCAACTCATTCGACAAATGAGAGGTACTTCCCATGTGTCCTAGACTACATGGGTAGGATGATGCAAAAACACCAATACGGAAAGAATATATCACATCGTGCTCATAATCACACGTAGGGAAAGGAGAAACCACATCCTACACACACACATCACAATCACATGTAGGGAAAGGATAAACCACATCCTACAAATTTGAATCATAACCATATATACGGAAAGGATGAACCACCTCCTACACACGCAAAAACATAGATAGTAGGGAAAGGATGAACGACCTCCTACATGCATGCAAAAACCATCAATAGTAGGAATGATCCTATATGCGGGGAAAGGGTGAACCTCATCCTACTGAGTGAACCTCATCCTACCGACATGTCAACCATCAGTCATAGGCAATGAACATCCTACATGTGGAGAAAGGAAGAACCACATCCCACCGACATGTCAATAGATGCCTATATGCATCTCTCACTGGAGTACCCACAGGAGAAGGTGAACCTCTCATCCTGCTCATATGCCATAGGAGAAGGTGAACCACTCATCCTATGCATATGTTATCAACAGTAGGGGAAGGTTAATCACTTACCCTACTCACATGTCAACCACCATGAGATATCACAGGGGAAGTTGAACCACTCACCTAGTACACATCGCACCAATAGGGGAAGGTGAACAACTATAGCTTAATAAGTACCTCAAGCCTCCAGGAGCTTCCAGAGCTCAATGTTCAATCTTAGCTAAAGATCCTTTCATATAGGGATTAGTGCCAGGCTGCTTTCTGAACACCAAGAACTATACCAAGACTAGTTCTTGGTGATTATTTTGATGACCGGTACGTCAATAGGAGCCTCATTGCTCCACCCAACAGTACATAGATGTATATATGAAGACACACAACTTACTAACGAGCTTCAACACACAACTGACTTACAACTTGAAATTCAAGCAGCAAAGATCTTAGCAGCACTTAGCAATCCTTGGACTTCTGCATTTTAGGATTCCAAATCAAGAAAATACTTAACTACTCTTCCTCCCTCTTACTCAAGGAGATCACAAGCCTATGCTTGTCTTTGCTAAGTGCCCATAAGGCAACCTGTTCAACATGAGATTTATCCATTCAATCATGCCATAAAATAGGAATGACCTTTGTCGTACCAAATAAAGTGGTATATGGTGTCAGCTTGAGAACCACTGGATTCTCTATTCTGTAATATACAACCATATGTACATAAATGACTGTTGAAGAATTTCTTTAATAATGCTTCAGAGTAACAAATTTCAGACTTTAATTTACTTAGGAAGTAAATGCAGTCCTCAATATTTATGTAGCACTTAGATGTGCTTTTCATTTGATAGATCAACAACTTATCCAATATATACGACTTCTCCATGTATCAAGATATGTTGAAATTTGGTTACCGGAGGACAGGGGGTTCCCTAAGGCTTTGATCTTTGGCTTAGGGAAAAGTGTCCAAAAGAATTTAATTTTTCTCTTATAGTGACTTTATAAAGTTATAAAGTCAAATCTAATTTAAAAGTGACTTTAAGCGATAAAGTTACTAAAGTCTAATTTTAAAGTGACTGTAATAAAGTCAATGTGAAATTAGAAAAGAAAAGTGACTTTGGAAATAAATGACTAAGTGGGTCTTTTAAAGTGGGGTGAATTAAAAAATAGAAAGTGAGATTTAAATGAGCATTTAATCTCAGCCCTAGATCTAAAGCTATCTCAGCCATTGGATTTAGGGATTTCCCAAAAGTCACTTAGGGTTAGGTTAAAGAAGGAAAAGGAGGGAAAAGGTCATTCATTCTTTCATGAGCAGATTGAGAGGAGGAGAAGAGAGCTGGAGACATTTTCTGGTTTTGAGAAAGAGGAGAGGAGAAATTCAACAAATCCGTACAGCAAGGAAAGGTTGCACGCATTTCAAGGCAACAGACCTTACAACAATAAATCAACACAATTTTCGAGGCAGATTTCTGTACAACAGCAGTGGGCACGTTTTTCGAGGTCTGTACATCAGCAAGGAGGCACATTTCGAGGAGTAGCAGTAGTGTGCAACACACATTCTGAGGCTGAGTTGACACGATTTTCGAGGCTGAAAGAAGCTGCTGTAATTTCCGTACAGCAGTATGAAATTTCTGGTGCGATTTTCGAGGAGGACGTACATCATTTAATGCTGTTATCTCTTGCTGTAAAATTTATGTTTTCACTGTTTTATTGATTTTGCACATTTTCGAAGGCGAAGGCAAGCACGGAAAACGAGATAAGCCTGTACATTGTTTGCTGGAATTTTTCTGTATATTTCCTTTCTCTGTAAAATCATTTTCCAGAAATAAGAAGCTTTCGAACTGGTTTCCCAAGACTTGTAGGGGGTTTTTCCAGGGTCAAGTTGACCAAAAATCGCGTGTCAAAATTCTGTGTATGACTGATTTATTTTCAGAGTTTTTATTTCTGTATTTCAACATTGTGAAATTTCCAGAATTAGTGTTTTCAGAAAATATTTATTTTCCAGCTTGTTTAATGTATGGCTATGGGAATGAGCATTTAACTATATGGGTGAAATAAGGAGAAACTGAAAACCGGGGTTGGTTATCAAATTTCTACATGGTATCGGAGTTATTTTGCTGAAAAGTGCAGTTTGGGACAACAAGAAGAAAAATCAGAGCAAGCTGATTTTTCACACAGAAAATAGTACCTTTACTACAACAATGTTATTTTCAATTTATTTAGGATAGCGAGCATGTCTTTGGGCTTGAGGGTAGAGGATAGGTTGCATGGGCATAGTAACTACAGTGTATGGAAGAGAGAATGCAGACATCTTTGAGGAGGCAGAAGTCTGGGATATCATGGTGCATACCGCATAGAACCCTGTTAATGTGCCTACTGATGTTGTTCAGTTGACAACATTTAATAAGAAGAATAACAAGGGTAAGAGACTGATTTTAGATGGAATCAAAGACCATTGCATTCCTCATGTGAGAGGAAAGAGATATGCTCATGAGATGTGGACAACATTGACCAATCTCGACCAGAGTACCAATGAGAACAGGAAAATGGTCCTAAGGGAGAAGCTGAAGACCATTAAGATGGGCAAGACTGATAGTGCAGCTGGATATCTCACAAAGATTACTAATGTGAGAGATGCATTGGCAGTAGTTGGAGAGGTCATTCCACCTCAAGAGTTGGTGCGAATTGCAGTGAATGGCCTTCCCAGTTCATGGCTGAACTTTGCTGATGGGTTTTGTCCACGTGAGACCCTTCCCTCTTGGGAGAGGTTCTGGGATGATTGCATATAGATAGAAATTAGAAAGAACCAGCTTGGGGCAGCCAAACCAGTTGAGCAGGATGAGGATGTAGCACTGTTGGCAAGAGGCAAGAAAGGCAAGGGAAAGAAGCAAGCTTCCACAAGCAGTGGTGAGGGCAAAGGCAAAGGTAAAGGTAAACAGGGGAACACGCAGAAGGACTATTCCAAGGTGAAGTGTTGGAATTGTCAGAAGATGGGACACTATGCAGTTGTGTGTCCGGAGAAGAAGAAGAAGGGGAAGAAACAGAGCATGGCAACATCAACAGAGATAGAGGACTTTACAAATAGCTTTGACCGGGAGTTTGGGTTCATTGCTTGTGAGTCCACTACTGTAGGATCACTTGCCACAGAGGTTGAGAGGGAGTGTGCATTTCCCTCCACTAGCGGAGCATCTTCAGGTATCTGGTATGTTGACAGTGGGGCTTCACGTCATATGACAGGAGTCCGTGAGTACTTCTTAGAGCTTTCAGAGAGTGGCACTTCTTAGAGCTTTCAGAGAGTGGCACTGATATAGAGGTAGTACTCGGAGATGACAACGTTGTTAGAGCAGTTGGTGTGGGGACATTAACATTTGATAGGGAACCCAAACCTCCCTTGAAGGTGTCAGATGTTCTATATGTGCCAGGGATGAGGAAGAACCTCATATCCGTCTCAGCGTTGGAGGACAGAGGGTACGAGATATTGTTCAAGAGAGGACAGGTGCTGATATATCCCAGGGGCACTCCAGTTGATTCAGCTAGAGTGATTAGTGTACACCATGCAAAGGTGTACAAGTTTGCATTTCAAACCCTTTTGGCATTGAGCAGTAGTACCGACAACAGAGCTAGAAATTCAAAGCTGTGCGAGATTTGGCATCGCAGGATGGGGCACATGTATCATGGAGCCTTGAGGACATTGCGAGAGATCACTAAAGGTGTGCCAGATTTCGGTACTGATCACTTTGATACATGCAGAGGATGTGCTATGGGCGAGTTTGCCAAATCCCCTTTTCCCAACAATGACAACAGATCGACTGGGATACTTGATTTGATTCATTCCGATGTGAGTAGTCAGATGTCTCATTTTTCCTTGAGTGGATATGAGTATTATGTTTTATTCATTGATGATCACTCCAGGAGGACTTGGATTTATTTCTTGAAGACCAAGAGTGAGGTCTTCAAGTGGTTTCAGGAGTTCAGAGCTCTTGTGGAGACTTAGACATGTCGAAAGATCAAGTCCCTGAGGTCGAACAATGGAGGGGAGTAAACCCTTGGTGAGTTTGTTGATTATTGTGTAGAGGCAGGCATTAGGAGGGAGTTCACTGTTCCTTACAACCCTCAGCAGAACGGGGTTGCAGAGAGGAAGAACAGATCCATCGGAGGGGCTACCAAAGCCATGCTACATGATTAGGGGTTACCATTGTTTTTGTGGGCAGAGGCCTGCAACACTGTTGTATATTTGCAGAACAGGAGTCCGCATCATGCCTTGGGGCATGTGACTCCGGAGGAGGCTTTTTCTGGGAAGAAGCTTGATATTGGTCATCTTCGTATCTTTGGGTGTATTGCATACTCCTACGTACCCAAGGAGAAGAGGACCAAACTAGAGCCTACCGCAGAAAATGTGTCTTTGTGGGCTACAGTGAGACCTCAAAGGCCTTTCGGATTTATATTCCCGCACAGAAGAGAGTTGTTGTCAGATGGAATGTGAAATTCGAGGAGGACAGGGCTTTTAGGAGGTCACAGGAGATAGAGTATCTGGATTGGCCAGACCCTCAGGAGCAGCTGAGTCAGTCGCAGGGATCAGGAGGATCCGGAGGTACATCAATTACGGTGTCAGGTCCATCAGTGAGTAGTGGCTCACAGAGTCAGAGGGGTGGTTCTTCGGCAGCATGGAGAGCAGTCCGCAAAGCAGTTCACTAGGGAGTCCACTGATGGACAGTTCACACGGTACTTCAGCGTCTACAGGTTGGTTCAGGCAGGAGGACAACAGACAGGCAGTCAGGAGTTCAGGCTCTTGATGAGGAGGAAGAGTTTCATTCTCCAGTGGGAGAAGTGTGCTCAGGGAAGAGGAAGCCCAAGTGGCTTTAGGATACCTTGAGAGAGGCCACATCTGTTGCTGGGCCTAAGAGGCCGGTTAGAGAGAGCAGACCACCTGATAGGTTTTGTAGCTATATGGCAATGGTTGCCAACATCATTGACTCTGAGCCTTCTAGCTATGAGGAGGCAGCTAGCCAGCAGGGCTAGAGAGAGGCCATGCAGGAGGAGTATTCTTCTATCATGAAGAATGATGTTTGGGAGGTGGTGCCGAGGCCTGAGGGCAAATCCGTGGTTACTTCCAAATGGCTTTACAAAGTAAAGCATGCTGCAGATGGCAGCATTGAGAAATTCAAGGCAAGGTTTGTGGCTAGAGGGTTCTCCCAGGTAGAGGGAGTAGATTATGAGGAGACCTTCGCTCCGTGGCTTGATATACTTCGATTCGCTCCATCATATCAATAGCAACAGAGATGGGTTGGAAGATCCACCAGATGGATGTGAAGACCGCATTTCTCAATGGCTTCATACAGGAGGAGGTGTACATTGAGCAGCCACAGGGCTTTGAAGTGCATGGGAAAGAGTCCCATGTGTGCAGACTGAAGAAGGCCCTTTATGGCCTGAAGCAAGCTCCCAGAGCTTGGTATTCCAGGATAGATACATACTTGCAAGAGATGGGTTTCACAAAGAGTGATGCAGATCCGAACCTTTACTTTATTGTGATAGGTGAGGAGCCTCTCATTCTGGTGCTGTATGTGGATGATTTGGTCATTACGGGTGCAGAGAGACTCATAGAGCACTGCAAGAGAAATCTTGCGTCAGAGTTTGAAGTGAAGGACATTGGCTTGATGCATTACTTTTTGGGTTTGGAGGTGTGGCAGGAGGAAGGGCATTTCTTCCTGGGGCAGGGGAAGTATATTGTGGACATCCTTGTTAGTCAAGGTTGTCATTGATGTCAATATGGCATTGTTTGTGATAGCAAATATTCTTGTGATGTCAATGAGCCAGTGCTAAGGATGCCATTAATAAAGATGCTAAGGTTGATCTAACCTAGCCTGTACTCTAACAAATTGATGCATGCTGCTTTTGGTTAATGACATATCACTACACTCTCTTGATGAGCTCTCTTAATAGAAAATTGATAGATGCTGCACTATGACATATGATGACATACATGTGCACTGTCATATGATGGCATGATGCTATACTATCATGATGACATGGAAGACACACCATGATGAAGAAGCTCTAATGATCTCTTATTGTCCCAATCACCTTCTGCACTAAAATTTCATAGTCAGTCACACTAAAAAATGTATTTTGCCACCTTAGAGGCAAGATTCCTTAATGAAACCTACACCATCTTGAAGAGCATAATTTTGCCTTTCCAACGAGCTATTACTTAGCCCGAAACACCAAGCGGTTTGAAAGTTATTGTTTTTCAAGTTTAAGGTAAATTTTTGTCAAGTGAGCCGACCTAAGCCGACTTGTGTAGGCTCATGCCTCATGGCCAAGAGATGTGTCTATTCGTCTTAGGTCAAAACCTATATAAATATGACGTCCAACACTCATTTTTGATCATCAATTCAGTCAAGATTTCACATAAGAACCACAGGAGCAGATAGGAAGCCGAGGACCTCAATATTTATTGTTTGGGTCGGTTTTGTGATGAAGATTGGACAAGATATCAGAGATTAGAATAAGGCTGAGGAGGACTTGATATCCTTGTTTTTGGAGAACAGATCTGAGTGAAATACAGTCTGGATTTACAGTCATTTTAAAGGCTCGGATTTAGACTTGTGGCAGCTTGGATCACTAAGGCTTGAAGCCCAGTCTCAGTATTTCAGACTGACAGCAGCTCATACACTTGTGGCAGCAACCTGTGGACAAAAATAGAAGCTCAAACCTGTAGTATTTGAGGAAGAAGCCCAGACCTATAGCAGCACTGAATTGCAGGTGTGATCAGTCATCTATGGGAGCTCAACAGTGGACAGACCTTAGGCTAATCTTTTGAAGAAACTTGGATCTAGTCACCTGTGGAAAGAGGATTGTTCGGGTAAGTTTTGTGTGGACAGAATTGGGATTTAGAGGCTCAGACAATGTACAGTAAGGACTGTGACCTATACTCATCCTTGCATCAGACTTATATTCTTTGAAGAACAGTCTCCTGTTGACAGTCTTCTAAATATCTAGTGCAACTCGATACACCTGTAGCAAGAGTACCATTGGAGTAGCTCGGATCTAAGATTCATGTAGCTCAGATAACAGAACTTGGATTTCTTGTGCTTGGAATAATCAGTTTTGGTGTAATCTCCTCTTGTGAATAGAATTGGGCCTTTGAAGTACTTGCAGACTTTGTTAAGCAATCAATTGGAGACCCTAAATAACCCTGTTGAAGACTTGAAGAACATAAGGTTTGAGCATACCTTGAGGAATATTAATTGAAACTTTTCAGTGCAGCCTTTGAGAAGGGTTATTGTACAACACTATTGGAGTAGACCTGGAGCTGTCTTGGATCAACTTGTTAAAGGACATTGTGTGCAGACCTATTGAAGCCTATCAGAGACATTCTTGAACACCCATGATTAATCCCTCATGATGTAACCTTGAAGATTGTGTTTGGGTTCCATGAAGAGTTGTGGTGACACCTTCATGAGAAGACCAAGTTGTCATTGATGAGCTAATCATATTGGAGATCATTTGAGGGCAGTATTGGCTAAGAGATTGACATGGCTCATTGAAGAAGACTTTGGGAGCCGTGAAGAATAACCAAACATATTTTGACGAAATGAAGCAGGAGGTTGGAGCCTCATAGAGACAAGGTTGGTGCCTTGAAAGATAGGGTTGGAGCCCTTGAGGTTGGTGCCTTAGAATTAACAAGGTTGGTGCCTTGGAAGATAGGGTTGGAGTCCTCAAGAGACCAGGTTGAAGCCTGTACCAGATATAGGTTTGGAGCCCTTGAGGTTGGTGCCTCGGAATTGATAATGTTGGAGCCTTGGAAGTCCAAGTCTGTGCTTGGCAAATACAGGTTGGAGCCTGGGAAATTGAAGATTGGTGTCTTCATCTAGGGTTGGAGCCCTACATATATTGTACTTGATTTATTGTAAAGAAGAAATTAATAAAAGCATTTATTCTTATTGTTCATATTGTGTTCTAAATATAAGTGATCTAACTGGTAAAAATAACAATTGGAAAGAAATACTGATTCACCCCCCTCTCAGTATTTCCAACAATCCTTAGCAAGTTCCACATGGAGGATTGTAGACCCATGTCGACACCGATGATCACCAACTGGAAGAAGTTTCGTGCTTCAGATTCTGAGTTGGTGGATCCCACATTGTATAGACAACTGATTGGTTCCTTGATGTATTTGGTCAACACTAGACCAGATATATGTTTTGCAGTCAACACGATGAGCTAGTTCATGTGTGAGCCCAGGAGGGTTCACTGGGTTGCTGCAAAACACATTTTGCAATACTTGCAGGGGACAGTAGATTATGGTCTTGATTATAGGCAGGGGGATGGAGTGAGATTGGTAGGTTACACTGATTTTGATTGGGCAGGTTGTGCTTCTGATAGGAAGAGCACTTTAGGGTGCTGTTTTGGGTTGGGTTCGGCAGTGGTGTCGTGGTTTAGCTGGAAGCAACAGTCAGTAGCATTGAGTTCAGCGGAAGCAGTGTACATGGCAGCGAGTCTAGTTAGTTGTGAGGCCATATGGCTTCGCAAGATGTTGTTTGGCTTATTTGGTCAGCCGTTGAGACCTTCAGTGATTTACTGTGATAATCAGAGTTGCATTAAACTCACGAAGAATCCAGTATTTCATGACAGGTCAAAGCATATCGGCATCAGATATCACTTCATCAGAGACTATGTTCAGAAGGGAGCTGTGAAGCTTGAGTATATTCCCACTAATGAGCAGGTTGCAGATATTCTTACCAAAGCCTTACCACGGGGCAAGCATGTCTACTTCAGAGACAAGATGGGTGTGGTGAGGGACACCTTCCTCGGTAAGAGGGAGTGTTGAAATTTGGTTACCGGAGGACAGGTGGTTCCCTAAGGCTTTGATCTTTGGCCTAGGGAAAAGTGTCCAAAAGAATTTAATTTTTCTCCTAAAGTGATTTTATAAAGTTATAAAGTCAAATCTAATTTAAAAGTGACTTTAAGTGATAAAGTTACTAAAGTCTAATTTTAAAGTGACTTTAATAAAGTCAATGTAAAATTAGAAAGGAAAAGTGACTTTGGAAATAAATGACTAAGTGCGTCTTTATTAAAGTGGGGTGAATTAAAAAATAGAAAGTGAGATTTAAATGAGCATTTAATCTCAGCCTTAGATCTAAAGCTATCTCAGCCATTGGATTTAGGGATTCCCCAAAAGTCACTTAGGGTTAGGTTGAAGGAGGAAAATGAGGGAAAATGTCATTCATTCTTTCATGAGCAGATTGAGAGGAGGAGAAGAGAGCTGGAGACATTTTCTGGTTTTGAGAAAGAGGAGAGGAGCAGTTCAGCAAATCCGTATAGCAAGGAGAGGCTGCACGCATTTCAAGGCAGCAGTCTGTACAACAATAAATTAGCACAGTTTTCGAGACAGAATTCTATACAGCAGCAGTGGGCACATTTTTCAAGGTCCGTACATCAGCAAGGAGGCACAAATTTCGAGGAGCAGCAGCAGCAGCAGCAGTGTGCAGCACACATTTCGAGGTTGAGTTGGCACAATTTTTGAGGCTGAAAGAAGCTGCTGTAATTTCTGTACAGTCCATACAGCAGTACGGAATTTCTGGCATGGTTTTCAAGGAGGATGTACAACATTTAATGCTGTTATTTCTTGCTGTAAAATTTCTGTTTTGCTGATTTGGCACATTTTCCGAGGCGGAGGCAAGCACGGAAAACGAGATAAGTCTGTACATTGTTTGCTGGAATTTTTTTGTATATTTCCTTTCTCTGTAAAAACATTTTTCAGAAATAAGAAGAAGCTTTCGAACTAGTTTTCCCCAAGAGTTGTACGGGGTTTTTCCAGGGTCGAGTTGACCAAAAATCAGTGTGTCAAAATTCTGTGTGTGGCTGATTTATTTTATGAGTTTTTATTTCTGCATTTCAGCATTGTGAAATTTCTAGATTTAGTGTTTTCAGAAAATATTTATTTTTCCAGCTTGTTGAATGTATGGCTATGGGAATGGGCATTTAACTATATGGGAGAAATAAGGAGAAACTGAAAACTGGGGTTGGTTATCAAATTTCTACAAGATATACTTGAATGTCCTTGTTCGTAGTCTACACCAAATGCTGTATTTTGCCAGACATTAATGCTTAGAGATAGAGCTAAAATTTACTTTTTAAAATCATTTGATGATCAGACATCATCAAAGCATTACAACTCCCTCTGAATCCTTGCTTTAGGAGATTATCAAGTCTTGGTCAATTTGCACTTCATTATTCCTGATGTGCCAACAAGACTTGCTCTTATTGATAACTATTGTTGTAGTATGCCTGAGATGATGAAGTTAATTCCGAATCAATACCTTGATGTCATTCCAATTGCGATACTCTTCCTTACAAAAAGGAGTGCCACTCTACCTTTTGATTAGTGGGTAATGATGATAAAGAAGGTGTTTGGATCAACAATATCTCCTTAAAACTAAGGAAGACATCAATTTCCTCTGAATCATAGCTCTCTCTGAATATTTAAAGGGAACCTTGCCCATTGAGATATTTGCAACTAGATGATAGTCCTTATGGACAATAATCATGGGAAAGAGGAATTATTAATTCGACCATTTCTGTACGAAGAGGGGCAGACATATATACTCTACCCCTTTTGATTTTTCAGAAGATATGGTGGAGGAAGATTGTCATCAGCTACAACTAAGGCATCACCACAGATAAAGGACAAAATTACTGCTGCCATCTCCTTTTTCGGTCAAACTTCTAAACACAATGGTGATGGCTTGAACAATATCGAAAGAAAATATTTGTCATCACATCTGATTTTGTACTTCATGGATGAGGGCTTGTAACAGGATGCCAAGTTCTTGTTTTCAAGAAAGAATATTCAGAACTGAGCATGCAGGTGCATACATACTGTTAACCATCCTCAACAGAGTTCTAGCTTATCGATAAGAATCATGGAGATGACATGCACTTATTACTGTTGATACTCTGAGGATGCTGAGGTGTCAAGCTAGATTAATACCTTTCAGATCATGTATGCCGTTATTTAGGAAATGTCTACCTTGAGGCGACAAACTGGAGATTTACTGAGATTATAACAGGGATACAATTTGTCCTGCAGTCATTGATTCATAAATCTTTGCTTGATCTGAGAGTTGAAGGTATAAAAGATATTTCATTGTTATCATTGACATATAGATGTCACCTTATGCTGTCAATTCTGTCTCAAGAGCACTGCCACCATAATCATATGAGAATCATGTCACTGACATCATGAAGACAAAAACCCTTACAAATTATTGAAAATATCATAGTCACTGATCATTTTCGAGATCATCCTCATATGTTTTATAGCCATAGAAGAGATCCCAGTCTCATGCCATTGTCCATTCATCTTAATAGAATGAGTGAGCCACTATAGAATGTTGGGCCTTCTAGAAAAGCGATGCACTGGAGCACACAAAACCATAATGGGCAACAGTGACACTGAGAAATGAAACAAGTCATTGAAATAGTTAATGTGTGCAAGATGTTGTTCACTGTGCAAGCCAAAATGTTAACCATTGAGCCACTGTGTGATGCTAATGTGAGATAAGAATTAACCATTGAGCCACTGTGGAGATTTAAAAGAGAATCCAATGATGATGAGGTTGGACATACTACAGTGAATCGGTGCCTTGTGTAACTCCGAGTTAGGGAAATATATATATATATATATATATAATGCAGAGGAGCCATTAATGCCAACAAAAATCCCATATATATACGATGCAGAGGAATGCAAGCCATAGGTAATTGGAGCTGAGATCAGAATACATATGAGACATATATAATTTTGGTACCGAACTGCCAAAATTGATGGAGAGCCAAAGCGTTGTCAGAACAACGATGTTAAGTCTGAGAGATAATGCAATGCTATACGATGTTGCAGTAGTCACACCACTTAAATATATAAAGAGCAACAACAATGCTGCCAATGATACCATTACTGATGTCTTACATATATCTTTGATGCTATGTAGAGGACCATACGAATAACTATTCAGGAGGTCCATACAAAGAATACAGAGGAACCAATAGAACAAATGTCAACCAGATCGCAGATCATGCTAATCAGATTGCAGATATATCATATAATGCCAATCATATCACAGAGATTTCATGATGTCGTTCTATGAAAGAGACTGAGTGAGAAACTGTAATGGTGGGGATCACATATGATTACGATGATGCAGAGACTCCATACATAT
Source organism: Pinus albicaulis (assembly GCA_034641835.2). NCBI lineage: Eukaryota > Viridiplantae > Streptophyta > Pinopsida > Pinales > Pinaceae > Pinus > Pinus albicaulis. Next base: position 1,295,730,867 of record CM076572.1, on the reverse strand, counting down.
CTATTATAGTGAGGACATTCCAGAACATGATCATTAACTTACCAAAATGCAGGGATAGGAAACCTATGCCATAATGCCGCAGGTGAAGGTAAGATCTCGTGCCAACAAATGGAATGCCTGCTTCTTTCCACGAGTTCCTGGATGCTGCCCTCTTTCCAAACTTGGCATGAATCAATTGAGGAAACAACAAGATGACCTCAGAGAGTGATTTGAAACCCTGATCGAGAATGTCAAGATTGTAATCAAAATCTGTGGGGGTGATTGAATACAACTGTGCAGAAGATATCATTGAGTTGACAATCTATATAATAGCAACTCATAGAAGTCGAGCTTCTCTTGATCCCGTGATATTGTCATGCAAAAATAAGCCCCTGTGCCAAGCTATGCAAGTGCAGTCTCAAGCGAAGATGCCATATGCTTCATACAACCCTCAGAAAAATTCGTTGTCAAAATTATATGACCCACTGAACTGTCTCTTGCTTGGGCTTGAATTGTCCCAACTCTGATTTCATGTTAAATTTAAGATAACATGTTCTTATCACGAGACAATTACTTCAGAGATACATATAGCCCAATTTTCATTAGCAATATCATAAGACATTATAATCGTGACAGTAACTGAAGAAAATAACATAGACAAAAGATGCAGAAGACAAGCCAAGACAAGACAAGTTCACATGGATATGGCTCAAGCCAGGGAAAAACCCCAAGTTGGGGAAAACCCTTGATCAATTCTTCTTATTATTCATAATCAAATGTTTAGCAGAGAGAGAGAGAGAGTACAATGATTTAAAGTCAACACTGACTTTCCAAATAGAAGATCTGACCTTTAAGCTCTTAGACATGAAGATAACTCAATGAAACTGCAATTCTGAATGCTGGTTAGGGCTGCCTGAATTAGTCCTCTTTCTCCATTACTGCCTGCGTTCAAGCCTGGGCATATGAGGCCTAGAGAGAAGGACTTAACCATCCCTTCATACCCTGAAACAACCTAACAACTAGCTGCAGTAATGGCTCTTTGCTTGCATCCTGTAACAAAGATGTACCTCACCAAATAGCACAGAAGAACATTAAGAGATGCGCTGCCTTCTGCGGCTCTATTCAACAGGAAAACTGAACCCAAAAACAAGAGATACGCTGCCCAGACATACCTCCTATCCTCCATGTATGATGTCATAGACTTGCGATTCTTTCTCAATAGGAAAACCATGCCCTAAACTGAGATGGGACACATCATAAACTCGACCCTGCCACCTGCGTCCTGCCTCAGATGCTGTCCTATTTGAGAGGAGAGGATGAGCACTTGGATGTGTCAAAATGGGATGATAAGAGTTTCCTTATATACAATTTAGACATGATGATTTGCCATAACTTTTGGAGGCAAATTCAAAATTCAAATTTCAAATTTTCTCGCCTAAATCACATCACGACTTATAGCATTTCTTTTGAATAAATATATATTTTTCCTTATCCAAATTAGACAATCTTTATATCGATTTTGGTCCTCTCAAAAAGAGGAATTCAATGGAATTATTATCTCCATCAATTGAGGAGACCAAAGTGGAATTTGGTCCTAGTTGCCAATTTTAACAATAACAATGTTAGGAGGTCTAGCACAAGCAAGATTTCGGTCCCCAAAGAGCTTCATTTAATGCATCAAAGTGCTTCCAGAGTGTTTCAAACCCCAATTCGCCCAACTGGGACTCACATGTAAAAATGGCCATGTACGTTGGTTCCTCCAAATTTTCCACTTTGAAAGCATCAAGATGGATGAAGAATAATATAATGGTCCAATGTGGATCATGCCCATTTTGGAAGACTTTTGGCCCCCATAGCTTTTATTGAATGAGGTGAGAAATATTTTCCTCTACCTTCTCCTTGGAGTATCATTTAGCTTTCCCTGGAAGTTGTCCTTTCAACTCCAACCAGCTAGAGGTCGTGTTGCCCCTGTCTTGTAGTTATGGACACTTTTTGCAAAATTGTACCTTCCATCAACTTTGCTTGAACATATAAATCCTTAATGGAAGGTAGGACCCGCTCCTTTCCCTGATCTAAAAGGGAAGACTCATAGACTATTAAGTTCTCTACATTCACCACTAAGTAAATGCACATGCATGGGGGTAGAATGAGTCTCTACGTATTATCTGCCACCTTTTCTAGTATCTTGAAAGGAGCATAACACAAAGCTTGATTTTCTTACTAGGACCTTATAATCTCCCCTTGTTCAATTGTAAACATACATAGTCTATCACTTTGAATAGATTCTCTATTATGTGTTGATCATGCCCGACCTTGTATTTTTCTTGTGACTTCTTTATTATCTCCTCTACCCTTAAAGCATCCCCTATGAGATCCTCCGTCACTCGTTGTTCATACTCTACATCTAGAGGTGAAAGTGGAAAATTTCCAAAACAAATCTCAATTGATGACTTACTAGTTGAAGTGTGAACTTCTCTGTTGTAGGAGTGTTGTATATAGACCAAAATTTTATCTAAAATCTTCAAATACTTATGACTATAACCCACAAAAGTTGTACCAAAGCCTTGTTGACTATCTCTATTTCACCATCTGCTTGTGGATCGAATGTTGTAGTCCTCTTCAATTTTGTGTCCATCTTCTCCCACAATGTAGTCCAAAATGTATTGAAAAATATGGTGTCTCCGTTTGAAACAATGCTCGTTGGTATCCCAAAATGCACCCATACCTGTTAAAAGAATAAGTTGTTGCTTCTCCCCCCCTGATAGTCTTTTATAAGGCATGAAAACACACATCTTGTTGAACCTGTCAACTACCACAAATATGTAGTCATATCCTTTCCTAGTAATTAGTAAACCTCCCACAAAATCCATGGAAATACTTTCCCAAGGATGAGTGGGTACAAGTAAGGGATGGTATGGGCCATGTTTTTCTATTACGAGGCTTGCTAGTACAACAATGTATACATCCTCTAATGACCCTAGCTACATATTCTTGCATCTTGGGCTAGTACACATACATCTACAAATTACAGTTGTTTTTCCAAAACCAAAATGCCTTGCAACCTTGCAGTTGTGGGCCTCCTTAATCAATTGTAGTCACTCACCTTTAAGAACACATAACTTGTTTGTGCTGAAGAGTAATATGTTATGGAGATGGTAGTCAATTGTGTTGTAACCATCATCCACAACTCTAGCCCTGTCGCTGTTGATACATCTCCTTGAAGTCCTCATTCTTTGTATATGCCTTTTTGTATGCATCATGGGCGAAAGGCTCCATGTGCATCAAAGTTCCTAAAGCTATGATTTTTGATGTGGATGATCTCAGGATCATTTATACTTGATCACTAAATGGAATTGCTGTAAAAACCCCATCCACTTGTAGTGCCTGGTTTGTTGTAACTTTGGGCCTATAGGTATTGTAGTCACTCATGATATGTGGGAATGATTGTCTCCTTTCCCATTAAATAGTATTTCCACTTTTTGATAGCCTACACTAGGGGATAGGGCTCATTTTCGTAGGTAGGGTAGTTGAGAACCGTCCCATGAAACACTTTAGAATGGTAGCATATAGGGTTTCCTCCCTGCATCAAGACTACTCCCATAACATAATCACTCACATTTGTCTCCACTTCTAAGGAACACTGCAAGTTTGGTAATGCGAGAACCAATACTTGAATGATTTCTTCTTCAATTCTTTGAAGGCCTTCAACTGACCCTTCCTCCAATAAAAACTTGTGCCAGTTGTTGTTATGGCACAAAGTGGTGCCAATATTGTTCAAAATGAAGATAGGAATTTCCTTAGGTACTATGCTACCTCAACAAAACTCTTGACCTTAAAATAATTTGTATGCACACACCAATTTATAATAGCCTCCATTTTGGTAAGACATATCTTGAGTTCCCCTCCTCCAAAATACACCAAACATTGCTATATAAACTCACACATATAAAAATTTGCCAACAGTTGGTGCTTTTTCAATGTCTCTAGCAGCTACATCAAATCCAAGATATGCTCCTTCTAGGTAGCACTGTATACTAGTATATCATCTAAATAAACAATAAAAATGAATCTAGATTTGGATATAGTTTGTTATTTATTATTCTGAAGAACGTTGCTGGTGCATTATATAGACCAAATGGCATGATTAATCACTCATACAAACCTTGTCTAGTTTTGAATGTAGTCTTCTAGGTATATTCTTCTTTGACTCTAATTTGGTGATACCCTAATTTTAAATCTAGCAGGGGGATGTATTTTGCTTGCTGCAACTGGTACAATAGATCATCTATTCTAGGTAAGTGGTACCTGTTCTTGAGCATAATTTTGTTTAACACCCTGTAATCAATGTACATTCGCCAAGTCCCATCCTTTTTTGGCAAAATTATTATGGGTACACACATGGTGAGGTATTTGGTTGAATAAGACCATGCTCCAATAGTTATTGCAACTACTTCACCTCGCTTGCTTTTAGAACAAAATTTATGTATAGTTCGACGTTTGGCAATGGAGCGGTTGGCAACAATTGAATCTCATGCTTCACTTCCTTTTTGGGTGGAAGCCCTTTAGGCCCCTGGAACACTCCCCTATATGCTTATAACAACTCTTTAAATTGTTGTATTTTTTACTTAGTGCATCCCTTTAAGGATGCTTTGCTCTCATTGGCCTTCTACATATTGTTTTTCTTTTAATATTAATAAAACCTACTTCTTGTTGGAAAATGTAACTATGCTTGGTCTTCATAATTAATATTGTATAATTTGTAAAAGCAAAAGAAAAATATAATTTTGAAAACATGGGTTTCATGCTCCATTTTATTTTTGTCAATTAGGTCAAGCATGTTCTTCATGCTCTAGGGTTTATTGAGTCAATATAATCATTGTCGTATTTGTAAGACCCTTATGGGCACAATGTATCAAGAGAGAAACATTAATTTTGATTTTAAAGTGTCATTTATGGACTCCCAACACCTAATCAGTCCTGCTAGTGAATTCGACCTAGAAGAGACCCATTCGACCTATGAAAAAGGTATATAAAGATGTATTTGACCTATTTTGGCATCCATCCATAGCTCATTCTATATGCAACAAGAATTGAAGAGAAATCAAGAGCGAAGACTAGAAATCAAGGTGAGAAACCAAGCGAAGGAGTCTAAAATTTGACCTTAACTAGCTCACACCTGCGAGAGTTTTTAGGATTTGTGCGAGTTGCAGGCCAAGTTGCGGACCTGAAACAAGAAGCCAAATTTTTGACCATCGCTGATTGGAAGGACTTTTGATCATTGTTGACTCTGACTCATTAAAGAAGACACCTTAAAAACCTTGAAGGATAGACTTTGACTCTTTGAAAATTCTTTGAAGAAAGACTTTGATTCGTTGAAGGAGACATTGTCTCATTGAAGGAGACACCTTGAAGTAGACCTTGACTCTTGGAAGAAAAGACTTTGGCTATTTGAAGAAGGAACTTAGAAGGAAGAATTTGGCTCTTTAAGGAAGAAAGATATTTTGAGGGGATGACTTGGTGTTGGTAGAAGTCTCATTTTGATTTGGTTGATTGTCTCATTTTGATTTGGTTCAATAATAGAAGAGGAGTTTGATTGGGTTTTCCCCTAGAAGAGGGATTTTTTCCTAGTTAAGAGCTTACATACTGTGTTCTGTTGTAGCCTTCATGTTCTTTTGATTTGATAGTTTTTTGATGAAGATAAAATAAAAGAAGACAATATAAGATTATTACAAGCCATTATCAAATTAAGAAAATTAGAGCTAAGGTGAGAAAGGTAAAAAGGCATCTTGAAGATCATTTGTCACAAGGAAGATTACAATGAAGGTTACTTTGAAAAGAACTTTTGAATACATCTTGGGCAATCTTACTAAGGTTTTGAAAAAGAAGAAGTATCAAGGATTTTTGAAGCATCATTAGGGGAGTAGTTAACACCTTGAAACAATCATTAAAAACAAGCTAGAAGAGAGGCGTATGACATTCACAAGTTTACCTAAATCAAAGAACAAGCTTCAAGGAATTTCAAAATTTAGAGCCTAGAAGACAAGGATGGATTTGATCTTTACTAGGCACAAAGTCTTAGGGGTGAAAATGTGAAGTTGGGAAACACTTTTTGCCCTTTTTTGACGTTGAAAATTGTAATTGTCAATGTTTTTTCAACTTCAACTCCACTAAACTCATATTTTTAATGCAAATTATGCTTTGACATAAAAACAAGAATTGTAGAGAATTGTCTTACCTCCATACCCATATATATATATATATATATATATATATATTGACATATAGAGGGGTAAATTTGTTGTTTACTAATTGCATATACTTGAAATTTTTCAGGCAAACATAAATAGTCACTTTATGAACCCTAACTTTTTTTAGGGAAGGTTACTCATTTTTTGGAAAAAAACCATATCATCATAATCTGCATATATTGTATTAGTGCACTGACTATTTTTCAGTAATTTTTAGATTAAATCACTATTTTTTATTATTTTTTGAAATGGACAAAGACAAAAAAAAGTGATGTTTCAGTACATTTTATGAGCCCTAGATTTTCTTTTCAATGTGATCGTCAATAAGAAAAATGAGAGTACCATTTTGAAGTAGATAGGGAGACGAAATGCAATATGATTTTTCTGAATTTTTTGGTGTCGTCATTTGAAAGTTATTGAATTTTCATTCAGTGTAATTTTCCGAACAATGAAATTCCATAGTGACACAGTTTAGTAAAAAATTAATAAAAAATTGAATTTTTTAATGAAACTCCACAAATCTCACATCATCAGAAACTAGATTCAGAGATGAATCTAATGGTACCTGGTCCGAAATATAACATTTTGTTTTTGTAGGTGTTCCGCCCCTCCAAAGTTGCAGGTTCTTGAAAACTACAAAATTTTCTGGGTTTTTCGTTGACCAGAAACTCTTGGCCAAGATAATGTCTCGGACGAGAAATTTATTAAACTCTCGACCGAGAGTTTAACCCACCGCAAGTTACATTTAATCGCGCAGCCAAACTCTCGACCGAGAGTTTAAAAGTTCAAAAAACTCTCGGCTGAGAGTTTGTGCCCGAGAGTTTACCCAAGGAAACTCTTGACCGAGAATATAACAAACTTTCGGACGAGAGTTTATAAAACTCTCGACCGAGAGTTTAGCCAAGGCCAACTCTCGGTCGAGAGTTTTATAAACTCTCAAACGAGAATATTTTATTCTCTCATACTACTTTGTATAATGAGCTTCTCCACTCAATAAAAAACAAACTAATGTAATATAGTTAAAAAAACATTTAAGATTTCAAGCATTGTAATTTCCATAAAAGTAGTTCCTTATACATATAGTTCACTTTCATTAATACATATAGTTCCTTTGAGTTTTATTAGGTAGTTGTTTCAAGAGTGAAACCTTATAAAGTGTTGGAAATCCATGAGCCTCTAGTCTATAAATTCTTTTTTTTACTTTTTTCTCATGTGTCGATAGATGTGGATGTTCGTGCACATTTCCATGTTATTTTTCTTCCATATTCATTTGGAAGCATACATTTGTCTTCATCTAAATTTAATTACCTTTTCATAGATTAATTATCACGCTTTTCTTATCTACAATTGTTCATAATTCATTATATGAATGAATCTTGTTAACTCATTGGATATGATAGTTTAATTGTTGTCCATAAACAAATCTGTTTTTTTCTTCTTCTATAAAATAGTTAATGACTTTAAAAATAAAGTTTATTGAAATACTAGGTAAGATATTAAGAGGAGTTTATCTATTTCAAAAGACATTAATGCATGTATTGTCAATCAAAATTGCACCAAAAACAATGTTACCGATGAAATAGGTAATCTGATCTCAAAACAGGTACTCTAGCCCAAAAAGTCTCAAAAAACATGAAAAAACACCCCCAAAAACAAAAAATGTGTCTTCCAGAATGCACTTGGTTTTTTTTGAAGGTCAAATTTCAACATTTTATAAAATTATGCTAAAAACAAAATTGTTTGTTGAAAAAAGGATTGAAAAAACACCCTCAAAACAAAACCAGTTGATGCTGGAATAACAAAAAAAAATTTGTGTCATAATTTTGACACTTGTAACAATGGAATTAAAGACAACATATTAGGACATTTTTTAAAATTGTAAATTTCTAACATTTTTGATAGATGATGTTAAAGATAAACAAATACATGTCTGAAGGGCTTATCATTTCGAACAATTTTCATCCATGTTGTTAAACATAAAATATCTTGACTCTAAACAACCCCAAAATTGTAATTATTGTCAACCATAACCTTAAATATAAAATTTGGTAGCGCATAAAAACCTTAATGACAAGTTTTAAATCTAAAGTTTTTCAATCTTAAGTGTTCAACATACTTGAACAATGAAATTATGGAGAAATTATAAGACTTAACAATTTAAAAAAATGAACAAGTAAATGAAAAAATTATCATTGAACAGAAACAAGTAAGAGTAATTTTAATTTTAAAAGATAAAAACTTATCTTTTTTCAAATCTTAGCATAAGACAAATTTAAATATAATTTCAACCAAAACCTAAAAATCAAGCATCAAAACAAAGTGTTCTGTTTCAATGACGCATATAATTATTAAAACTTTTAAAAGTATTTTATACCAAATGGTAACAATACATAATATCATGGTAATATCACTGCATAATCTAAAAATTCAACATTAGTTTCTATTTTCTATTTTACTTATAATTAAAATATCAGCATTGGTACATTGAATATAACATAAATTATTTTTGTAATTCATTGTTGCATTGTCGATATTCTAAAGAGATGAATTCTTTATAATTAAAACATATAATCCAACAAACATAGAAATGTCTCATAACTTCATGAAAAATGAGATGGAAGTCAAAATTTTTATTTCAAGTTACCATGCAAACATCAATTACATAAAAGTGTCTTAGATAGTTATTCAAAATCAACCATAGGTTTTGGCACACCATCATAATCTACATCTTCAGATGAATGGCTCGATGCAGATGAAGATGATCCATATTCTTCTCTTTCATCAACTAGTGCTCCATCTGAGTCAACATGCATGCCCACCATTTCAGAGTTCAAAAGTCTTGTAGATCTACGTCTACATTCTGCAAAGTCCCATCTCAATAGTAATTGTTCTGGTAGCAATTTCTTCAAAATATTTATGGTCTGCAACCGAAGAGTTCCTCTCTTTGTCAAATTGAAGTCATACACAAGTATGTCAACATCCTCCAATTTTAAGACATGTGCGGCGACGATTTATATTTGTGCCCTTTCTTTTTCTCTTTATGCCAATTCTTTTTTCCGTTACCATCTCTGGCTTGTACACACCATTGAAAGGGTGGGTACTTGTGGCATACCAATGTACATCAACAACTGTAATCTTTTCATTTTCATTAATGACCTTTATAACCTTGGCAATCCAGAATGGATAGCCAAGTGGATTTTCATCTGCTAACATTGCTATCATGTAACCCTCGTTAAGATCCTGCACAGAACCCCTGTAAAGGTCTTCCATGGCTTCACGTTGTGCACGTGATCTTCTAGAACCAATATAGATTTCTCTTTCCTCTACCTGTGGGGAATTAATAATAGCTTGAGGCTGTTGTTGTTCAACATTGTGTGTTTTCTGATGTTCATGTTCATTTGGCATATTTTGTGGCAAAAAAAAAAGGACTCTTCAAAAGCGTATCCCCATTTATTGACCTTGAAATCATATCACTTTGATTATTGAAAAAAGACTCCCACCAAACTGAATCAGCAACATCGAAGTATTCATATGTATTTCTAATACATCTTTTAATTTCCTCTAGACATTCAGAATAATTTATGTCTCTCTTCTGCCTTTGTGCATTATGGAGTTCAACAACTGACTGTAATAACAATATCTTTGATGAAAACATTGGACGCTTTGGAATGAACTTCAAAAATGCTAAACCTGATGATGGTCCCCATTCTTCAACAGTTGAATACTTCTTGCCCCATATAAGTGTTATCCAATCAATTTTTTTGATACGAAATTGATGCTGGAAGCTAATGTTGTTAAGTTGTTCAATGCATTTCTCCTCACCATGCGATTCAAAAATAAATCTTCGCATGTCAATAGTTTTTTCCAACACATGAAAAACAAGCTCTGGAATGTATGATTTCTTAATACATTCAATTAATAATGGTAGGCTTCCAACACCTTTCCTCTTCAATGTTACTGAAAAACGACTGAACATTTGATCAATATGATCATGAGTATGCCCAACAAGAAGGAAACCAATCTTTATCTTTTTAAAAATCCCCAATTCAACGAGCATGTTTAGATACCCAAAAAGAACTTGATTTTTGTTCTCACGACTTGTGTTGTCTAATTGTAAATACAAAACTTCAGGAAGAATCCCAGACCAATGAGTAACTACATCATGGATTATAGTTATGGTCAGATTTGCATCATTGTGAATATTTGGAGTTGTGAAGAAAACTCTTGGAAACATCTTCTCATTAAATACCATACAACCAACCAAGTGAAACTGAATGAAAATTTCCTCCTGTAATTTTTTAGGCGTGCGGACAAAATGTGGAAGAAGTGTTTTGTTTTTATCCATATTATCAATTATCAATCCCAGATATTTATTTGGATGATCATAACACTTCTTTCGATGTTTATACAACTTTTTCCTTTCAATTGTTTGCTGATTGTGATGGTCTTGAAGTTCTTTAACAACGGAATCTGTACATAAAATAAAAGAAACATATGAATAAATATATTTTCATAGTTAATAAGTATCAAATTTTAAAAAACAATGTTTTGAACACATACCTCTTTCCGCCCATTGACATTTATCTCTTTTTGCTTTAAGAGAAGCACATGAGCTGCAAATCCCCATCCTTGTCTTCTTAGGAATATGAACATTATTGAATTCATCTTTCCATATCCTTGTAAAATAAGAATATGTAATAAAATTACCAATTCCTTCAACAACTTCTGCATAATCTTTGTATAACATGAATATTTCTCATCTCGAGAAATTATCTAGAATATGTATTGTGTCTTTATTTGGCATTCACTCTCCATGATTTGAAAAGAAGTCTTTCATCCATGTCTTAGCAGTATTTGAAAATGGCTCCACCTCCCGTTTATAACGTGCTTCTGAATAATATGTGGGATCCCTTTCCAATCTATCATCGATTCTTGACAAACGACAATTACCAATTGAATACAACATTTTGAATGCCTTTCTGCAAAGCAATACATTCACAATATGATAATCATAACCTGCTAGTGTAGATTGCATGCAACCCACTAAATATGAATTTTGCATGCTTGTATTCATTGACATATATGTTTTCCTTTTCTCCAAAGCAAAGTTGAAATCCATATTTTTCAAGCAATCCCTTCGACAACATTCACTTGAAATCAAATGAACGACAGAACTTTTTGTCGTGAGATATTTTGTCCTCGCCCTTGTATAACTGGAATGCTTTGGATTGATATGAAAAGGTTTACTCCTACTCCTAGTTGCAATATTTGCTTGCAACGGCTTCATCATTCCATCATCCTTTGTAAAAGTAGTTTCATCACCATTAGGAGGAATATTATCCCCACTATCATCATCCTCAACATAGTTAAGAAATTCATCAACATCATTGCCTGAAAATTTTTCTTTACCATCATCAGTTGAAGAAAACATTTCACAAGAATCATCGGCACTTTTGTAACCCCGACTCAAAATAAATTCTTCACCATCTTGACCCATGCTTTCAAATTCTTCCCTTGGAGGATTCAATTCTTCATCACCATAAGTGTCTTTGAAATGGTCACTTGGAGACAATGCAATATTCAAATCTGTGCCTCTAAAATTATCATTTGCAAGAAACTCTTCATCCTCCCCTTCCTCAGTGGTGCTCTCATAATCCTTGGGATTAGGCATAAGTGGAAGCTTTGAATTTGTATTCACTAGAATTTCTTCATCCTGCCCCTCCCCTTCCTCACCGAAGCTCTCATAATCCTTAGGATTAGGAATAAGTGAATGCCTTGAATCTATATTTATTGGAAATTCTTCATCCCCCCCTTCATCAGTGGTTAAATTATAATCGTTATGATTAGGATGAAGTGAAAATTTTAGCTTTGGAAATTCATCCCCGTCTTCATCAGTGGTGCTGGCATAATCCTTAGGATTAGGAGGAAGTGGATATTTTGATGCTGCAAATTCTTCATTCCCTTCTTCCTCAGTGGTGCTGACATAATCCTTAGAATTATGACGAAGTGCATATTTTGACTCTGCAAATTCTTCATTCCCCTCTTCATTTGTTGTGCTGACATAATCCTTAGGATTAAGACGAAGTGGAAATTTTGACTCTGGAATTTTTTCGTCCTCCTCTTCATCAGTGGTGCTTGCATAATTCTTAGGATTATGACGGAGTGGATATTTTGACGTTGTAAATTTTTCATTTCCCTCTTCATCAGTGGTGCTGGCATATTCCTTAGAATTGGGAGGAAGTGGATGTTTTGACTCTGAAACATTATCATTCCCCTCTTCATCAGTGGTGCTCGCATAATCCTTACGATTAGGACGAATTTGATATTTTGACTCTGGAAATTTTACATCCCCCTTTTCATCAGTGGTGTTGGCATACTCCTCAGGATTAGGACAGAGTGGATATTTTGACTCTGCAGATTCTTCATTCCCCCCTTCATTTGTTGTTCTCGCATAATCCTTAGGATTAAGCTGAAGTGGATATTCTTCATCTCCCTCTTCATCAATGGTGTCTTCATAATGTTTGGGATTAGGACGAAGTGAAACTTTTGACTCTGGAAATTCTTCATCATGCCCTTTATCACTGTTGCTTTCATAATCTTTAGGATTAAGAGTAAGTGGTATCACTGGCGTTTGATTTACATAAATTTCATTTTGCTCTGCCTCATCAATTTTGTTCTCATCATCTTTAGGATTACGACCAAGTCGATTTTTTGACTCTCTATTCATGGTGAACGAACTCCCATTATATTCATCACTCTGAATAGAGTTGTTGCGTGACGAAGATGTTGATGTTGTACAAAGAAAAACTTTGCTATCAGAAGAAACCATGGCTTTCAACAAGAATAGGTTGAATGATACAAATTCCTCTAGCTTAAACACTGAAAATTTCCCTCCAAAAAAATTCATGAAAAAATTTCCCTCCAAAATTTCCCCCCAAAAAATTTCGCGAAAAAATTTCCCTCCAAAATTTTCATTTCAAATATTTGATACAAATATTAGTCAAAAAATGTATTTAACATTTTTTTAATAAATTGTTTGTGTTGAAATATTTTACCGATATTTATATTCAAAATATCCACAAAATATTTCTATCATGGATGCCTTCCAAACTAAAATAATGTTTTTATTTCATTGATTTAACATTGACTAGATGTAAGTATTAACTATAATATTACCATAATATCTACGTGCAAATATTAACTATAATCACTACATGTAAATATTTTAAATTTTAAACTTATGTTATATTCATCTAAAATAGATTTCAAAATTTATTAATAAATTGTTGGTCTTCAAATATTTCACCATACTTTCTACTCAAAATATCTACAAAATATTCCTTTCATGCATGCCTTCGAAACTAAAATAATTTTTTTATTTGAATGGTTTAAGATTGACTACATGTAAATATTTACAAAAATAACATGTAAATATTAACTATTTAAAGTATAATATTAACTATAATTAACTACATGTAAATATTTTGGATTTTAAAATTTAATCCCATAATTTTAAACATTGAGTACATGTAAATATTAACTATGATAACTAAATGCAAATATTAACTATTTTATCTATAATATTAATTATAATTAACTACATGTAAGTATTTCATATTTTAATTTTTAATCTGAGATTATATTTGAATTATTCAACATTCAATACATGTAAATATTAAATAAAATATTAACTATGATAACTACATGTAAATATTAAGTATTTTAACTATAGTATGAACTATAATAAACTAAATGTAAATATTTTAAATTTGAAATTTTAATCCCACATTCGTTAAACAGTAAACCAATCAGACAATATTCGCTATATAATAAAAATGATTGTTTTTATTCATCACATCACATCAAGTTTTCTGGTATTTGTTAGAGCAAATTTCTGGAGGTGTTGCGTTGGCATTGGTAACTTTGTGGAGACATTGCATTGGCATTGGAGGCGTTGTGTTGCTATTGGTAATTTTGTGGCAGTTTTTTGCATTTCAAAGGTTAGTTTTTCTTCTATTCTGTCAATTTAAAGACGATTTTGGGGAAAATCTGTTTTTCTATAGTTTTTTGTGTCCAAAAACTAATTTTTTAAGGTTTTTAGGTTCAAAAACCATAATTTTTTTATATTTTTTTAGTGAAGAAAATGCAAAAAGAACTAAATTTTTTAGGGTTTTAAGGACAAAAATTTAGAAATTTTTTTCTTTTTTAAGACTTATAGGTTCATCTAGACAGAAAAATCCATAAAACGACCATGCACATAAAAAAAAATAGTAATATTATAACATTTTTTATTTGTTTTTTTTTTATCATAAATATATTAGTTGTTTCATTTTTTTAAATGTTTTTTTTTTTGTTTTTATTTGAGAAATTTTTGATTTTATAATTTTATTTTTTTTTAATTTTAAATCTTAGTTTTATTCTTTTTAATTTTAAATCTTCAATTTTTTTTTTCTTTATTGTTTTGTTATATATCATATTTTTTTTTTTTTAAATTGTATTGTTATATAGTTTTTTTTTTTAATTTATTATATTGTTATATTAAAAGAAATGTTTTTTTACTAGATTTTTGGCTTCCGTGATCCATCAATAAATTATGAAGAAATCTTTCGGTAATAATCACATTATTATTAACGAAGTCGATGCGTTTCGAACCAACCAGTATGGTTCATCATCAGGACTAGGTGATGACCTAGTCCTGATGATGAACCACATTGGTTGGTTCGAAACGCGTCGACTTCGTTAATAATAATGTGATTATTACCGAAAGATTTCTTCGTAATTTTTTTTTTTTAATATAATATTTAAAAACAAAACATAATTGTTATTTAATAAATTGTTTTTTTTTTAATATATTTGTTATAGTTAATATTTTTAACAATTAATTTTTTTATTATTAAATAATGTTTTAATAATGATTTATTAATTATGTTATATATATATATATATATATATATATAATAAAATAAAAATTAATAAACAAAATTTAAAAAAAAAAAAAAAAATTAAAATAAATTAAAATAAATATGTATGGGCCCGGGGGCCTTGGGGCCGGCTGGGCAGCCCTCGTGGCGCCGCCCGCCGGCCTCTGGCGCCCCGCAGGCGCGGCCTTGCAAGGTTGCGCCCGCGAATCGGCCCCTCCGCCCAGCGGGGGCCCTGGGGCCGGCTGGGTAGCGCTCGTGGCACCGCCCGCCAGCCTCCGACGCCCCGCGGGAAGCCACCATTTTAATTTTTTTTTTTTTAATTTGTTTTAATAAAACAATTTTTATCTTTTATTTTATTTTTTATTTTTTTTTAATTCTTTTTTTTATTTTGTTTTTTAAATTAGTTTTTTTTAAATTTTGTTTTTTAAACTTTTTTATTTTTAATGTGTTTTAATAAAACAATAAAAAAATTAATTAAAACATTGTTATATAATAAATTAATTAAAACAATATAATAAATTTAAAAAAAAAAAAACATTTATTTTAATATAACAATACAATAAAAATAAAAATAAATAAATAAAAACAAACAAACAAACTATATAACAATACAATTAAAAAAATAAAAAATATATAATATTATAACATTTGTTAACATTTAAATATTTAAATTTCTTTTCATTTTTTTTTTTTAAATTTAAGTATAATTACAACATTATAAAAAATTTAATTTTTTCTTTTATTTTGTTTAATTGCTTTTATTTTATTTTATTTATTTTTATTTAATTACTATGTAATGTGAAATAGAAATTTGTAATTTTCAAATATATTAAAAGATTATATAAATTTATAAACTTTTATATTAATTTTTTATAATTTTAAGTTTATAATTTTTTATTTAATTGCTATGTAAAGTAAAATAAATTTTTCTTTTCTTTTATTTTGTTTATTTTTATTCAATTGCTATGTAATGTAAAATTAAATTTTAAAATTTTAAAATATATTAAAAGATTATAAGTTTTTTTAATAAAATCATTGCCTTAAAAAAATAAAATTTAATTTTAACATTTTGTTATAAATAGTTAGTAATTTTTTTTATTTTTTTTAAATATTAAACAAAAACTGAAGTTTGAAAATAATAGTTTATTTTTTAAAAATTGTTTTATACAATTTAAACACATTTTTAAATTTTTTATAAAATGTATTCAAAACATATTATATAGATATATATACATATGACTTGTAATATTTTGTTTTTAAATGAAATTTTTTATAGTTAATTTTACTGCTTTAATTTCAAGTTATTTAGTTTTAGAAATAAATTTTGTTTATTAAATTTATTTTATCCGCATTATTTTTCCATTAATATATATATATATATATATATATATATATATATATTATTAGGAAAATGGCATCAAAAAAGATTTCTGTGAATGTTTCTGCACCTAGGGCAGCAGCTCCCAAATCTACAGCTGCAGCTTGACGCACTATGGATACAATTCCCAAATCTAAAGTTGCAGCTGGACGCACTATGGACACTGTTGGACGCAATAAGGACATTGTTGCACACACTAATAAAAGTCAAGCAAGTGGGGCACCAGGTTCATTAAAGCTTATTTCTGATTGGAAGAACATCAAGGAAATAGATAAAATTGATTTCTCATGGTATCTTGAAGACAGTGAAATGGGGGCTGATATACACATCTATCTGATTTGTGGTATGATTGACTTAATGAGCCATATGATGTGATGGGCAGAGTACGAGACATATATATGGTCCCGAATACAAACACTATTTATGTTCTTGCAAGGAAGGCTTAGAAATGTGAGAAGGTTAGATATCGTCTATCAATCGTCAAGTATAACACAGATGAAATATCTTCAAAATTTTCTGAAGAAATATCAAGCAACATTGCAAATAACATTGTAAGTATGCTTATTTTTATTTCCTCTATGCATTATTGTAAGGATGATTCAATTTTTTATAAATTATTGATCATTGACATGTTTTATTTTGTTTCATAGGATTTTGTTTCGAGTCTTTCAAACATGTTTGAAGGTATTTATATGTTGGTGCCAAATGTTATGAATGTGATCAACACTTTCCACAAAGACAAAGTAGAGGAAAGGAGATTGAAGCAAAGATCAATAGCTCGTGACACTGCAATAGTACAAAGAGGGGATCAACCAAGAGTCACTAAGGTGGGTCAATCTAGTAAACTTAAACATGTTTCTTTTGAAGGTGTCGAACATGAAACAAAAAATTATGATAGAATTAGTGAGGAGGAGATTAGAATTGTTGTGCAAAAGGAGAAAACAGATCAGACACCAAAAAGAAAAATTGCCAAAGATGTCTCTCTTTTACTTCATGAAGGAAAGCTTGTTTATAAAAAAACTGATATGTTATCCAATAAGACTAGGAAATCAAATATTGGTGAACTTGTAAAGGTCGTGAGCAGCAGTGAAGAACAAATTGAAAGCTCTCACAGAAGCAGAGAAATCATAACACCAGGTGCTGAGTTAGAGGATGGCATTATTAAAACAAAACAAAATGCTATTCGACAAGAGTTGAGGAAAAATACATTAATTCTTGGTGGCCAAACATTTGAGCTTAATGTTAACCAATTTTATGGCCCATATGAAGGACAATCTCAATATCAAATTAGAAAGGCCCATCACCTACATGTACATAATCTAAAAACATTGTTCAGGTTCAATCCATATGCGCATGTGGTGGATTATGTGGTTCTTGTTGATCCATGTTAGGTTCCCAACAAACAAGCATTTGACAAGACAAAATGTTTTGATTATAAATATTATGTAATTGGAGGGAACCATTCGATAGAGGCTAAGAGACAATTGATTACAGAATATCCCAATAACTATCTTTTTCAAACAGTGAAATGCATCATTTACGCTGGCTTAACAAAAATAGAATCAAAGTTATTGGCATGGGATCATAATGCAAATAATGAGTACATAATGAAAATGGCTTTCATCCAAAGGGTCAGATTTATTCATAATGAATTCATAGAAAAATGTGGTGGGGATAAGACACAAGTTAGTGTAGCATTTCGAAAGGAATGTTTAATGGAAACAGGTTATCAAGCTGATGAAAAAAAAGAAAAATATGGAAAATTAAATACAAATATCTTCAGAGGCACAGATAACATTTTTTAGTTGGCATTTAGAATTGGGGAGGTATGGGATTTGATTGATGAGATTTTTGATCGGTGGGAGAATATTTCCATAAAAAATCAAAAGGTTAGAAAGAGTAAACCCATAATATGTACCAACAGTAAGGGGGGTCCTGAAATGAAGCAGCTTCCAGAGGATATGACTATTACACCTTGGAGAACAATGCAATGTGTGAAGGATGATAAATCAGTGAAATCAGTATTAGCCCGTGTGAAGTCGGGTGAATTATCAATGGAAGAAATGTGTACAGAATTTCGAAAGTAAGTTTCTTGAATTATTTCTTATTTTTCTTTCATTATAATTTTATTTTAAATAAAACATAATGATGTGGGTAGAATTTGTTATATATGTCAGTATATTAACGCTTTTAACTTGATTTATTCAGTCAAATTTTTTTTATGAAAATACAAGAACACATGGTTAAAATGTTCAATGAAGACAGTTGGGATGATGTTGTACGCAACTACCCAGAAGCAAGTTCTATATCAACACTAAAAGAGTTTTATATTGCATTCAATAAGGTATGTTGATTTATAAATTCATTTTATTCATATTTAAACTATTTTTATTTTATTAGTTATATATATATATATATATATTTTTTTTTTATGTCATTAAAGATGTTGAAGAATGATGGAAATGGAGTACCAGATACTTTCAAAAGCTTTACTGAAAAAATTAAGATGGAGAACATGAGAAGGAAGCGTCTTATGAATGTTGAACTTGATCCTACTCTTAATCATTACATTTGGAACAAGCTCACAGTTATTCAATATCAAATAGTTACAAGGTAATCAGAAGACATTGCATCAATGTTAATACTGGCAGAAAGCAGGCTTAGTTATTGGGATATTCCTCATATTTCACCTCTTACATTAAAGGATAGAAATGATAGAGAACCACATACTTATCAAGCTTTTAGTAAAGTGGTTACGGGTTTTCAATATGGACAACATCACCACTTTGAAGATTTTATATTTCATTCATGGCAGTTTCCATGTTATTAACAAGCTTAGATAGCAAAGCAAACTTCGAAGGAAGGAGTTCATACAGAAGATTTTGAAATTATAATAGCCTTGATTCTCCAATGTTTATTTGTAAAATTAATTAATGTCTTTTAAATACATAGTTACGTGTGTTAAATATTATGCCCGTGATCAAATTTCTATTATAAATGACTGTGATTTCATCCATGTTGAATGTTGGACAAAAGACGATAGCTATAAGCATATTATTATGAATCGAGTAGATGGGAAGAGTCATAGTCAAGTATTGGTTTATGATGCAGTTGTAAGAAAACTAACATATGAGGATAAAGATGCAAAAGGACATATCGTTAACATTTATCAAAAACCACAAGCATTGATTAACTATCTTATAGATTTATGTTCAAATGAAGGAGAATGGGTTTTGGATTTATTCTCAGGTTTACGTAAGTTTTATTATACAAATTTAAATTTAAATATTGTCTTTTTTACTTTTTATGTCTTCATACTAATTTTTTTACTTATTTTTTTTGTGCTTGATGATTAGGTACAACACTAGCATGTTGCCTACTAAAAGGAAGAAATTTCATTGCCATTGAGAAAGACCCAGTTCAATGCAAATTTATTCAACAAAGAATTAATGCTCTTAAATTCCTTCCAGATGCGAAGCAAGAAGTTGGTTTGAGGAAAGGAGATTTTAATGAATCACGTGTGGCAAAAAAAGCAAAGGAACCTCAACCACCATTATATGGAATGATTGGAAAGGGACACTTTGGAATATTTGTTGACATGAAAGATCCATTAGAAGATGACAATGATCAAAATGAAGAAGAAAATGTTGCGGAAGAAGCCATCAATGCTGTTCTAGATGATGTTGAAGATGTATTAGTTGATATTGTTGATGATGTTTAAGTTATGCTTGCAAACAAAGCTTATTTTTGAGAACTATTAATCAGTTTTACTTATAATGTTTAGACTTTGATATTTTATGAGAACAACCCTTTTTTTTTTGCAAAAAACATGTGATTGCTATTATTTTTTGACATAAAATTCAATAAAAATGTTATTTTCTTAATTTTTTTTATTAAAATTCTTCCAAAAAATTAGTTTATTTAACATGTTTTTTCCAACAAAAAGTCTGTAAAAGTGTATTTTTTGCATTGTATTTATATTGAAAAATTGTATTTTTTTGTCATATGGTTCAAAATATTGGTTTTTTAGCGACAATTTTTTGATGTGCATTGAAAAATTATTTAACAATACATAAACATGTAGAAAATATAAACTTTAGAATATTGACCCTTTTTCCATCTTTTATCTATGTGAAAAAGTGAAGATATCATTACAAGTTTTTATTTTATTTTATTTTATTTATTTATTTATTATTATTTTTTTTTTTTTAATTTTAAATTTTAAAACACAAGTACATAAATGCACTTAAAAATAAACATTTCACAGAAGAAGAAGACATTAGAAAATCTATAGTGTCAAAATCAATCCTATAAAAAAACATTGGTGATGATACACCACCACTATTCAAAATCGACATAAAAAACATCACATTAAAAAAAAAAAAAGAAAAAGAAAAAAAGAAAAAAAAAGAAAAAAGAAAAAAAAAACTTAAAGTGCCAAAAACATGCTCAAATTTTTTTTTCTTGATTCTGCATCGCCACTTTTTCAAAATCAGGTGTTTTTCTTGATACTTCAAAAAGTAGGTAACAATGAGGTTACCTATTTCATCGGTAACATTGTTCAAAAGCATTGTTTCCATTTTTGAAGATTTTATTTCATTTCAAAACCTAAAATTAACATTGATTATGAATAGCGTAAAGGTTGAGGTGTCATTGGAGTATTGTTGAAAGTCACCGAAAGAGGTGAGGGAGTGGGCCAAAGACAATACAAACTATTTTCTGGCTATGAAACAATAATAAATACTTAATAAATCAAGTGATTTTAAGTGTTGTGTGCCTTCTACTTTCAAGAAGTGTGATATAATTTATTAATCATCCAATAAATTTTACATGAGTTATGTGCCTTCTACTTTAAAGAAGTGTGATATAATTTATTAGTAAAAACCGTTGCTAGAAGGTCAAAAGCTCTTATACCAATATTAGTAAAAACAAGAGAGAAATAAGTATATGATAACTATATAACAATTAATAGCACATGAACACCATATTTTAACCTAGAAATTC
This sequence comes from Pinus albicaulis, assembly GCA_034641835.2. NCBI lineage: Eukaryota > Viridiplantae > Streptophyta > Pinopsida > Pinales > Pinaceae > Pinus > Pinus albicaulis. The sequence continues at coordinate 1,295,709,337 of CM076572.1, read as the reverse complement.
ATAAAGTCTCAGAATGTATATCTTGCTTAAGATAGATTAAGGTATGTCACATAAGCTTAATTTTTCAATTCTAGAAATAAGACTTTTTTTTTGTTCCAATTGTGAGATATTAGACTTAAAATTTGTTTCTTGAGGGGTTCCTAAGGGTTGCCCTTTATCGTAGCTTTAAGAGCTCTGCTGAAGGTGAATTAGAGCTTGAAAAGTTATTGTAGTAATTGCCATTGGGAGTCTCACAACTGCCATAATTCTATATCATCAACACATATGATTAGTGGTGGGAAGCTATGCATCTCTAGCTTTCAGTGATGATAAATCATATTGGAAATTTTGACTTCCAACAGTTGTTTAGTCACGATCCCTTCAACATATAAGTTGACCTCCTAGATTTACATATGAAGTTTGGTCTTTTGTCCAAAATGAAACTCGTGTTGTTCTCGAAAGACATGCTGAGAGAACCATATCCTTTCTTATTACTAAAAATTGCACTCTACTTGATACATTATGCCAATACTTATCCCATATTGGTCGTTAAAGAGTCATACTAGTTCTTATGTTTCAGTAGGGGTAGTGTCTTCCTGGTGTTCTAGGATTTCTTCTGCCCTTAATTGTTTTTTTGGAGAACAGGTTTGTGTGTGTGTGTATTATCTTTTTCTGGAATGAATGTGGGGTTTATTTTGATGCCCTCCTCATTCTCTCTTGCAATACTTCAGTGCTAAATATCTTGCATCGTTTATGATTATCATATTTACATGGTGTAATCGAATGTTCTTCCTGTTTATAACTATAGGCATTTTTAAATATGCTTATGATCGTGTGAAAGTGATATTCTTTCCTCCTTCTTCGTAATTGCATGGGGTCACACAAGATTAAATTATTAGGAAGGCAACCACTGAGCTGCAATGACTTCTTCCCGTGATTTTTCTGTTTTTGTTTAGAGCTTGTACCATGAGTAACCCGATAAGAGAGAGATGAATATCTTAAAGGATGTGTAAGCTTCCTTATTTTGTAGGGACTTGTGTAGGAAGCATAGTATTAAAAACCGGAATCAGTGACCAGATCGGTGGACCTAATGAACCGGTAACCGGACCGGAACCGGTAAGTATCCTTGCCTTTTGGAGGCATGATGGCTACTACAGTGGACTTAGCTCAAGCGGCAAACCTCCAAGATAGCTCCAACTCCAACTCCAAGCCTCCAAGATCGTTGCTCTGACAAACACTCAACACTCTCCAAGCTCTCAATCAAACTCACAAACAACAAATGAGTTGGTGTCAGACAAAAGAGAGGCTGCCCCTACTTATAAAAGATTGGGGAGGGTGATTTTGGAGGGAAACAACCCTCCCCTTACCATCACATCAGCCCTAAAACACCTTGTTGTCCGTGCATGGGTCCGCGAAGGGGGAGAGGAAGTGACCGACCAGCTAAGGATGGAACCGACCGGTTAGCACCGGTTAACCGGAAAATCTTGGTCAAAGGCATGTGTAAACCGGGTTGTAATGGCGGTTTGAATCGGTGGGCATGCTGACTAGCCGGTTTGACCGGTTACCTATACTGTCAGTAACCTAGTAAATTGACTATGGCTCAAAGTTAAATTAATGAAAATTAAATATTAGTTTTAGCATTCACTAGATACATAAAGGAACCTCTCAACTGTCTATAAATTCACTAGATAGCCTGTTTATAATGTGGCAATGATACCAACGAAGAAAGGGTAAGAGGTTACCATGGTTTAATGTAGACTCTCTGACCCAAAGACTACATGATCTCCTTGAGGCACAATCTGCATCATGTCAATAATATCTGTAGCCTGAAAAGTAGAAACCAAAGTTAACAGTCAAGTTTGCGAAAAGAAATATAATAAACATTATAAATATGCTTAACGAAAAGTATCGATATCTGTGTCACGATTGGAACCTGAGAAGGAATAATCTCTTTAGGCAACCCTTCATGTGTTGACGGGAAAATTTTTACGGCCAACAGTAGGGGATCTCCCCGGTAGAAAGTCCCAATCAGACCTTGAACCATTTGGAATAGGGATCCCGTTCGGGGTGTGGGTCCGGCTACCGCTTCAGTTACCTTCCCTTTGGTCTTAAAAGAACTTGCTCGAACCTGCGGACACAAACTTATTCATATAATAAAAAATACAAGGTTTGATGCATTAAACATGTATATAACACTACGCGTAGCAAGATAGATAATAAATCATACACGCCGAAGGAAATGTTGTCAACAACACATCTTTGGGGTTATGCTGGTAGGTGATTCTGACCACAAAAAAAAAGTTCTTTATGGCGAGATTCCCCTTTACTTTCTGAAATATAAAATGAAATGCTAATAAACAAAGTCACTAACATCCATTCAGTAAGCAATTAATCCATACATCATTAACACACATACAGATAACCATGATGCATGAATGAGGCCATTAAAGAGTGCAGTTTCATTAATCAAAAGATGTTCTGAAACTGTAAAGAAATACTCGTAGTGTTCACCAAGCAAAACGCATCAGATCCAAAAGGAGTTTCAACATGTATTTGTATTCATATGCCAAAAGAGTGTCCTCTTCAAATACAATGCACAGTAGCTTTTCAGTCCCAAAAAGAAGATCCTTTACATTTTCCCCGGAGGGGGTTTTATAGATCGAAGTTGCCTTTTGGGTTCCCTGACTCTTCGCCTGCCTGCCGGTTGAGTTGCCCTGCGACCTGGGAGAAAATTGCGACCTGCGACCTGGCCAGTGAGTGCGACTTGCGACCTGCGACCTAGTGAGCAGTGCGACCTGCGACCTAGTGATACTGAGTCATGGAGATGGGCGTGCAATAGAGAGGTCAGGAACATCAATCTGTTTTCCTTTGAGGAAGTCCCGCCAGGTCTGGTATTCTGCTGCTATGGGAGAGACTAGAGGGACCTCCTCTTTCAACCGATGCATGCACTCCAGAGCATTCTGGATTAGAGTTTCTTTCTTTTGGGAGATCTGGTTTGAAAGGGAGGCGAGCTTGGTGTAAATCCGTACTGGCGCGATGTACCGACTCAGGTTTTCTGTGATGTCGCGATTTCGGGGCGGCAAGCCTTGTCGACAGGCTTGGTGAATGACCGGATTTTCTTGACCAGCTTGTCTTCGTGTCTTACCCTCGTTCAATGCCCCCAGCGATGGTGCAGTGGAAGAGTGGTGCATCGAGTCTATTCCGCTGATCGTGTCGATGAAGACATTGGCTTTGGTTCAAAATTCCTGGATAGCTTGTCCTTGACTGCATCTTCATCCGGATTTGGACTCTTGGCATCTTGTGTATAACCAATTTTCTTGGTAAATGTTGGTTTGAGTGGGAGAATGTAATCGTCCAACATTTACGCATCAGCAACCGAGGCTTCCTTGAGTTGCTCGTGCTTCTACTTAGTTTCTGCTCGTGCTCTTACCAATGGGGCGACTGTTTGTTTTATGGTGAATATTTCCCCATACACCTGCCTCATAGTCGCCTCTAATAAATCACATTCTTTTAGAACGACAAGTGGAACTTCATTGACTGGGGGAGCCTTGTTCCGGAGTTGTTGCATCTCTTCTTCCAACGCTGACCTCTCCTGTTCTGCCTTCTTCTCCTGCTGCTCCGCTGCTCGTAGTCTGTTTTGTAGAGAAATGATTTCTATACTCATTCTGGTGACATTTTTCTCGTAGCCGCGGTGAAGCCTGTGCCCGGGCTGGTGCTGGTCACGCGTGGTTAGTCCCAGTATCGCGGACCGCGTTCGCCGCCATCGCCAGGATGAATGAGATCCCAGCGGCAACATCTTCCTCGGCTGACTTTGTTAGGTTCACTGAATGGAGCCCCAGCCAGGCTCAGACTCTCTGCCTTGGGGAACTCCACGGAGAGAACAGTTCCCCACAATGCCTAGAGGGACCTCGAGGGGAGACATCTCGATGTCTTCTATCAATTCCTACTCATCTTTCTTTTCCTCCTCTTCTTTCTTCTTCCTTTCCTCCTCTTCCCTTTGTTGGCGTTCGGCTTCTGCCTTGTCATGCTCTTCCTTCCTCCCGCGTTCCATTTTTGCCGCTGCTTCTATTTCGGCTTTCTTCTTACGTTCGGCTACGGCAGCTTGGTCCGCTTTCTTTTGGCGTTCATCTTCAGCTTTGTCATGTTCTTCCTTGAGTGCCCATTCTGCTGCGGCCTGCGCTTCCTTTTCCTGTTTTTCCTTCCTGGCCTCTTCGGTCTGCTTCTTATTCTGATCTGCCTTTGAATTCTTCTTGCGTTTCTCCTCGTCCTCTTTTATCTTATTTTCTCTCTCCTGCTGAGCTTTGGCCTCTGCTTCTCTCTGTTGGGAAGAGGTGTCAGGCCTTGTGCTGGTCTGGGGTTTTTTAGCTAGAGAGGAAGAAGCGCCTCCTAATTGACGGCTCCTGTCCTCCAAGCTTTGGTTGTCCTGATCCTCCTGGCCAGAGTCCGCCCCCGGAGCAAGTTGTCTATCTGCATTGTACCAGTTTCTTCTCTCATCTTCTCCCGGGCGTTCTATATGCTGGTAGTTCCATTTGAATTTGGCCTTCTTGCAGTGTTCGGGAACTATCCTCTCCGGGTCATATGTTCGGTACTCTAAAGTCCTTAGGTGATAAATTTTAATCTCTTCTCCTTCAGCCCCTACCTCTCTGAAGTCTTTAACTGTATAGGCACCGATAGTGAGGGGTAGAGCGGGCCAAGGATTCTTCTTCCCTTTGGACAGGACACTGGAGAAACCTGAGGTCATTTGGAAGCATACCTCTTGCATGAGCACCTTGTCTGTAACAAAGCGAGGCAAAGCATGTGGTGGCTTGAACGTGCCGAAGACTCGGATGATAGTATATTCAGTGAATGGAAACCAATGCGCCACTTGGCCTAGCGTTTCCCTGGCTTGCCAAGACATGCAAGTGGCGTCCTGGCCAAATAATTTTCTGAAAAGAGCGGGGATGAATATATGAGAAATTGGTTCTATATCCTGTTTGTACCTGGATTCCCAGAACACTTTGGTTTGCAGATGAATTGCACTGGTCTGCGTGGGATCCCAGTTATGTGCCCATCCCTCGAAATGCAACCGCGCACAGACGACATCCAACAGATAAGAGGCCATATAGAACTCAGAAGGCATTCCTTCCTCTGGGGCCAATGCCGAAGACAAGTTTGTATGCATTGAGGTCATCAATATACTAGCCCAGTTGAAACGGGTGCCATGCACCGTTACATGCTCCATGATAGTAGCCCATGTGCCGTTGAAGGTAGTGGCGTCCGGGCGCCCGTACAATTTGCAGACCATGGCGGCTACCAATTTATATACTTTTCTCAGGCTAGCCATCGGATATTCTTGGTCCTTCTTGACTTTGAATTTGTCGGGCTCTGCCCACCACTGCCTGATAGTGATGACTACAGGGACTGCATGGGCAAGAGCCCATCCTTCGGTAAAGTTTTCTTTCGGTTGAGGCAACGAGTAGTACACATGGGCGTCCGAGCCTACGAGCGTTGAGAAAGCCTTGCCTTCGCTGTCTCGGATCACGAACCTTTTGGGATCTATTTTCTGTATGATCCAGTCTATCATTTCGGGACACGGAAATATGGCCGGATGTGGCCCTGCGAGATGCAGTTTTGACCTTTTGACTTTTATTTATATTTCCTGGTCCGGGAGATCTTCTGGAAATTCCGCTTCCGGTATGGTGAACTCATGATACACTTGGTACCATCGCATGCTGTCCCCTTTTGCAAAGGTGCAAAGGGTATCTCCGTATATCGGCGGTGGGGACATTTGCATGTACGTATCTATATCTTCTACCACCACTTGCTTGTCCTTCTTCCGTGATACTGGGGGTGCCATGTCGCTAGAATCCGAGAGAACAGTAATACACTCCGCGTCTGCTTCAAGTTCACCTGTCAAATTCATGAAGGAATCCCATGATAAGAACGACATGATGATAAAAACCAATTACAGTTTGTCAAAGCTGGGGCACAAACAAAATTTGAAACAATGGTCTACTGGGTTGCGGGGTCGCAGTTTGAGAGGAAATAGCCAACACGCGACCTTGCGACTTGGTCGCAGGGTCGCGAATCGTGAAAAAATATGAAAATGCGACCTTGCGACCTTGCGACTAGGTCGCTGGGTCGCTAGGTCGCAAATTTAGAAAACCAGGGAAAATGCGACCTTGCGACTAGGTCGCTGGGTCGCGGGGTTGCAAATCTCGAAAAAAAAAAGGAAACTGCGACCTTGCGACCTTGCGACTAGGTCGCGGGTCGCAAGTCGCGCTAGGGCTTCGCCGAGGGTTTGGGCGCGCGCGGCGTAGAGTGTTTTTTCCTTTAACTGGGAGAATACAAAACCATAAGGGTCCAGGCAAGGTCAAGGAGTAATTCTTGGTATAGGAGAGTAGCCATTGAAGTCTGAACCATAACAGATAATGATTTTGGTTACTTGTGGGGGGCAAAAAGGAATCAAAAAACCCTAATCAAGCAAAACAGACAAGGGTTGAGGTAAAATAACAATTTAAAGGCTGAGAATGTCTGGGATTAGTAAGAATAACAAAAAAGGGAAAGAAGAGGAGGAAAATGGCAACTTACCCGGGAAAAACGCGCGCCAGTCGACCTGTCAGAGCCGTTTCTTTCTGTTCGCTGAATGTGAAAAGTGCGACCTAAAGACCTGGCTTATATAAAAGGGTCGCACGTGCGGGCATTTATTGAGGTAGCAAGGTCGTAATTTGAGTGATTTAGAAGATATGCGACCCTGCGACCTTGCGACCTTACGACCTGAGGGTCGTGGGGTTGCAAAGTCGCTGGGTCACAATTTTCCTTAAAAGTTGCGTTTTGCGACCCTGCGACCCTGCGACCTTGCAACCTGAGGGTCGCGGGGTCGCAATTTTCCTTAAAAGTTGCGTTTTGTGACCTCGCGACCCTGCGACCTTTCGAACCTTAGGTCGCGGGGTCGCAAGGTCGCTGGGTCGCAATTTTCTAAAAAAGAAGTTTTGCGACTTTGCGACTTAGCCTTATGGATTCTTTACTTGGTTTTCTTTAAGTTAAAGGGGCTCCAAAATTTTTGAAGAGGGGTTTTTTGGAGGTTGTTGTAGAGGCTACAACAAATGGCGATTCACTGGACGAACTCAAAGTCTGTGCCGATGGTTAGTTTTGGAGGGGGGAGGGAGGGGTCTTTGCTGGCTGTTTCTTTTACCTTACGGTCGACATTGCCTAGCCTTTTGGCGCTTTGCTAGGTTGCCCAGTCTGCTGGCCTGTTCGGGTGTTGTTTAACCAAAATTCATTTCTTCAGGTCTCCGGACCGAAAGGGTTGGAGAACTTCAGGCAACTACAGGGTCCGGTACGATTATTTTGTCCTCATCGTGTTGCTCTGCTGCCAGCGAACCTCTCGGTCCCGGCGGAGTCATTGCCTAGGAATCGTGAACGTTGCTCCGCTGCCAGCGAGCCTGGTCAGTACCCCAGTGGAGTCATTACATCACCTCTCTGCGCAGGAAGCGTTTCTCAATCCTTTACCCTTTATTAGTGTGCTATTGCACTTATTTTAAATGTGCCTGAGGCACTTATTTAGATGTGCTTGCGGCACTTATTTGAGATGGGCACTTTTGCCTGGGCGGATGAGGGATCCCGACTTATTTTTCTTGCAGAGAGGTTGTTCCTGGTCTGGTATGAGGACTTTGGTTTTTCCCGGATACCCTGTCGTAGCGTAGAGTACCTCTTTTCCCTTCTGATCTAGTTACCACTGCATCATACTTTCTTTTGCAAACACCCTCTCAGACTGGCGAGGTGGGCTTCCCGCTTGATGACTTGAGCTAGATCATATGCTGCCTTCAGGTGCAGAGAACAAGCAAGCTTTTTCCACCTTCGAGTCTATCGAAAAAGGCCTTCCATCAGCATAGAACCTGTTGCAGTGTGCCAATTGCGTGGCTCTAACAAATCCTTCCTTTAAAAGTTTTTTATATATATTTTTTTAAAAGGCGAGGACAGAAACTATGGTACAAGGATAAGATAGCCCTCTAAGGGCTGCTAAGTGAAATAGTGTTTGAGGTCGTGGCCGTTTACCGAGAGGACCTCGACTCTTCCCTCAAGGGTTTGCAGTCTAAACGTATGGGAACCTAATTTTTCTTTAACATGGAAAGGACCCGTCCATAGTGCTTGGAACTTAGAATGTTTTCCCTTTTCTTCGTGAGATTTATCCCATTTTAGGACCAGGTCTCCTATCTCAAAGTTTTTATTCCCTGCGGATTTTCTATCAAACCATCTCTTGATTCAGCTTTGGTGGATGGCGAAATTTTCCCGGGTTTTTTTCCTTTCCTCCTCCAACTTCAGTAGGGTGTCAATTCGCGTTTGCAAGGTAGGGCATGGGGTACCATGACATTACTGGGACAGCTGAAGGGCAGGGAGAGATAAGTGGGGAGGAAGAACGGCTTCTTTTCCGTACATGAGAAAATAAGGAGAGGTGCCTAGGGAGGACTTAGGCGTGACGCGGTCGGCCCACAGTGCATTGTGAAGGGCATTGTGCCAGTTGCGCTGGTGGGATAGCAGGGTCTTCTTGATGATGCGGATCAGATTTTTATTAGTCGACTCAGCTAAACCATTTCCTTGGGGATAGTAATTTGTCGAATGTTTAAGAACGATACCGTTTTCCAGGGAAAAATCAAATAATTTAAAGGATGAAAAGTAAGTTGCATTATCAAAGACCAAGGAAGTTGGAACGCCAAACCTGGTGATGATGGAACGAGTGACGAATTCTATTACCTCCTGATCATTGATTTGGCATAAAGGTGCTGCTTCGACCCACCTGGTAAAATAATCGGTAGCTGTGAGAATGTACCGGTGTTGTTTGGAGGAGTGAGGTATGATTTCGCCAATGACGTCCAAGCCCCACTGTTGAAAAGGTTCTTATACTGCTACCGACAGTAAGGGGGCGGCTGGCCGCGCTTCTCGGTTTGTGAACTTCTGGCACTGGATGCACTTCCGTACATATGCATGCGCGTCTCTGAACAGGGTTGGCCAATAGTATCCTGCACGCATTATCTTATAGGCAGTGGTATCCCCGGCAAAATGACCCCCAGCTGGTCTGTCATGTAGCTCAGTCAAAATTTTCTGCGCTTCATCATGTTCTAAGCAGCGAAGCATGACCCCATCGTAATTTTTCTTGAAAAGCTTCCCATGGATCAGCTGGTAAGATGCCGCTTTGAGCCTTATCGCGTGTTTCTGCTGGGCAGTTAGAGCGGGGTCCAGAGTACCCTGGGCAAGGTATCCTGAAATGTCCGAGTACCAAGAAGGGTTACTCAACTGAGGCACATGGTCGCTCTGGTACATATCGATCTCTTGTTCCCAACACTCTTGCTCGGCTCCATGGGCACTTGCCGCCTCCGCGGCCATTTGACATAAACCCTGTCCTTTAATGGTGTGTGCTGGTTTAAATTCTAAATCATACTCTTGCAGGCATGTCACCCAGTTGCCTCGCCTCTTGCCTATCTCCTGCTGCACAAACAACGAGCGGACCGCTGGATGTGGAACGAAGACTGTGACGTGGTTTTTCAAGATGTAGGGTCTGAAGTGCTTGACTTCTTTGTAGATCGCATAGGCTTGCTTCTCGATTTCAGGGTAGTTTAATTAAGCTCCTTGTAAACCAGTACTCATGAAGGAAATGGGCCGCTCGTCATTGTTGTCGTCTTTCTGCGTGAGGACAGCTGCAAGTGAAGAATCTGAAGCGAAAGTATATAGGATGAAGCCTCTGCTAAAGTCCGGACTTTGAAGGGATGGTGTTTCAGCTATGGCCTGTTTGATTTTTGCGAACGCCTCCTTCTCTGGCAGGTTCCACTTGAACATCGCGTTCTTTTTTATCATCCCCTGCAACGGTCTAACTATCTGGGCGAAATCCGATATGAACTTGTGGACAAAATTGATTTTTCCCAGGAAAGATTGCATTGCTTTCTTATTGCTCGGGGGTGAAATCTGGGCAATAGTTTTCGCCCGCTCTGGATCTACTACAATGCCCTGCTTTGTAATAATGTGGCCCAGCAAGTTCCCTTCTGCCACAGCGAAAATGCTCTTTTTCGGGTTGAGAGAAATCCCGTACCTCCTGCACCTCTCGAAGATTTGCTTGGGGTGGCGTAAATGATCGCCCCGGTGTTTTGAAAACACAGTGACGTCGTCCAAATAGACTACCACGCTCTGACCTATCAAACCACGGAAAGCTATATCCATGGCTCGTTGGAAAGTTTCCCCCGTGTTAATCAATCCAAATGGCATGCGCCTGAAATTGAATGTTCCCCATTTGGTCCGAAAGGTAGTTTTCAATCTGTCGGGTTCGGCTACCAGCACCTGGTTCTAACCGGAGAATACATCCAGCAAAGAGAACATTTCAGATCCGGACACAGCTTGCAATATTTGCTCCATAGGTGGCACTGGGTAATTATCTTTGTTCGAGGCTCGATTCAAATTCCGGAAATCTACACATAAGCGGATCTCACCAGACTTCTTCCGTACCGGGACCAAATTTGATACCCATGTGGAGTGACGAACTTTGAAAATAATGCGTGCATCCAACAGCTTCTTGAGTTCTTTCAGGATCATTGGTTCCAAAGTAGGGTGTACTTTCCTGAGCTTCTGTTGGAATGGCTTCGCACCTTCCTTCATGGGTATGATGTGTTGAATAATCCGAGTGTCGTACGTGCACAAATCATTATACGTCCAAGCAAATACGTCTCGATACTTCCGAAATAGTCGGGTGAATGCCTGCGTCTCTTCATCGGTACACTCTTTCCCGAGGTTAATGAACTTCGAGTCCTCCTCTGATCCCAAATTTACTTGCCGATGTGCCAAAATAGAACTTTGTACCTTGGTATTTGGGGGGCCGCGGAATCGGATTTGCAGGTCGAAGAGCTTTTCAAGTGATACTATTCCTTTAGGCATGGGGTTTTCCTTGCGTTTGTCATGCTCTTCCTGCAAGGCTTGGTTGTGGTCCGCTTCATCAATCGCCGCGTCTTTGAATACTTCAGTGTTGAGCATAAATTCTAGTATCTGTTGATCATCATCAAAAACGCGGAAATTAGTAACATTATCTGGCACGGATGGTCTATAAATAACTTCAATAGAAAAACTGTCCCTCAAAGGGGTAAATCTAGCAGTAGCATTAGCCAGAGTATCAGCTACTGCATTGTGCATTCTAAGAACATATTTAATTCCAAAAGCATCAAAATCAGAAATAAGACGCCATACCTCTTGCTGATAAGCTTTCAAATGTGGAGACAAACAATGAATGGTATTGCGTACCTGCCGAGTGATAATCTCGGAATCTCCAATAACTTGTAAGCACCTTACCTTTAAATCCAATGCCTTCTTGAGTCCGAGGATTAGAGCTTCATATTCCGCAGTATTGTTTGTGCATTGGAACTCGAGCCGGCATGATATCAAGAATTTTTTCTTTTGAGGGTCTAGCAAGATGCAGCCTGCACCAGCTCCGTCAAGGGTTTTGGAACCGTCATAGTACAAGGTCCATACATAGTTTTCTGGTTCCTTTGGGATTGCAGGTTGGGGCGGGACCTCAGTTTCAGTTCGGTGTGAGAAGGGAGCGAATTGATCTTCCATGACAAGGGTCAGTTCAGACTGAGTCTGGGGATCTATTGGAGATTGAGGAGGGTGATAACATCCAAAAATGGCTTTCAAGAAGCACATGCCGAGCTCCTCCTGAGCAAAACTGATGGGTTCATTAATAGCATCCAAATCAGTCACAGTGTGTTTCATATAAGGCTTGCTTTCGACCCGGATTTGGTTATTCCGACCCTTGTAAGGAAGTCAAAGGTGGGACCAGTCAGTAGCAAAATATCCTTGCAGTTTGCTGGACCAGTCCCTACTAAGCAGTAAACCTTAGGCCTCCGGAATGTCAACGACTACAATGTCGATGCATTGGTGGACTCTAGAATCGGACGAGAGGCGGATGATGACGTTGTTCAGTTCTCCTACGGCTGTTACTTGAGTTCTGTCAAGTTGAATGATCCTTGCGTCGGTTTTCTCAGGGCGGATGTTCAGTTTTTTTCAAACAGATAGTGGCATGACGTTTGTGGAGGCCCCGGAGTCAACCAGACAATTATGGACGTTGAAGTTGAAGATATCAAAAGACAGGAGAAAAGGAGGAGTAGACCCCCTGGAATTTGTATTGATGGTGTTTACGATGGACTGAACACTTGGACTAGGTTGCGCGGAAGTGTTGCTCACATGCTTAGTAACTGAGGTATTGGCGAAGGCTTTAAGAATGAGTTCTTGTTGATTTGTGATGCGAGCAAGCTCATAGAGGGATATGTTAGCTCTGGTTTTCTTCATGTCCTCTACAATGTTGTATGTGGAATCAGATTGGGGACTTGGTTCGGTGGTGGTTGTGGTGGGACTCACGGGGAGCTTGCTTTTTGGATCCGCTTGGGTATTGTCATTTGTGGGCTTCTTAGGGGCAGCTCGTTGTTCATTTCCCGGCGGCATAATTTTCCGTAGGAAAGCCCTTTTCTTCTCCTCAAAGGATGGTTCAGGGACCGGTCCTTTACTCCTAAGGCTGTAGTTTCTTACAGGTGGGGTCTTAGGATTGTCTGCCATGTTGATATCAGTGATTTTAAGGTGGTTGTCCCCTCGGATAACATCGAATGCAAGGACTAAGGATGCTGGTTCTTCATCCAGGGGTAACTCTTCATCGTGGTCTGACACATCATCCTCCCCCGCGTCCCCTGGGGTTTGATCATCCAAAAGCTGGTTTACCACTGCAGTCATGCTACCAATCCACTGGGGGCACGTTTTTTCAGAGTGGGCAGCCTGATGGAAAGAGCAGAAGTTATCTTTTCCTATGTCTTCAACGTTCAGAACAGTGTTCGGGTTGGACGGAGGTCGGCTAGTATTGGGGTTGCTCTTTCTGAAGAAGGGCTTAGGCGCCTTGGCACTATATGTGGGCTCTATACCTTTCCTCTTTAGATCGAAGACTTCATTTGTTAATAGCTTGAGAGTCTTCGCTATGCCCTCAAAGTCAAAAGCATCCTTATCCTTATCTGTGGTTTTTTTTGTGGCGGGCTGACCCCTTTTCACGATTGGTTTGTGATCATCTCTCCCCTCATGATCTATTGCTCCTATAGAAAGCATGTCTCGTTCTACAGTGAGGGCGGCTGCGTAGTTGGCTACCAGTGTGGGCCGAGCTTTGCGTTTCATGAAAGCATCAATATCCCTAGGGAGAGCTTTGGTATAATAGTCAATGGTAATCGAGTCATCCAAAGCCAGGTTAGGGGGAAACTTTTGCAATATAGTAGCAAAGCGCTGATTGAAGTCTCTTACCTTCTCTTTCTTGTGGCATTTAATAGTGCTTAGCTCCGTGAGGAGCATGGAAGGGGTTTTATCCTCTGAAAATTTCTGCAGGAATACACGTCGAAACTGGTCCCACGATGTGATGGAGGCACTTGGGAGGGAGCGGTACCAAGTGGCTGCTTTGTTTTCAAGAGTATGCAGAAACAGACGACAAGCAACATTATCTGACTGAACCCTCATGATTTGCAGGGAAAGATAGAAACTGCTTATATGATCTTCAGCCAAGGTGCCTTTCTCGAGATCAAACTTGGGGAGGTGTTTCTCTGGGTGCCTAGGCAGGTCTTGGATTGGGCCCAAAATATTTAATGGTGACTGGGCCATCCAGGCTAATGGTTGCACCCTCCTAGCCCACTGGTGATGTCTAAACTCATGCTCAGATTCACTTCCCGAACCTGACACCGAGGCTCCTCCCTCATGGCGAGAGTGTTCATCTTGATGTCTCTCACGGTAGAGAAAGTCTCTAAGATATCCCCAGTTGTGGACAGGAGGCCGATTTGGGTTCGGGTGACGGTTGTTAGCATAGTTTCCTTGGCCTCGGCCTCTATCTCCTCTACCTCCGGTCTGGTGGGCTCTATTTCCCTCGCCCTCGTTTCTGCGGGCCCTATTCCCCTCGCCTTCGTTTCTGCGGGCTCTATTTCTGTCACTTTCATTCCCTTGGCCTCTGTCTCCCTCACCTTCCCCAGGTGGAGGGCGCGCTTGGTTGTTGGTAGGCTGAGCTTGGTTGGACTGAAAGTCAGGAAAAGGTTCGGTAGGAACAAATTCTTCCTCATCGCTGTCTTCAAGTTCGGGGATTGGTTCGTTACGTTGAGCAGCGGCGGCGAGATCTTCAAGCATGAGATTCACCAACTCGGGCACGGTGCTCACCAAAGCACCATTACGAGTGGTGTTTTCAGTCGGGGTTCTATTATGGGACAAGAATTGCATGATGGGGGCATATCTCAAATCCCTGAGGAGATTGCGGGCGGCTGGGCGCAAGGCTCTCAACTGTGCGTGGGTGATTTCATAGTATGGCATCTCCACCCTTGGATTATCTTCCAATGGAGGGATAGTTTTGTTGTTTATGACCTCCCCGTGGGGAGTTTGTGATGGAATGTTGGTTGTGTGCTGGGGGGCTGCCATTCAGGGCCTCCTTCTAGCACCAATTCTGTTGACGGGAAAAATTGTCTAGCCAACAGTAGGGGATCTCCCCGGTAGAAAGTCCCAATCAGACCTTGAACCGTTTGGAATAGGGATCCTGTCCGGGGTGTGGGTCCGGCTACCGCTTCAGTTACCTTCCCTTTGGTCTTAAAAGAACTTGCTCGAACCTGCGGACACAAACTTATTCATATAATACAAAATACAAGGTTTGATGCATTAAACATGTATATAACACTACGCGTAGCAAGATAGATAATAAAGCATACACGCCGAAGGAAATGTTGTCAACAACACATCTTTGGGGTTATGCTGGTAGGTGATTCTGACCACAAAAGAAAAGTTCTTTATGGCGAGATTCCCCTTTACTTTCTGAAAGATAAAATGAAATGCTAATAAATAAAGTCACTAACATCCATTCAGTAAGCAATTAATCCATACATCATTAACACACATAAAGATAACCATGATGCATGAATGAGGCCATTAAAGAGTGCAGTTTCATTAATCAAAAGATGTTCTGAAACTGTAAATAAATACTCGTAGTGTTCACCAAGAAAAACGCATCAGATCCAAAAGGAGTTTCAACAGGTATTTGTATTCATATGCCAAAAGAGTGTTCTCTTCAAATACAATGCTCAGTAGCTTTTCAGTCCCAAAAACAAGATCCTTTACATTTTCCCCGGAGGGGGTTTTATAGATCGAAGTTGCCTTTTGGGTTCCCTGACTCTTCGCCTGCCTGCCGGTTGAGTTGCCCTGCGACCTGGGAGAAAATTGCGACCTGCGACCTGGCCAGTGAGTGCGACTTGCGACCTGCGACCTAGTGAGCAGTGCGACCTGCGACCTAGTGATACTGAGTCATGGAGATGGGCGTGCAATAGAGAGGTCAGGAACATCAATCTGTTTTCCTTTGAGGAAGTCCCGCCAGGTCTGGTATTCTGCTGCTATGGGAGAGACTAGAGGGACCTCCTCTTTCAACCGATGCATGCACTCCAGAGCATTCGGGATTAGAGTTTCTTTCTTTTGGGAGATCTGGTTTGAAAGGGAGGCGAGCTTGGTGTAAATCCGTACTGGCGCGACAAGCAGCTGACCTAGGTTTTCTTGTGATGCTGCGACCTCGGGGGCGGCAGCAGCTTGCTTGATAGGCTGCAGGAATGACTGGATTTCTTGATCTACTTGTTCTCAGGTCTTACTCTCGTCTAATGCCCCTAGCGAAGGAATGTGGTGAAGAGTGTGCATCGAGTCTATGCCGCTGATCAGGTGGTCGTATGAAGACATTACTTTGTCCAAATCCTTGGATAGCTTGTCCTTGGATTGCATCTTCATCCGGATTTGGAATTTGGCATCTTGTGTATGAATCCAATCCTTCTTAGGCAAATGCTTGGGAACTTGAGGGTATTGCACTGTCCAGTTCATCATTTTATCTAAAGCAACCGAGGCTTCCTTGAGCTGCTCGTGCTTCTGCTTAGTTTCTGCTCGTGCTCTTACCAATGGGGCGACTGTTTGCTTTATGGTGAGCATTTCCCCATACACCTGCCTCATGTTCACCTCTAATACATCGCATTCTTTCATAACGGCGAGTGGAACTTCATTTACTGGGGGAGCCTTATTTTGGAGTTGTTGCATCTCTTTTTCCAATTCTGACCTTTCCTGTTCTGCCTTCTTCTCCCGTTGCTCCGCTGCTCTTAGCCTGTTTTGTAGAGAAATGATTTCTCTGCTCATTCTAGTGACATTTTCTTCTGTAGCCGCGGCGAAAGCTGTGCCTGCCGATGCTATCATCACGGGGTTAGTCCTAGTATCAAGGACTATGTCTTTTTCAGTTGCAACCGTGGATGCGACGTAAGGAATTTGTGCCATGGACCTTCTCCTCTCTTGCCGAATTTTGAAAGAGAACTGGTCGAATGTGAGCCTGGTTAGGTCGAAGACCTCCTCCTCCTGCCTCTGGGGGGAATCAACGTCGGAGAGAATGGTTCCTGTACCGCCTAGAGGGACCTCGAGGGGAGACATGTCGATGTCTTCTATCAATTCATCCTCCTCATCTTTCTTTTCCTCCTCTTCTTTCTTCTTCCTTTCCTCCTCTTCCCTTTGTTGGCGTTCGGCTTCTGCCTTGTCATGCTCTTCCTTCCTCCTGCGTTCCGTTTCTGCCGCTGCTTCTATTTCGGCTTTCTTCTTACGTTTGGATGCAGTAGCTTGGTCCGCTTTCTTTTGGCGTTCAGCTTCAGCTTTGTCAAGTTCTTCCTTGAGTGCCCGTTCTGCTGCGGCCTGTGCTTCCTTTTCCTGTTTTTCCTTCCTGGCCTCTTCGGCCTGCTTCTTCTTCTGATCTGCCTTTGAATTCTTCTTGCGTTTCTCCTCGTCCTCTTTTATCTTATTTTCTCTCTCCTGCTGAGCTTTGGCCTTTGCTTCTCTCTGTTGGGAAGAGGTGTCAGGCCCTGTGCTGTTCCGGGGTTTTTTAGCTAGAGAGGAAGAAGCGCCTCCTAATTGACGGCTCCTGTCCTCCAAGCTTTGGTTTTCCTGATCCTCCTGGCCAGAGTCCGCCCCCGGAGTGAGTTGTCTATCTTAATTGTACCAGTTTCTTCTCTCATCTTCTCCCGGGCGTTCTATATGCTGGTAGTTCCATTTGAATTTGGCCTTCTTGCAGTGTTCGAGAACTATCCTCTCCGGGTCGTATGTTCGGTACTCTAAAGTCCTTAGGTGATAACTTTTAATCTCTTCTCCTTTAGCCCCTACCTCTCTGAAGTCTTTAACTGTATAGGCACCGATAGTGAGGGGTAGAGCGGGCCAAGGCTTCTTCTTCCCTTTGGACAGGACACTGGAGAAACCTGAGGTCATTTGGAAGCATACCTCTTGCATGAGCACCTTGTCTGTAAAAAAGCGAGGCAAAGCATGAGGTGGCTTGAACGTGCCGAAGACTCGGATGATAGTATATTCAGCGAACGGAAACCAATGCGCCACTTGGCCTAGTGTTTCCCTGGCTCGCCAAGACATGCAAGGGGCGTCCTGGCCAAATAATTTTCTGAAAAGAGCGGGGATGAATATCTGAGAAATTGGTTCTATATCCTGTTTGTACCTGGATTCCCAGAACACTTTGGTTTGTAGATGAATTGCACTGGTTTGCGTGGGATCCTAGTTATGTACCCATCCCTCGAAATGCACCCGCGCACAGATGGCATCCAATAGATAAGAGGCCATATAGAACTCAGAAGGCATTCCTTCCTCTGGGGCCAATGCCGAAGACAAGTTTGTATGCATTGAGGTCATCAATATACTATCCCAGTTGAAACGGGTGCCATGCACCATTACATGCTCCATGATAGTAGCCCATGTGCCGTTGAAGCTAGTGGCGTGCGGGCACTCGTACAATCTGCAGAGCATGGCGGCTACCAATTTATATACTTTTCTCAGGCTGGCCACTGGATATTCTTGGTCCTTCTTGACTTTGAATTTGTCGGGCTCTGCCCACCACTGCCTGATAGTGTCGACTACAGGGACTGCATGGGAAAGAGCCCATCCTTCGGTAAAGTTTTCTTCCGGTTGAGGCAACGAGTAGTACACATGGGTGTCCGAGCCTACGAGCGTTGAGAAAGCCTTGCCTTCGCTGTCTCGCATCACGAACCTTTTGGGATCTGTTTTCTGTATGATCCAGTCTATCATTTCGGGACACGGAAATATGGCCGGATGTGCCCCCGCGAGATGCAGTTTGGACCTTTTGACTTTGATGTATATTTCCTGGTCCGGGAGATCTTCTGGAAATTCCGCTTCCGGTATGGCGAACTCATGATACACTTGGTACCATCGCATGCTGTCCCCTTTTGCAAAGGTGCAAAGGGTATCTCCGTATATCGGCGGTGGGGACATTTTCATGTACGTATCTATATCTTCTACCACCACTTTCTTGTCCTTCTTCCGTGATACTGGGGGTGCCATGTCGCTAGAATCCGAGAGAACAGGTATACACTCCGCGTCTGCTTCAAGTTCACCTGTAAAATTCATGAAGGAATCCCATGATAAGAACGACATGATGATAAAAACCAATTACAGTTTGTCAAAGCTGGTGCACAAACAAAATTTGAAACAATGGTCTACTGGGTCGCGGGGTCGCAGTTTGAGAGGAAATAGCCAACACGCGACCTTGCGACTAGGTCGCAGGGTCGCGAATCGTGAAAAAATATGAAAATGTGACCTTGTGACGTTGCGACTAGGTCGCTAGGTCGCTAGGTCGCAAATTTAGAAAACCAGGGAAAATGCGACCTTGCGACCTTGCGACTAGGTCGCTGGGTCGCGGGGTCGCAAATCTCGAAAAAAAAAGGAAACTGCGACCCTGCGACCTTGCGACTAGGTCGCGGGTCGCAAGTCGCGCTAGGGCTTCCCCGAGGGTTTGGGCGCGCGCGGCGTAGAGTGTTTTTTCCTTTAAATGGGAGAATACAAAACCATAAGGGTCCAGGCAAGGTCAAGGAGTAATTATTGGTATAGGGGAGCAGCCATGGAAGTCTGAACCAGAACATATAGTGATTTTGGTTACTTGTGGGGGGAAAACAGGAATCAGAAAACCCTAAGCAAGAAAAACAGACAAGGGTTGAGGTAAAATAACAATTTAAAGGCTGAGAATGTCTGGGATTAGTAAGAATAACAAAAAAGGGAAAGAAGAAGAGGAAAATGGCAACTTACCCGGGAAAAACGCGTGCCAGTCGACCTGTCAGAGCCGTTTCTTTCTGTTCGCTGAATGTGAAAAGTGCAACCTAGCGACCTGGATTATATAAAAGGGTTGCACATGCGGGCATTTAATGAGGTCGCAAGGTCGCAATTTGAGTTATTTAGAAGATATGCGACCCTGCGACCTTGCGACCTTGTGACCTGAGGGTCGCAGTGTCGCAAAGTCGCTGGGTCGCAGTTTTCCTTAAAAGTTGCGTTTTGCGACCCTGCGACCCTACGACCTTGCGACCTGAGGGTCGCGGGGTCGCAGTTTTCCTTAAAAGTTGCGTTTTGCGACCTCGCGACCCTGCGACCTTGCGACCCTTAGGTCGCGGGGTCGCAAGGTCGCGGGGTCGCAATTTTCTAAAAAAGGAGTTTTGCGACTTTGCGACTTAGCCTTATGGATTCTTTACTTGGTTTTCTTTAAGTTCAAGGGGCTCCAAAAATTTTGAAGAGGGGTTTTTTGGAGGTTGTTGTAGAGGCTACAACAAGCGCTAACCTGAAAATTCCATAATGTTAAGACTCATACCATATAAATTTGTGACATAAATTCAATTTCAATTTGACATACAAAAATATAGATAGATAGTAATGAGTAATGATTGTGGCACCTGTACATGATCATGTCCACGATCTACAGAGTGAGCACCAGGGGCAAGGCAATGTTGTTCTAAGAATGTTGTAAAATGCATAAGTTAGATAAATATATTCTCGTCAGTTTTTGTAGACTAAATGTATATACACCAAAAAAACATGTTAGATCAAAACCTGCTTGTACATACCTCGTCCATGGTGTGCATTTGTAGTGTCCTGGATCGCTCATAGAGGTCTCTACATGAGGATGCATACTCCATAAGTTCATCTCACTCCATCTCCCTCAACACGTCATCTGGAATACTCACAAATGAACACCCTCCTGCACTAGATGAAGGTTGGCTCGTCCCTAAGCCGACTTCCACCCCTCCTAAAGCAGCTGTAATATGTTCTTGTATCTTATCCCTCATTTGTGATGTAGCACTGGAGATAAGGGCTAAATCCTCTGGAAGTGTAACTACCCTAGGTGGTCGAGGTGTTAAATGAGGTGCTGGAGGCCTAAACCCAACATCTTGCATAGCATTAGGTTGTTCATATGTACGACCTCTTCCAGATCCATAGAATTTGGACCCAATATCTGTATGGTTAGGGTCCATGTGCTCTCGGAATTGAGCAAACAACATCCTAACAAAATATTGCGGCTCCTCATCATTATTTGGGAACTTCCCGTATGCATACAGGAACTTCTCATAAATATAAGGTGCAATATTGGGATTATTGAATCTTGCAATCTTCAGACGTTTTTTGTCTTCAGGGCGCAAGTCAAATAGTGAGAAGGCCATTTCTTTAGTGACCCTACTTTTGACTTCATTGTAGGAGTGGATACCAATCACTGATGCTCTCCTCCTACGTATCATGTCAAAAAAAACTTGGGTTGATGGTCTAACCCCACGATAAGTCTCTATCAAACTCTCCAAATTGTGCAAAACAATTTGGAGACAATTTCGACTAGGGGCAGAGAGATTGCAACTTTTCAATTCATTGCGCAATCTCGTGGAATGCTCTCTCATCCCATCAACAGTAAGTAAGGAGATGGTATCTTCCCAAGGCATCTGCGCAGGAATATCACTGGGATGGGTGTAAAGGGGATCATAGCTCGGATTTTGAGCAAACTCATGAACCCTACGACCTCTACCCCTAGGAGGGCGACCGCCACCACCTGTAACATGTTAAATTATTGCACATATTAAAAATTAAATAATTTATAAGGAAAATTTGTATTTAAAAAACTTGTTTGGTAATTTGAAAATACCTGCTAGAAAAACTATCTCTTCCTCTTCGCTCATACTAGGAAGGTTCCCTTACGAGGAATGAATGTCTCTATCACCCACTGTACAAAACATTAAATTGTTAGAATTTGGGTACATGAGTACCACAATAAATTTGAAATTAAACGTACATCAAACAATAAATTTTCATTTAGATTTTACCTGGAGAAGTATCTAATTATGGGATGAATCCCACATGCTGAGACATTGTTCTCCTTTGCCCCTCACCAACAATAGGGCCAACCCCAACTCCAACATTTGCACCTATAGAGCATAATGTTTTCACATTAAACACATGTCATTTGAAAAAAAAAATTCACTTGTTCAACATTGAATATAACGTAAAATTTAACATTTTAATTAGGAATTGATCTAATGTGTACCCATACCGTGTATAAGATAATCCTCAGAATGGGCTCTATGAAATTGGGGGTGAATGGGAACATGTATATGGGGCTCCTCTTGTTCAATTTCCTGATTGGGGGCACGAATCATATGAGTGCGTCCACCTGTGTAGGACAAAAAAATTCAAATTAATCAATTTTTCACAACGAACAATAAATATAACCTACTTGAAAACATGACATAAATAAACAACCAATGTACCTGATAATCCTCCTCTCATGGAGTTGTCTCTGTAGGGCTCGCTTGATGCCATGGAGGGGTCTCTGTAGGGCTCGCCTGCCCCTCATAAATAAATTAGAAAACAAATTATCAATCGACAGTTGAATGTCATCAACCAATGGATAACAAGTACTATATAGGTACTATGTGTGAACGCATAGGCATGTTGAAAAGTATAACTAGGTCGGTCTTCATGTTGACTATGTAATTATATTCTTATGTAAAGAATAAGTCAAAGAAATATTATCTAAAGACTAGGAACCAATCTTTCCTAGGACTGGTACAGAAGAGTGCAAAAAAGAAGGCTTTATCATCATTACAACCAAGCTCTAATCCTTACCCTTGAAGAAGATCATTCAAAGAGAAATCACTAACACATCTTTTCTCCACCATCGAAGAAATCAAGATGAAGACTTTATCTTCACTTATCAAGTAAGTATCTTTCATTCTATAATCAAATTTTGTTTAAATGACTTTGTTTTTGCAGGGAGATCTATAAGCTGGTTGGGTTACCAAGATTCCTTGCATGAGGAGAATAGTCACAGTCCTCGAAGAAAGTAAGGTTAAATGTCACTTAGACCAGATTTATACAAAATTAAGGCATCAAAGAATGAAGGGATATCTTCATAAGATCTTAACTGTGAGATATGGAAACGACGATAAGGTGGAAAACGTAACAAGGAGAGAGATTCTATAGAAATGTAGCCATAATTTTCAAGGTTCCTCCTCTAACTCTATAATTGTTATGGAACACTTTAGACATGTTTCTCCCATTCATGAAAATCATCCCACAGTTTCACTTTCAATTCCACAAACGAGAGAGTATTGTTGGTTTTATTCCACCTTCCTCCACCACTACTAGTTGCAGTCAGCACACCATTGAAACCATTTGAATAAGTACAAGGAATATGCTTATGAGTACATGGAAAAATTGTGGTATGATTAAGATATCCCCTTCAATAGTTCCTACTCAGCTTATTATCAATCTACTATAGAGTTCAACCAAGTTCAACCATGGGGAATCTCATGAGTTTTGGTGTTGATTTCTTCTCCACTGTGGTGACCGGATATGTTGTTCTTGATGTTCTTCCTTCTGACACTAATAAAAAGAAGAAGTATAAAAATGATGCCAAAGCCATAAATGCCATCAATGAAACACTTAGTGAGAATAAGTTGATAAAAGTCATGCATTGCAAATCAACTAAAGAAGTTTGGGACAAACTTGGGAATATATATGAAGGT
Source organism: Pinus albicaulis (assembly GCA_034641835.2). Classification (NCBI taxonomy): domain Eukaryota; kingdom Viridiplantae; phylum Streptophyta; class Pinopsida; order Pinales; family Pinaceae; genus Pinus; species Pinus albicaulis. Next base: position 1,295,686,484 of record CM076572.1, on the reverse strand, counting down.
GATCTGAAGGTGAAGAAAGCGAAGCTCCAAACCTATAGGATGAGGTTTGAGAGCATGATAATGAAGGAAGATGAAACTATTGCAAAATATTTGAGAATATTTGAAACAATGACCAATCTGATCAAGAGCATCGATTTAAAATTTGAAGATGAAGTCATTTTTCAGAAAATCATGAGGTATTTACTAACAAGATTTTACCCCAATGCTTTTGTTATTAAAAAATAATCGATTTGAGCACTCTCACTATGGAGAAATTTCTTGGAATTCTTACAGCTTATGAGCTACGTATTGTAGAAGAGAAATATGAATCTAGTGAAGTTGCATTCAAAGCCTCCAAGAAGTTCAATGGTATCACCAAAAATCTCAAGAAAATTCCAAAGAAAATAAAGGAAGAGGAAGAATACTCTAGTACTGAATCTGATGGAGAATTTTCTTAGTTTTCCAGCAAATTAAAGAGAGGTACTCGGAAGTATAAATGCATGTTTTCTTTCAAGTGTTTCGAATGTGGTGAATTTGTACATTTTGCTGCAAAATTTCCACACAAAAGAAGTAAAAAGGAAGAAAATAAAAAGGATATGAAGAGAAAGGACAAATCTCATAAATTTTGAAAAGTTAAAGCTCAAAAGAGAAAGAGATAATACTCCAAATAAGAAAGTGATATTTAGAATGAAATCAGTGAGAAATATTCATCATCAGAAGAAGAAGAGCACAAGGAATGTGTTCTTATCAACTAAATCAACCAACAATCATCCTTAAATTCACCATAGACTCAAACCCTTTTTACTTTATAGGGTTTGCAAATGTCTAGCTTTGAACCCTAGACTTTTACTACTCTATTTTACATCCACAGATTTTGCAATATGAAATCTACCTTCATTGAGAACTCAACTTCTTCTTTATAGGGAGTTGTACTTCTTTTATCAAGATGCATCTTTCTTATTGTCAATATATGCATCTTGCAAGATGTCAATATCATGCTTCTTACAGAACTGTGAAATATATATATATGTTACTTAAGCTTTTCTTGCAATGGATTGTGACGTCTTAATAGATATCAAGCAAGACATATCACTGGAAATTGTAGCATATTACCTTTTACACTCGCACAGGTTCCTTCATATCAAAAAGGTTGTCTTTAAGAGGTTCCTCGAGGATCTCTTTGTTAATTTTATTGAACTTCATGAGGGTTGCAAGCACATGACTCATACTTCAAGCACCAAGCTTCAGATTTATAGCTGATTTCTTTTTCCAGTCCTTATATTCATCATTGCAGTGTGATTACACTTCAATTCTGTGACTTGTCTTTTGACACATGACATTAGATTAGATTCTACATTTGAGTAGAATGCCTTTCCTAATGATTAAAGTGATAGATTTCATGCAATAAGGTCTCCAAGGTAACAGGAAAAACAGCTAGCAAATCTCTCTCAGAATTCCCACTGTATCACAAATATATACCATGACTAGGGCTTCACTGCTTCAACTCAAAAGCTATAACAAAGACAAAAGAAAATAAAACCGACTTGTTCAATCTCCTGAGCTTACTTGGTATTAGAGCTAGATTATGGTGAAAGAGCAACCTTGAAGTCAAAATCATTTGGCCTAGTTCAAGAATACTTTTCAAATGAAGGGTGAAATCATCTATTGTTACAGTAGGTCGAAAATATGAAGGTGCCCTGCAACAACAATACCATAAGCAAATATGTTACGAGGCATATAAGTTATAAACCCACAAATTTCTAGTTTGTGCTTTATATGGTGGCCATTTGGGAAATACATGGATGTTTTTGTGTGGTGTCTATGCATATGTTGTTTGCCTCTAGATCTGTGCCTTTTCATGCCTCTTCCTCCATGCATATTTGTGAGCAACGTTACTTTATTGATAGTGTGCATTCATTCTTTTGGGTTGTTCACTTTGAGTTCCTAGTCAAATGCCTACATTTTGAAAATGTCCCTATTCATTCTTCTTATCATTAGCACCACTCTTTCTCTCGAATGGTGTTGTGTGATGTTGTTGACTGTGGAATTTCCTTTTTTGATTTGTTTCTCCTTGCTGCCAACAATGAATTTGTCAGTTTGAGACTAGTGCATTCTAGTTTTAGTCGGGTGTACCCAATATTTTGATGTTGTTTGAACTATGAAAATTTGCAAGTAGAGTTTTGAGTCAACGAAGAAAGGACATATCTACAAATAAAGTTTTGCAGATCAGAAAAATTATCAAAGCTCCTAATTTTTAAATTTTCAAAACATGGTAAGCATATATGCACCCAAAAATCTAAACCCTAATTTGGAAACATCAAATATTGATAAAAAACTCTCTAAAAAAGGGCAATATGAATGTTAGATCTGCAACTAGATTACTCTGAAACTATGAACAATGAGTACAAAATGTGTACCAATTAGCTAAAAATTTAAACCTATGTTCTATCAATTGAAGGAATACATTCACAGTGCAGTAGTTAAAAACTAAATTGTTTAACTTACTCAAAACTCTATCTAGTGAAGAAAATGTGCTCCCCCAACTTGATCTCTTGTAAGTAACCTAGCTGAAAATTCCCTTTGAGGTGTGTGATGCGGTGAGCTATCTCAAACCAAAGCTAGTGGGAGCCCACTTTGAATCAACCAAGGGGAATCCTAAGGTTTTGCATCCAATGTCTATTAGTATAGATACACCTAACAATAATAATCACTTAGCTACATAAAGCACTCAAATTAATAAAATGACATATTCAAGCTAATCCCTCATGGAGGGAAATCCAAGTGATTTGGATGTAGCTTGCAGATATCCTCTCTAATCTCCTAGGTTAAGTATCATTCAGATAGTAGGAGCTGACATAGAGTGTCTAAAGATTACCTGAAACATGAAAGTCGATTGATAGAAATGGACACTAAATAGAGAAATTAAGAAGAACCCACAACAATTACACCGAGGAGGGGTCTATTGAAGAAATACCCTGAAATCCACCTAGATGATAGATTGAGGAATTGCATGTCTGAAATAGATGAAGCATCATAATAAGGGTTTAGAATCTCTCTATCCTATCCCAATCAACCCAAATAAATCTAGGTCCCCAGACCTTGAAGCCATAGTAGATGCTAATATAGTCAGGTGTTAGGGTAACTATGTCTGTGTTTCATATTGCAATAGCAGTACGCCTTGGGATGAATTCATGTCATGGATAACAGACATGGTACTTGGAATTTGTTTTGAGGAGGCAGGAGCCCAACTCAGACAAATACAAAACCATGAGAGACTCAAATAAATGGGGCTAATCTAAATATTTATGAGGTGTCAACCTCTCTCTCATGTAGCCATTGCACATAGTTACAAGTTCCAAAACGAGGTCAAGCCATGGCCTAGAGACTCAAACAAAATTATATACAAGAGCTCTCCTGAGCAATGGAATGAGGATTTACAATTGTGTGTGACTCTTAGCAAAGACACTGAAAGTTGTGAAAGTGTGGCAATGAACAAAAATGGGAGAAATGTAAGGGAGAACACAAAATAAGAAGGATTAACTTTGTCACTATGTTCAACAGGTCGAAAAAAATTCTAACTTGCATGGAAGCTTGAAAACGCATACCTGTTATGGATGTGTTACTCTTCAAATTAGTTGTATAAATTTCATGTTACTGTTATGGGAGTCAAGGAAGGTTTTGATCTTGGATTTCCTTGGAACAGGATATGCCCAGTTCAAGGCTAAGGACAGATGAAGGCTTACTTGAATCCCGGTGAAAATTCCAATCCAAAACGACAGCTCTAGTCTAAGAAATCACGAAAATGACAGCGCCAAAATGAAAACGACAGTGCAGAATGCTGGGCGAATTAAGAATTTTGGGGTTTTATTATAATAATAAAACTCTCGGATGAGAGTTAAAAAAACTCTCGGACGAGAGTTAAAAAAACTCTCGTCTGAAAGTGTTCCCGAGAGTTTATGTCAATACCACTCTTGGACGAGAAAATGCATAACTCTCGTCCGAGAGAATTTTAACTTCGGTTAAACCCAATCAAACTCTCGGGCGAAATATTTAAAATCTCTCGGACAAGAGTTTTTAAAACTTTCGGTCGAGAAATATAGTTGACTATTTTCTCGGACGAGAAATTAAAAATTTCTCCCAAATTCTAACCATCCGAAAAAAAATGTTTCCCAACTTCGGGATTTCACCCTTAGACATTGTGCTAGGAAAAGTAAAAGAACCTACAAATGTTGTTGGAAAAGAAAAATTCAAGGAGAATGATATTTTTTCCATGAGAATAATTGTCGATTCAGCCAAGGACAATCTAATTCCCTACATATCCACTCAAGATACCTCAAATAAAATGTATGAAGCTCTCTCCAAACTATTCACAATAAAAAATATTTTCCAAGTTTCTAGCCGAAAGAATGAGCTTCAAACTATCAAGATGACAAAGGAGGATACTATATCTTCATATTTTGTGAAAATATCCCATATAAGAGATGAAATCCAAGCAATTGATGAAATTATCCTTGATAAGGAACTTGTAATATCAACCATTTTAGTTTTGCCAAAATCATGGAATGCCTTTGTAGCGGGTATCAATAGTTGGAATGAAACTCCATCATTTGAAGAACTATGGTTTGCATGTACCTAAGAAGAAGCTCAACTTGCTCTAATGGGAGGAAATCAAGGAGAATGATATCTCAAATTCTTATTCAACCCATTTCAAGAAGAAAGGAGGAAATAAGAATTATGACAAAGGTTAAAAAAGAAATCATCACAAGAAGAATGACCTATCAAAAATTCAATGCTTTCAATGTCCAAAATTTGGGCACTATAGAAACCAATGCCTTGAAAAATCAAATGACAACAAGAAAAGAGAGAGAGATCATGCTAATGTTGCTGATACTGAAGAACCATCAAAGAAAACCAAAGGAGAAGATTTTGAAGTCAAAGACTTGTACTACTAATCAAGAAGACACTTGAAGTCTTAAGGATTGCCAATATTTCATATCCTTTAATTCTAGGTCTTTAGGTTTTATGAAAACACCTATATAGATCATTATTGTTTTGCTTGTAGCCTCAATTTATAAACTTTGATTTGTAAATATAGTAATAATAGAGTGTGTCCAAAAATTCCTGGACATATTCTAGGATAAGATATATCTCAAAGATGTCTAGATCTATTCAAGGTCAAGAGGGAGCTGCTGCAATTCACAAAATGATAATTATTTTATCTATTTCTTCTTTCATATCATTATTTGTTATTTCTTTAAGTTTATCTAGTCTTATATCTTCCCAATTATAACCTCTCATTTATGTCTTCTCTGAAAAAGATGGTCGGAAAATGAAGTCAAAAGATTATGGCTAGATTCAAAGGGAGCAATTAAAAGAAATTACACTTATGAATACATCGATAAAGAAGTTTTGGTATCTTTGTTAAAAGTAATCGTCCAACAAGGCATATAGATCATTTTGCGCAACAATATTATGACATCATAGGGATTACACAGATCCTTTACTATAATAAAATTGCGTCATAAAGAAAGTTTCAAGGAACAGTGCAAAAGGAAGAAAACGACTGTTTGAGGTATGGTTTCTATATTATATCTTTATGATTATTTGAAAATATTTATAGTACTTATGAGGTTTATGAAGCTTTTTTGTAGATCTTGAGTTTAGGGTTTGTTTATATTTAGGGTTTTCTGAACCCTAGATATAACTGAACCCTAGAAAACAAAAACCCTAACCCTAGTTTATTGTTTCCTCTATGAATCCCTAATTCTTGGTATATGACGTTTAGGGTCTTCTAGCTAAATTTTATAATAGAAACCCTGCTGAAGTTTTAAGTAGGGTTCTAGGGTTTACACTGAACCCTACCTAAAAGATAGAATGAAGATGGATCTTAAGAGAGTCCATGTCAGGAACCCTAGGACCAAAATATTCCATGTTCAAAACCTTAGATTAACAAATTTAAGATCATGAGTCTTGTATATTGTGCTTGGTTGTAATTGTTGATGAAAATTGCAGATACATAAAAATGTTTAATAATGACCCTGTGACAATGATAAGCTTGATAAAAAAAGGAAGTTGCAAAAACCCTAATGATGTTGAAGTTCTTATCTTATGAATGATTAAAGAATGTAGCAAAATATGTTGAAAAATGAAGCCTTTGGTGTACTAGTTGATTGAAGGATCGATAAATCCCACAATTATATAATTATGATAACCAACACAACATGTGGATGAAAGAGGACCCCATGTCTAATGTTGAGACTAAGCATATTAAGGATTAAGACGTGGACGTGAAACTACAGTATATTCTGACAAAGATGAAAAGGTAGCTGATATTTTGACTAAATATCTCATTCAAAAACTTGTGTATTTAAGAAATATGATTGGATTGGTTAATACTGATGTGTCATTGTACCTTAGGGTGATTAGCCTGTATGATGGTATTAAGGGTTGGTATCTTGGCAGGTAGCCTAGATGATACGTAGATCCCTGTTAGGGTTGGTACCTTGGTAGCTAGCCTAGATGTTGCCTACATCCATGTTGGTGTCTTGGTAGATAGCCTAGATGACACTTGGATCCTTGTTAAGTTGATGTCTTGGTAGGTAACCTAGATGAAACCTTGATCCTTATTTAGCTGGTATCTTGGCATGTAGCCTAGATGATACTTGGAACCATATTAGGGTTGGTGTCTTGGAAGGTAGCCTAGATGACACTTGGATCCTTGATAAGTTAGTGTCTTGGTAGACACTTGGATCCTTGATAAGTTAATGTCTTGGTAGACACTTGGATCCTTGTTGGTACCTTGGGAGTCAACCTAGATGGTATCAAGATCTCTAAGCATTGCATATGTTGATACTCTTCTTAGAACATTTGAATTTGAGGTCAACCTTGTACTATTGGTTTAATTATGAATACCTCCCTAGTCAAAAGGGAGTGTCAAAAATTGTAACTATGCTTGGTCTTCATAATTAATATTGTACAATTTGTAAGAGAAAAATATAATTTTGAAAGCATGGGTTTCATGCTCCATTTTATTTTTGTCAATTGGGTCGAGCATGTTCTTCATGCTCTAGGGTTTATTCAGTCTGTTAATCAAGGTTGTCATTGATGTCAATAGCTGAGATGGAAAATATTCTTGTGATGTCAATGAGCCTCATGCAATCCCTAAGTGCTAAGGATGCCATCAATCAAAAGGTCAACCCATGAAGATGTCCAACCACTAATGAAGAAGTCCTAAGAATTCCTTGAACTAGCTATAATGTTGCATATGCCTTGATGATCTAGACCTTAACCTTTGATGACATATGGAGTCATACACTTGATGATGCCATACACTAAATGAATGACCACAATTGATGATGGCACTTAATGAAGGTTGAAATAATAGATGATAACGTGGAAGATATCATTTGAAGGTTGGAAGAATATTTTGAAGTTCTCCTAATGACGTTGCACTATAACATATCACTGCACAATTATGTGATGACATGGATGATACACATTTCTGGACACTATCATGATGACAAGGATGTCTTACATGTTCCTATGATAATGAAGAAGACAAACAACGGAGAAGACAAACAATGGAGAAGCCAAAAAAAGAAGCCATACTGTCTTGATCATTTTATACACTAAATAATTTAAGGACAGTCACAACGAAAAATAAATTTTCCAACCTTAGAGGCAATCTTTCAACATGGGACCTACACCATCTTGAAGAGCATAATTTTTCCTTTCCAATGAGCTATTACTCATTCCGAAACTCCAAGCGGTTTGAAAGATATTGATTTTTTTAAGTTAAGGAAATTATGTTTAGCAGTGAGCTGACCTACACTTTCTCTCTCAAGTTGGCCTCCCTCCAAAAAGTCACATCCCCTCATTCCATTCGAAAATCTGTATATATAGGTTCGTACTCCCGCCTTTGGGTCAATAATTTCGGTGAAAAAAACACAGAAAATCAGGAAAAACACAGAAATGTGAAGGGGGTTGAGGAAGATAAAATACATAGACTGTTTCGGGCAATTGTTGTATTCAGACCTGTTGCTACTACACTGTAAAACTCAGAAACTTGGATCTGTGGTATAGAAAAAGGGTGTTAAGGATTGCTGTAGCAGACCGCAGAAATCTAGAGGAGTTCTGGGTAGTTTGGAAAAGGCTGACAAGCCTAATCTAAGCCTAAATTTATCCTAGAAGGTAGCCCTAAACACAAGATGCAAGGGACATCAAGACCACAGCCTTGGAGGAGGTCTGGAAGGTAGGAGAAGGGGTTGCATCAGTTAGTTACAAGCCCTAACTAGGACTAGAATTATATTGCAGCAAGAAAAATCCTAAAACAAAGTAAATATTTTGGACTGGTCACATAAGAGACACAACCCTGTGACTGCGTGGAGAAGCTTGGACAATCACCATTATAGCTCGAATTTGTGGAGTAGTCTAAGGAAACTATGAAGTTTCTGGTGTGGCTTGTTCCAGCATTAATACTAGTCATTGGTCAAGGCTTGAACGGTGATTTTGGGTATCATATCTGGAGCAGTCCTGAGGCAGAATTGTGACAGATTTTGGAGTCACCTTTAGAAGACTTATGGAGACCTATTGAAGACATCTTGAAGTAGCTATTGAAGGAGCATTGATTCTTGGAGAATCTCTAGTATTGTTTGAGGTCTCTTGAAGTCCAGTGTGTAGATTTGACTTGTTGATAAGTGCAAACTTGGGCAACATATTGAAGACATTTTGTGAAGACAACCTTAAGGAGCAGGCCATTTGGAGTACCGTGTGAAGACACTCTTGGAGCACCTTGTGAAGACTCCCTTGGAGAGTTCTTGAAGAAGCACTTGAAGAGGCTTAAAGCAGGTGCAAAACTTGGGCTGCCTATTAAAGACACCTTAAAGGTGTTGGAGATATTATTGATGCATTGATGTCATCATGAGGTAACTTGGAGAAGTTGTTTGGGTACGATGAAGAGCAGTGGTGACACCTTCTAAGAAGAAAATGTTGTCATTGATGACGTAATGTGGAGACTACAATAAAGACTAAGTGAATATTGACAGGGCTCGTTGAAGAAGACATTGGGAGCCGTGAAGTATAACCAAATATATGTTGACGAATTGAAGTAGGAGGTTGGAGCCTCATAGAGAGAAGGTTGGTGCCTTGGAAGATAGGGTTGGAGCCCTAGAGGATAGAAGTCCTCAAGAGACCAGGTTGGAGCCTGTACCACATATAGGGTTGGAGCCCTTAAGGTTGGTGTCTCATAATTGACAAGGTTGGTGCCTTGGAAGAAGAGGTTGGAGCCCAAGATGATAAGAGTCCTCAAGAGACCAGGTTGGAGCCTATACCAGATATAGGGTTGGAGCCCTTGAGGTTTGTGCCTCAGAATTGACAAGGTTGGAGCCTTGGAAGTCCAAGTCGGTGCTTGGCAAATACAGGTTGGAGCCTGGGAGATTGAAGATTGGTATCATCATCTAGGGTTGGAGCCTTACATATATTGTACTTGATTTATTGTAAAGAAGAAATTAATAAAAGCATTTATTCTTATTGTTCATTTTGTGTTCGAAATATAAGTGATCTAACTGGTAAAATTAACAATTGAAAAGAAAGATTGATTCACCCCCTCTCAGTATTTCCAACAATTGGTATCAGAGCCAGTACCTTCACTCAAAGCCTAAAAGCTTGAAGGTTGATCATTAGAATACAAATGGCAAAGCCAAGGATGAAAGTCTCCAATCCTCCTAAAGATGTGTCTTCCTCAAACATTGAAATTGAAGTAAATCAATTTGCGAAGGCTCCATTGTTCAATGGAAATTTTGATATATGGGTGGCAAGAATGAGGAATTTCTTGAAGACTCAAGGAATTGAAGTTTGGAAATCAGTGATTACTAATGACACGATGAACGAAGAATCCAAGGAGTACAATACAAGAGCAATGAAGGCAATTTTGAATGGTTTACCAAATTATGTGAAGGCCAATTTTGAAAAATGTTCGTCAGCAAAAGTGATATGGGACAAACTTCATGATCTTCACTCAAAAGGAGCGTTGACAATGATCTCTAGTAAAGAAGATGATTGAAAACAAGAAAGAAGTCCAAAATCCGTCAAGGAAGCTAAAGATAAGAGAGATGACAACAAGGCTAAAGAAAACCTAGAAGATGAAGAGAACAAAGAAGACTTTGAATAAGATCTCTTGAATAAACTTATGGCTTCCATGGAAGAGATTAACAGTTTGAAAAATGAAAATGAGGAACTTAAGAAGAAAGCGCAAGATGGTAACCAAGGCAAGACAAAGAAGGAAGTTGACTTTGTCAAGCTTCAAGTACAAGAAAGAGATGATGAGCTCGCCAAAATTAAAGAGGAATTTCATCAAATAAAAGAAAGCATCATGAAGAAGTCATATCTATGAAAAATAAATTGGATAAGGCAAAGAAATTGGAAGAAACTCTGTCAAGCCACCTTGAACAAAGACTTAAGAGCTTGAACAATCTTGAAGCAGAGATTGGTCAATACAAGGAAGAGGTCTCCTCTCTTAGATCTCAACTAGAAGAAGCAAGGAAACAAGCACAAGGAGCTGAGAAGGTGATGGAAACTTTGGCATTCATAGAAGGACAAGTTAATGAAGCAGAAAAGGAGAGAAACACCATGATAGGCTGACTAGACGAAAAGGATGAAGAAATCTTGAAACCAAAATCAGACATCAATCTTCTCAAGGCCGAAACATGTGAAGCTACAAGAACAAAAGAAGAAATGGAGAGCAGTCTAGCAAAGGAGAATGAAGAAATCTTCAAAATGAAATCAAATATCATCTCCCTTAAAATCGAAGCACATAAAGCAACAAGGATGATGGAAGAAATGAAGAAGCAACTACTTATGAAAGATGAAGATTGTGAAAAGTTGAAAGGAGAATTTGCCTTTCTTGAAAAGGAAGTTGAATTACTGAATAAAAACTTGAAAAGCTCTCAAACCCTAGATGAAATCCTAAGTCAGCAAAGGTCTCCCTTTCATAATTCAGGTCTTGGCTATGTAGGTGAATCCTCAAGCAAGAATGATAATGCTTCAAACAACAAAGATGTGAGGAACCTAGAAAGAAATGTTGATGCTCCCAGTTCCAACAAAGGCAAGGAAAAGAATCAAGACAACAATGGAATAAATTCTACGCTAAGGAGACTTGCATATGGCGTCAAGAATACAAAAGGCAATGAATATCATCAAAGAATCCCAAGGCAAAAAGACTTCAAGAGTACTTCAAGGAACTCTTAATCACCCAGGTACCAAAGTATATTTCTTGGATATTGCTATTCTTGTAAAATCTTTGGGCATGTGGCAAAATATTGTAGGGCATATCACAAAGACAAATATAATGGTTTTCGTCAATCTCCTCGTAGTAATTTTGCAAGAAGTCATGATTTTTTATTCATAAACAAGATAGAGTGTTTCAATTTCCATAACATTGGACATATGGCACATGATTGTAACTTGACTTGGGCCCCTACACAATATAGAACCATGCCAGAGAATAAAGTTACACAAGTATGGAGAAGGAAACAAGTTGAATCCAGAAGTCTCTTGAACACTCCAGCAAACAACACATGTTGTTGACTTGATAAACTCATCATTGATATTCTAGAAGTGATCTGTGAATGGGCCCTATGAAATATTTGATGATTCACCCATAGACATTCATCCTTTGATAGATCATCTCTCAGGAGAAACTCCATTGAAGAACATGATTACAATATTGACTTCTTCCACCCAATCATAAGGCAGAAATATTTCTTGAAGCTGGAGGAGGTTATGCACGCACGGGGAGTTGGTTCATCACATGAAAATAAAAAAGACCATACATACAACTTAGGGGGAGCAAGTACATTAAAGAAGAGCACCATGACAGGGGGAGCAACATATGTTACATGGAGAACTATCATTGATGAAGGAAACATGAAGAAGCAACATGCCAAGAAGCAGCTTGATAGGGGGAGTACTTGGGCACCCCATTTGCCATTGATGTCAAAGGGGGAGAGAATGTTGAAAGGGCGAGAATATTGCCATCAATGACAAAGGGGGAGATTGTTAATCAATGTTGTCATTGATGTCAATAGCTGAGATGGAAAATATTCTTGTGATGTCAATGAACCTCATGCAATCCCTAAGTGCTAAGGATGCCATCAATGAAAAGTTCAACCCATGAAGATGTCAAACCACTAATGAAGAAGTCCTAAGAAGTCCTTGAACTAGCTATAATGTTGCATATGCCTTGATGATCTAGACCTTAACCTTTGATGACATATGGAGTCATACACTTGATGATGTCATACACTAAATGAATGACCACAATTGACGATGGCACTTGATGAAGGTTGAAAGAATAGATGATAACATGGAAGATATCATTTGAAGGTTGGAAGACTATTTTGAAGTTCTCCTAATGATGCTACACTATAACATATAACTGCACAATTATGTGATGACATGGATGATACACATTTCTGGACACTATCATGATGACAAGGATGTCTTACATGTTCCTATGATGATGAAGAAGCCAAATAATGGAGAAGACAAACAATGGAGAAGCCAAACAAAGAAGCCATATTGTCCTGATCATTTTCTACACTAAATAATTTAAGGACAGTCACAAAGAAAAATATTTTTTCCAACCTTAGAGGCAATATTTCAACATGGGACCTACACCACCTTGAAGAGCATAATTTTTCCTTTCCAACTAGCTATTACTCAGCCCAAAACTCCAAGCGGTTTGAAAGATATTGATTTTTTTAAGTTAAGGAAATTATATTTAGCAGTGAGCCGACCTACACTTTCTCTCTCAAGTCGGCCTCCCTCCAAAAAGTCACGTCCCCTCATTCCAATCGAAAATCTGTATATATAGGTTCGTACTCCCTCCTTTGGGTTAAGAATTTCGGTGAAAAAAAAACAGAAAATCACGAAAAACGCAAAAGTGTGAAGGGGGCTGAGGAAGATAAAAGACATAGACTGTTTTGGGAAATTGTTGTATTCAGACCTGTTGCTACTACACTGTCAAAATCAGAAACTTGGATCTGTGGTATAGAAAATGGGTGTTGAGGATTGCTATAGCAAACTGCAGAAGTCTAGAGGAGTTCTGGGCAGTTTGGAAAAGGCTGACAGGCCTAATCTAAGCCTAAATTTATCCTAGAAGGTAGCCCTAAACATAAGAAGCAAGGGACAGCAAGACCGCAACCTTGGAGGAGGTTTGGAAGGTAGGAGAAGGGCTTGCATCAGTTAGTTACAAGCCCTAACTAGGACCAAACTTATATTGCAGCAAGAACAGTCCTAAAACAAAGTAAAGATTTTGGACTAGTCACATAAGAGACACAACCTTATGACTGCGTGGAGAAGCTTGGACAATCACCATTATAGCTTGAATTTGTGGAGCATTCTAAGGAAACTGTGAAGTTTCTGGTGTGGCTTTTTCCAGCATTAATACTAGTCATTGGTCAAGGCTTGAATGGTGGTTTTGGGTATCATATCTAGAGCAGTCCCGAGGCAGAATTGTGAGAGATTTTGGAGTCACCTTTAGAAGACTTATGGAGACCTATTGAAGACATCTTGAAGCAGCTATTTAAGGAGCATTAATTCTTGGAGAATCTCTAGTATTGTTTGAGGTCTCTTGAAGTCCAGTGTGTAGTTTTGACTTGTTGATAAGTGCAAGCTTGGGCAACATATTGAAGAAATTTTGTGAAGACAACCTTAAGGAGCAGGCCATTTGGAGCACCGTGTGAAGACACTCTTGGAGCACCTTGTGAAGACTCCCTTGGAGAGTTCTTGAAGAAGCACTTGAAGAGGCTTAAAGCAGGTGAAAAACTTGGGCTGCCTATTAAAGACACCTTGAAGTTGTTGGGGATATTATTGATGCATTGATGTCATCATGAGGTAACTTGGAGAAATTGTTTGGGTACGATGAAGAGCAGTGGTGAAACCTTCTAAGAAGAAAAGGTTGTCATTGATGACGTAATGTGGAGAATACAATAAAGACTAAGTGAATATTGACAGGGCTCGTTGAAGAAGATATTGGGAGCCGTGAAGTATAACCAAATATATGTTGACGAATTGAAGCAGGAGGTTGGAGCCTCATAGAGAGAAGGTTGGTGCCTTGGAAGATAGGGTTGGAGCCCTAGAGGAGAGGAGTCCTCAAGAGACCAGGTTGTGATGCAGGGGCATTAGGCTCAATAAATACTTTGTATTTTTATAAGACATAGGGGGGTTTTATGTTTCTGAATTCTCATGTAATTATTAGTAATTTGAATAAAATAGTGAGGAATTGTAAATGTTCTCTAACCATTAGAGAACATGAGAGGAAGGTGATTAGTTAGGAATGTGAAGAGTCAGGGATTTAGGCTAAATTTAGGAATTTGAGAAATCCAAGAGTTTTGTTAGAAGAGCTGAAGTGATTCATTATTTTCTTGTATAAGTGTAAGCTAAAAAGGCATTAGGAAAAGAGGTCTGGAGAGTAGGATAGATGTTCAGAGACAAAGTAGTGAGGGTAGAAGGGCCATGGAACTGAAGATCTGGCCAACCAAGAAGTTGTAAGTGGATGCTTTTGTAATTTATGACATTTGTATATATTGATGAGGAATTTGTTTCTAAATTCTGTGTGAAATTTACATGTATTCTTGATTGAAATTTGTGTGAGGAATAATTGAGTTTCTGTGGGAAAGTGTGAAACTCTGTGTTATGGGTTGAAATGGTGACTCTGTGTGAATTATAAAATTGATATAAACATGCATTCATATCAATTGAGGAAGATCGATCACTGAAAGGATCGATCATCCTAGAGAAGGATTGACATTTGGCATATGGTAATGTTGTTTGAAACCCCATATAATGCGTAGAGCTGGAGTGATACATCAGCGAAGATTTAATTAAATAGAGATAAAATCTCTGGTTTCCAAAATGATGAAATCGAAATAAATGGAATAAATCTAGAGGATAAATGCATGAAACTGTATAAAGACCGAATCATTCGAAAGAGGCAAGTTCATATATAACAACAGAGTCTGCAAAAGCGTTGGAGAAGGAATAGCTGTAATGCAATTGAGGAAGTTAAAGTCGAGAGCAAATAATGTATGCTGAGAGGGTTTGAATGTTCGATGAAACCCTCGGCCTGTTCGAGCTTTGATTTGTATCACACGGAACGAGGATTTAATTGCATGCAATTACGGAAGATGTAAGTGAATGTGTTATAAAGTTCGGTGCAATGAGAAGACTATATATACAAGAAAATGCGTTGGTTAATAGTGCAGTTTAGAAACGGAACCAGAAGCATTGAATAGATCAGACTCAAAGTTGAATGGAATGGTGCGGAACCTTGAAGATAAGGAGCGGAACCGGCAACTAAACAGTGTGGGTGGTTTCCGAAATCAAACCGACAATATGGCACGATATTTTGAGCGGTAAGTTGTTTTGAGAAAAAAATGCGATATCACTCTTTGAGTGATGCGTGTCCTGGAGTGGTTTCCAAAAACCATGAGTTTCACATTATTTTTGTGTGATAAATCACAAGGCTTAAAAAAATGCGATATCCGTCCAATGATATCCACCAAAGGATTGACGACGCTCGCACCATGAAGATGCATGAGGGTTAAGGCGAGGTATGTTATCGAGGTTGTGGGCCCAAAAGTTCCTGTTGATATACGCATTAGTGCGTTGGTTTAACAAAGTCAACGATTATGAATTAGTAATGTTTATTTGCATTCGGGACAGTGGAAGCGTTTAAAACACATTTACACATACAAATTATTAGTGTGGGCCAGATGCTATTATATAGTGTTTGGGTTTTATCCCAAATCGGAATTGTAAGACAAAGGGAATATTTGTATGGTGTAGATATATGATGGGTTGGTAAAGCATTAAGAGATATATATATATATATATATATATATATATATATATATATATATATATATATATATATATATATATATATATATATATATATATATGTGTGTGTGTGTGTGTGTGTGTGTGCCGAGACTTGCATTGAATGATAGCAAAGTCGAATGTTTAATATTCATGAAATGGACTTGACCATGGTTTTTAACCATAGAGCATTTAAAAGAAGCTTCCGTATATGAAGATCAATGTAAATTTATTTTTGGGTTCTAACTATAGTGTTTAGAACAGAAACTAGCTTCCGCATGTAGTGAAATTGCCCAGATTTAAAATTATTTGGGAAAAAAAATTAGGAAGTGCAGTTTTGTGTGCACAAGAGAGTGTTAATGTGGGTTAGTCGGCTATCAAGTGGTATCAGAGCATGATAGCTCTGTTGAAAAGTGAAGAAATTTTTGTAATAAAATATGAAGGAAGAAGATCAGATTCTAAGATCCGATACGCAGAGATACACAACGTTGCAGAGAACAGAGATTTGCAGAACTGGATGAATGAAGAACAAGATCATTCAGGGATCTTGCAGATGAAATAATTTTAAATCTGATTTGAAATTTATGATTGCAGAATTATGGTTGCAGAAAGTGCAGGCAGAGTTTTGATAGTGATGGCAGTGAACCTAATATTCAACTAAAGGTTGGATAGGGAGAAAAATTACAATGTTCCCAAGAAAAGGTGAGTTGATGAGAAGTGTTTAACTCTGGTTTGAAAAATTGTTTGCAAAATTCAGAGTGCAGACAATTGAAGAAACCTCAACAAAAGCAGATCACAGCTTTGAGAGCAGTGATGAAAGAGTCCAGCAGAGTATTCTAAAGTGAAAAGGAAAGTGTGGCAGAACCTTGAGGAGATTCAACAGAGGTTGAATGAGTTCTAAAATTTGCATAGTGAAGCCTAGAGAGAGCAGAAGAGAGTGCTCAGAAGGTTCCAGCAGATAGGGGACCAGTACTTGCCAAAAGCCTAGATCCGAAGGAAAGGATTGGTGAGGTAAGTGGCAGCAGGAGAGGTTGCTGTTGCAGAGGCTTGGTGCAGCTGATGAGTGAGGAACTCATGAGGAAAGAGAAGATGAATACTGATAGTCATATCAGAGATTGCAGAGGTTCTGATAGAGGCCACAACAGAAAGGAGAAAGAAGATGCCAGGAAAAATGGCATGAGGAAGAAATTGACTGATGCAGAATATTGGAAAGAGGTAGCTGAGATCAGAGAAAAGTTTAACAAACTGAAGATGATGATAGAGGAAAGCCAGAGAGTTGGTTGGCTCATGAAGAAGAAAGTAAAGTGGCATAGGCTACATATGAAGAAAGAGCAGATGATACATGCTCAGCAGAAAGAGAGATTACTCAGGATGATTGAGTATTTGGAGGACTTGAAGACTGAAACTTCAAGTGAGGCCAAGGGGTCAAATGAATTTACATCTGATGATTTTTGTATGTTTGTAGAAAAGCTGAGAAATCTTGAACACAGGAGTAATGTACAGTTGGAATGTGCAGAACTCAGAGCAGCTGAGTTGAGAAGAGAAGTTTCTGTTTGTGAAGCAAAAGAGAGTACAGATGAAGAGTGGAGATCTGTAAAGGATCTTATGAACCATGATGAAGACTTAAGGCATCAAGAAATTTGTATTGCTGAAGAGGAAATAATTGATGATTTTCTAAGTTATTGGACAAGTCCAGATCAGCTGGATGATGTAAAGCCTTGTATTTTTGAGTTTGACAATTGTGAGGTGATTACAGGTTCTACAAAAGAAGGGGATCAGTCTGAGGCACTGATGAATGAAGCAATCGAGATTGAAAAGTCTTGTGGTTTTAAAACTAAAGAGTTGTGTATGTTTGCAGGTACATCACAGGGAGATGAACAAGCTTTAAAGTTTGTTGGGGAGGAGAAGTTGAATCTAAAATTTGTTCAGATCAATGCTGAGATAGCAAGATCTCAGGAGGAATTGAAGACAAATAATTCTAATGAGAATATTGAGACAAGAGATGAAGGACCATCTGGTGATTGGTCAAGAACAAGTGAAGGTATAAAATGTTGTGTGAGGTTCCCAAAATCTAATCCAATTGAAGTTGTTAAATTGTATAAAAGGTTGGATTTTCAAAGAAGAGAATTGGAGAAACAGAGGACCTATGCACAGGATAATTTGCTAAGGAAGCAGGGCAGGAAGGTCTTCATGAATAGTGTTCATGAAGCAGATGATGGAAAGAAGGAAAGACTAGCTGACAATCTCATGGAGGATGCAAATCAGCATACTGATGTGCTGACAGAGGATTTGGAAGGAAACTCAGAAAAACATACTGATGTGTTGTTAGAGGAGGAAGAGGTATTGAGACCTTGTAAATTTAGTGCTAAAGGTTCATGCGTTAATTATGCAGGCAAAGAAGAACAACAAATGGAAATTGTCAGGAAAGTTAACAAGAAGGAAACTATGTTAGCTGAAAACATAGTGAAGGATCATCATTTTAACATGGTGATTGGAACAGTGGAGATAACTCTAGAAGCTGAGGAGAAGGAAAGTGAATAATTTTTGAGTCTTGAAAGAGACTTACAACTGCAGAGAGAAAACTTGGTGACTGAATCAGCAAGTGAGACCATTGGGTCTTGTGATTTTTACACTGTCAGTTTGATTGTGTTTACAGGTGATGCAAAAGACAATCCATCATTTGGAATTGTCTTGAGAGAAGAAGAACTGTTGCAGAAAGAAGGTGAAACAGTCATGCAAAAACTTGTTACTGTTGGTGACAAGGAATAATTGGCTTGTCTGATGGGCCAAGAGAAAACTGTGGGGCAAATTTTTAAGACTGACATAGTGATGAAGGATCAGAATTCTATTCTGATAGAAGATGAAAATGCAGAGCTTGAAGAACTTGATTTGATTGCCAGAATCAATCAAGGGGATAAAGGAAAATTATTGAAGATTTTCAAGGAAGAAGAAAGGGGATATGCTGAAACTAAGTTGCAACATATTGATGAAATGCTTGAGAATAGATGGCTGGATTGTTTGCTGAAAACATTTAGAGAAGAGAATGAAATTGCAGACACTAGAGGGAAATTGCCTGAAGTTGTGAAAGGAGCAGATACTAGTTTGACAAATTTGATTATGTTTACTAGTATACTGAATGAGTATGTTACTGCAGGAAGAAAATTAATTGATGATTTATTTTCTAAAAGTAAATTTGCAGGTGATGAGGAAAATAAAAATGTTGTAGAGGGAGATATCTTAAGAGATATTCAGGATGTTCGGGAGAAGGAAACATTGGCACCAACAACATCTATGGTAGTGTTGACGGGAAAATCTGTCCGGCCAACAATAGGGGATCTCCCCGGTAAAAGGTCCCAATTAGACCTTGAACCGTTTGGACTAGGGATCCCGTCCGGGGTGTGGGTCCGGCTACCACTAATTTCTCCTTTGCTTTGGGTCTCGCTTAAACTCTATAAAACAGTGGATACACACCTAATCAACTGATACAAGACATATGATTGATGCATTAAATGTACATACGACACTATGAGTAGCAAGAGAAAATAATAAAGCATGAAGACCAAAGGAAGTGTTGTTAGCAACACTTCATTAGGTTCATGCTTGTAAGCTGTTCTGACCATGAAAGAAACAATTCCTCATGGTGAGAACACCCTTTACTTCCTAAAGGTTTTAAATGATAACACAAACGCAGATAAACAAAGTCATCAACATTCGCTAAGAAAGTGAAATAAACTCAACCACCATTAACATACTCAGCAAACTGTTATGTAACTGTGATGTGAGTTAAAGATACAGTTCCCTTAATCTAAAGATGTTCAGAAACTGAAAACATAATACTCAACAGTGCTCATACACATGACAACATCAGATCCACAAAAAGGTTTTTCAAAAATTCTTGTATTAATGCTTAAATGCATAATCCTCTGGTAATACAATATACTCAGCTCAAGTCCCAAACAAAAGCCCCTTTTTACAAGCTCCCGAAGGAGTATTTATAATAAAAAACCAGCCCTTTGGGCTTCCTTGACTTTTCATCTTCTTGACCGTTGGGCTGCATTGCGACCCAGTCTTTTCTGCGACCTGCGACCTAGGCAGATATGCGACCTGTGACCTTGGGCAGATCAGTGAGTTCTTTGGAGTTTCGCCAGCATCTACTTTTTTTGAAAATGTCCCCTTGTTTGCTGGGGAAAACCTTGGCTCTTATGTGCAAACATAGAGGTTCTTCCTGCAATAAAATAACACAGGTCACATGTGGTCAACTACTGAATCGTCGGAGATAATGGCTAGGGTAAGCTTTCTCTGTGCCCTTTCTCTGTTCGGATCATCATCTTTCCCACGCACAAGGTTCTCTTCAAGTCTTGGATTAAATTACTTGATAGGCATGAGCATCTTCATTCACATTCTCAGTGTTCGCCGTAGGTCTTCATGCTCATCGATTTTCCCATTCATTAGAGGAGCAATACTTGTCATCTTCAATCGGAGAATCTCAGGTATCTTGACTGAGGGGGACTGCGACCTCACAGGGGTCGCATGGTCGCGATTCTGGGCAAGTCGCACTTTGTTTGGTTTGGATACGTTGCGACTTGGCGACCGGGGAAGACTGCGACCTCACGGGGGGTCGCATAGTCGCGATTCTGGATAGGTCGCATGCTGTTCGCTTTGGATGTGTTGCGACCCAGCGACCAGGGGAAAATGCGACCTCACTTACGATCCTATGCCAGTCATGCTCAAAGATTTTTCACTTGCGTTGCATTTTGCTTTAAGGAGGTGAAACAACGCAGTGATTCATTTAATGGCTGGCGTGGTCTTCATGTATGGACATGTCCTTCTATCATACGATCTGGTCGCAGTTGGAGGAAGGAGCGAATTTTGACAGATCACGGGCAGGGCCGAATGGGCATCTCCACGAAACTCTTCCCCTCCTGGTTGCAGCAACGCTGTTTACTGTTGCAATAATGAATGCAGGATGTTTAACGATGTAATTGATAAGCCTCCGCGACTGCTGGTTTTTCAACCCCTTGCTCTTCTAACGTTGATCCATCGACGGATTAGTGATAACCATACATTTCAAAAGGGTCGCCATCCTATGAAAATCATGTTCTATAGTTGCTACTGTGCTCGTTCAAATGAGCGTTTTGCTTTTCTTGGCGGATCTGTATCCTACGGCAATGACCGAGCCGATACAGCTGAATCCGTGTGCAATTTAACATGCATTACAACAAGAGTATGCAGTCTCGAATACCATTTTTTGGTCGTGCACTTCGATCCCACCTCTAGAAACTAGATCTGTCATTGTGCAAGGCTAATTATACTCGGTTTCTGCTCTTCTGAGTCAAAAAGTCTCTACACATGCACGTATGCTTGCAGCAAAATTGTTTAGGGTCCTATGCTCGGGGTCTTTGCATGCATGTCGATGCTGCGTGCGACCTCACTGTCTCGGAGGTTGTTTCACAGAGATTCCTACATGAGCCTGCAATGAAAAACACACTATGGGGTGTGTGATCCGTTTTTTCAGTACCCTTTGGACGGAGTAACAGCAAGCGCCTTAGGAATCATCGAAGATTGAGCTCTGTGAAGACAGCTCGACGTGGTCAGTAGTGTTACTATCAAAAATTCAGCTTCCAACGAATATGTAACGATAGCATCTTTCCAAATGGGACCAGCGCAAGTTATTAATAGTAGATTTGAAGCGTGATTATATCCCGAAATATCGCCCTTGGGGCTACGAAATCGAATTTTATGCTGGATTTTCGGTCCATGACTACAGTATATAATGCATAAATCATTTGAATTCTATTTCAGCACGATATCCTTATACACTTACCAGAAACGCACGGTCTGTTTACGACAGTTGCCATGGAGACTTGGAGATAGACACGTTGAAAATTTCATCCATGCAGTTTTGACTAATCAACGTATTATAATATTTTGCTGCCACGTGTAAACATGACTTTGGACCATAAATATATCTGCTTCAAACCTTTTAGCGTAGGTTGAAAACTTGCCATCGAAACCTTGGGCTCCATGTCACGTGTCCATGTGGTTTCGTTGCACCATCTCACGTGTTCTTGCACCGCTAAGAGATGGTTGCAGATTGTCATACATTGCGCCATAGTATTTATAATATTTGCTGCCACGTTTTAAACATAAGTTTCGACCATTATATATCCGCTCAACGTTGTTTTACCATAGGTCAAAACTCCACCATAGCAATATTTGAGCTCAATTGTAATGAGTTTTTATATGGTTCACGATCCACGATTCAATCATAAAGTTGGACCGCTGTTTTATATGGTTTGGAAACTACATTGTTTGCGCCTTCTCTTAAATATACAACGTCACTTTGGCCCATCGAATGTGCACCCCTTATAATGTTTTCACATAGTTTCTTTGCCTCACAGTCTCCTATGGTTTTGAAACCATATGATTTTTATTTGTCTTGGTTTAATTATATAATATCAAAACCATAACCTTGGTCCACATATTTGTGCCCACCATGTAGTTTGGATTTAAAAATAATGGCTTCTCAAAGGTGCGTTTGGATATTCGAAATTGTGGTAACGCTATTAATGCACCAATTTCTTGAACAATCAAGCCCAAATCTCACCAACAAACCTACCTCTGTACTTTGATGGATGATGAGGCACTGAAAGAAGCAAATCCAAACTTAATCACCAAATTGACAGTGATGACCCTTCACATACTTATCATGACGCATTTTGAACCTGTGAACCATTTCATTCAACTACGGAAAATAGAAAAACCCTTTTAGCTGTGCAATTGTCTTGCCACCATCAGCATGTGCGCTTTCGCACTGCATCTCATCACGGAAAAGCCTTGACTGAGATTGTCGTTCTCTAGGGAAATCTTCTGAGTCCACTTTGTTCGCCCGAGCTATACTTTGGGCTAGGCATGTTGGAGTGGTGAAATATGTTCCTTGGCATGCACATCGACATGGAGCTGACATTGTGCAAGATCTTCAACTTCTTCAGAAAATACTTCATCCGGTCCTTACGTAAGCTTAGATCATAGCAAACGCTTCTGGTTTATGCAAGATGGTATCTGGTACAGACATTTCCAAATGGGGCATTTCTAAGTACCTGGTGTGCACTAGTGAAGAAAGCCTTTTGCATCAATGACATAAAAGGCTCTTTCTCTGCTCAACATGTATCACACCATCCTCCTTTTAACAGTATTGGTCACTTGCTTCTCCTCCTCCCTTGTTCCACAATTTTGGCTTTGTTATTGAGCTCAATTTTATTGCCCTCGATGCCATGACAAGATTGAGGATTTTGTCACCCGTGGGGTCGACCTGCGTGGAACATTACAACATCACAATTACTCTTCGATAATGATGGCCACAGATAAAACATATGAGACTAACAAGCTTAAGAGAAGTATTCAAACAACATGCTTAATGACCCACAGCGAGAGGGCCTTTAATCGTCAATACCCAAAAGGTTTCCATTCAAATTTACGCATGGCAATCTCATTACACATGGCGCGACTGCGGTAAGAGTGTTTGAGCGTACGCTGGATGATCCTTCCCACATATGGCGTGATGGCAGCAACAACATCTGATTATGATGGTGAAAAATCTCATGAGGGGTTGGGGATAGGTCGGTGGGATGTCACTGACTACAGGTCGGGTGGAAGACTTTAATGCCTAAGTGAGCAGAGGGGGAACCCGAAATTTTAAATATACCCAAAATTTTGGGTGCTGTTGTAGCGGCTACAGCAGGTAGCTACAACAACAAAAACAGAGGTAGCTACAGCAGTAGAAAGTGAAAGCAACAACAATAGGCAAAGTAAATTCCAGTCAAAGGAAAGGCTGGACATGGAAATTGAAAACATCAGAGAACTGATGATGAAGGTGTCCCAGAAGTAGCAGACAGCAGTAAGAAAGCAAAATAATTTTAGCAAGGGAAGGAAAAGAAGAGATTATGAAAGCATAGCTGGAGGCAAGATGCAGAACAAGATGTGGAGACCTGGAGAAGTGCAGTTGAAGAATAATGTAGTTGTTGGACAACAGAAAAGAAAAATATGGGATCCAGGAGGCAGAGATTAAAGGCACATGATCAATTTCAACCTTGGGAGTCTGATGCAGTGGCATTAGGCTCAAGAAATACTTTGTATTTTTATAAGACATAGGGGGGTTTTATGTTTCTGAATTCTCATGTAATTATTAGTAATTTGAATAAAATAGTGAGGAATTGTAAATGTTCTCTAACCATTAGAGAACATGAGAGGAAGGTGATTAGTTAGGAATGTGAAGAGTCAGGGATTTAGGCTAAATTTAGGACTTTGAGAAATCCAAGAGTTTTGTTAGAGGAGCTGAAGCGATTCATTATTTTCTTGTATAAGTGTAAGCCAAAAAGGCATTAGGAAAAGAGGTCTGGAGAGTAGGATAGCTGTTCAGAGACAGAGTAGTGAGGGTAGAAGGGCCATCGAACTGAAGATCTAGCCAACCAAGAAGTTGTAAGTGGATGCTTTTGTAATTGATGACATTTGTATATATTGATGAGGAATTTGTTTATATATTCTGTGTGAAATTTACATGTATTCTTGATCGAAATTTATATGAGGAATAATTGAGTTTCTGTGGGCAAGTGTGAAACTCTGTGTTATGGGTTGAAATGGTGACTCTGTGTGAATTAGAAAATAGATATAAACCTGCATTCATATCAATTGAGGAAGATCGATCACTGAAAGGATTGATCATCCTGGAGAAGGATTGACATTTGGCATATGGTAATGTTGTTTGAAACCCCATATAATGCATAGAGCTGGAGTGTGATACATCAGCGAAGATTTAATTAAATAGAGATAAAATCTCTGGTTGCCAAAATGATGAAATCGAAATAAATGGAATAAATCTAGAGGATAAATGCATGAAACTGTATAAATACCGAATCATTCGAAAGAGGCAAGTTCATATATAACAACAGAGTCTGCAAAAGCGTTGGAGAAGGAATAGCTGTTAACACAATTGAGGAAGTTAAATTCGAGAGCAAAGAATGTATGCTGAGAGGGTTTGAATGTTCGATGAAACCCTCGGACTGTCCGAGCTTTGATTTGTATCACACGGAACGAGGATTTAATTGCGTGCAATTACAGAAGATGTAAGTGACTGTGTTATAAAGTTCAGTGCAATGAGAAGACTGTATATACAAGAAAATGCATTGGTTAATAGTGCAGTTTAGAAACGGAACCGGAAGCATTGAATAGATCGGACTCAAATTTGAACGGAATGGTGCGGAACCTTGAAGATAAGGAGCGGAACCGACAACTAAACAATGTGGGTGGTTTCCGAAATCAAACCAGCAGTATCGCGTGATCTTTTGAGTGGTAAGTTGTTTTGAGAAAAAAAACGCGATATCACTCTTTGAGTGACGCGTGTCGTGGAGTGGTTTCCAAAAACCACGAGTTTCGCATTATTTTTGGGTGATAAATCACAAGGCTTAAAAAAATGCGATATCTGTTCGATGATATCCACCAAAGGATCGACAACGCTCACACCATGAAGATGCATGAAGGTTAAGGCGAGGTATGTTATCGAGGTTGTGGGCCCGAAAGTTCCTGTTGATATACGCATTAGTGCGTTGGTTTAACAAAATCGACGATTATGAATTTGTAATGTTTATTTGCATTCGGGACAGTGGAAGCGTTTAAAACGCATTTACACCTACAAATTATTAGTGTGGGCTAGACGTTATTATATAGTGTTTGGTTTTTATCCCAAATCGGGATTTTAAGAAAAAGGGAATATTTGTATGGTGTAGATATATGATGGGTTGGTAAAGCATTATCATATATATGTGTGTGTGTGTGTGTGTGTGTGTGTGTGTGTGTGTGTGTAAGGGCCGAGACTTGCATTGAATGATATAAAAGTCGAATGTTTAATATTCATGAAATGGACTTGACCATGGTTTTTAACCATAGAGCATTTAAAAGCAGCTTCTGTATATGAAGATCAATGTAAATTGATTGTTGGGATCTAACTATAGTGTTTAGAACAGAAACTAGCTTCCGCATGTAGTGAAATTTCCCAGATTTAAAATTATTTGTGAAAAAATTAGGAAGTGCAGTTTTATGTGCACAAGAGAGTGTTAATGTGGGTTAGCCGGCTATCAGGTTGGAGCTTGTACCAGATATAGGATTGGAGCCCTTCAGGTTGGTGCCTCAGAATTGACAAGGTTGGTGCCTTGGAAGATGAGGTTGGAGCCCTAGAGGATAGGAGTCCTCAAGATACCAGGTTGGAGCCTATACTAGATATAGGGTTGGAGCCCTTGAGGTTGGTGCCTCAAAATTGACAAGGTTGCAGCCTTGGCAGTCCAAGTCGGTGCTTGGAAAATACAGGTTGGAGCCTGGGAGATTGAAGATTGGTGTCATCATCTAGGGTTGGAGCCCTACATATATTGTACTTGATTTATTGTAAAGAAGAAATTAATAAAAGCATTTATTCTTATTGTTCATTGTGTTCTAAATATAAGTGATCTAACTGGTAAAATTAACAATTGAAAAGAAATATTGATTCACCCCCCTCTCAGTATTTCCAACAAAGTCAATATAATCCTTGTCATATGTGTAAGACCATTATGGGCATAATGTATCAAGAAATAAACACTAATTTTGATTTTAAAGTGTCATTTATGGACTCCCAACACCAAGTCGGCCTTGCCAGTGAAGTCGACCTAGAAGAGGCCCATTCGACCTATCAAAAAGGTATAAAAAGAAGATGTATTCGACCTGTTTTGGTATCCATCCATAACCCATTTGATCTACATAAAGAATTAAAGAGAAATCAAGAGCGAAGACTAGAAATCAGGGAGAGAAACCAAGTGAAGGAGTCTAAAATTTGACCTAAACTAGTTCACACGTGCAAGGATTTTTGGGATTTGTGCGAGTTGTAGGCCGAGTTGCAGACCTGAAAAAAGAAGTTAAATTTTTAACAATTGTAGATTGGAAGTACTTTTGATCATTGTTGACTTACTCATTAAAGAAGACACATTAAAAACCTTGAAGGATAGACTTTGACTCTTTGAAAATTCTTTGAAGAAAGACTTTGATTTATTGAAGGAGACATTGACTCATTCAAGGAGACACCTTGAAGTAGACTTTGACTCTTGGTGTTGGATGGTGTTTCCATTGATATAAACCCTGGGGTTTGACTCGGTTTGACTTTGACTGAAACACAAGTCATTGATGTCAACCTTTGGGTTTGACTTTGACTGAAACACAAGTCATTGATGTCAAAATGATAATGAACGCTTCTTATAATTGTTTGGATTACATCAAGTTAGAAGCTCCACTGTTGGATGGTTGAAAACCGTAGTCCTAGGGTTTGGGTTGCCTGGACTGAGGACATACCCTGACTTTGTCGAGGGTTTTTGATGTGGAAAATCATTTATTTTGGTTTGGAGATCCATGCTATTGGATTCTCCTTGTCAAGATGTTTTCGGTGGTATGTGGTATGCCCCAAGAGGCGAGTTTTTGATGTGGAAAATAATTTATTTTGGTTTGGAGATACATGCTATTGGATTCTCCTTGTCAAGATGTTTTCGATTGTATGTGGTACGCCCCAAGAGGCCTCTTGATTTGAGGGATATTCATGTTTTAAGTTGAGGACCCCATTTCATGAGCTAAAACCCCAAAGGGTGGCCATATAGTTCCTACACCACGGTAAAAGGTAGAAGAGAAATTACATAAAAAGTTAAAATTAAAATTAGAACTAGAAAGGCAAAAAAACAATTATATATCAAAGTCTAAAATGATAAAAAAATAAATATTATTGAAATTTCTTTAAATTATATATTATTTTTTAATTAAAAATTTGATTTTGATTTAAATTAAATTAAAGTATTAATTCAAATTATATTTCCTCCTTGAGATACTCCAACGATCATCTTTGAAAGCCCTCTCTCATTCCAAAAGGAACTATATAAGAACATTAGTTAGACCTCTTCACATAACACCTCAAAGAAGTATCTATTATGCTTTTGCTCCGAACCTTCGGCCTATAAAAGTTATCGAAAACAACACATGAGACTAACAAATAATTTTTGGTTTACAATCTTGTTTTCATTTTGGGTAAACCCTGACGCTTGATTGAGGTTATTTCGTCATAGTGAGTCAAGCAGAGTACAAAATTTTCCAATTGGTTTTGTTGGAACAATTCCGGGAATAGTCACGATTTTAATCTTTTGCACCATAGATTAAATGTGATGCTATTTATTTATCAAGCCAGTTAATAATAAAATTTGGAACCCATAATGGAAATGTCATTTTAAAATTGGGCAGCTTAGAATTTTGGAAGGATAAATTGTGGTGAATGGAAATTTTACTTTATTCATTATTGGTTATATGAACCATGGAATCTTTTGAAAAAACACTGATTTAAATGGATTATGGTGGTTCATGATAATTATGAGCACAAGTTATGGATTATTTTATAAGGAATTTTTTGAAAAAAAACTGATTTAAATGGCTTATGGTGGTGGTTCACGATAATTATGAGCACAAGTTATGGATTATTTTATAATTATTAATGTGGGTGGTTTTTAGAAACAGTGTGTTGGTTTCATAAATGGTTTTAAACATTTATTGAATTTTAATTTATTTGAGAGGTAATTACGGGAAAGTTGAGTTTCAAGAACTATTAGCTGGAATGTTTAAACTATGGACGTTTTTTTTTTTTTTTTTGAGTAGAGTATGCTAAATTATGCGTGATATATTCAATAAGTTTAAGTGGAAATAATTTATCATAATGCTTAAGAATTTGACGAGGAGGTTATTTGATGTGTGAAATGTGAATGCACATATTTAATAGATGATGAAGAGTGGAATTGAGGAAAATTTCCTAAGGAAACCACACCTCAATAACTAGATTGTAAAAGCTTTTCTGAAGAAATTAGAGCATCTGATTAACTGCCTATCAATGTACATCTTGGCCTTGATTTCAAGTATAAAGGGAGATTGATCCTAGTAAAAGACGAGTACATAACTATGATTAGAAAAATTGAATATTCGAAACCAAGGAAACCTTGAGTTCCAAGTAACCTACAACATTGATACAAAATAATTTTGACTTGATAAGTGGTAGTTGATTATTGAAAGTAGTGAAGACAAGAGTGTTTGTGAGATTGTTCCAATGAACAATAGTGTTTTAGTGTAACAGTGAAATAACGACTTATTACATTTGGGATGTGCTTTTGATATTTGTGATAATACACTATTAGTAGCCAAAAAGTTACATATTTATACAGTGA
The DNA here is from genome assembly GCA_034641835.2 of Pinus albicaulis. Taxonomy (NCBI): domain Eukaryota; kingdom Viridiplantae; phylum Streptophyta; class Pinopsida; order Pinales; family Pinaceae; genus Pinus; species Pinus albicaulis. Next base: position 1,295,657,358 of record CM076572.1, on the reverse strand, counting down.
GATGCATAGAAACTCGAAGTGAACTGTTATACTCTATGCAACAATCTTGATGACTTTAACAATGACATTATTAATAATATTGACATAACAATTTTTTTGTAACAGCATTCTCGAATATTGATCTTACATGACAATAATAAATGATGGCACCGAGACATTGATTATCTAAGCAACAAAAATAAGACATATTCTGGTAGCCCTCCTTGGGGAGAGTTTGAGAGCATTAAAAAGATGTCACAGGATGACCTGAGGCATTTATTATTGTGCCGTCATTGGACTTCAGTGCTCGGTACTTGCAGCTTTGCACAGTGATTTGGATGATTTCTCTATGAACCATTGCACACATATTCATTCGAGAGAAGTGCATTATAGTGACATTGACCATTGCAGGTTGGATTGATTGTTGTAGTGTAGTGAGTTTACTGTTTTGGTACAACTTGGGTTTACAACTTATACATGAGCATATTCTCATTTATATGAGTAGGTTGTGAAGTTTTTTGTTTTGGCATTGCGTTTGAGCAGAGACAAGTTGTGTGAACAATGGATTGGTTAGTGCAGTGATCAGATTGAGAAGTGGTGTGCAGTAAGGTTGCCAGGACTTTACAGTGCCATTCATACCAAACAAAGAAGTAGAATATTCATTACAATTTCTTTACATTGATTCAAAGCATAGGGGGATCTAGTCTGAAAATTGTGAAACATGGTTCGCCTAGTGATTGCAGTGGTAGGGTGGTGCAAGGAAGGTGATTGGAGTCACCTTTAGGTTGGTGTCTGAGAACACTTCAGGGTGATAGGGTGGTGCTAGGGCATGTCAGAGTCTGCAACAGGGCATTGGTGCATCCTTCCAATGTGTGTTGTTAAAACACAAGGCGTTGGTGCGTCCTTTAGGTTGGTGGTTGTAAGCCAGCGGGTTGGAGGCTCCTTCAGTTGTAGCTTGATGTAATTATTTTCTTTTAAAATATGAGAAGACAATTACTAAGAAGCGTTCGGTGGTTTTTGACTCGAAGGGGTTTTTCTATCTAAAAGTCTTGTGGCTACTATTTCTATCTTTCTGCATAGTTGTATGGAGTTGTCTAGTGCTTTTGATATATGATACTGAATAATATCAAATCTACCAAAGAATAACTAACACTATGAAAAAATAAATAAACTGCTAATTGCTAAGAGATATTGATTCACCCCCCTCTCAGTGTTTCCAACAATTGGTATAAGCACAGGTTCCTTCAGTAGTAGCTTAATAGCTGGAAGGCATATATCATAGTACAAAGATGGGGAAATCAAAGAAGAAATCTGCCAAGTGTTCAAAGGAAGTTTCAGGTACTGTAACAATCTCCAAATATGAATAAAATCAGTATTGTGCACCAACTCTCGAATTTTGTGAAGATAATTAATGGATATGGGAATCTAGAATGATAATCCATCTTGAAGCTCATGATATATGGGGATTTTTTGTTTTCAGAAACACATCTACCGATGAAGCTAAAGAGTACAATATGAAATCCGTGAAGGTCATTTTTAATGTTCTGTGAGGTCTCCTAAAGGCAAAAGTTGGTGAATTATCAACAACCAAAATTCTTTGGGAAAGGCTCCATAATCTCTACTCAAAGAAGCATGCATTTCAAGATATTAAATGTTGATAATCATGCAAATCCTAATATCAAGGAATCAAACAATGATGATAGTGAATAAGTTGAAGAAATGAGTGAAATCGAATTTCAAAAGGATTGTCAGAGTTATAAAGGAACTCAAGAGTGAAAAGGAAAGGGCTAAATTTCTAAAAGAAGAACTAAAGATAGCAAAAGGACATGTCATAAGACTTAATAACAAGAATGAAGAATGCGAGGAAATGATTAGTAGTCTTAGAATCCAGTTAGAAGAAGCCGAAAAAGTTAAAGAGTCGTAGATCATACACCCAAAGAAGAAGTTGCTCTATTGAAACTCCAAGTGCAGGAAGCAGAACATAAAGAGAAATATTTGGCAAGTCAATTAAAGGAATCTGGTAAAAGGTACGTATCTGAAGTTGATCAAAAGGAAAAGGAAATGGATATAAATATTGCATAAATAGATAGGTTCAGGAAGGAAAATGGAAGTTAGAAGGAACATATACAAGTTATCAACAAAGAAATAGAAAAGGTCACTCTTCTAAAACGACAAATAGAAGAAGCAAAAAGAAGAAGACAAAACTTGAAAAGTCGGTTTCAATAAGATCTTGCTCAAAAGTAAGAAGAACTTGACGCAACCATTAATGAAGTCAACAACTTCAACGATTGGAAAAAGGAACATTTTTAGGTTATTAACATGAAAGATCAAGAATTGGCCCAGTTGAAGATAAAAGCAGAAGAAGCAGGTAAAGCTCTATGTGACGAAGGCACAAGCTCTAAATAATTGAAAAATCAGGATGAGGAAAAAGTTGAGAATATTTTAGCTTCAAAGAATGATGGTGAAGAAATAAAGGACAAAAGACAACGAAAGACTACGACACCACCTCAGAAAAGGAACGAATACATAAGAGCATCCATGTATACTCTTCATTTAATGGTTATTGTTTTTCACGTTCTAACTATGGACATATTGCTAGGGATTGTGAATTTGTTGATAGGTACAATTATCAAAGTCCACTGCCTTCTAAGAAGAATGAATCCAAATAAGATAACTCATCTAGGTACATTCGTTTATTTAGTGATTATTGTTTTTCATGTACTGTGGACATATGGCTAGGGATTGTGAATTTTTTGACAGGTAAAATTACCAGAGGAATTTGAAAAACCCTAGAAGTGAGTTTGTAGGGTCATAAGATAGGTTCCACGATAACTTTGCTAGCAGAAAACAAATTCCAGATGGGCCAATCATTGAATGCTTCATATGCCACAACTATGTCCATATAGCTCGCGATTGCAGATATCATACAAAATCCTCTATGGATGACATTGAATGCTTCAAATGTCACAATTACAGACACATAGCTTGAGAGCATAGATACAACTCTAATAAGGGATGTTATAAATGTCATAACTATGGACACATAGCTCATCACTGTAGGTACAATATGCAATCAACTATGAATGACAAGCTTGAAAATAAGAATAAGAAGGTTTGGAAAAGAAAACAAGTACAAGATGAGAAAGAAGAGAAGGAATGAAAGAAGGTCTCTAACACATGCTTTTAGGTTTCGTGATGGAAAAAGGTCATGATAATTCAGCAGATGCATCTGATGATGACCAAAGTCCAGATGGGATAGCTGAAGAGGGGGAGTCTATGCAACAGAAAAACAACTTCAAGTCAGATATGTCAGATCCATAACAGGCTCAAGGGGATATGAACAATCATAGGATACAAGTATGCAATGATCAAGCATCCGAGCATCTGCATTAATAACAAGTTAGCACTACAGATCCACAAATGGTTATCATATTCACCAAAGGAAATCCATATGAAGCACCACATGACATGGGGAGACATGCTAGTGCAACAAGTACTGTCAAACGTGTTTTAAAGTAAACAAGTACATTGTAAGAAGACAAAGGGATGCTTCTTGTCAGAGGGAGCACAAACAAGTTATAGGTTCATAGGAAGTAGGCAAATTGTCAGGTTGAGTCACCCTTTTCCATTGATGTCAAAGGGGGAGAGAAATAATGAGAAGGAGATGGAAGCATGAAGTCAAGGGGAGTTGTACTCGCAAAATGAGTATGCGTATTTCCATAAATGACAAAGGGGGATATTGTTATATGGTGTTGTCATTGATGCCAACCCAGGGGTTTGACTAGGTTTGACTTTAACTGAAACACAAGACATTGATGTCAAATTGATAATGAACGCTTCTTATAATATTCTAGATTACATCAAGTTGGCAACTCCACTGTTGGATGGTTGAAAACCCTAGTCCTATGGTTTGGGTTCCCTAGATTGAGGACATATCTCGAATTTGTTGAGGGTTTTTAAAATGAAAAATCATTGATTTTGGCTTTGAGGTCCACACCATTGGATTTTAACTGTCAAGATGTTTCCAGTGGTATGTGATATGCCCCAAGAGGCTTCTTGATTTGAGAGATATTCACGTTTGAAGTCGAGCACCTCATTTTTTGGGCTAAAACCCCAAAGGGTGGCCATATGGTTCCTACACTATGGTCGAAGATCAAAGATAAATTAAATTAAAATGTTTAAATTAAAATTAAAATTAAAATAAAAACTAAAAATAAAATAAAACAATTAATTATATAAGTATGAGGGGTTTCTGTAGTGCATTATATTAGATATCATTTTGGGATTCAACTGTGTTAATTTAGTCATTCATCTATGACCATTTCCATGGGAGGTAGTCGTAACTGACTAATTTCTCATGATTTTTGAATAGTCCACTTAACACTCATTGCATCGGGTGATGCTCACAGGGGTGAAGAAGTGGGATTGAAACTAGTGAAATGAATCACATAGCGTCAATCATCACTTCCGGGGCTTGCACCCGGTAACCAGGACTTCCCGGGAGGTCACCCATCCCAGAACTCCTCTAGCTCAAGCGCGCTTAACTGTGGAGTTTTCCCCACAATCAAGCCCACTTAGCTTGCTACCCCATTTGCAAAACCTTAGCAACTATTGTGCCTCATGAACCATTCAAGAAGAGATCCCTTTACTCTTAGTATTTTAAGTATGAGGGGTTTCCACAGTGCATTATATTAGATATCATTTTGGGATTCAACTGCGTTAATTTAGTCATTCATCTATGACCATTTCCATGAGAGGTAGTCGTAACTGACTAATTCCTCATGATTTTTGAATAGTCCACTTAGCACTCATTTCATCGGGTGATGCTCACATGGGTGAAGAAATGGGATTGAAACTAGTGAAATGAATCACATAGTGTCAATCATCACTTCCAGGGCTTGCACCTGGTAACCAGGACTTCCCGGGAGGTCACCCATCCCAGAACTCCTCTGGCTCAAGCGCGCTTAACTATGGAGTTTTCCCCACAATCAAGCCCACTTAGCTTGCTTCCCCATTTGCAAAACCTTAGCAACTATTGTGCCTCATGAACCATTCAAGAAGAGATCCCTTTACTCTTAGTATTTTAAGTATGAGGGGTTTCCGCAGTGCATTATATTATATATCATTTTTTGGGATTCAACTGCGTTAATTTAGTCATTCATCTATGACCATTTCCATGAGACGTAGTCATAACTGACTAATTTCTCATGATTTTTGAATAGTCCACTTAGCACTCATTGCATCGGGTGATGCTCACAGGGGTGAAGAAGTGGGATTGAAACTAGTGAAATGAATCACATAGCGTCGATCATCACTTCCGGGGCTTGTTAACCACGACTGAGAGTTTAACCATCCCCGAACTCCTCGCTCAGCGCTGCTGCAGTTTTCCCAATCAAGCCCACTTAGCTTGCTACCCCATTTGCAAAACCTTAGCAAATTGTATCATGAACCATTCCAAGAAGAGATCACTTTGCTCTTGGTATTTTAAATGTGAGGGGTTTAAAATTGCATGTGCATTATGATAGATATCATTTTGGGATTCAAGCTGCGTTAATTTAGTCATTCATCTATGACCATTTCCATGAGAGTGAGTAAATAGCGACTAATTTCTCATGATTTTTGAATAGTCCACTTAGCACTCATTGCATTGGGTGATGCTCACAAGGGTGAAGAAGTGGGATTGAAACTAGTGAAATGAATCACATAGCATCAATCATCACTTCCGGGGCTTGCACCCGATAACCAAGACTTCCCGGGAGGTCACCCATCCCAGAACTCCTCTGGCTCAAGCGCGCTTAACTGTGGAGTTTTCCCCACAATCAAGCCCACTTAGCTTGCTACCCCATTTGAAAAACCTTAGCAACTATTGTGCCTCATGAACCATTCAAGAAGAGATCCCTTTACTCTTAGTATTTTAAGTATGAGGAGTTTACGCAGTGCATTATATTAGATATCATTTTTGGGATTCAACTGCGTTAATTTAGTCATTCATCTATGACCATTTCCATGAGAGGTAGTCGTAACTGACTAATTTCTCGTGATTTTTGAATAGTCCACTTAGCACTCATTGCATCGGGTGATGCTCACAGGGGTGAAGAAGTGGGATTAAAACTAGTGAAATGAATCACATAGCGTTAATCATCACTTCTGGGGCTTGCACCTGGTAACCAAAACTTCCCGGGAGGTCACCCATCCCAGAAATCCTCTGGCTCAAGAGCGCTTAACTGTGGAGTTTTCCCCACAATCAAGCCCACTTAGCTTGCTACCCCATTTGCAAAACCTTAGCAACTATTATGCCTCATGAACCATTCGAGAAGAGATCCCTTTACTCTTAGTATTTTAAGTATGAGGGGTTTCTGCAGTGCATTATATTAGATATCATTTTGGGATTCAACTGCATTAATTTAGTCATTCATCTATGACCATTTCCATGGGAGGTAGTCGTAACTGAATAATTGCTCATGATTTTTGAATAGTCCACTTAGCACTCATTGCATCGGGTGATGCTCATAGGGGTGAAGAAGTGGGATTGAAACTAGTGAAATGAATCACATAGCGTCAATCATCACTTCTGGGGCTTGCACCCAGTAACCAGGACTTCCCGGGAGGTCACCCATCTCAGAACTGCTCTGGCTCAAGCGTGCTTAATTATGGAGTTTTCCCCACAATCAAGCCCACTTAGCTTGCTAACCATTTGCAAAAACTAGCAACTATTGTGCCTCATGAACCATTCAAGAAGAGATCCCTTTACTCTTAGTATATTAAGTATGAGGGGTTTTCGCAGTGCATTATATTAGATATCATTTTTGGATTCAACTGCGTTAATTTAGTCATTCATCTATGACCATTTCCATGGGAGGTAGTCGTAACTGACTAATTTATCATGATTTTTGGATAGTCCACTTAGCACTCATTGCATCGGGTGATGTTCACACTCATTGCATCGGGTGATGTTCACAGGGGTGAAGAAGTGGGATTGAAACTAGTGAAATGAATCACATAGCGTCAATCATCACTTCTGGGGCTTGCACCTGGTAACCAGGACTTCCCAGGAGGTCACCCATCCCAGAACTCCTCTGGCTCAAGCACGCTTAACTGTGGAGCTTTCCCCACATTCAAGCCCACTTAGCTTGCTACCCCATTTGCAAAACCTTAGCGACTATTGTGCCTCATGAACCATTCAAGAAGAGATCCCTTTACTCTTAGTGTTTTAAGTATGAGGGGTTTCCGCAGTGCATTATATTAGATATCATTTTGGGATTCAATTGCGTTAATTTAGTCATTCATCTATGACCATTTCCATGGGAGGTAGTTGTAATTGACTAATTTCTCATGATTTTTGAATAGTCCACTTAGCACTCATTGCATCGGGTGATGCTCACAGGGGTGAAAAAGTTGGATTGAAACTAGTGAAATGAATCACATAGCGTCAATCATCACTTCCGGGGCTTGCACTCGGTAACCAGGACTTCTCGGGAGGTCACCCATCCCAGAACTCCTCTGGGTCAAGCGCGCTTAACTATGGAGTTTTCCCCACAATTAAGCCCACTTAGCTTTCTACCCCATTTGCAAAACCTTAGCAACTATTGTGCCTCATGAACCATTTAAGAAGAGATCCCTTTACTCTTAGTATTTTAAGTATGAGGGGTTTCCGCAGTGCATTATATTAGATATCATTTTGGGATTCAACTGTGTTAATTTAGTCATTCATCTATGACCATTTCCTGGGGTAGTCTTAACTGACTAATTTCTCATGATTTTTGAATAGTCCACTTAGCACTCATTGCATCGGGTGATGCTCACAGGGGTGAAGAAGTGGGATTGAAACTAGTGAAATGAATAACATAGCGTCAATCATCACTTCCGGGGCTTGCACCCGATAACCAGGACTTCTCGAGAGGTCACCCATCCCAGAACTCCTTTGGCTCAAGCGCGCTTAACTATGGAGTTTTCTCCACAATCAAGCCCACTTATCTTGCTACCCCATTTTCAAAACCTTAGCAACTATTATGCCTCATGAACCATTCAAGAAGAGATCCCTTTACTCTTAGTACTTTAAATATGAGGGGTTTTCGCAGTGCATTATATTAGATATCATTTTGGGATTCAAATGCGTTAATTTAGTCATTCATCTATGACCATTTCCATGGGAGGTAGTTGTAACTGACTAATTTCTCATGATTTTTGAATAGCCCACTTAGCACTCATAGCATCGGGTGATGCTCACAGGGGTGAAGAAGTGGGATTGAAACTAGTGAAATGAATCACATAGTGTCAATCATCACTTCCGGGGCTTGCACTTGGTAACCACGACTTCCCGGGAGGTCACCCATCCCAGAACTCCTCCGACTCAAGTGCGCTTAACTGTGGAGTTTTCCCCACAATCAAGCCCACTTAGCTTGCTACCCCATTTGCAAAACCTTAGCAACTATTGTGCCTCATGAACCATTCAAGAAGAGATCCCTTTACTCTTATTATTTTAAGTATGAGGGGTTTCCGCAGTGCATTATATTAGATATCATTTTGGGATTCAACTGCGTTAATTGAGTCATTCATCTATGACCATTTCCATGGGAGGTAGTCGTATCTGACTAATTTCTCATGATTTTTGAATAGTCCACTTAGCACTCATTACATCGGGTGATGCTCACAGGGGTGAAGAAGTGGGATTGAAACTGGTGAAATGAATCACATAGCGTCAATCATCACTTTCGGGGCTTGCACTTGGTAACCAGGACTTCTCGAGAGGTCACCCGTCCCAGAACTCCTCTGGCTCAAGCATGCTTAACTGTGGAGTTTTCCCCACAATCAAGCCCATTTAGCTTGCTACCCCATTTGCAAAACCTTAGAAACTATTGTGCCTCATGAACCATTCAAGAAGAGATCCCTTTACTCTTAGTAATTTAAGTATGAGGGGTTTCCGCATTGCATTATATTAGATATCATTTTGGGATTCAACTGCATTAATTTCGTCATTCATCTATGACCATTTTTGTTTTTTGGATATCTCATGTATTCTGGACTCTCTACCAAATTTTGTGGCTAGAACATATCTGATGCTACAAAACTAACACTCCCTCTTAACGAGGATTGTGCTCTCTCTAGTGTTGCACATTTTACCACAACATCCTGTCTCTGTATCATCTCCTGTCACGTTGCTGATATCTAGCCACTGTGACTACCTTCCTCTTCCCACCAACCACTGCGCAACTCTTATGCTGCATCTGTGCCATTGCTGACCCTATTGTACTATTGCCAACAATGGATCTGCACTACAAATCCCTCTCATCTATTGTTGTTGAAACTACAACATCTGCAACTAAGAAACATCCAAAATACTGAATGAGCTGTGTTGAGTTGTGTTCAATATGATGCATCTGTCATCCAAGTCTTTGAATTCTACTAGCCTCTGCACTTCCACTGAAGAATCTGCGTTGTTGCTAACTCTGCACTGCAGTCTCCAACACCTTATTGTAACTTTTCTGCAATTCTCACTCCAAAAACTGAACCCATCTCTTGACACTGATCCATCCTACCACTAAATACTATGGGCCCCCGTAGGCAGGTAATGATCCATGAGGTGGACTCCTCAAGGACCCTGACCAATCTCTGTAGCTATCTGGGGCTACAACACCAAGTCACCCCACCTCACTCTTGGAGGTATATCAACGAACATCGTGAAGTCTTCCTCTAACCCGGAGGAAAACCTATCTATCTCAGCATGTTGTGTTTCCTAGTCCTGCTTCTCTTGTTTGTATTTCTTTATGAGAGGACACTGGGTACTGTAGCGGAAAAACTCGCCACACCTGAAGCACTTGACCTTAGATAGGTCCTTCTTCTTCTTTTTCTCCCCTTGTGCTTAATGAGGACCCTTAGATGCAAGATCCACATTCTCCTCCTCACTCTTCACGCCCTTGCTGCTGCTGCCATTGATGGTGCTCTTCAACAAAGCCCGCCTCAACTCTTCCTGTTGCATTTCATACCACATCCTGTCCCACCTTGGCAAGGTATCTCTGCCCAAGATACTATGGAAAAATACATGCCAATTATTTGAGAATTTATTTAGTGCCAATCGTACAAGATCAAAGGATTGAGGTGTTGACCCAACCACTGAAACTGATCTCAGACTTCCTGAATCCAAGTGAGAAAGGGATTTATTCTCTTGCCCTTCTGCATCCTCATGTTCCTCAACTTATCTTCGGAGATACATCTTCTACTGCTCTGAAGAACTATGAAACAACTCGTACAAGACATCCCATATCTCCTTGGCCATTGCCTTCTCTGCCACATGTGAGACGAGATGATCCTAGACTCCATCCAAAATCAACCTCTTGGTCTTCATTTCCTTTATGTATTCCTTCTGTTGATCTGCATCCAGGGGTACTGCTACCACACTCTCTACATAGGGCTTCAAACCATATTCATCTGGAACGAATAACATCATTGCCTTCTAGATGACATAGTTGGAGGCACCATCCAATCTATCTTGGTCCCTGAGCCCAACTGTGGCCATCTTTGATCTGGTCTAGAAACTGCCTCTTCCTTTGCTCGACTGTTGTTCTGCTACTCATACTCCCTCCTGAAATGTGCAATTCTGCAAGCTTCTACTGATACCTTGTGAAAATTTCAAATATGAAATCCTATTGCATCAACTAGAAATTATTCTTCTAAATGTTAATTTATTTAATAATTTATTTGCTACGACAAAAATTGAATAAATCACGCTGCAACCTTCACAAATAAAACTGCGAAAATAAATAATGGGAAAATCGGTGCAACTAATGAGTGTTTTATATTATTAAGCAACAATGAGAAATTATGAGTGCAATAATCTGGATGTCGATTCTGGAAATCCTGCAGAGAAAAATATTGGCAAAAATTTAGTGAGGAATTTTCCTCACCCCATAGGAAAATCTGACACTGAAAACTAGCATCTAAAACCCTCTATGAATTTCCTTGTGTCACCCTCTGCATGGGCTCTGCGCAAAATCTAATTCCTACGACCTGGATCTCAATCTGATTTTCTTCTTCTGATTACCAGTGACTCCCGAATTTTCAAATCAAACTGCCTTTAGAGGCTACTGCTTAGTCCCCGTGTCAACCTCACTATGGCTCTTCTTCCTCTATGAAATTTCACTCACTAGATCTTGAAATCTTCCTCCAGCCTCATTTTCCCTGCCCCTTTCTCATTGCTTCAATTTTTGGCTCTCTGAAAACTGCTGCTACTCTATGGAAATTGATTTGCCAAGGAAATAAAATTTCTGGTGTATCTTGTGTATTCTCCAAGTGCTCATCGACTTCCTCTTATAATCCACTATTGGAGCACCAATGACCAAGATTAAAACTTAGTCAATGGCTAAGATCATCTTGGAGTCGATCCGTGTGAGTTTCTATATGATTCACACATTGAATTAATTAATTTCGATTAATTAGCCATATTTCTTAAGTTTAGACTTAGGAAATATTACAAAAAATGATTAATGATCCAATTAATCCATCTCTAGGTGGAATTTCCAGAAATGATTTCTGAGTTTTGGAGATCTCATCTATTCTAGCCTTTCCACCAAATTTTGTGGCTAGAAGATATTTGATGCTACAAAAACTAACACATTATTTAATAGTGATCTTACATGACACCAATAAATGATGATGGCACCAAGACATTTATTATCTTAACAACAAAAATAAGACATATGCTGGTAACCCTCCTTGGGCAGAGTTTGAGATCATTGAAAGTAGGTCATAGTTATGACCTGAGGCATTTACGATTGTGCAATCATTGGAATTTAGTGCCCAGTACTTGTAACAACTTTAGAAGCTTGGCACAATGATTTGGATGATTTCCCTATGAACCATTGAAAACATATTCATTCGAGAGTAATACAATACATGGAAATTGACCATTGCAAGTTGCATGGATTTTTGCAGTGCAATGAATTTATTGTTTTGGTACAACTTGGGCTTACAACTTACATAGGCGAAAATTCTCGGTTGGATGAGTAGGTTGTGAAGTTTTTTGTTTTGACATTATGACTGAGTAGAGGAAGGTTGTGTAAACAATGGATTGGATAGTGCAATGGTCAGATTGAACAATGGTGTGTAGTAATAATCCTAGGACTTGACAACGAAATTCGTACCAAGCAGAGCAATAGAATCATCATTATATTTTCTTTTAATTGATTATGAGCAAAGGGGAATCTAGTCTGAAAATTGTGAAACGTGGTCCGACTGTTGATTAGGGTGGCAGGGTGGTGCAAGGCAAGTGATTGGATTCACCTTCAGGTTGGTGCTTAAGAACACTTCAGTGCAATAGGGTGGTGTTAAGGTAGGTCAAATCCCGTAGTGAGGCGTTGGTGTGTCCTTTCAGTGGGTGCTATTAAAAAATAGGGCATTGGTGCATCCTTCATGTTGGTGCCTATAAACCAGGGGGTTGGAGCCTCCTTCATTTGTAGTTGAAAACTTGATGTAACTATTTTCTTACAAATGAGGAGATGACAATTACAAATAAGTGTTCCATGGTTTTTGACCCAAAGGGGGTTTTCCACCTAAAAATATCGTGTCTAATATTTCTATCTTTCTGCATTGTTGTATGGCATTGTCTATTGCTTTTGATATCTGATACTGAATAATAACAAAACTGCTAAAGAATAACTAATGTTCTGAAAAAGATTAATAAAGTGTTAATTGCTAAGAAACAGTGATTCACCCCCCTTTTAGTATTTCCAACACTTATAAGAAAGACTTTGACTATTTGAAGGAACTTAGAAGGAAGACTTTGGATCTTTAAGGAAGAAATATATTTTGAAGGGCTGACATGGTGTTGGTAGAAGTCTGATCGAGTATTGATTATCTCATTTTGATTTGGTTCAATAATAGAAGAAGAGTTTGGTTGGGGTTTCCCCTAGAAGAGGGGTTTTGCCTTGACTGAGAGCCTACATATTGTGTTATGTTGTAATCTTTATGTTCTTTTGATTTGGAAGTTGCTTGATGAAGAGAATATAAAAGAAAACAATATAAAATTATCACAAGCTATTGTCAAAGTAAGAAAATATTTTTCCTGCCTTTTGATTTTCTAACACTTGCTAGAGTAGTCAATTTCTTAGCCTGGTTGGCACTTACCAGTGGGATTTTTGACTTTCCCCTCTGTACATTGATGAGGAAGTATTTTCTCTCCTTGATGATGTAGTACTAGTTGGTTCTCTGCATGAATATTTCATTTCACATGTACATATAGTGACTCCCAAACATAATTCCACATACATCAAGTGGAACAACATCTAATTCTACTTTATTAATGAATTTAGTGTTGATAGGAAATTTAATTTTACACTACTTGGTTACCAGAATCAGAGTGCATGTCTCGAAAAATCCTGTTCATCATAGTTTCTATAAAGTAATTCAGATTTAAGAACACATGAGCATGGAAACGAATAAATAAACACATAGACAATGAGAGAAACACATCACTAAATAATCCAACAAATGAATCCTAAAACAACTTGTCTTGTATTACTGTAAAAGGTCACTTGAACTCAGTGAACAAATTTACAATAAATGGTAGTTTTTCTCATTACAAATCCCAACATCTATTACTTCAAATGATGAAGTATTTATACAAATTCTTCACCAAATATCTTAAAACATGTTACACAAATAAAACTAAAAAATAGGACATTCAAAACTAATGAAACTACTTGGCACTATCTTTGTGGATTGATGGTGACAAAGAAGAGAAATTTGAATTTGATAGCAACTCTTATTTGATGAGGTGGTCTCAAGGTCACTAACTGTGTTTGAGCTTTTTCCTCCCACAATTCTGAAACATAGGGTCCAGTTATCCCTTTGAATATATCAATCCAAGATAGCTGTGTAAAAAGTGAAAGAGGTTATTGTAGATGAAGATGTTTTTGAGATAAAAATCTCTCAGTTTCCAAAAATTATGCTCCAATTATTCACAATATTCTATGCATTATATCCCATATTTATGACAAGATCTTCTAATGATTTTATTCTGGTGTCTATTCCTTTGCTTGACCAGTACTCTGTCGGGTATGATGGTTGAATGCAATGATAGAGCTTTGGCAATGAAGGAAGCGTGAGTGATCTTCAAGAAAATGAAATTAAAATGGTGGTGAAAGGGTTTTTTTTATGGTTACAAAGTAGTTTCCATTGGGGGCACGAGTTTGTTGAGATTTCGAATGGTTATCCCGAGAATGCATTTAATTGGGTAACAGTCTATGCTAGGTGTTAGGTGATTAATCGAGGGAGCGTGGGGGAAAGCTGGCGGGAAAGGATGCCAGAGAAGCGATTTTCAGAGGGGGGTTGAGGTGGTTAATGGTTTATGCGGGGGGGCGCGAAATGTTGTGGTGTTGACATGTTAGGTGGGTCTGGCAGGGAGGAAAACCACTTTTCAGACCCCCACCCCTCGACGGTAAATGGAAGATGGCAAGGGGGGGCCGAATTATTCTGTGGAAGATTGATTTAGCAGAGGAATAACCTGACGGTTGGGAGGAACTCGAGGTTTAATCACATGCGAGAAGCCCTTTTTGTCGTTTACCAACCTTAATGCATGCACAGTGAACTTGGATTTAAATCATATGCCTTCCAAACTTTGGATAACACATATGAACATAATATTTCACGCTATAGCTCATATATTCAAAGGCTTTCTAACTTAGGATAAAAACCTTTGATGAGCCTAAATTTATGATGAGAGCCCCAATAAATTAAAATCAACACTTTTCTACCCTTTGAACCCTTTTTGGAAATAATTTACAGGATGAAATATTATTCACAACATCTCAAATATAATAATCATCAATTATAATCAAGTGAACCTATAAAAATTATAGGACCCTGACATAAGCTCCAGTTGAGGATGGCACTCTCCCTGTGAGGTATCAAGAACACCGTAGACTAGTAGCCTGATCCCAAACCTGCAACATGCTCTGCCATAAAATCTCTGTGACTGAAAATCTCAAACTAAAATCAAAACCTTTCTGCAAATTGAAATCTGAAACACATTGAACTGAAATCTAAAATGTAATCTGAAACTGAAATTGAAAAGAATGCTTGGAAAAATTCTCAAAGTACTGAGCTTATTTGCACACTGCTGCCTACCCTATACTTCCGAAAATCAACTTGAATAAAATAATGCAAAATTTCCAATGAAGCCAGTGAAGTAACTGTGGAAACAAGTGGACTGCTTGAATGCTTGTTAGCATAATCAAAAGGAAAATTTGACTATTTTTCCATAAAATCAAAGCTGTAACATGTAATGGTAACTGTTGATGGATATGGTCCTTATAGTGAAAACATGGTTGAACACTTAATCCGAAAAGAACCTCCATATAGTCTGCTATCGGATCAATAAAATCATGATTTATTATGTTAGATTTCAGGCCTTCAATGATGAGTCGATCATAGATGATTTCATCAGTTGTATCCTCAAGGTTAAACCCTGATTCTAACTCTACAATTTCAGTCTTTTACTTGAAACCATAATTCTCATCAATCTGCAAATCAAAAGGTAGTATAATCTCCTCTTGTTTTGGAGAATGAATATTTTCCAAGAATTGTTTAGGATCTTGGAAATTATATGACTGAATCTGAAAATCCAAAAGTTCAATACCCTTCTCGAATCTTTCAAAAATTAACTCAAGAAAACAAATTTTACCTTTAGAAGAAAATTTTCTCAATTTCAAACAACGAAACATGACTGTTAAAAAATCTTCATCAATTTGAAACTCTACTAACTTATGCCTGAATTATTTTAAAAATTCAAAAGATATAGGATTTTCCACATACCATGTCATCTCGTTTAGTAAGAAATCAGATCAACGTGTAATGGAGTCGCCATGAATGGTCTAAAATCTAGATTCTTTGACAGTGGAGTCCCCCTAAAAACTTTGAAGCTCTGGGTACTTTGAATCATGGAGTAGTTAGGTGAATAGTTCAGCCTTCTTGTGTCTGATCATTGTCCACCACCAGTAATCAGATCTGAAACTTGATAATATTTCCTGGGGAATATGAAACCATTCGTTCCCCAGTATGGTCACCACTATTTTAGCACTTTGTAATTTCCGAAGGTTGAAAAATAAATCACAAAGGTAACCACAAAACCACTTTGGATTTTAGGATCTAGCCCTCCTAAACTCAGAGAGGGATTTCTTTGTCAGATTTAACTTTGTTTTTTGGGAATTTTAGGCTAGTTATGAAAGTTGAGAATTTTATTTTTGAATTGATTTGGTTGGAACAACAAGGGAAGGCCATTGGGCAATGGAGTCAAAGAGACTTGGGGTGATCAATTTGCAGAAGTATCAAGCTTAAGTGAAACAAGGCAAGGTAGTTGAACTAATTGGATCCTTCAGATTTAAATGAAATGTAATAGAAGAAAATAAACATATTCAATTGAAGCTAAACAACAGTGAAGAATTCTTTAACTTGATATCAGAGGAAAACATTTAAATTACCCACAACTAGAGTCAGAGTGCATGCCTCGAAAATTTCTATTCATCATAGTTTATGTAAAGTAATTCATATTTAAGAACACATAAGCATGGGAACGAAGAAATAAACATATAGACAGTGAGAGAAACACATCACCAAATAATCCACAAATGAATCCTGAAACAACATGTCTTGTATTAATACAAAAGGTCACTTGAACTCAGTGAACAAATTTACAATAAATGGTAGTCTTTTTCATTACAAATCCCAACATCTATTACTTCAAATGATGAAGTATTTATACAAATTCTTCACCAAATATCTTAAAACTGTGTTACACAAATAAAACTGAAATATAGGACATTCAAAACTAATGAATCTACTTGGCACTATCTTTGTGGATTGATGGTGACAAATAAGAGCAATTCAAATTTGATAACAACTCTTATTTGATGAAGTGGTCTCAAGGTCACTAACTGTCTTTGAGCTTTTTTCTCTCGAAATTCTGAAACATAGGGTCTAGTTTTCCCTTTGAATATCTCAATCAGAGATAGCTATGTAAAAAGTGAAAGAGGTTATTGAAGATGAAGATGTTTTTGAGATAAATGTCTGAGTTTCCCAAAATTATGCTCCAGTTGTTCACAATATTCTATTCATTATATCCCATATTTATGACAAGATCTTCTAATGAATTTATTCTGGTGTCTTTTCCTGTGCTTGATCAGTCCTCTGTCGGGTATGATGGTTCACTGCAATGATAGAGCTTTGGCGATGAAGTAAGCATGAGCGATCTTCAAGAAAACGAAATTAAAATGGTGGTGAAAGGGGTTTTTTTTTATGGTTACAGAGTAGTTTCCGTTAGGGGTGTGGTTCTGTTGTGATTTTGAACGGTTATCCCGGGAATACATTTAATTAGGTAACGGTCTATGCTAGGTGTCAGGTGATGAATGGAGGGAGGCGCAGGGGAAATATGGCGGGAAAGGATGCCAGAAAAGAGATTTTCAGAGGGGGGTCGAGGTGGTTAATGGTTTATGCGGGTGGGGGTGCGAAATGTTGTGGTGTTGACATGTTAGGTGGGTCCGACGGGGAGGAAAGCCACTTTTCAGACCCCCCATCGCTGGTAAAGGGAGGATGGAAAGAGGGGGCTGAATAAGTCTATGGAGCATTGATTTAGAGAAAGAATAATCTGACAGTTGGGAGAAACTCAAGGTTTAATCACATGCGACAAGCCCTTTTTGTCGTTTACCAACCTTAATACATGCACGGTGAACTTGGATTTAAATCATATGCCTTCCAAACTTTGGATAACACATACAAACATAATATTTCAGGCTATAGCACATATATTCAAAAGATTTCTAAATTAGGTTAAAAGCCTTTGATGAGCCTAAATTTATGATGAGAGCCCCAATAATTTAAAATCAACCCTTTTTTACCCTTTGAATCCTTTTTGGAAATAATTTACAGGATGAAATATTATTCAAAACATCTCAAATATAATAATCATCAATTATAATCAAGTAACCTATACAAATTATAGGACCCTAACATAAGCTCCAGCTGAGGATGGCACTCTCCCTGTGAGGTATCAAGAACACCGTAGACTAGTAGCCTGATCCCAAACCTGCAACATGCTCTGCCATAAAATCTCTGTGACTAAAAATCTCAAACTAAAATCAAAACCTTTCTACAAATTGAAATGTAAAACACACTGAACTAAAATCTGAAATGCAATTTGAAACTAAAACTGGAAAGAATGCTTGGAAAAATGATCAAAGTACTAAAAGCTTATTTGCACACTGCTACCTACCCTATAATGCCGAAAATCATGCTGAATAAAATAATGTAAAAATGCCAATGAAGCCAGTGAAGTAACTGCAGAAACAAGTGGACTGCTTGAATGCTTGTTAGCATAATCAAAAGGACAACTTGACTATTTGTCCACAAAATCAAAGCTATAACATGTAATGGTAACTGTTGATGGATCTGGTCCTTATAGTGAAAACATGGCTGAGCACTTAATCTAAAAAGAACCTCCATGTAGTCTGCTATAGGATCAATAAAAGAATGACTTATTATGTTAGCTTTCAGGCCTTCATTGATGAGTCGATCATGGATGATTTCATCAGTTGTATCCTCAAGGTTAAACCCTGATTCTAACTCTACAATTTCAGTCTTTTACTTGAAAATGTAATTCTCATCAATCTGGAAATCAAAAGGTAGTACAATCTCCTCTTATTTTAGAGAAGGAATATTTTCCAAGAATTGTTTAGGATCTTGGAAATTATACAACTGAATCTAAAAATCCAAAAATTCAATACCCTTCTCGAATCTTTCAGCAACTAGCTCAAGAAAACAAATTTTACCTTCAGGAGAAAATTTGCTCGATTTCAAACAACGAAACACAACCGTTAAAAATATTCATCAATTTGAAACTCTACTAACTTATCCCTAAATTATTTTAAAGATTCACTAGATATAGGATTTTTCACAGACCATGTCATCTCATTTAGCAAGAAATCAGATCCATGTGTAACAGAGTCGCCATGAATGGTCTAAAATCTAGATTCTTTGAAAGTGGAGTCCCCCTAAAAACTTTGAAGCTCTGGGTACTTTGAATCATGGAGTAGTTAGGTGAATAATTCAACCTTCATGTGTCTGATCACTGTCCACCATCAGTAATCAAATATGGAACTTGATAATATTTCTCGGGGAATATGAAACCATTCGTTGCCCAGTATGGTCGCCACTATTTTAGCACTGTAATTTCCTAAGGTTGAAAAATAAATCACAAAGGTAACCACAAAACCACTTTGGAGTTTAGGATATAGCCCTCCTAAACTCAGAGAGGGATCTCTCTATCAGATTTAACCTTGTTTTTTTGGATTTTTAGGCTTGTTATGAAAGTTGAGAGTTTTATTTTTGAATTGATTTGGTTGGAAGAACAAGGGAAGGCCATTGGGCAATGGAGTCAAAGAGGCTTGGGGTGATCAATTTGCAGAAGTATCAAGCTTAAGTGAAACAGGGCAAGGTAGTTGAACTGACTAGATCCTTCAGATTTAAATGAAATGTAATAGAAGAAAAGAAATAGATTCAATTGAAGCTAAACAACAGTTAAGAATTATTTAACTTGATATCAGAGGAAAATATTTAAATTACCCACAACCAGAATCAGAGTGCATGTTTCGACAAATTCTGTTCATCATAGTTTCTGTAAAGTAATTTAGATTTAATAACACATAAGCATGGAAACGAAGAAATAAACACATAGGAAGTGAGAGAAACACATCACCAAATAATCCAACAAATGAATCTTGAAACAACTTGTCTTGTATTACTGCAAAAGGTCACTTGAACTCAGTGAACAAATTTACAATAAATGGTTGTCTATCTCATTAAAAATCCCAACATCTGTTACTTCAAATGATTAAGTATTTATACAAATTCTTCACCAAATATCTTAAAACCGTGTTACACAAATTAAACTGAAATATAGGACATTCAAAACTAATGAATCTACTTGGAACTATCTTTGTTGATTGATGGTGACAAAGAATAGCAATTCGAATCTGATAGCAACTTTTATTTGATGAGGTGGTCTCAAGGTCACTAACTATCTTTGAGCTTTTTCCTCCCGAAATTCTGAAACATAGGGTCCGGTTATCCCTTTGAATATCCCAATCTGAGATAGTTGTGTAAAAAGTGAAAGAGGTTATTGTAGATGAAGATGTTTTTGAGATAAATGTCTCTCAGTTTCCCAAAATTATGCTCCAGTTGTTCACAATATTCTATTCATTATATCCCATATTTATGACAAGATCTTCTAATGATTTTATTCTGGTGTCTTTTCCTGTGCTTGATCAATCCTTTGTCGGGTATGATGGTTGAATGCAATGATAGAGCTTTGGTGATGAAGGAAGTGTGAGTGATATTTAAGAAAATGAAATTAAAATGGTGGTGAAAGGGGTTTTTTATGGTTATAGAGTAGTTTCCGTTGGGGGCGCGGGTCCGTTGAGACATTAGGGGAATTTTGAGGTCTAAAATGGGCCTCCTAAGAAAAATTTACAAAAAAAATAAAATTTATAAGAACCAATAGGATTCAACATTATGATTTCAACCATGGGGGATGATTCACCATTTTTTAAGTAAAAGGGTAAGAGATTAAAAAATAATAAAATAATAGAACTACTTTTTCAACTCGTATTTTCAACTTATCTCCCAAATTTCGAGCGGGAGTACTCTTTGGAAGCAAAATTTAATTTCTCATCCAAGGAGTACTCATGTCACATACTTTCGATGGACCCTGCTACACGCAAATTGAGAAATACATTAAAAAACATGATTATAATCACATTTTTCATGTATTTCTAATTTATCGTAGCAAGACCCATCGAAAGTGTGAAACATGGGTACTCCTTGGATGAAGAATTAAATTTTGCATCCAACGAGTACTCCCGCTCGAAATATGAGGAAAAACTTTGTGAGATAAGTTGAAAATATGAGTTGAAAAAGTAGTTTTTCCTTTTTCCCTCTAAAATTTGATGATTTAATCCAATATTATTTTATTATTTCCACTATTATTTTATAATTTCCTTAGGAGGTCCATTTTAGACCTCAAAATTCTCCTAATGTTTCGAACAATTATCCCGGGAATGCATTTAATTGGGTAATGAACTATGCTAGGTGTCAGGTGATGAAAGGAGGGAGGCGCAGGGGAAAGCTTGCGGGAAAGGATGGCAGAGAAGTGGTTTTCGAAGGGGGTTCAAGGCAGTTAATGGTTTATGAGGGGGGGGGGGTTGCGAAATGCTGTGGTGTTGAAATGTTAGGTGGGTCCGACGGGGAAGAAAACCACTTTTCAAATCCCTCCCCATCGCCGATAAAGGGAGGATGGCAATGGGGGGCCGAAAAATTTTGTGGAGCATTGATTTAGTGGAGTAATAATTTGACAGTTGGGGGAAAATTGAGGTTTAATCACATGCAAAAATCCCTTTTTGTTGTTTCCCAACCTTAATACATGCACGGTGAACTTTGATTTAAAACATATGCCTTCCAAACTTTGGATAACACATATGAACGTAATATTTCGAGCTGTAACACATATATTCAAAAGATTTCTAACTTAGGATAAAAGCATTTGATGAGCCTAAACTTATGATGAGAGCCCCAATAATGTAAAATCAACCCTTTTTGACCCTTTGAACCATTTTTGGAAAAAAAATGCAGGATGAAATATTATTCACAACATCTTAAATATAATAATCATCAGTTATAATCAAGTGACCCTATAAAAATTATAGGACCCTAACATAGGCTCCAGTTGGGGATGGCAGTCTCCCTGTGAGGTGCCAAGAATACCATAGATTAGTACCCTGATCCATTAGGCTGATCCCAAGCCTGCAACATGCTCTGCCATAAAATTTGGGTGACTGAAAATGTCAAACTGAAATCAAAACCTTTCTGCAAATTTAAATCTGAAACACACTGAACTGAAATCTGAAATGCAATCTGAAACTGAAACTGGAAAGAATGCTTGGAAAAATGTTCAAAGCACTGATCTTATTTTCACTCCGTTACCTACCCTATACTGCAGAAAATCATGATGAATCAAATAATACAAAAATGCCAATGAAGCCAGTCAAGTAACTGCTGAAACAAGTGGATTGCTTGACTTCTTGGTAGCATAATCAAAAGGACAACTTGACTATTTTTCCACAAAATCAAAGTTGTAACATGTAATGGCAACTACTGATAGATCTGGTCCATATAGTGAAAATATGGTTGAACAATTAAGCTGAAAATGACCTCCATGTCGTCTGCTATAGGATCAATAAAAGCATGATTTATTATGTTAGATTTCAGGCCTTCAATGACCGGTCGATCGTGGATGATTTCATCAATTGTATCCTCAAAGTTAAACCTTGATTCTAACTCTATAGTTTCAGTCTTGTACTTGAAAACACAATTCTCATCAATCTGCAAATCAAAAGGCAATACAATCTCCTCTTGTTTTGGAGAAGGAAGATTTTCCAAGAATTGTTTATGATCTTGGAAATTATATGACTGAATCTGAAAATCCAAAAGTTCAATACCCTTCTCGAACCTTTCAGCAACTAACTCAAGAAAACAAATTTACCCTTTAGAGGAAAATTTGCTCGATTTCAAACAATGAAACATGACTATTAAAAAATATTCATCAATTTGAAACTCTGCTAACTTATCCTTGAATTCTTTTAAAACTTCACAAGATTGAGGATTTTCCACATACCCTATCATCTCGTTTAGCAAGGAATCAGATCAACATGTAATGGAGTCACCATGAATGGTCTAAAATATGGATTCTTTGACAATGGAGTCCCCCTAAAAAAATTTGAAGCTCTGGATACTTTGAATCATGGATTCGCCGGGTGAATAATTCAGCGTTCTTGTGTCTAATCATTGTCCACCATCAGTAATCAGATCTGGAACTTAATAATCTTTCATGGGGAAGATGAAACCATTTGTTCCCTAGTATGGTTGCCACTATGTTAGCACTTTGTAATTTCCGAAGGTTGAAAAGGAAATCACAAAGGGAACCACAAAACCACTTTGGAGTTTAGGATCTAGCCCTCCTAAACTCAAAGAGGGATCTCTCTATCAGAGTTAACTTTGTTTGCTGGGAATTTTAGGCTAGTTATGAAAGTTGAGAGTTTGGTTTTTGAATTGGTTTGGTTGGAACATCAATGGAAGTCCATTGGGAAAATGGAGTCAAAGAGGCTTGGGGTGATCAATTTGCAGAAATATCAAGCTTAAGTGAAACAAGGAAAGGTAGTTGAAATAACTCGATCCTTCCTATTTAAATGAAATGTAATAGAAGAAAAGAAATAGATTCAATTTAAGCTAAAGAGCAGTTAAGAATTCTTTGACTTGATATCAGAGGAAAACATTTAAATTTCCCACAGCTAGAATCAGAGTGCATGTTTCAACAAATTTTGTTCATCACAGTTTCTGTAAAGTAATTCATATTTAAGAACACATAAGCATGGAAACGAAGAAATAAACACATAGATAGTGAGAGAAACACATCACCAAATAATCCAACACATGAATCCTAAAACAAATTGTCTTGTATTACTACAAAAGGTCACTTGAAATCAGTGAAAAAATTTAAAATAAATGGTAGTATTTCTCATTACAAATCTCAACATCTATTACTTCAAATGATGAAGTATTTATACAAATTCTTCACCAAATATCTTAAAACCGTTGATTTAGTAGAGGAATAATCTGACGACTGGGAGAAACTCAAGGGTTAATCACATGCGGCAAGCCCTTTTTGTCGTTTACCAACCTTAATACATGCATGGTGAACTTTGATTTAAAGCATATGCCTTCCAAACTTTGGATTACACATATGAACATAATATTTCGGGCTATAGCGCATATATTTAAAATATTTGTAACTTAGGATAAAAGCCTATGATGAGTCTAAACTTATGATGAGAGCCCCAATAATGTAAAACAAACCCTTTTTTACCTTTTGAACTCTTTTTGGAAATAATTTGTAGGATGAAATCTTATTCACAACATCTCAAATATAATAATCATCAGTTATAAGCAAGTGACCTTCAGGTTGGTTTCCAACTATTTTGCAAGGGTTTAGCAATAATGTTTTGCTGGGAATTGGCGTTGATTTGGGTCGGAAGTTTGAGAAAAGGAATATTGCAAGGATTTGGAGGAGTTCTTCTTCAGGGAAATTGTGCATTCTTGCAACAATTTGATTCTTGTAACTCATTGGTAGATTGTGAAGGGCTACACACAATTTTTTTGGTTTCAGTAACTGGTGGATTCAACCCAAGAATTTTCTAGGTTTTTCTGAGTTTTGTGAGAGGATTTTGTGGTTAAAATTTCAGATTTTTCTAGGAAATATTAGGGTCTGAATTGTTGGTTTAGCTGGGATTGTCGCGCTATTTGAGCATTCCGGGTCAGCTGGAATTAACTCAAAATATTTCTGGGTTTTATTGGTCGGGGTGTGAGGAGCCTCTCTATAATTTTTCAAAATTTTTGGAGTAGTTTTGAGGGTTCATTTTGAATTTTTCCTCTAGCAGAAACAACATTATTTTCTGGGTAATTTGCGCATTTTGGGGCTTTTCGGGTGAGTTGGAATTATCCCAATATTATTTTCGGTTTAGTAGATTTGGGTGAGAGAAGCCTCTAATTAATTTTGTAGAAATTTTGAAGCAATTTTGATAGCAGAAATCACATTTCACCTCCAATAGTAGCATCAAAATTTTCTGGGCAATGTATTGGGATAGATTAAGCCATTTCAGTTGGAGATTTTCTTAGATCTTCACCTAGTTATTACATGCTTGCAATAAAAAACCCAAGTTCTATCATTCTACTCTATTGTACTCAACTCTAGAGAAATTTTAATAAAATGGCTCAGATTTGTTGCTACTATTCTATGGTTTATTGATCTATTTATTCTTGTGAAAAAATTGTGCTTGCGTGGTTGTATTTTATTGTTGTAGTTTAGTGCATGTTTTTGGTATTCATTGTATTTCTTAGTTTGGGATACTACATCCTTTGCATATCTAATAGAGTATAATTGAGTCTTTATGAGAGTTTTAAAATCCTTCCATTTAGTTATTGGAGGATCCCCCTCTAGCCTAAGGGTTTCCTTGTGGATTTCCCAGCTAGTCAAGGCATGGCTCTATGATTTCAAACAAACAAATGAAATTTTATGTTCCTGCATATTATAAACACTAAAATAATCCTCTAACTGTGACAACCAATGAATTAATTTCAAAACACCTTACCTTGATATGGATTTATATCCACCTTCACTTCCACCTAGAAGAAATATTGTGAATGGTTCATGACATTTGAACTCGAATGCTCGTCCTCCATAGATGATCACCTCAAATCTTATTTCTTTCACCTTTGCCTATTTTCCATGACTAACCTACATAGGTCACATAGGGAATTAATTATATCACAATATAGCCACCCAAACACTTCGATTTTTGGTCCACAACTGCATTGGTGTGTCCTCAAGAAGCCCTCCAAATTTCATGAGATTTCGACGGTGGTATATTGAGATATCGCAAGCCCTAGATCAAAGATCGATTCTTTCCCTTGGTCTCCTTAGGCTAGAAACCTCACTGGGATCATTGTGTTACCTTTCATTGAAAATTCCTTCCTTGGTCCCCTTCTCCTCCCTAATTAGGTTAAGCACATCATTGGTTTCTCAACCCCATACCCTTGATCTAAGCTCGGGTTCACTTGGTTCCATGTGGTCCCACAACCTATTGAAGCAAATTTCACAAAGACCACTTGGAAGCCAAGTTTCCACAAGGAATTAGGGGAATTTTGAGGTCTAAAATGGGCCTCCTAAGGAAATTATAAAATAATAGTGGAAATAATAAAATAAGATTTGATTACATCATCAAATTTTAGAGGGAAAAAAAGAAAAAATTACTTTTTCAACTTGTATTTTGAACTTATCTTCCTAAGATTTTACTCAAATTTCGAGCAGGAATACTCGTTAGATGCAAAATTTAATTCCTCATCCAAAGAGTACCCATGTTGCATACTTATGATGGACTTTGCTACACGAAAAATGAGAAATAAATAAAAAACGTGATTGCAATTACGTTTTTTAATGTATTTCTCGTTTTTCGTATAGCAGGGTCCATCAAAAGTATGCAACATGGGTACTCCTTGGATGGGGAATTAAATTTGTTGGAAATGTTGTCATTGATGGTAAAGGAGATGACAAAGGAAGAGCACCTGAAACATTAGTCAAGGAGAAGAGGAAGCCAAAAGAGAGGTGGCAGAGGCAGCAGTGAATTGAAGCTGAGAGCTATTCAAGGTGCAGAGTAGTGAAGAAGAAGTTTTTCACTACATGAGTATGATGAGACTGTGTTTTGCAGATAATTGAAGAAAATCCATATCCTGTTCAGAGGCAGAGTTAGAGAAGGGCTAGTGATTTTGACTTGAAGATCTGGCCAAGACAGCTGCATTGTAAGTGAATTCATTTGTCTAATATGAATGAAGGAAATTGTTCCTGAATGGATGTGTATTGGTTGATTTAGTTTCTGTGAGAGAATGCTTGAATCTCCATGAATCATTTATAAATAGACCCTGAAATAGGAGTTGAAATAATACTCTGCACATAAGGAAAGAACCCAGTATTGGATTGAATTGAATGTATGATGAAACCCTGTACCCGAGATTTTAAATGGGTTTTGTGAAGAAATGTCAATGTTGTGGGTTATTGGAGGAATTGAATGTACATCCATCTATGAACTGGAATCCTGTGCGTGTAAACCAGTGATAGGCAGATGAAAAAACTCTACAGTAAGGGTTTAAAGGATCAAGAGTCAACGTTGAATTGGGTTAAGGATTCGCAAATCCTGTTGTGAGAACCTGTAGAATAAAACCCATCCTATAACCATTGCGATATTAATCTATCTGGAATCGATATTTCAGTTCTGGTGTGATATTTGGGCATATCGGTGTTAGAATGATGTATAGAGATTACCAAGAACTTAATGACAATTCAAAGGCCATCGAGTCATGGAAGGAGGAATTCATGCGATCCATTGAGAACGCATAGCACAACAGAGCAACGAATACAACGACGCAGTTGAAAGAACTTTAATTTATGGTTGCAATGCCACTATATAACTAAAAGCGTAGAGGATTGGTAACAAACCAAAAGTTGAATCGGAATTAAACCACAGAGTTAAATTTTATGAAGCCGGGAACATATATTTGTTAATATGTTGAAGACCATTGTGTAATGGAGAATTCCAATGGCTTTATAACCACAGTTTAATTCATCGCACAGACAGATACAAAGAGCTCAAAATTGTGGGTCTCGACATATATGATTTCATAATCAAAATATAAAATGTAGAGAACGTTGGAGGCGCGTTATGGATTTTATAATAAGGTTTAATCCCATTGAGGCAAAGAACAAAGTTCCCGCATATACAGTTTGTTAGACATGGTTCACAACCATAAGATAATCTTGGAAGAAAAAGCCTCCAGATATGTTTATTGAAATTGCCAGATCAGCAGTTATATATATTGTAACACAATTTTATATATACAACAGACACATAATCACAATGAACAGGAATATGCACAGGAATGAATTTGACATGTGTAAAAGCACAAAAAACTGGAGAATATGCAGAAGACAGTGAACAAAGTATGCATAATATTTATATGACAACTGCAGATACACAATTGTAGTGAATAGCAGAGGAAGGCAGAACAGTTACCTGACATCAGCAGAAAAGACAAAACCAGCAAGCCAAGTGCTGGAAAGAAGACTGAGTGAAATTGATATATGTAATTGAAAAATTGAATGTATATGTTTTAATTGATTTTATATTGTTTTTGATGCATTGGAAAGTCTCCGGAGGAAAACAAAAATCCCACTGTAATATTGAAATTAGTACATATTGCTATATTTTTCCGAGTGAGTTGGAAAAATAAATGAGAAGGCAGAAGGCAAATAGGCATGGTTGTCCATTTCGAATTACCTGTGGAATGCTA
Organism: Pinus albicaulis; assembly: GCA_034641835.2. NCBI lineage: Eukaryota > Viridiplantae > Streptophyta > Pinopsida > Pinales > Pinaceae > Pinus > Pinus albicaulis. The sequence continues at coordinate 1,295,629,383 of CM076572.1, read as the reverse complement.
ACAGTCATAAGGAAATCCCTATAAATGATATCACTTTGATATGCATAGAGAGGTTAGAGAGTGAGGTAAAAGAATGCAGAAATGAAGCAGTGAGGTAGAGAAGAAGGAGAGCTGAGCAGAGAAGAAGGTGGAGCTGATAGAGAATCCGAGAAGATGTAGAGATGATACAGGACAGATATGAGGACTGATGAATAGCAGAAGAGAAGGTACAGAACGGAGCTGATATCCAAGGTAAATCAGCAAGTGTTTTTCTTTTGAAAGAGTAAGGAAGTTGCAGCTTCCCTATCAAGTTGTAGCTTGATAGATGTTAGTTGTAGCTAATTGAGGTAGGAGCCTCCTGTAGGTTGGTGCCTGCAGGAAATAGATGGGAGTTGGTGCTTCCAAATCAAGTTGTAGCTTGATAAAATGTCAGTTGTAGTTGACTGAGGTTGGAGCCTCCTGTAGGTTGGTGCCTACAGAAAATTTATGGGAGTTGGAGCTTCCTTGTAAGTTTTAGCTTGCAGAATTGAGGTAGAAGCCTCCTGTAGGTTGGTGCCTACAGAAAATTAGTGGTGAGAGGGAGTTGGAGCTTGCCTTTGCATCACAACAATAATAAGATGTGGTTTTCTCCCTTTATGGGTTTCCATTTATATCTGGTGTCTCTGTGCATGATGCGTATGTGTTGATATGGTTTATCTCATCTGCTTAATACTTGCTGCTCTCATATTAAGTCTGCTGTTACATTATATCATTACTTGTTGTTCACATTCTAAGGTTACTCACATATTAAGTTGAACATGAAATGAAGGTGTAAATAAGTTTTAATGGAAAGCTTTTAAGAGTCCATGATTGTGTTAAACTGATTCACCCACCCCTCTCAGTTTAACTAAGGGTTCAACAATTGGTATCAGAGCCGGTTCATTTGGTGTAAGCTTAATAGCTTGAAGGAGATCTGGTTGAGTCATGGACTATCAAAATGTACCTGTGTTAAATACAACAAACTTTCCTGAATGGAGAGATAAGGTCAAAACAGGATTATTGGCTTATGAACTTGAGCTATGGAAGCTTGTATGTGATGGTTACTGCATAGACTCTCCCACAGTGCAATAACAACATAGGAATGCCAAGGCAAAATGTGTGATATTCAACAGCCTTCATAACAAGGATCTTGAGTTAATAATGGATTTAACCTTTGTAAAATAAATCTGGGATAGATTGCACTTCATGCATGGAGTAGACACTAAGGACTGCACTGACAAGAAGGAAAAGAGAATTAAGAAGAAGAGAAATTCATGCCAATAGAAAAATGTTCAATCAAATGAGGTACCTGCTAGTGTGAATGGAAGTAAGAACCATGAAGAAATTGCTGCTGAGGAAAAAGCCAAACTTGACACAACCTTGAATGAAATAGAAAGATTGAAGAATGAAAACAAAGACCTGAAGACATTGGTGCAAATATGTGATGAGAAAGAATATGAAGATAAGAAAGAAATTATAGGCTTGAAGACACAACTTGAAGAAGCAAATAAAGTAGAAGACACTCTGTTGGAACAAATGAGAGAGAAAAGTCTTGAATGTGAAAAATTGGAAGAAGAAGTAGTGTGCCTTAGAAAGAAATTAGAAAAAGCCAAAAGAGAAGTATTAATGAATACACCTAAAATGAAAAGCTCTGGACAGTTGGACTAGATTCTAAAGGCTCAAAGGTCATCTCTCATAAAGGCTGGGATATGATATGAAGGTGAAACCAGTAAGTCCAAGGTTGAAGATAACAGGAATGTCATTTTTGTAAAAGTTGTAAAGGACAGTGAAGCAGCTCAATAGATTCCTACAGAAGTAGAATCTAGCAAGAACATGATTTGCAGAGAAACAAACAAAAACAAGCAGATACATGAAAAGATAGAGAATGAGAGGATAAAACAATCAGCTGCTAAAGGCTCATATGCTCCTAAGGATGAATTGAATAAATTTGGAAGATGTCAAAGAAGGTTCTTTTCTCCTATGGGAAGCATCACTTGCTTTTCCTGCCACAAACAAGGACATACTGCAGCATATTGTAAGACAAAGCAAACCCATTCCAACCAACAAAGGATGCAGCAAAAGAGAAGAACCCCTCAAGCAAGAAAATGGAAAAGACAATCCTTCACCAGGTACACAAATTATTTCCATGGCTACTGTTATGCATGCAATAATTTTGGACATAAATCTGTTGAATGTAAATTGTATTCAAAAAGGGGAAAAAAATATTACACATCAGCTCAAATGTACTTTGACAAAATAAGATGTTATGTATGCCTCAAGCTTGGTCACAAAGCAAAGGACTGTAAACTGCCATATATATTAAAGAACTCAATACTAATGATGGAATCAAAGCAAATCAAACAAAACTATGAATCTAAAAGAAGTGCAGATGAACCCCAATAAAGTATGGAAGGAAAAGAGAAAGGGGGAGCCTATTATCTCAATAACATAATGAAAACATCATAGTCTCAGGGGGAGCTACTCTAGAAAACAAAGAAAATATCCAACCAAGTGATAAATATGAAGCAACATCTCAGGGGGAGAGCAGTTCATAACTAGTCCCCACAAAAATAGTCTAAGAAGAGCTCCATGAAATGAGAACAACTATGAGAACAAGAAGGGAAAGGAAAATCCCTCTAACAGAGAACTATTGAGGAAGAAGATGATCTGAAGTATTAAATAGCTGATAGATTGATGGAAGAAGAGAAGACAACAAGCAGCCATGATGGTAGAGAGAACATCAGCCATGAACATTTAAGCCAAGAAGACATCGGCTCATAAGTGATGATCACAGTGTGCATCATACAGCCAGAATGAACAAGTGAAACACATTAAGAAGGAGGAATAAGAGAAGAGCCTATCATCATTATATCATTACATCTTTCATCTATGAAAAGTCTCCTTGGAGGAATGCAGTAAAGTGAGTAATAAATCCTTGAGAAATCAGCCCATGAAGATTCATAGAAAAGAAATTGAAGATGCCTTCCCAAAGATCTTTATATTAGAACTGTTGAATTGATCTTTATATTAGAACTGTTGAGATTGACCAATACATTGAATGCATCTCACCTCAAGGTTTTGTTTTGAAATTACATTATGCAAGCAGTAAAGGCATTTGATCTCTTAGATCAAATTCTGGTTGATTCATTAATCACATATGTAACAAGAACCTTCAGCTATTAAGGGTAATATCATTATCAGCATCCTAGCTCATATCATCACCAACAGGCAGGAAAGGTGTACCACAGAAATAAAAGATATATTGGCTTCATCATAATTGAACAGATGCTGTATTGCAGATGAGTATTGCAGAAGAAGACATATTCCATATACAATCTTCCTCAACAGAAATGTATTGGCATACTACATCAGACAGAGATTGAAGTATATTTGAAGCATTCTCAGTATTTTAGGTTTAATCCAATGATGCAGCTCTGATTAGATAAAGCTGGTGCAATGTGTTCTATGAAGTGTCATTATCTTCACTTTCAGCTTTATACAAGTGAAAGGAGTCAGTGCTTTGGGATTGTATCAACTTGCAGTGTACATTCAAGTTCAATAATCCTCAAAAGTATTCCCTCAACAACTCTTGTACACCAGTTTGGAGCAGCAGGGTACAAAGTCAGAAGAAGAAGGCCTAAACACATCTCAGAGAGAGGAAATGAAGAGATAGAAAGCACACTAGGAAATGTGCAACCCTTTTCCATTAATGTCAAAGGGAGAGGAAAAGCAAGTAACAAAAGATAGGGTCTTCTAAAAGAAGCCAGGCAGAGGAAGACTTGGAGGAAGCATTGGATTATTGGTGGATGTGTTGCCATCAATGCCAAAGGGGGAGACTGTTGGAAATGTTGTCATTGATGGCAAAGGAGATGACAAAGGAGGAGCACCTGAAACATCAGTCAAGGAGCAGAGGAAGCCAAAAGAGAGGTGGCAGAGGCAGCAGTGAATTGAAGCAGAGAGCTATTCAAGGTGCAGAGTAGTGAAGAAGAAGTTTTGCACTACATGAGTATGATGAGACTGTGTTCTGTAGACAATTGAAGAAAATCCATATCCTGTTCAGAGGCAGAGTTAGCAAAGGGCTAGTGATTTTGACTTGAAGATCTGGCCAAGACAGCTGTGTTGTAAGTGAATTCATTTTTCTAATATGAATGAAGGAAATTGTTTCTGAATGGATGTGTATTGGTTGATTTAGTTTTTATGAGAGAATGCTTGAATCTCCATGAATCATGTATAAATAGACTCTGAAATAGGAGTTGAAATAATACTCTGCACATAAGGAAAGAACCCAGTATTGGATTGAATTGAATGTATGATGAAACCCTGTACCCGAGATTTTAAATGGGTTCTGTGAAGAAATGTCAATGTTGTGGGTTATTGGAGGAATTGAATGTACATCCATCTATGAACTGGAATCCTATGCATGTAAACCAACGATAGGCAGATGAAAAAACTCTGCAGTAAGGGTTTATAGGATCAAGAGTCAACGTTGAATTGGGTTAAGAATTCACAAATCCTATTGTGAGAACCTATAGAATAAAACCCATCCTATAACCATTGCGATATTATTCTATCTGGAATCGAGCTTTTAGTTCTGGTGTGATATTTGGGCATATTGGTGTTAGAATGCTGTATAGAGATTACCAAGAGCTTAATGGAAATTCAAAGGCCATCGAGTCATGGAAGGAGGACTTCATGCGATCCATTGAGAACGCATAGCACAACAGAGCAATGAATACAACGACGCAGTTGAAAGAACTTTAATTTATGGTTGCAGTGCCACTATATAACTAAAAGCGTAGAGGATTGGTAAAAAACCAAAAGTTGAATCGGAATTAAACCACAGAGTTAAATTTTATGAAGTCGGGAACATATATTTGTTAATATGCTGAAGACCATTGTGTAATGGAGAATTCCAATGGCTTTATAACCATGATTTAATTCATCGCATAGACAGATACAAAGAGCTCAAAATTGTGGGTCCCGACATATATGATTTCATAATCAAAATATAAAATGTAGAGAACATTGGAGGCACGTTATGGATTTTATAATAAGGTTTAATCCCATTGAGGCAAAGAACAAAGTTCCCGCATATACAGTTTTTTAGACATGGTTCACAACCATAAGATAATCTTGGAAGAAAAAGCCTCCAAATATGTTTATTGAAATTGCCAGATCAACAGTTATATATATTGCAACGCAGTTATATATATACAGTAGACACACAATCACAGTGAATAGGAATATGCACAAGAATGAATTTGACAGGTGTACAAGCACAGAAAACTGGAGAATATGCATAAGACAGTGAACAGAGTATGCAGAACAGTTATATGACAACTGCAGACACACAATTGCAGTGAATAGCAGAGGAAGGCAGAACAGTTACCTGACAGTAGCAAAAAAGACAAAACCAGCAAGCCAAGTGCTGGAAAGAAGACTGAGTGAAATTGATATATGTAATTGAAAAATTGAATGTATATGTTTTAATTGATTTTTTATTGTTTGTGATGCATTGGCAAGTCTCCGGAGGAAAACAAAAATCCCACTGTAATATTGAAATTAGTACATATTGCTATATTTTTCTGAGTGAGCTGGAAAAAGAAATGAGAAGGCAGAAGGCAAAGAGGCATGGCTGTCCATTTCGAATTACCTGTGGAATGCTAACTATCATAAGGAAATCCCTATAAATGATATCACCTTGATATCCATAGAGAGGTTAGAGAGTGAGGTAAAAGAATGCAGAAATGAAGCAGTGAGGTAGAGAAGAAGGAGGAGCTTAGCAGAGAAGAAGGTGGAGCTGATAGAGAATCCGAAAAGATGCAGAGATGATACAAGACATATATGATGACTGATGAACAACAGAAGAGAAGGTACAGAACAGAGCTGATATCCAAGGTAAATCAGCAAGTGTTTTTCTTTTGAAAGAGTAAGGAAGTTGGAGCTTCCCTATCAAGTTGTAATTGACTGAGGTAATAGCCTCCTGCAGGTTGGTGCCTGCAGAAAATAGATGGGAGTTGGTGCTTCCACATCAAGTTGTAGCTTGATAAAATGTCAGTTGTAGCTAACTAAGGTTGGAGCCTCTTGTAGGTTGGTGCCTGCATAAAATTGATGGGAGTTGGAGCTTCCTTGCAAGTTGTAGCTTGCAGAATTGAGGTAGGAGCCTCCTGTAGGTTGGTGCCTACAGAAAATCAGTGGTGAGAGGGAGTTGGAGCTTGCCTTTGCATCGCAACAATAATAAGACGTGGTTTTATCCCTTTAGGGGTTTCCGCTTATATCTAGTGTCTATGTGCATGATGCGTATGTGTTGATATGGTTTATCTCATCTACTTAATACTTGCTACTCTCATATTAAGTCTGTTGTTACATTATATCATTACTTGTTGTTCACATTCTAAGATTACTCACATATTAAGTTGAACATGAAATGAAGGTGTAAATAAGTTTTAATGGAAAGGTTTTAAGAGTCCATGACTGTGTTAAACTGATTCACCCCCTCTCTCAGTTTAACTAAGGGTTCAACAAAATTTTGCATCCAACGAGTATTCCCACTCGAAATTTGAGTAAACCCTTACGGAGATAAGTTGAAAATACGAGTTGAAAAAGTAGTTTTATTATTTTATTATTTTTTAATCTTTTTACTTTTTTACTCCAAAAATGGTGAATCATCCCCCATGGTTGACATCATCATCTTGAATCCTATTAATTCTTATAAAGTGTATTTTAGTTGTAATTTTTTCTTAGGAGGCCCATTTTAGACCTCAAAATTCCCCTAATGATTGTAGGAGGTAAGAATATTCTTGATAGGTCATATATTCAAACCCTGGTTTTAGAATTCCCCTAAGCCTTTCCTAGAGAGCCTTTCATCTTTCTTTCAAAGCAAGGAAGCCATATATCTGTGCTTCTCTTGTGAATAAGCTTTGAGGATTACCTCTCATCCTATCATTGATCCATTCAATTTCATGATCCTTATTATAAATGATCTCCTCCTATTGGTGAAATTTCGTAAAGAGTAGGAAGCATTAGACAAGGTGACAGTGGGATATTACTCCATTGTTTCCCTTGACATAGTGGTAGCCCTTCAAGAATCCCCTTTTATGACCCCTGCTATTTTGACCGGTAACACTGCCAATTCTAAGTTGTAAAAGGTAAATAACCATAGGAAAATATATTCTACTTTCGCTGGAAAGTAAATGGTAGAAATGAAATCTATTATATTTGCAAAATTGTAAAGCATAATTTAAACTAAGAAAATATAATCTATCTTGTTGGAAAGTAAATGACATTCAGGTAAATCTAGTCTATTTTGCAGGAAAGGAAAGTCCTAGATTACTCTTGCAAGAAGGAAATCACACTTTACATAAAGTAAATTGCGGAAATGAAATCTAGACTAATTGCAAAAATAAACATTCAAGAAGAAAACAATGTAAGAGCTAAATGATGACCTAGCCAAGCCTCAACTCAACAAAAGTATTATTAGATAATTCATTGATAATAAATATACTTCTACCATGAATTTGGAGTGAATATGCCCAAGGAAGATCTCGAAAACAATCTGTTACAAGATTGCTACAAGGTTGTTGTTTCTCGAGTGAACTTGTCAAATTCCCAAACAAATAAAATTCAAATGAAATGGGGTAATTTTGGTTATTAATTAGGGTGTCTTAGGACTCCAATCCAAATGGAATCACTAAAAAATACCCTTGTTAACATGTGCCAAAAATTAGTAGAAAATTACTACTAAAAAAAACCAAAAATTCTAGAACTAGTGAGCTAGTTAACCTACCAAATGTCTAACTTGATCAAATGAAAATGATACGGGGTTAATTTTTTGATTAATTAGAATGGTTTTAGGACTCAATACAAGTAGAATCAACTCAAAATAGCCTCGTTAACATGTGCTAAAAAATAATAGAAAATTACTATTGCTTTGCTACAAGGTTGTTGAGAATGACTGACTATCTACTTTATTAAGCAAAGAAAAGTTCCTACTATGTCTTTGAATCCATTTTATTCATATTTATGGAATTATGATCATTATGCAGTGCCTAGGGATGGTCAAGAGTGTTGTGGGAAAATTAGAATTCATTTGGAGGTTTTTTTCGTATTGCTACAAGATCATAATAGAATGCTAAAGGATTTCCTTGTTTCGCTACATGATTGAATCCATGAGCACCACGGGGTGGAAAATATGATCTGAAGGTAGGGAAAGGTAATGGAGGGTAAATGAAGGTTATATGAGACCTTTTCAAAGCCTATTACACTTCAAGGGTCGTTCTTTCACAAAAATCAATGCACATAGTGGCCTTCAATAACCCAAAAATGTGCTCTTAGTGAACAGTTCTTTGAGGGAGTTGTTGAGGTTGAAGAAAGGAAGATAGTGATGGGATGAGGAGTGTGAATGAAAATGCCAACCCAAAAACTCAACAGTAGTACCTGCACACCACAACAAGTTACTCTATTTCACCAAACAACTAAAACATGTTAACAATGTAAATTGCAAAAAAATGAAATGACAAAGAAATCATGAGTTGAATTTTATTGGAAATCTAACTATTTCATTGAAAAGAAACATGTTTAGAAATCCACACAAGGCTTACATCCACTAGAGGTTATACTTCATGTGCTCAAAGAAAACTACTAAACCAATCACTAGTTTGCAGAAAACATAGGTGCAAGAAAAATAACTAATTTGAGGTCTAACTACTGCAAAGGAAATTAACTATATATTTGTCTTGAAAACACAACATCTCCAACCATACTTTCCAAAGAGAAGTGATTGACAAACCTACACAAACGATTTTCTCATAAAAAAGTTTTGCTAAAAAAAAGGAAATACTTCTAGGAAAGGAAATGCATGAATAAAATGCACAAAAGAAAGAGACTAAAACCCCTGGGTTGGGCCCTAACCCAAGATGACTCAATCCTCTAAAGATGGAACAAACTAAAAATAAAATGGGTTTCATTCATTGTCAAAATAGTTCATACATAACAAAATACTAGGCAAGGAAACCTGCTACTCCTCAAAGTCCATTCTCCACTAATTTGAGCTTTTTATTGGGATATAGACCCTTTTATTTATAAAAATATACTTTAGGGAAAGCCTCCTTGAAGAGGGGGACTGATTCCCTCCAAAAATCCTAGAAAAGTGGATCTGGTCCCCAATAGAAGGAATATTTATTAAATATTGAAGTCTAGTTTATCCTGTATCAAGGAACACATCCCTATATTTTCTCAATCAGTGGAGCTCCATAATACATCAATGATTTTATGATATTTTCTTCATTTATTGGTCCATCCTGTGGGAGGTAGAAAGTCCTTGAATTATCTCATCTTCCAAAAATTCAAATTCTGTGCAATATTCTCACAATATTCCACAAAAACAAATAATATTATGCACGTAATATGCAATTCTCTCTAAACCTTCCTAGGAACTTATTAAATATAAGAAAACATAATTAAGTGAAAAATGAGAGATTTAATATAACCTTTATGTGTCCAATTAAGGTTAGATGAACCTTAATTCGTATCTAATTTGGAGGCCCATCATACCCCCCTAGTGAAACTGTTGTTCATCCTTTGAGAAACCTATTCATCTTCCTTACTCTGTTGTTCTTCATGTATACCTCTAATAACTTTTATAACACCCCATACTGATGTGGATGTAGCTACCCCTTCTGGATTGAAGCCTACATGTTCAATTATTTCCATTTCCTTGTGTATCACAGGGTCTTATGCTTGTTCCTTCCTCTTCTCAGTTGGTCCTCTTGGTGTCTCTATGTCCTTCTGAGGATATTGATACTTTTTCTGCAGTGCTGGTATTTTAGCTTGAACCTTTGACTGTTCCAAATGAAGCTCAACCAATTCTATTTCAAATATTCTTGTCTCTATTTTTTCCTTTGATAACTCTGCCCCTACCTCTATATTTTCTTTTTTGTCTTCCTTTATTTCTGCTTTTCTTGTCTCTACCTCTTCCAACTTTGTTTGGTTCTTTGCCGCTATAGGAGTTTAAGGTTTCCTATGCGACAAGAAATTTTGTAGCAGAGGAAAGATGCACTATTTTTCAAGGAGAGGAAATCAATTATCTCAAGAAAAATTTCTACACTTGCCATACTAAAAAGAACAATCAGACTACCCAATTGCTGCACTGTTTGAATTCACATTGCATAATGTAGAAAAATTTCTCTTTGATACTAATATATTTTGAACAATTTTGTCAAATGCAATTAAAAATTAATTTTAACTTACATTTCCTTTCAATATCCCCTTGCTTTTCAAGTTATTCAAGGCTTTGGTGGTCATTTTGGGAAAAATTTGTCTTCCTGTAACACTCTATCAGCTTCTTGTAGCAGCCTATACCTTTCTTATAACATCTTGTATAATCCTCTAGCATCCTGTTTGCGTGGCAAGAGGTGGTAGGTCCACCATTTTATTTTTATTTTTACATATTTTTTAGATATTCTTCTCTCTTTTTTATTTTTAAAACAACATTGCATGAGTAACTTTGAATTTAGTGAGTTGGCCCCACCTATATTTTTCTTTTTTCCTTAACTATATTGCATGCAAACTAAACTTGGAGTTCTTTGAGTTAATTGAGTTGGCCCCCACCTACCCTTTCGCACTCCTTGTCCTCTATCAATTATTTTTCACATTTGTCTTGTTCCTCTCCCACATGACATGTGGGTGTATTGGAGGAAAAACAAGGTTAACTGCTAGAAAAGGTTGAGGCTTCTTGTCATTAAGCTTGAATATAAAAGACCTTTCCTTTTCACACTTTTAATATTTTCTCAAGCTAGAATATGTTCAAAGGGTGAGGCTAAATATTTGCATGCCTGTGCCTTACCATGAGTGTTTTCTATACAAGATGTTGTTGTAGATGTGGAGGCTGCCTTTGATGATCCCAAAGCTACATGTGATAATCTGTTGGAGGTTTTAATGTTGATACCCTTGTTTCTGAAGGTCTTCTAGGTTTTATGTTGCTTTGCTACTAAGATGCTCCCGATGTGAGTGTTGTAGCTGATAATTTGGTGTTTGCATGTCATCCTAAACAAAGGTAAGGTTACTTTGCATGTCTTCAGAAATTTCTCGAGAAATATATATATATATATATATATATATATATATATATATATATATATATATATATATATATATATATATATATATGCTCGATGATGTAGGTCTTTCATGTAGGTGCTCTTTGTATCATATGTTGTTATTTTCTGAATGATTCAAGAATATTGTAGCAACTAACAAAAGGTCCTATAGCTGCTTGAGAATCAAAGTTATCCTCTCCAAGTTCTCCATGGTGGTTAGCTTCTAGATTAGGTGCTCTAGCAATGGTTTGCCAGGGGATGTGCAGACTTCTACATGACTCTGTGTCTTCCTATAGTAATCACACAGACCCTGCTAAGGTCCTAATTCCTTCATGTGTTACCTCTAAAAATACTGATAATTCATGAGTAGCAAGTTGACAATGGTCAAAGGTATTTTTAGTGGTAGAAGAGATGGAAAAAGGGGTGAAAAGTGGCATTTTTGATGGACAAAGGTGGAAATGAGAGTGAAAAATAGGTCAGGTGGTGTGGAAAATGAATGATGAAGCTATGGTGGACCCTCTCCATTGTTCTTCAGTGGAAAACACAAGAACCGCCCCTCCTTTTTGTACCGATCACAATCCTGTAGCAAATTTGGAACAATCCTATAATAGTTCTATGACAATCCTATAATAGATTTATTTAATCCATATCTTTCAAATGGTAGATTCGACTCCCTTGAATTTTTTTGAGCATGTTTCCATCATCCTTATGCATCTCCCCATAAAAATTATTGGTCAATGGACGCACGAATCTTGAGGAAAATGAAAAATGGTTGTAAGTGATGGCATCCAATTTCTCACAAACTATGCACTGAAATTTGTTGAATTTTTTAAAGCATGTTACCATCATCCTTATACATCTTCCCATGAAACACCTCGACTAATGGATGCACAATTTCTGAGATATGGTAAAAATAATTCTTGCTCTGTGTTTTTTAGTAATCATGTAGCAACACAAAACCTTCTTGTAACACTTTAGGACAGAGATAAAAAAAATTGGGAAAGACTTGGGAATGATAAGAAATGGAACGTGGATGGATTGTGAGGATTACAAGAGATGCATGGACTTTGTCTTAGCCATGTTGGAGCATCTTGGTGTAGAAGGCGGAAAACTCAATGTTGACTACCCTTGACTAGATGTTTGCTTTGCTGACCAACTTTTTGTTGCTTGTGCAAGATGGAAATACCCTGCATATATCAGAGAGAGATACCTGGAGCAACAAATCCTTTTTCCCTTTTTATTTTTCATTTTTTCTCATTTTTCCATGCCTACTAGCTGCCTTAATGAGGTTTTCAACCAACAAGTTTGCCTAGGCACCTCAAAGGAGGTTTGCACCTAGGATCTTTTGCCTTTTTTTTTCTCTTTTATTATTTCTAACCCATTGACTGCCTCATGGAGCCAATATTAAGCACCTCAAAGGAGGTTTTCACTTGAGATTTTATTTTTCCCCTCTTATTTTTTTTTCCTCTTTTTCCTTTTTTTCCTCTGTCCTAATTGAAAAAAAAGGAAAATATTTTTCAAGTGTAAGAATAATTTTGATGCAAGAGCATCCTTATTAGAAAATCATTGTATGATTGAGTGACTTAGGGGTGTGATGTTTTTAATTTCACAATAGGAAATTTTGTATATTTTTAATAATTTGAACGAGGAATATGCATGTGAAACTTTAATTGTAAATATTCTCAATTATGAGATAATATGAGAGATGGTAGGTTGTAAAGATCTCATGAAGATCCTAGGGATTAGGAGATCTTAGAATAGGGGATTAGTTGAGTTAAAATTGTAATTAGAGGATTTTTAGGATATGGTTGAGTAGATTGTGAATCTGAACCTGAACTGGTTGCAGAATCCTTTTGTATACAGTGGTAAGCCTCAAAGGCATGGGGGTGGCCAATTCAACCTAGATCTAGCCAAAGGAGAGGAACTAGATTTCAATTAAGGATATATGTACAAAATTATTAATTAATGGAATTCATTATTTTTTTTGTTGCCTTTGTATGGCAATGATCCAAATTTGGGTGTTGATGGTTGAGTAAATGAATTTAAATCTTTGTATTCGTTGATTATAGGGCAAGGGTGTTAACTCAACCCAATGGTGACTCTGCATTGCTTGTAGAATAAGTTGTAATTATGTTGATTTAATCCTATGTGGGTTTGGAAAATTGTGGGAGAAATACGTGCTAGAAAAAGGAATGGAGCGATCTATTGTTTCTACTTCTAGCTTTATCCCTAAATAATCCTCTAGAGAGGGAAAACCAAAGTAACACCAATGTAGCAACACTTCTGTGCAAATGTGTGTTTAAAAATTGGTTCAGTTTCTTCCTGTACCCACGCAATTCACCATACTTTGTTTCACTTAGTCTTCTCTACGCATATCTAGAGCAGTGCACACAGGAACACAGTGTAATTGACAGTGTTCAATTATGCGTTTAAGGAGCCGTTGTGTCGAGTTTGTGTAATTAAATCAAGCTCATTGTTGAGCTACGACTAGTATAAAGTTGCATCGTTTCAATATTACAACATTTTAAGATGGAGTCGTTGTGCATACACCAAAGGTGTTGCGCATACAAAGGAGGCGCTACACAAACACCTAAGTTGCTACGCTTTACACATCAGTGGTTTCTAGTGATGCGTTTAGTCACCTGTGAATAAAATCTCACCTCAACAACCAGAAGCTTGATCGATCCAAGCTCCAGTGGATTCAAAAGGGTGGATAGATGTAAGGTGTAAGGTGTTGAAGGTTTGATGAGTGAATTAGATCCGCTTCAGATATGTTCAAGAAAACGCAGGTATTAAAGAAAACAGAGCAGTCTTCAAACTAATTTTTGTCTTCCAGTATGTTAATCCTTTGCAATGAGCACTTGTGATGGAAGCCCTGGTGCTAATCCTGTCCAAATCGTGCTTGTGATCGATATATAAAGCAAGGATAAAATTTAGAACGATTCTAGATAATTTAATTGGAAGTCACAAATGGTTAAGAGGCGTGAAACAAAGAGTTGAATGGTCAATTTGATCTGAACCATCGATTCATCCCATCGACAATGGTTGTGTGTTAAATGAGTCCTTAAATGTTGAATGCACGATAGTATTTTGGCGAATTTCTTTGGGTTTTGAACCGAAGCCCCTCAAGCTTGGCTCCGATGATTATTAAGTGGAAATTGGGATTTGTTTTCCTTTATAAAATTGGCATGATAAGGTTGTTGCAGGGCCCCGATAGAGAAGGAAATAAGGTTGGGTTGAAGGGAGTTGCGACATATAAGTTTGCTATGAGTAGCAATGGGTTTTAATAGGTTTAAAGAGGTCTTATGAACTATTGCAGAGTGCGGTTTCAATTCAGAGCACGCTATATACAGAGTAAAATGTTGGGGTTTGGGCAGGCTTAGAGTTAGGCCTGCATCAAAGTCCAATGGAGCCATGTGAATAACAAAATCACATATAAGATCATGTGAAGACTCGAAACATATGCTTTGACATGTACCTGAATATGAGAGACCAATTTCTTTGATGATGTCAAGAATTGTTGAAGAAGAGAGTGGTGCTCCATCTTAATTATTTTTTGGAACCAAAGTTCAATATAGCTTTTATTCCCTTGGTTCTCTTGATCATCTAGATCATTCTGTATGTCTTTTTCGTCCATGCCATTCAAATATTCTAATTGTAAATTATCCCCTTGAACACATAAAGGATTTTATGATAATCATTGTAGAAATTCTTCAATCTCAGGCTCCAATGGCTGCTCTCCATAAATGGTGGTCCATGATTCTTTAGTCTCCTTTGGATCTTCTTCTTTTGGATGTTGTTCTTCAATATGAGCAAGAGAATATTTTCTTTGCAATAATATTCCCGATCCAAGATGAATATCATTTGGATCAAGAGGATTTGTTCGGATATTTTCTATCTCAATATTGTAAGTGGGTTGAGTTATTTTATTGCTTGGGTTTGGAAGTGGTTGTGCAGGTAATTGAGTGGGAGTGAGTCTTATAAATGGTTGTGGTTGAGGATATGGTTGTGGTGGAGGTGGGTGGGATCATGGATAACATTGAGTTTGGTATCGAGGATAGTGAGAATTTTGAGGGAAATATGGATTGCCCCATTGAGGAGGCTAGTGTGAACATAGGAATTGAGGATATTGAGGGAAAAATGGATCACCCCAGTGATGAGGTTGGTGTTGATATGGATGTAAAGGAAGAATGATAGGTTCGAGAGGATAAGACCATGAATATTGAGGAAAATATGGATCACCCCATTGGGGAGGTTTGTGTTGATATGGATTAAAAGAAGGAATACCATAAGATCCCTGATATGGTTGAAAAGGTTGGGCAAGATAAGACCCTTGTTGATATGGGTTGACATAGTAGAGTTGCTCCATGCCTCCTTCTAACTTCTCTATCACATATTCTTCTTCTACTTGCACATGATCAAGTGGGGGACTTTGTGGTGTTGATTATATATATATATATATATATATATATATATATATGAATGAGAATGCTAATGCAATGCAATGAAAGATGCCTAATGCAATTTTTTTTTTTTTTAGAAAAGAAATAGGGAATCGTTCCAATAACAAGAGAACACTTGCTTTGACACCCCCCCCAAAAATGGCACCAAAAAGTGATGAGCCCTATCATTGCAACAAGGATTTTACAACTCCCAAGAGTGCCAACTTAAATTATCAAACTGAGGTTCACACAAACTTAAGAGGGCCCAACGTTGTATGTGCAGTAGACACCTTCCTCTTCTTAGTATGACTCCCTTTGATGCAAGTGAAAGAAGGAAATTAAACAACTTCAAATGAAAAAAGATATAGGTAAGCTTCCAATCCTAAGTTGAAAAAGGTAAATAACCATATACAAACCTATTCTAATTTTGTCGGAATGTAAATGGTAGAAAGGAAATTTATTTTGTTTGCAAAAATGTAAAGCATAATGAAAACTAAGAAAATATCATTAAGATAAATGTATTCTATCTTGTAGGAAAGGAAAGTCCTAGATTACTTTTTCAAAAAGGAAATCACACTTTGCATAAAGTAAATTGAAGAAAGGAAATCTATCTTGTTGGAAATTAATGACATTAAGAGAAATCTATTCTATTTTGCACGAAAGGAAAGCCCTAGATTACTTTTTCAAGAAAGGAAATCTAGAGTAATTGCAAAAATCAACATTCAAGAAGCAAACAATGTAAGAACTAAATGGTGACCTAACCAACCCTCAACTCAACCAAAGTGCTCTTAGAGCATTCATAGGCTATAAATATACTTCTACCATGAATTTGGAGTGAATATGGGCAAGTAAGATCTCAAAAACAAACAACTACAACATTGCGACACGATTGCTACAAGATTGTTGTTTCTTGAAATTAACTTGTCAAATTCCACAACAAATAAAATAAAACTGAGACGGGGTAAATATTTTTATTAAGTATGATTTCCTAAGATTCCAATATAAATGGAATCACTCAAAAACATCCTTGTTAACATATGCCAAAATTAGCAGAAAATACTACTCTAAAAACCAGAAATTCTAGAACTAGTTGTTGAGAAATGAATGCTAGTAGGATTTAGGGTTTGATTGCTCTTTCTTGATAATTAGGTGTGAATTATATTGGCTTATTTTAATTCTTATCTAGTTTATATTTCATCAAAAAATTACCAAATTATGTGTATGAAGATCACAAGAACAAGAGACACAAGATGTAAGTGCACAACCAAGGCAAAACCCCTATACAATGAAAACCCAATCAAGAACTCTTCCTTCTGTAGATTAAAATCAATGTGAGACACTTCCAAAATTATAGACGTGGAAAAATACCTCCTCTAACAACCAAGTCAACCCTCCCTTCTTGTAGATGTCCTTTTTTCATCCTTCCAAGTGTCAACGCTTCAAGGTGCAACTTCAGATAAGAATTTCGGCTCCAACAACATATTTTCGGCCCCCCAACTTCAAAACATCGACTGTGCAATAAAAACATAATTTCAGCCCCAAGTTCAGCCCAATATCTTCGCATGTGTGAGAGAAAGGTAGCCCAAAAACTTGATTTTCTTCTTCCTAGTTTCTCTCCTTCTCCTACAACTTCACACTCTTTTCCAACTACTGCTTCTTAGAGATCGAACCTGTTGATGATGCTCTCGAAATGAAGTCAAGCTGCTCAATATATAGGCTTCTTGTGAGGTCGAATTTCCCTAATCCATGCCGACTTGATAAGGGCATGGCCAACTTGGTGTGGAGGTGACAAATTATATTTTTGAATCAAAAAAATTCTTTTTACATTATACAAAAGCCCAATAAGCATCTAATAATAATGAAAATGACTCTAATGACTCAAGAAAAAACCTAGAAGTCCTCAATGGGGACTTTGAAATAGAAAACATTGACCCAAACATGAAACCCATTCGTTAATAAGTCATTTTTTGAATAATGTTTTTTTCTTTTGATAATTACAATTATGAAGATTAAAGCTAGTTACATTCTTCAACACTCCCTCTTAAGTAGGGAGGTATTCATAATTACATATATATACAAGTACATGGAAGATTTAAAAATGATCTTAAACTACGAAGAGTTCTAGCACACTCATTGCTGCGAACTAGATTCTTGACCAGGGTAATCTATCCGGGTGGAACTTAGATGGACTAAAGCTTTCAGCTAGTCTAGGTGCCATAAGGATTACTAACTCACCATCAACCTAGGGATCTAGGTATGTATCCAAGTTCATAGCTCCAATACCAATGCCACCCTCCCTCTTCTGGATCTAGACATCAAATACACATATTCTAGCCATATGTCCTCCCAAGCATCCACCATTAGATGTTTCATCTCTCCCTATCAACTAATCTGTAATATTTACTAACCTAAGCATGCTTCTAAAATATTCAAACTTTTTATTCAGAAGATACTTCGTGAGCACATCAACTACCTGGCCATTTGTTGGAATATATTGTAGCTTCACGACCCTATCTTATACCAATATTCTAATGTAGTGGTTGATGTTGATATGATTTTTCCTTGCATGGAATACAAGATCTTTAGACATCTTCATGTTGCTTTTATTATCAAAATTTATCACAATAGGATCTAGGGGCTTCCCAAACAAATCTGAAAAAAGTTTCCTCAACCACACAACTTTCTTTCCTACTTCACATGCAACAACGTATTTTTCTTCGATACTACTTAATGCAAAATGATCTTGTTTTCTACTCATCCACGAAATCATAGGAGATCCCAAACTAAAATATCCAATTGTAGTGATCCTTCCATCAATGTCACTTACACCCCAATATGCATCTGTAAAACCTAATAACTTGACTTCCTTACTATCATACTTTAGGTAGTGATGTATTGTGCCACATAGATATCTCAAGAAATTATTGGAAGTTATCCAATAGTCATTACGAAGCTCCAACTGAAATTGATTGAGGATATTTACGACAAAATATATATTAGGTATTGTATTTACTAGATACATCAAAGAACCCACCAACTTACAATAACTAGTAGGATCAACGAGACTAGAGTCAAAGCTTCTCAACTTCTTGAGATTAGTGATCATGGGAGTAGTCATAGGCTTGAAATCCATCATACTGAATCTCTGAAATATTTTGATTATGCATTTACCTTTCCTGAAATATATCTCTCCGGGTTTCTGCTAGACTTCCAAACCCAATTAATAATGCATAAGTCCAAGATCATTCATTTCAAATTTGGCTGCCATCATCTTCTTGTATTCTTGTATTATGTGCTCCACACCTGTAATAAAAAAATCATCCACATATAGTAGAATAATGATTGGTTCATTTTCCACCACCTTGATGTAGAGGTTTGGATTTGCATAACTTTTGATGAACCCAATTCTTAAGATATATGCATCTGTTCTTGCATACCATGCCCTAGGAGCTTGCTTCAATCCATATAGGGATTTCTTGAGTCTGCAAACATGAGTGTCCTTGCTATTTATTTCAAAGCCTTTAGGTTGTTCAATGTGTAAATATTCATCAATGGTTCCATTCAAAAATGTTTTTTTTACGTCCATTTAATGGATATCCCATCTCATTGTAGCAGCCAATGAAACCAAAGATATTATAGTCGTAAATATTGCAATAGGTGCAAAGGTTTCTTCATAGTCTATGCCTTGGTTTTGTGAGAAACTCCTTCAACCAATCTAGTTTTATATTTGTATACGCTTCCATCAATACCATGTTTGATTTTGTAAATCCATTTTTAAGTGACAAATGATTTGTCACTTGGTCTAGGAACGATTTCCCAAACCCCATTCTTCATGATGGAATGATATTATTCTTGCATTGCCTTCTTCCATTCTTCTTGATGAACAACTTCTTCAAATGTAGTTGGCTCAAATTCTATTAATTTTGTCATATATGTTGCATATCCCGAATACCTTTTTGGTATTTTTCTTTCTCTAAAAGTTCCTTTAGTAGCTCCATGTCCTTCGACATCTTTAGGAATATATTTTAACGAATTTGGCCTATTCCTTGTTTTTGGTATGATCACACGTTGAAAAGGCTCACTTGGTCCTTATTCTTGGTTTGTAGTTGATTTATCATGGTGCTCTTCATCTTCAAATAGTGGTATATCTTTGTCATCATAATCAATAGGAATATCCTTGGATCTTTTGTAGGCATGATTTTCATCGAATATAACATCCCTGCTCACTTCAATTTGTCTTCCTTCCTTGATGTAGATTATTTATGTCTTTGAAGAAAGACGATAGTCAACAGAGATCCCTTTAATGCTTGTGGAATCTAATTTCGTTTGTTTTTCCTTTGGAACATGGATGTATGCGGGACACCCAAAGATTCAAAGATGGTCCACACATGGATTCTTTCCTTTGAAGGCTTCTTCAGGTGTCATATTTTCAAGGATTCTATGAGAACTTCTATTTTGTATATATAATGCATTATGTTAGAGTCTTATGCTATAGTAATCAAAGTCAGATTTATTCTTTTCATCATTTTGGTAAATTTGTAAAAGTGTTGGTATGATATCATAGAGATAAAGTTATTATTTTTTGTGAAGAGTGTGAGATAAAGTTTTTAGTCTCAATTTAGGATAGGATATATTAAATTTTTGAGTTGTGAAAGAAATTAAGTCATCGATTTCTTAAAATATTAGTTTAGTAAGTCCAGGGTTATTGTGTCATCCAATTCATGGATAAATTTAATAATGGGTCCATATTTTTCATCATTGGGACAAGTTAGTGGTGTCTTCTCAGTCAGTTACATAGTCAAATCAGATTGTAAGTCATATCCTTATCACCACTTGCAAGTACCAAAAGTGTAAGGTTGCTAATGTGCTTGGACATTTTTAAATTTAAAAAGTCATCATTGCACTCAAAGAAAGTTATGGACTGCATGAAAGGTTATAAAGACATATTTTTTTATTGAAAAAACTCATATATTTCATTATCCATCCTCCTGAGGCGCTCTGTGTGAAAATTTATTAATATAGAAACCATACTGCAGTATCTTGATTTACTTCTCCTACTTGTTTGATTTAATTAACAAGTTATTTTCTGAATATTTAGTAAAATATCAAAGAAAACACAACTACAGCCTACACATACATACATATCATTTATTGAAGCATAACACACACATGACAAAGGACACAATAATTTTTGGACAATGTACCCGGAAAAACCCAATGTGGGAAAACTGGTGCAACAACTCTTAGAGGGTTTGTTTATTAAGCAGAATATATAAATACAATCAAGGGCACCAGTAATTTTTTTCCCAACAGAGAATTCACGGAAGATGTACGTATCACTCAGAGACAGAAAATATGGTTGATTCAGCCAAGGAAGAACTCCTCTGATAACACTGAATACAAGCCCTTTATAGCCCACTGGAACCCCAACGTTGCTCCTCCAGCCTCTGCGTCAATTTCTCTGGCACAATGTAGCCACTGTGCAACACAGGCTGCCCCTGAGTCACCCTTCTGGGCTCAGTGTTGCATCTGTGTCACCCTGAAGGTCCTGCGTCAGCCTCTCCGTTGCGTCTACAAAAGCATGGTTGGATTGTGTCCCTCCTGCTAGTCTTTGTGTTGCCTGGTATAGATATGCTTCTCTGCTTAGTATTCTAGGCCTCAGATCAGAATAATCCCTCACCGATCTGCCCCTCTCATGCACTGTAATCTCACTCGAAAATTCTCAGCAAACCGCGCCCCAAAATTTTGACTTAGCTCAAGTGCTACCGCTCTGTGTGTGTTCTCCAACTGATCCCAATCCTTCCTTTAATACTTTTCTCATTGAAAAATCAATGATCGTGATCTAATCTCTAATCAATGGCTTAGATAAGAAAATAATTGATCCACGTCACTTAGAAAATTCTCACCCACATGTTTAAATTAATTCCCTTTAATTATTTTATTTCCCTAAGTTAGACTTAGGATCTCCATTAAAATAATTAATTTATTGAATAACTTTCACACAGGGTGGAATTTCTCCAAACGATTTCTAGTTCTTGGAGATCTCATGTGTTCTAGCCCATCCACAAAGTTTAGAAGCTATAGCACATCCGATGCTACCCAAAATCTCAACACTCCCTCTTAGCAAGGAATGTGCTCTAGCAAAACTTTACTCTAGAAGCATTACTCTGATATATGGCATCATTCCCCTGCGATGTTGATGCTTGGCCTGCTGCCCTCCATCCACTACGTTGCTACTTTCTGTACTGTTTCCCATGACTCTGCCACATTCAATGCCATACCTGTACTGCAGCTCCCTCTCAAATTTTTGCTTCATGTTTCCTATAATAATGAAACTGCTAACTGTTGCATTGCAACTCAGTTGCTGAGAAATAAGCAACTAAAGGAAAATCACACAACAACTGACAGACAAGTCATTTTGGTTGCATCTCATCACTAAAGAACCCTATGCTG
The DNA here is from genome assembly GCA_034641835.2 of Pinus albicaulis. Lineage (NCBI taxonomy): Eukaryota > Viridiplantae > Streptophyta > Pinopsida > Pinales > Pinaceae > Pinus > Pinus albicaulis. The sequence goes on along the minus strand of CM076572.1, from coordinate 1,295,607,395 downwards.
CTTCTTAATGCTGACCCTTTGAATCTCTGCGCTTTCTGCTACTCTGCACTACTAAAATCCCATCAGTCTCTTCGCTGCTACTTCCAGGCTGCTGCTCCCTCTCCTCTGCGTTGCTCCAGTCTTCAACGTTCAAGCACTGCCTTGTGCCTTTCCATGATCTTCTGCATCCACTGACTCCAGTCATCCTACTACTGTCTTTAACGACTCCCATAGCTCATATGTGATCCAAGAGTTTGGGAACCTCAAGTATCCTTCCATCCACCATCTGTAGCTCACTCTACATATCTATATCGCCCCACCTCTTCTCTCGAGGTACATGAGCACTCATGGCCACATCATCGTCGTTGTCTTCATCCCCTTTCGTTTTTGCTGCCTTGGAATATGGATCTTCCTTTTACTTCTTCTTAGGACAAGTATTGGCGAAGTGTCCCAATTCACCACATCTGAAGCACCAGACCTTGGATAGGTCCTTCTTCTTCCCTTGTTTCCTTTGCCCCTTAGATGCTAGGGCTGCATCTTCCTCCTCCTCTTTCTTGATCTTGACTCCTCCGCTGCTGAATTCCCTCTTGGTTATTCTCATGATCTCCTCCTGTTGAAGGATTTCCCACATGTCCCCCCAGTTTAGAAGTTGCGCTCTGCCCAAAATTCTTTGGAAAAAGTTCTCCCACTCATCGGTGACTACATTTAGGGGATTCCTCACCATGAATCCATCATCAAGAGTTTCTCCCATGGAAATCAGCTGGTCTTGGATAGCCTGCAATCTAAAGAGGAAAGGATCGATCTCCTCTCCCTTGTGCATCTGGAACATCCACATCTGATTCTCTAGAAGCATCATCCTCTGGACGAAGCTACCTCTATACAACATGGTTAATGTTGTCCACACCTCGTTTTCCGTCTTCTTCTCGACAATATGCAGAACCACGTGATCTTTCACTCCATCCATGATCAAGCGTTTAACGCGCACCTGATTTTCATTGAACTTATTTAGAGCATCAAAATTGTTCGATGCATCTAGGATGTTCTCGACATGATCTCTGAGGCCATATTCATCAAGGAATATCAGGATTCTAGCTTTCCATATGGAAAAGTTAGACACATCGCCTAACCTATCCTGATCTCTCAGTCCATACGAGGCCATCTTTGCTCGAACTGTCGAAGCAAGTTATCTTCTCCCATCTACTGTTGCTACACTCAACAAAGGACCATATCTGTGTTTCTTGGTGATAGAAACCCTCTAGAGAATATGCTCCCTCTGACAAATTATTTCCCTCGAAGAAATCCTTCACCAATTCTCTTGAATCAACCCTCTATGATCACTCCACTTGATCGAATCTCAGATTTCTTGGCTAGAAAATTTATTGAGGAATTTTTTCCCCTTACTTTTTCAACCCTGTTAGGCACTATTGTGCACTGGCAGAAACAATGCCCCACCAACAAATTCGAAGATCAGAAAACTGCACTTCTAGCCACGACAACTGGCACAACGTCACTCCCTCTTGGACTGTGTCAACCTCTTAGGCCTGCATCACCCTTCTAGGCCTACGTCAGCTCTGTGTCACTCTTGCACGGCTTCTACGTTGTCCCTATGGTGTTGCGCCACCTCTTTCTAAATCTATGCAGCTTTAACTACCCTCCTGCAGCAAAAAAATCTTCAGCCCTATGTTGATGGCTTCAGCTTGATCTGCAATCACTCTGATACCATGTGAAAATTTATGAATATAGAAACCCTAATGTAGTATCTATATTTACTTCTCCTACTTGTTTGATTTAATTAACAAGTTATTTTCTGAAAATTCATTAAAATATCAAAGAAAACACAACTACATCCTACACATAAATAAAGATCATTTACTGAAGCCTAATGCACACATGACAATGGACAAAATATCTTTTGGACAATGTCTCCGGAAAAACCCAATGCAGGAAAACTGATGCAAAAACTCTTAGAGGGTTTGTTTATTAAGCAGAATATATGAATATAATCAAGGGCACCAATAATGTTTTTGCCAACAGAGAATTCATGGCAGATGTACCTATCACTCAGAGACAAAAAATATGGCTAATTCAGCCGAGGAAGAAATCCTCTGATAACACTGAATACGAGCCCTTTCTAGCCCACTGGAACCCCAGTGCTACTCCTCTAGCCTTTGCGTCAGCTTCTCTTGCCCAGCGTAGCCACTACGCAACTTCTGTGTGGCATAGTCTACCCTTGCATCACCCTTCTGGGCTCAGCGTTGCCTCTGCGTCACTCTAAAGCCCTTGCGTCAGCCTCTGCGCCACCTTTGTGTAAGCTTGGTTGGGTTGCGTCCCTCCTGCTGATCTTTGTGCTACCTGGTACGGATCTGCCTCTCTGCGTTAGTATTATCAGCCTCGGATTAGAATAATCCCTCTTTGATATGCCCCTCTCAAGCACTCCAAGCTCACTTGAAAATTCTCAGCAAACCACGCCCCAGAATTTCGACTTACTTCAAATGCTACCACTCTTTGTGTGTGTTCTCCAACTAACCCCAAGCCTTCCTTTAACACTTTTCTCGTTGAAAAATCAATGGTCGTGATCTAATCTCTAATCAACGGCTCAAATTGGAAAATACCTGATCCACGTCACTTAGAACATTCTCACCCACATGTTTAAATTAATTCCCTTTAATTATTTTATTTCCCTAAGTTAGACTTAGGGTCTCCATTAAAATAATTAATTTATTGAATAACTTTCACGCCTGGTGGAATTTATCCAATGATTTCTGGGTCTTGGAGATATCATGTGCTCGAGCCCCTCCACAAAGTTTCAGAGCCATATTACATACGATGCTACCCAAAATCTCAACACTCTAGATGTTAGTGGGACATTTGTTGTGTTTATAATGCAAGGGATTTGTTGTGTTCTTATTGAAAAGGTGGTGGTTTAAAGAACATTAATAAACTAAGGGGTATGAAGGTCCTGAAGAAGTTGATAAAGCTCCAGACATTATTTACAATCTATTTGGCTCAATTAAAGTTGAAGGAAATGATCAATTTCACAAATGACAAATTTGTTGCGTTTCTGCTGTATTTTTATAAATAAGTGTGTTGTTGTGTTTTTTACTGTTTTAGTAGTTAACTTCAAGATTAGTTTCTGACCAAATGCAGGTGAATTTTAAAAATCAAAAAGAGGTTTTTGTGAAACACAAGCTAAATAACAAAAAAATCTTTCATTTTCTTCACAGGTGGCATAGATTGGAAGATTTAAATGAATATTTACAACCTATTCTTTTAGATTTCGTCATTTCCTATTTTGATCATGATATTTGGGCGCGGATTCCGAGGAGATGAAGAAGATGTTTCGAAAAATGAGAGAGGCTTTTATCAAGCACAAGCTCATATACAAAAAACCGCTTTTAGTTTTGTAACAACTATCATGATTCAAGAGATATATCTAATATTTGACCCTATTTTCCATAAATTTTATCCCTATTTCCTAGCAAGAAGATCTAAATCTTAATGTAACTGACTCTATGGGGAAAATTTTGAAATCCACCTCCTTAGCTTGGGAAAGAGTTTTCCTATATTTTATAAATTTATATGATAAAGTGGTTGGTTGGTGTGTGATAAAGAGAAGACATTGTGCATTGTGTAGTTCTATTGAATCAGTGAATGATGAAGGCCAAAGTCTACTTGTTCAAGGATTTATGTGCCAATCATTTATGGTGATGTTTATCTCCTATTTGTGTTTTTTATTTATCTTCTGTTATGGCCATGATTAAATGTTATGTCTTTAGTGTTTAGTTAAAATAATTTATGTCATAATTCACTTTTAGGTGCTCTGTTATAAGTAACTAAACATTTTAGTGTTCTTTCCTCCACCATAATATCTAAACTTCATCCTCAGCTAGATTGTTTAGATATTATCAATTTCATTATTCCTCTACTCACCTCTCTATAATGAAATTTGATAAAGACAACACAAATTATTTCCTACCTTGCCCCTGTCTAAGGATTGTTCATTTTCCCATCATAGCACTGAAAATATTTACCTTAATTTGACTTGATTCCCCATGAATTTTCCTTCTCCCTTGCCATAAAATTATTAAAATCATTCCACCTTGATCCATAGACCTAGCCTAACATTGGTTTGGAAGGCCTAGCTTCCAACCCTAAAGATTGGTTTGTGGTTACCTTTGGATTCCTCTCCTCAGCCTGGAGGAATTAAGAAGTCCTAATACAACCATTGCTGCTTCTACCCATAGAAACTTTGGTAAATCTTGATAAGAAATCATAGTTTTTATACATTCTTCAAGTGTTCTATTTTTACTTTCTGCAACTCCATTATGCTCAAGATTGTAGGGAATAAGGAGCTCTCTCTTAATACATTCTTCTTTACAATATGTAATTATCTCTTTTGAAGTGTATTCACCACCATTTTTGGATCTCAAAGTCTTTATCCCCCTTTTGGTTAAGGCCTCCACTCCAGATCTAAATTCTTTGAAATTTTCAAATACTTCACCCTTTGTCTTGAGAAGGTAGAGCCATGTCTTTCTAGAGTGATCATCAATGAAGGTCACGTAATAAATATGACCTCCAAGATATTTTTTATACATAGGCCCACACACATCATAATGAATGATGTCTAATATTTACTTAGACCTTGTTTCACTTCTTGTAAAGGGTTTCCTTATATTCTTTCCCAAAGCACATCCCTTACATATTCCTTCAATATCTTCTTTGATGTTGGGGATGTCATTTACCATTTTATTAAGGGAGGGGATGGCCTTGTAATGTATATGCCAATATCTTCCATGCCATAGTTTGATAGGACTAATATCCATGTGAACTTTTGCCTTATCAATGCTTGAATCATTTCCCCATATCAGAACTTTACCATCTACAAAGGAAACCCTATCTCCTTTATCTTCTAAACAAGAAAATGAAAGTAATTCCTTTTCAAACCTGGAACATAGAGTATATTGTTAAGGTGTATATTTGCTTCATTTTTCAACTTCAATGATGTAGATCCCATGTCCTTGATTGCATAATTGTTTTTGTCTCCTAGCTCCACTACATGAGATGATGGTTCCTTCGATAGAGTATGAAGTTGTCCACTTTCTCCCATCATGTGTCTTGATGCTCCACTATCAATGATCCATGCATTATCATCATCAAGAGTACCCGTGAGTGCAGCTAATAACCCTTCACTTTTGAATTTTGTAGATGATACTTTCAATCCAACTTCTTGCAATTCTTATAATATTGAATCCCATCTTCAAGTAACTTGTGATAGAGAGAGTAACCTTTCCTTTCAAGCCAAAAAAGTGATCTCCAGCCTTATTCAACCTTAGCTCTGAAACCATGTTGAAAAATCAATGCTAGTAGGATTTAGGGTTTAATTCCTCTTTCTTGATAATTACTTGTGAATTATGTTGGCTTATTTAAATTATTATTTAGTTTATCTTTCATTAAGAAATTGTCAAATTATATGTGTATGAAGATCACAAGAACAACATACACAATATGTAGGCGCACAACATGCGAAAAACCCCTATAAGGGGAAAACCCAATCAATAACTCTTCCTTTAGTAGATTCAAATCAATATGAGACACTTCCATACTTCTAGACCTAGAAAAATATCTCCTTCAACCACCAAATCAACCCTCCCTTCTTGTATATGTCCTTTTCTCAGCCTTCCAAGTGTCAACGCTTCAAGGTGCAACTTAAGATCATAATTTCGGCCCAAAAAAAAAACAATTGGCCCCTCAGCTTCAAAACTTCGACCCTGCAACAAAAACAAAATTTCGGTGCCAACTTCAGCCCAATATATTTTCACGTGTGAGAGAAAGTTAGCTCGAAAAATCGATTTTCTTCTTCCCAACTTTTCTCCTTTTCTTACAGATGAGCTCCGTCATTAGAAATATTGGGAGGGGTTAATAGTCACCCTTTTTCCTTCTTAGATCTCTTTTTCTTTAATTTTTATTATTATTTGGTTTTATCATTATAGTATAGGTGGTTATTTAGGCTAACATACTCTGAGTGCCGAATATAAGGTTGAGTGCAGAAAATCATGAATTATTAATCATTTTTATAAGGATTTTATCATAAAGACTCGGAGGAGACAACAAAGAGGAATTATAGGAGGATTTTCCACCCTCAAAGGTAGCCGAAGGATCCTAAAGATTCTCTCCAGCAATTCGAATTCCAAAAGTAGCCAAAGGATCCCTAAGGATTCTCTCTAGCAATTCGAATTCCAAAGGCGGCCAAAGGATCCCCAAGGATTCTCTCCAGCAATTCGAATTCCAAAGGCAACCAAGTAACTCAAAGAAGAGTGCACCCAATCCTTGTTCACTGAGAGTCAAGTGGACTCAATCACCATTTTCTAGGGAGATGTTGGTAGATGCCTTGTAGAATAAATAGAGCAGAGCTAGAGCTAGGAAGAGTTAGTCTATTCTAGTCTCGATTCCATTCAGAACTATTTTTGTGAGCTATTGAGCTTTTTGTTTTATTCAGGGATCAAACTTTTAGAGATGTGTGTAGTTCAGGGATCAAACTTTTAGAGATGTGTGTAGTTATTCTTTTATGAAATGAGCAGACTGATTTCATTCGACTGATTTAAGTTTCAGAGGGCTAGGCTCATGGGTTAGGGCCCAATCCATGTGCCTCAGCTTCTTTGATGTTACCATATTTTTCTTTCTGTCATTTAGCTAGTTTTTCTTCTGCCATTTAAGTTAGATCTGCTTTTGATAAGTTTCATTACTATTTATTTATTGTGTTGATGTAGTTTTAATTGCTTATGTGTAGTAAAATAGAGGTAAAACTCCAAAAACTATGGTCAAGTCCCCCCCTCTCATCTCTGTCAATAGAGTTCGAGCAGGGTAGAACTTCCCATAGGCCAAAATTGATTTATGCTTGAATTTTTGGGAAGAAATTGTATTACCAAGTCCAAGCCTCTCTTTCACTATCTCATCATGCATTTTTGCCTATTTCCCATGCATGAATTTGTATGTGTGCTTCACTTCTGAGCACTGCTCTTACGCCTCCATTTCGCTCCTTTCCTTATCACCTTAACGTTGCACTTAACTTTTGTTTCTAACACACTTAAGCCCTTCAGCCTTATTTATTTGTTTTCCTCCGTTCACAACTGCCTACCCTTTTTATGAAAAGCATGTGAAAAACCATTCCAAACCACCAAAAACCCGACCTCCGCCTTCCTCCTCAAAATTCCCGCTACCGTACATCGCACTTCGCAAATTGCAACTTTTCCCTTTTTCCTTTAACTCTTACCGCTTGTTCTTGCCTATTGTGATATTGCAATCGCGCTCCGCCGCCAATCCCACAGCCACCATACGTCGCATCTAACTGAACTAAATTTCTGGAAAGAAATGACAAGAATGAAGCTAATTGAATTTGCTGAAAACAAATAGCAGAAATGAAACGAATTCTAAACCACACTTAACTTGGCAAAACAGATCAATGCACTCTAATTATCCTATGATCTATCTACCATGCTCTTATCCATGCAACTAAACTATCCATGACTTAATTATAACTAAAAAGAGTTAATTTGCAGCTTGGAGGAAGAAAAAGGGCTAAAAGAGGCTAATTGGGGGGGGGTGTTAACACATGAAACTAGGTTTGGAAGCGGAAAGAGAGGGTTAAACCCTTAGAAAACTTTATTATAATGTGAGAAATGACTTTGGAGTAGAAATAACTCAAAAGTGCGATGTTGGAGCGTGATGGAGGACAAAAGTCGCAATGTGCGATGTCGCAATCACAACTTCACAAGTTTAAATGGATAGCAGTGAGGACTTAACAGAATAAATTAAATTGTGTGAAGTGCGAAGTGTGATGAGTGACGTGGCGGGTCGTGAATCACAATATCACAAGTTTAAATGGATAGTGGTAAGGACTTAACATAATGAACTAAATTGTGCGAAGTGTAATTTGCGATGCGATAAAGGTTGCGGGCTGCGATCTGTGATGTGGTAAGTTCGGCGGGATGCGATTTGCTATAGGATAAGATCTGCAGGATGCGATTTACGATGGGGATGATGTGGCGGTGAAAAGAAAAAGGGAAAAGTTGCAATTTTCGATATGCGACGTTGCAATATTGCAATTGCAAGAACGAGCAATAAGCGTTAAGGTAAAAGGGTAAATGGTGCGAAGTGTGATTTGTGGTTTTGCAATATCGCAACCGCAAAGAACGAGTGGTGAGTGTTAAAGGTAAAAGCCAAATGTTGCGATTTTCAATATGCGACGTAGGGTGGTAGGATTTTCGAGGAGAAAAGGTGGAGGTTGGGTTTTCGGTGGTTTCGAATGGTTTTTCACGTGTTTTTCGTAAAAAGGGTAGGCATCCATGAATGGAGGAAGAAAAAGAAATAATTTTGAAGGGCTTAAGTGCGTTCGAAAAAAAAGGTAAGTGCATCGTTAAGGTGACAAGGAAAGGAGGGGAATGGAGGCGTAAGAGCAGTGCTCAGAAGTGAAGCACACCTACGGATTCACGCATGGGAAACAGGAAAAAATGCATGATGAAACAATGAAAGAGAGTCTTGGACTTGGTAATACAATTTCTTCCCAAAACTTTGAATAGAAAGCAATTTTGGCCTGTGGGAAGGTCTACCCTACTCGAACTCTATTGACAAAGATTAGAGGGGGAGACTTGACCACAGTTTTTGGAGTTTTCCCTCTATTTTACTACGCATAAGAAATTAAAACTACAACACAAAAACTAAATAGTAATGAAACTTATCAGAATCATATCTAACTTAAATGGCAGAAGCAAAAAGAGCTAAATGACAAAAAAAAGAAGATGGTAACAGCAGAGAAGTTGAGGCACATGGATTGGGCCCTAACCCATGAGCCTAGCCCTATGAAACTTAAATTAGTCGAATGAAATCAGTCTGCTCATTTCATAAAAGAATAACTGCATACATCTCTGAAAGTTTGATCCCTAAATAAAACCAAAAGTTCAATAGATCACAACAATAGTTTTGAATGGAATCGAGACTAGAATAGACTAACTCTTCGTAGCTCTAGCTCTGATCTATTTATTCTACAGGGAAGCTACCAACAACTCCCTAGAAAATGGTGATTCAGTCCACTTGACTCTCTGTGAACAAGGATTGGGTGCACTCTTCTTTGAGTTGCTTGGTTTCCTTTGGAATTCAAATTGTTGGAGAGAATCCTTGGGGATCCTTTGGCTGCTTTTGGAATTCGAATTGTTGGAGAGAATATTTGGGATCCTTCGGTTGCCTTTGAGGGTGGAAAATCCTCCTATAATTCCTCGTTGTTGTCTCCTCCGAGTCTTTATGATAAAATCCTTATAAAAATGATTAATAATTCATGATTTTCTGCACTCAACCTTATATTCGGCACTCAGAGTATGTTAGCCTAAATCACCACCTATACTATCATCATAAAACAAAATAATAATAATAATGCAAGAAAATAGATCTAAGAAGGCAAAAAGGTGACTATTAACCCCTTCAAATATGTCTAATGACGGAGCTCATCACTTACAACTTCACACTTTTTTCCAACTATTATTTCTTAGAGATCGAACTTGTTGATGATGCTCTCCAAATGAAGTTGAGCTGCTCAATATATAGGATTCTTGTGAGGTCGAATTTCCCTAATCCAGGCCGACTTATTGAGGGCAATACTAACTTGGTGTGGAGGTGACAAATTACCTTTTTGACTAAAAAATAATTATTTTTGCATGATACAAAAGCCCAAGAAGGGTCTAATAATAATTAAATGACTCTAATGACTCAAGACAAAAACTAGAAGTCCTCAATGATTACTTTGACCAACAAAACATTTACCCAAGAATGAAACCCATGCTTTAATAAGTCATTTTCTTTACTAATAATTTTTTCTTTTGACAAGTACAATTATGAAGACCAAAGCTAGTTACATTCTTCAACACTAGTTAGCTAGTTAACCTACCAAATGCCTAACCTGATCAAGTGAAAATGATATAACGTAAATTTTGTTATTAAGTAGAATTTTTTTGGGACTCAATCCAAGTGGAATGAACTCAAAAGAGCCTTGTTAACATGTGCTAAAAAATAATAGAAAATTACTATTGTTTTGCTACAAGATTGTTGGGAATGATTGCCTATCTACTTTATTAACCAAAGAAAAGTTCCTACTAGGTATATGAATCCATTTTATTCATATTTATGGCCTTATGATCATTATGGAGTGCCTATGAGTGTTCAGGAGTGTTGTGGGACAAATCAAAATGCATTTGGAGACTTTTTCGCAGTGTTACAGGATCAGGACATAGTGATATAGGATTGTCATGTTTTGTTATATGACTGAATATGTGAGCATTCTGGGAGTGGAAAAGGTGATCTGAACATATGGAAAGGTAATGGAGGGTAAATGAAGGTTGTATGAGACCTTTGCCAAGCCTGGTACCCTTGAAGGGCCCATCTTTCACAAAATCCAATGCACACAGTGGCCTTCAATAACCTAAAAAGGTGCTCTTGGTGAACAATTATTTGAGGGAGTCGTGGAGGTTGAAAAAATGAATATATTTGTGGGATGAGGAGTGTGAATGGCAATGCCAACCTTGCATATCAACAATGGTACCTGCACACCACAACAAGTAACTCTATTTTACCAAACAACTAAAGCATGTTAACAATGTAAATTGCAAAAAAATGAAATGAAAAAAAAAAAAAAAAATGAGTTGAATTTTATTGGAAATATAACTATTGCATTGAAATACAACCTATCTGGAAATATGCACAAGGCCTACATCCACTATAGGTTATACTTCATGTGCTCAAATAAAACTACTAAACCAATCGCTAGTTTTCATAAAACAGAGATGCAATAAAAATGACTAATTTGAGGTCTAACTACTGCAAATTAAAGTGACCATATATTTGTATTGCAAAAAAAACATCTCCAACCACACTTCCCACAAGAGAAGTGATTGACAAACCTGAACAAACAATTTTCTCATAAACAAGTTCTACTAAAAAAAAATGAAATACTGTTAGGAAAGGAAATGCATGAGTAACTTTACACAAAAGAGAGAGACTAGAGCCTCTGGGTTGGGCCCTAACCTAAGAGGAATCAACCCTATAAAGATGGATCAAACTCAAAATAAGATAGCTTTCTGTAAGGACAATCCCTATGCTTTAAAAAAAAAAAAAACAGAAGAATAATACAGTAAACTCGAAATACAACCATAAGCATACAACATTGGGAACTTAGAAATATTAATCACTTATATCAAACATCCATGAATTTAACTTCATTACACATGCATATTTTTACATGTTAATTATAGGTACAATGAATTCATATAAAGAACATTATAAATAACATAGGTACAATTCACCAGGAGACGAAATTCAAACTTGACTTGCCATTACTTACACTCCCTTGTTTTCGTCTGCTTCCAAGTATGAATGTTGTCATACTTAACCGAATGTAGTGACCCACCAGTTGACCTCCCAGCCTACTCATTTGGTACTCTCCTTCCCTGCAGACCCCCAAGCTGCAATGGGGTTGTACAATGGAGGAAATGTGCTAGCTGATAGAGTTAAGCACTCCTTGGCTCAATATTTCCCCCCTATAAAGTCCCCTAACTCACCAAACTCAACTATAGCTCGTAAGCACTACTGTGACATAGCCTCGTCCATCCAGAAATAGGGTAAAAAATTCCCTTCTCCCATGGCTTATCCCTTCTTTTATAGGAGGCTTCATAGGTGACACTTGGACTTTCATGAAAAATTAATTATTTTTATTAATCCAAAAGTTTGATTATTGACCCACCCATCTGTCACCCTCTCACCAAGGATCTCCAAAATTATTTACTTAAATTTTATTTTTAAAATAATATTTTTCCTCACCCCAACGAGACTTCCTTTTTCTTCTCCTATTTGTCTCTTGATCCGCATTTTATAGTCCTTAATTTTTTTTCATTAGTGAAGTCAATTGGTAAGTCTCAGATTTGGTCCCCTAAATACTTCCTGATTTAACTCAATTTTCCTCCTAGATGAATATTCTTATGTTGGCTCTTGCCAAATGGAGGTTCTCTAAATTTCTCTAAAATTTAATTTATTGAGTCTCATTTTAATTCATCACCCTATTCTCTTAATGAAGGTTAACTATTTTAGGATTAATATTTTTACTTAACTCTCTGCCCCTCTTCCCCCTTTACCTAATTAGGTTACTTATGTACATTATCTACCTATATTTTCCAACATGGTAAGGGTAGATTTCCCTAGGTAAAATCTTTTATGTCTTCCTATTCTCTCCTTACCCCAAGTTTTATTCTTGATTTAATTGTCTTGGTTCTAATGTCATTTACCACTTGATGTGAATTTGTAGGGTTTTAATATATTGATTATATGTATTAATTATTTTTAATAATCCCAAGGGTGCTAATTTGGTCGTGCCCTTCAAGAAATTCCCTTGAAGATCCAAGGGTGCCATGCCTAACAGTTTATTTGTGATGCCAAGGGTGCCAAGTTGGTCTTTCCCTTCAAGAACTTCCCTTGAAGTTCCAAGGGTTCCACATCGCTTTCCCTTCAAGCATTTAGTGGCTACGAGGGGAAAGTCTAGGTGCAACGACAAAGCCCACTATCATCTCGTATGTCGCATGCTATAGTGAGACTAATGGTGATGGGGATCAAGGAATCCACCAGGATGCGCACCCCCCATAAAAATCCTCATGAGCGACCCGAATTTGGGTCCTGCCCCCACGACATCATGACCTTCAAGGCGAAGGTGTTTCGACCTTTCCACCCTAAGTCATGACGGGAGTGCTAGTGGGTGAGATCAGGGATACTTTTCCAACCCTCCCATGTCGTTCCATCCAATTATACAACTCCATCATTCATATGTGAGTCATTCGGACAAGCAACTAAATTATTCCTGCAGCCACTGACATATCATCAGAGTATATATATATAACAAGTTTCAAACTGGACTTATAATTACAAAGACAAAATATTAATTTCCATCAAACTAGATGTCGTCAACTCATCATATGCGAGTGCCTCTGGTGGTTTCCTGTCATACTCAATAATCATCAGTAAAAAAGTTTCTCAGTGTTAGTAATTATCATAATAGCATCATCAACATGACTTAGTCATTCACATTATTGTTCATTGTGAACTAGAACTAATGTAAGTAGCTAACATAGGGGACACATCCAACATGGTTATCATAATCATACCATCAATGGGAAACATAAATATCCATCAAAGCTATCATCATCGTAACATCAATAGAAAACATACCTATCCATCAAAGTTATCATCATCATGATATCAATAGAGAGAATACATATCCTTTAATGATATCATCATCATAATATCAATAGAGAACATGTATAACCATTAATGCTACAATCATATCAATAGAGAACATACATAACCATTAATGTTATCATCATCGCAATATCAATAGATAACATGGATAACCATTAATGTTATCATCATCATAGTATCAATAAATAGCATACATAGCCATCAAATCCACTAATAATAGAGTCATGTGTCCAGATCCTCAACCTGAGTTTAACCATTAATGCTATCATCATCTTAATATCAATACAGAACATGCATAACCATTAATGCTATCATCATCATAGTATCATTAAAGAACATACATAAGCATCAAATCCACTAATAATAGAGTCATGTGTCTGGGTCCTCAACCTGAGGTCCTCAAAGAATAAAGTGCAGGCCTTGGGGCTAAATAATGTTAAAATTCGTATCATTTTCAGTTAACTAGAGTAGGTAACTACACTTTCATTCACTGTCAAAATAGTTCATACATAACAGAATACTAGGCAAAGAAGCCTGCTACTCCTCAAAGTCTATTCTCCACTAATTCAAACTTTTTATTGGGATACTAGGCCCCTTTATTTATACAAAAATACTTGAGGGGAAGCCTCCTTGAATAGAGGGACCCCTTCTCTCCAAAACTCCTAAAAATTTGGATTTGGTCCCCAACAGGAGGAATCTTTATTAAATATTGAAATTTGGCTTCTACTGTAGCAGGGAACACATCCCTAGATTTTCTCATTCAGTGAATTTCCATAACATGTCAATGATTTTATGATATTTTCTTTATTTATTGGTCTAACCTGTGGCTGGAGAAAATCCCTAAATTATCTCATCTTCCAAATCTTCACAATATTCTCACAATATTCTACAAAAACAAATAATATCAGACACATAATATGCAATTATTTCTAGACTTTCCTAAGAACTTATTAAAGCTAAGAAAACATTATTAAGTGCAAAAGGAGATATTTAATATAGCCTTTATGTGTCTAAGAAATGTTATACGGGCCTTAATTTGTATCTAATTTGGAGGCCTATCAATGAGGCTAATCTACTCTCTTTTATCTAGAATAGAAATGATGCAAGTAAGAACGAGAAGGAAATCCCTATGGATTTGTCGAACAATTGTGGCCCATGGGCTACGAAAAATCACAATCATCTTCTATTGTGCACTCTTTCTATCCATACTTATTTGCCCTGTTCTACTATGGAACAAAAGTCATACAAATATAATGGAACCTCTTTTCCTTCTAGTGGCCCAATTTTAATATAGCTTTGTAGACAACTAGTGGTTATATTTGAACCACTCAACCCTCAACTTGAGTTACAACTCGACCCTTCTAGAGTATTCTTCATAGTCCCTCCTTTTCCATGATTAATTAGGGTTGATGTGGTGTCATCTCAATCCATGGTGGAAAAATAGGAAGGTCATCTTCTAGGTGGGATAATTTTTGCATATGAAATTTGCTTGACGTCTTTCTTGCAATGTTGGAAAGGTTGTGTAGAAAAACACTAGGGGTTTTGGTGCGAGCAAGATTTTTTTATTTAATACCTAAAATTTCCTCTAGAAGGTTTCAAACCCAAATTTGCGAAATTGAGACCCTAGCTAAAAATGACCATGTAAGTTGATTCCTTCATAGGTTCCACACCGAAAGCATTGACATGGTGTTGATGGTGCTGTACCGCCAACATAGAGGGTCTCCCTGGTATGAAGTCCCAACTATACCTCACATTGTTTGGAGTAGGAGCCCCAACTGGGGAATAATGTTGGCTACCATTATCCTTAGGAATTTTCCTTAGATAAAATTATCAACATAAGTGATTATCCAAATAATTTTTGAAACAAGCAAGTTGACATTATGAGGCCAACAACTGCAATGTATATAAGGTACTTTCACGGAAGGGAAAAGAGAAAGTGAGCCTCTATAAGAAAGTAATAGTACTATCTTAAAAGAGACACACCCGAACATGCGAGGGTCGTTACTTAACATGCAAAGTAGTTCACAAGAAAACAACGATCATAAAGTAAGTAACAACACATTCAACAAGATGCATACCAAAGCCAATGAAATAGTTCATTTTCATTAGTATGTTGACATGAACATATGTCCCA
The DNA here is from genome assembly GCA_034641835.2 of Pinus albicaulis. Classification (NCBI taxonomy): domain Eukaryota; kingdom Viridiplantae; phylum Streptophyta; class Pinopsida; order Pinales; family Pinaceae; genus Pinus; species Pinus albicaulis. The sequence goes on along the minus strand of CM076572.1, from coordinate 1,295,591,998 downwards.
AACAATTAAAGAATAGCCTCGCAATCATTCACGACATATGATGAAAGTGCGCCAGATCGAAGAGCTTCATATATTAAGTGAAATTCCCAAGATACACAATTACAATGTTTCCAAACTAGTCCCAATAGTGGAACATTAAGTCACCACTTTCTCCTCCATAGAAATACCTTCTCTCTTATGCCAAGGAGAAAAGTGGAAAGTCCCCTCGGTTGAGCTATGAGGGTGCATTTATAACAAATGAGGTGACTCTCCACCTCCCATGTGACTCTTGACTTCCCTCATGAATCTTGAGATCCTACTATGTCTTTTTGAATTCCTATGTGACCTTTGAGCTTCTGCATGACTTTATAACTTTTTAGTGAATTTTCACATATTTTACATTTTCTCATGTTTGGAATTTACATAAGTACATTCTGCAAGTGACGTTACAAAATGCATTGACACATATGACTTTGTAATGAAATTTTGAGAAGCCATGACTTGGCGACGGTGACATAAGTATTCATTTCATCAATGCCAAGCTCTTCTCCCTGTTGGTATGGCTTTGCATTCTTCATTATGGATATTTATTTTTTCTTCATCTTCACCCTTCCAAGGGTCTAGGTGAGTGTCAAAACCTACCAAGCCAGCATGAGTTTCCACCTATTTGTCTTGGTCCAAGATTCCTTCACATCCTTCATGATGGTTCTTCCTTTTGCTCCTTCTTTGCAAGTGCTCTCTTGTAGCCTCTCTTTGATGACTTCCCTTAAGCATCACACTAACATCTTGAGATGATAACACCTGAAAATAAATTCCACTCATGACAAGCCAACTTTAGTATGGGAATCATCTATTCTTGCTTTGCTTTCTCATGAAAAATGATGACTGTGATAGGACAATTTGCAAGGGATTTGAGAGCAAGAAGATAAAAAATACACATTTGAGGACTATAAGGACTAAAAAATGACCACATTGTTATCTAGAACTGTGTTATTCACAATTAGGGAAGGCTTATCAAGTTAAAATGCAGTGGGGAAGCCGAGGAGACAAGGTGATGAGCTTGTTGACTGAGGATGTACAGTGCACAATGCTCAAGGAAGATGAGGCATGTATTGCGCAATTGAGCTTCACAAGGACTGATGAATGGCCACTATCCATTGGAACTATGCAATGTGCAATAGGAGGTAAGAAAATACACGATACTACATAGTGATGGGTCTTAGTCAGCAGGGGAGACAAAACTAGCCACTGTAACTACATAATGCACAATGATTGAGGGGTGGAATCTGTTGTCACCCCATAATTTTTGAAGGCTGAAGACAGAACCACGGTGGTGCAACATCAAACTACTTTGGAATCTAGAACCTAGCCTTCTTGGACTCAAAGAGGGCTCTCTCTGTTAGATATAGTTTTATTGGGGCATTTTAGGCTAGCTAATAGTGCATAGGGGTTTGTTTGAAGATTTTATTGAGGCAGCAGAAGGGCACCATTAGGCTATGGATTCAAACAGTTGTAAACAGATTCAAATGGATGAATATCAGAGGTCAGGTGCAACTAGGCAAGTTAGCCATGTCAATGGATCTTAACAGCTTGTGAAATGGAAAATAGGAGGAGATTAACGTTCAACGGGAACGCAAAGCATACTGTCTCTGAATTCTGCATTCTGGTGGTTCAATGTGGATGCAGAGCAGATCGTCTCTAAATTCTGCATCCATTTCTCAGAGGAAAACATAATTTATTGTTTCAAGACTGAGCAAGGTACCCCATGGTAAATCCTACACAAAAATTTCTATCCACATTAGAGAAAAGAAAACAGTATGTAAAACAGAAGAATCACAAATTACATGGGAGAATCACTTCACCACAGATAATAACACAAGAATATGGAAAACAACATACTCATTCATTCATCCAAAAGAGAGTGCTTACAACCAGCAGAGTCTATTACAATGGTTTTTTCCCCTTTCGAGCCTCCTTTATAATGCTAATGTATGCAGTATTTATATAAAAAATAAGTTGGCTGATCTACAACAATTACATTCAAACATAAAATGGACAAGTGGAAACATGCAGGTGGTGATAAGACAAGCCTAGCCTTAACGATGGCTTTAGCAGTCTATTATTGATTCTAGAGTGTGGAAGAAATTGCCTCTTACGATCACAAATAGGTTGTGATGGAATAAAAATTTGACAAGTGGAACCCTGCAGGTGGTGACAAGATAACTCAAACCAAGACGGTAATTGTGCTAGTCTATTGATCTGAAATGTGAGAAATTCTTATTTCTAATACAGAGATTGACTGTAGGGGCATTTACTAGATATGTCACCTTCAAAGAAAGGATGAGATCCAGAAGCTACCTGGCCCTTTACAGACTCTGTCTAAAGAAATAATAGAAGTAATCACTAATGATCTGGAAATGAAACTACTTGTTTGTTGTTCAAGGTATTCATTATTCATAAAATTATGTGTGCAAACTTTTTTATATGTTTTGCAATTGGAAAAAAATGCTTTTGGTAAATTTTTGAGTCTTTTTGTGTGCAGGGGGCTTGTTTCTTTTTACTATTTAACATATTTAACTCTAGAAAAACACAACAATATAAATCACATATATAATACAACATATGATAAGGCAGTTCACCCCTCCTAGGCTACATATTTTGGGTCCAAGGCCCCCAAATGGGCATGTCCTTGCTCTTATTATGCTCAAAATTGGTTATACAGTGTGAAGAAAGCCTAAAAAGGAAAAAATAGCTGTAGAAATGAGTTTAGAACACAGAAAACAGTAAGGAATGACTATAGTTTCACCTCCAATGGTAAACCATAATCCAATACAGCTCCCACAATCCCTAAGCCCTAATGGCTCTTAGAGCTTTCTCGCTGATAAAGTACCTAAAGAACTACTCTGTTGGCTTTGCAACCTGCTCCATTGGCTCTGGAATTCTCAAATTACCCAAAATCCAAAAAAAAAAATCGCTCCAAAAGGTTTTTCCTAGAAAAAGTTATGTCCAATTGAAGTTTTGTCCAAGTTGGCCTAAAGAAACTCCACCAAAAGTGGAGGAACTGCAGTTAAGGCCGCTAACTTTGGCACCTCCACCCAGAATGGCGTGCTCCGCCATATTTGTCGGAACCGTTAGGGGTGATGATAAGTGTTATTTAATTGTGGTCACATGTGCCCGTCGGATTAGGCATTGGTCCAACGGCTTTCCAACCATAGCATTTAATTTTACCGTATCTGCCACTGCTTACTATGTGAACCACCGCACATAAACCGCAACTGTTTGAGTTATCTACCGGGAGTATGGTCCAGGTTCTGAGTGCTGGTTGTATGGATAGGGGGCTGGCCCCCTTTTTGCCCTCGCATAATTTTAAAACAAACTTTATATATAAGTGGTGACCCATAAGGGTTAAGTATCATTGTGCAGCCTGGGCAGTCAGGTCAATGGGCTGCCACCAATCCGACCCACAGTCGAAACTCTGAAGTCACATAAAATTTTGCACCACCAAAACTATGAAGCCTTGAGGCCACGTGGCAGCCTCCGGGCAGGCCACGTGGCGCCCATAGATTGGTCCACCTGCATATACGGTCAATCCACTGTGCAATCCCAAACTGACACATGTTAGACTTTAATTGGTCCATGCAGAATATTCTATGGAATATTATGTGGAATATTCCTTTTTTTAATATTTTTTATTCAAAGTCAAACATGGTCAAACTAGACTTTTCCTGAAATTGTGAAATTTCAAACTTGAATATCTTCCACATCCAACATCGGATTTGAGTGTAGTTCATGGTGTTAGGACCATAATGACGAACATTATTTGGTCAACCAATTTATTACCAGTTCTGAGCAGTTCCAAATTTGAGCATTTTTTCCACGTAGGACATGATCACCTGATCACACCTCCCCATTGGGAAGCTTTTGGACCCACAAAAGCTCTCTGATTACATAAAATGAAGATGAGGAGACTGATTCTCCACTCTTCCAACTTTGAACCATTGAAATCTTTCTGACTTCATCAAATTGAGCTTCTCATAAAAAGATAAATTGTTCCTTGAATTCACTGATCGACCGTTGCTAACATTGACTAAGTCATGACGCAAATTCTTGAAATTTGCAGAACAAAAACTATAATTCACAGAAAGCATACTATTTCTACAATGGTCAAACTTCAAAGAAGACTGAAAATAAGATTCACCTTGCCAATTGTTCACATGGCGAATTTTTGCTTAATGAACCCTGTACTTGTGCCGAATCTCGACCAAGTTTTCTCGCCATACCAATCTGCCATTCTGAAACCAACATTGACCCATGCTGAACTGTGTGCCCTCTTTTCTTGCATGCCTTTCCATCTCATGGACTCTTGCATTGCTTTGCACCAACACTTTGTTCTCTGCACCGATCGACACCAAAGGTACCTTGTGCAACATATTGTCATCTTCTTTCAAAGACGAACTGTTATCAGACTGAAACATACCATCATTTATATCAGCAATATCATGAAAAGGAAAATGTACAAAATCTTGTTGTTTAACCATTAACAAAGTCATATTTTGACTTTCATTAACTAGCCTTTTCAATTTCCTTGCATGGACTAAAGAAGATTCTAGCTTCTTCTTATGTGCTCTCACAATGTACTCTTTTCCATCCTTGAACAAGTGATACTTATTCTCATGGCGATGGAAGATTTCCTTTCTGTCATATAAATATGGACTATCGAACACAACACCTGTAATTTCAAGCGGTACTACATCCAGTTCAACCCAATCAACATAATGATCTATTATGGTGAAGCGCAAGATGCACTTCTTTGAGACTTGTAAGTTTGCATCCCTGCATATCCACCCAAGTGGATAAGGCTTTGGATGTGGAATTGTCTCAAGTTTCAGCTATTTTACCAAGTCTTCTAAAATGAGATTAGCTTGAGACCCACTATCAAAAAGTGTGTCTATCTTTGTGTGGTTTGAGATTATCCTCACATGAAATAGCTCTATCCACCTCTTTTCATTTTGAGTTTCTTTGTGACAGTTTAATGAGCTAGAACTCGGATTTGTGTTTTGTACAACCTCTTTCCCCTTTATGTTCTTTAATACCATGGCAATACTTTTTTTCTCATCACCTGATTTAGACCCTAATTCATGTTCAACAGTTGCAACAGTTTTTCCCTTTTCTTTGGTTTTGTCTTTGTTTTTATATTTCTCTGGTTTCAGCTCTGGATGAAGCTTCCAACAATTATCTTCATCATGGCTTGTTTTTGAACAATTCTTGCAAAAGAATTTCCCTTTTTCCTTTTTAGAGTTTGCAATCCTTTTTCTTCCTTTGCCTTTAAAATCACTACCCTCATTCAGTGCATCAAAAGTGTTTTTCCCTCTAGCCTCTAAATGTGTAGCTTGTACACAAACTTCGTTTATACTAGTAGGATTAAACATAAGGATAGTATGTATAAGGTAATTATGAAAACCACCTATATACTTCAGCAAATTATCTTTACTTTTTAAGTCTACTCCTAACAACAGTGCTCTTCTCCTAAACTCTTGAGTATATTCTTGAACACTTTGTCCTTTAAGCTGTCTAAAGTTTTGCCAATTCATTATAGCCTTTTGTAGATGAGAAAGAGGATAAAATTGCTTCTTAACTGCAGAAATAAATTCAATCCATGATAAAGTAAGCTTACCATGTTTTCGAATTTCCTCTTTGGTCTAGGCTTCCCACCATACCAAATCTGCTCTTTCCATCCTTAATGAGGCTAATTGAATCTTGGTGTCGTCATCATGAAGGTTTTGAATCCTTAAATAGACTTCCAATTGTTTGATCCAATTATCTAATTTCTCTGCATTGACTTCACCATTAAACATGGGCAATTCAAATTTGACATCAAGCTTTAAAAAAGGATTTTTAACAATGGTTTTCGACTTATGTGACTGATTTACCGAAGTCGAAGAAGATGATGCTGAGGAAGAGGATGACAATGGAGATGATGGATCACCATTTCCTCCATTCCCTTTCTTTGACTGATCATTACCCTTCTTTCCTCCTGAGGAATCCTCTCTTTCTTTTTGGTTTTTAGACCCTTCTCCAGCAATCCTATCATTTCTTTCTTGATAGAGGATCCTTACCATTTCAGTCATATCCAAGAAAGCTTTCTGAAATACCCTTTCTTCTTCCTTGGGATCCATCTCTTCAAGAGTTTCACCTTCTCTTGAAGACATGCTTGTAGCTACTTCTAGGGCTCTTGGAGGTGGTTCTCTGACCCTTCTTGGTTGTGGAATAGTTTGTACACTAACCAATTTCCCTTCACTTCTCTTGAGTTTTAACCTAGTTAGCATCAAAACTTTGAAACAAATGAACAAATATTTGCACAAATCAAATGCTGAGTGAAAAATATATCTCAAAACCACAAGCTCTGATACCAATCTTATATGAAATGTGAGAACTTCTTATTTCTAATATAGAGATTGACTGTAGGGGAATTTACTGGATATGTCACCTTCAAAGAAAGGATGAGATCCAGAAGCTACCTGGCCCTTTACAGACTCTTTCTAAAGAAATAATAGAAGTAATCACTAATGATCTGGAAATGAAACTACTTGTTTGTTGTTCAAGGTATTCATTATCCATAAACTTATGTGTGCAAACTGTTTTATATGGTTTGCAATTGGAACAAAATGCTTTTGGTAAATTTATGAGTCTTTTTGTGTGTAGGAGGCTTATTTCTTTTTACTTTTTAACATATTCAACTCTAGGAAAACACAACAATATAAATCACATATATAACACAACATATGATAAGGCAGTTCGCCCCTCCTGGGCTACATTTGTCGGGTCCAAGGCCCCCAAATGGGCAATTCCTTGCTCTTATTATGCTCAAAATTGGTTATACAGTGTGAAGAAAGCCTAAACAGGCAAAAATAGCTGTAGAAATGAGTTTAGAACACATAAAACAGTAAGGAATGACTATATTTTCACCTCCAACGGTAAACGATAATCCAATACAGCTCCCACAATCCCCAAGCCCTGATGTCTCTTCAAGCTTTCTTGCTGATAAAGTACCCAGAGAACTGCTCTGTTGGCTCCGCAACCTACTCCATTGGCTCTGGAATGCTCAAATTACCCAAAATCCAAAAAAAAATTCGCTCCAAAAGGTTTTTCCTAGCAAACGTTATGTCCAACTGAAGTTTTGTCCAAGTTGGCCTAAGGAAGCTCCACCAAAAGTGGAGGAACTGCAGTTAAGGCCACTAAATTTGGCACCTCTGCCCATAATGGCGCACTCCGCGAGATTCGTCGGGACTATTAGGGTGATTATAAGTTTTATTTAATTATGGTCACATGTGCCCAGCAGATTAGCCATTGGTCCAACGACTTTCCAACCATAGCATTTAATCTTACCGTATCTGCCACCGCTTACCATGTGAACCACCGCACATAAACCGCAACTGTTTGAGTTATCCACCGGGAGTATTGTCCAGGTTCTGAGCACTGGTTGTATGGATAGGGGGTTGACCCCATTTTTCCCCCCGCATAATTTTAAAACAAACTTTATATATAAGTGGTGACCCATAAGGGTTAAGTATCATCGTGCAGCCCGGGCAGTCGGGCCGGTGGGCTACCACCCATCCGACCCGCAATCGAAACTCTGAAGTCGCATAAAATTTTGCACCACCAAAACTGTGAAGTCTTGGGGCCATGTGGCGCCCATAGATTGGTCCACCTGCATATACGGTCAATCCACTGTGCAATCCCAAACTGACACTTGTTAGACTTTAATTGGTCCATGCAGAATATTCTATGGAATATTTTGTGGAATATTTCATGGAATATTCCTAGAATATTCTGTGGAATATTCCTTTTTTTAATATTTTTTATTCAAAGTCAAACATGGTCAAACTAGACTTTTCCTGAAATTGTGAAATTTCAAACTTGAATATCTTCCACATCCGACATCGGATTTGAGTGTCGTTCACGGTGTTAGGATCGTAATGACGAACACTATCTGGTTGATCAATTTATTACCAGTTCTAAGTAGTTCCAAATTTGAGAATTTTTTCCACTTAGGACATGATCACCTGATCATCTATTATTAATTGCAAAGTGATCATAGTCTAGTTCAAATGATGCTAAAGAGATAATGACAGCTCTGACATCTTGGCTTTGCCTTGGTGCAAAATAGTTGCTGAGAAGAGTGTGTTGACTGTAAGTCTATTTCTAACTGCCTCTGTCTCTTCTACGCCAGGTTTTTGTTATGGTGGAGCTTGGAAATGGAAAACCCACTACCTTCCTTTTTAAATGCACAACGGTAATCCACAACTTTGGATGGGTGTGGTGTGGAATGGCTATGTGAGGCATGGTGGCGAGAGTCGGTGTGGCACAGCGGTGGAGGGTGTTGGTTGGCGAACGTGGAGCAGCGGGGGCGGTTTTTTTAATTATAAAAAAACCATTTTCAGAGGGGGTGCGGACACTAAGTGGTATCAGAGAGGGGGGTGAGATTTAGCAGAGGGGCTACACGTAGAGGGGATGGTGGTAAGGGATACCACCCATTTCGGACCCCCACCCCCCATGGTTAGAGTTTAAAAGCTACAGGGAGTGCGAAAGGAAACAAGGATAGTCAGATGAGGAGAAGAGGAGCGCAGAAGGAGGCAAGGTGGAGGGTGATTAGAGGTGGAATGACGTGGCAAGGAGGTGGGCCCGCCCGCAACCCGAATATCGCAATGTTTTTTTAAGAGCAGCAGGAGGTAAGTTCTAATATTTTCGAAGTGCGAAGTGCAGGGAAGGGTAGGTGACATGGCAGGAAAAGTGGGACCGACGCCTATCGCAAATCGCAACTCCTAAGGTTTTTTTATGAGCACGGGGGTTAAATTCTCATACATGCGAGGTTCGACATGTGATTGGGACCCACCCACATCGCACATCACAATATTTATATTTTACCACATGTCACCGATTTTAGAGTTTGGGAAATGAGGTAAGTGCTAAAATCCACGAAGTGCGATTTGCGTTGAGGATGATGTGGCAGGATGGAGATGGATCCCACTGCATTGGAGGAGTTATTAAGTGGCAAAAAGGTTTATGCAGTAAGGTAAGGTTTATGAGGATTTATGATATATCTATGTATTTCAAGCGGCCTGAAGTGGGTGGCAGAGCTGCTAATGAAGTCTCGAAAGGTTATGTATGCAGGTCTTGGGGATTTAAATGAGATTTGGAGCATTGGAGTTCAGAATTTGGAAAAGGTGAAGGGTAAGAGAGGGTGAATGATAATGAATGGGGGTAGTATGGAGTATGCTCACCATCACACTTAATTAGCAATGCTTTCCTCTTGCAACTGAGTTGAAAGTCAGACATATTCATTTGATGGTCTTGACAGCCAAGATCTTGCTTTCTTTTTCTGAAAATAAATGATAGCCATAGAATATTATTTTCAGTAATGACAAATCTAATCAATAATCACTCACCTTGTGATACTATGAAATACAGGAGTCTAACAGTGGCTCCAGCTGGGGATGGAAGCTTCTTTAGGAGGTGTCAATAACATCGTAGACTAGTGACCTGATCCATTAGGCTAATCCCAAATCTGCAACTTAGTCTTCTACAAAACCTCTGTGGTTGACAATATAAAATCAACACTCTCTGCAAAATGAATTCTAGAATACACTTGTACCGAAAACTAGAAAGTAATCTGAAACTAAAACTGAAATGATGCTCAGAGTATTGAGCTTATTTGCACACCTACCTACCCTACTCTACTGAAATTGTTGTTGTTCTAAATGATACAATAATTCCAGTGCAGCCAATCAAGCAACAGCAGAAACAGATGGACAACTTGACTGCTTGTCAGGAACATCAGTGGCATAACTTGATTATGTGTCCTCATAACCAAAGTTATAATATGTAATGGCAATTGATGATGTATTTGATCCTTATATAGAATACATGTTTGAAAAATTGATCTAAAAAGAACCTCCATATAATCTGCTATAGGATCAATAAAAGCATGATGTAAAAAAATTTCTTATAGGCCTTCAATGACTAGTTGGTCAGTTATATCCCCAATATTAAACCTTGAAACCTCATCTTCATTTTGGTACTTGAAAGCACAATCATCCTCAATATGTAAGTGAAGAGGTAGTACAATTTCCTCTTGCTTAGGGGAAGGAAGATTTTCCAAGAATTCTTTAGGATATCAGAAATTGTATGACTGAATTTCAGAATTCAAAAGTTCAATACCAGTTTCATATCTTTCAAGAACTATCTCCAGAAAACATTTTTTAGCTTCAAGAGTAAATTTTCTTGACTTCAAAATGATAAATACAGCTGCTAGAAAATCTTCATCAAGCTAAAATCCTGATAACTGGTTCCTGAATGCAAAAATATTTCTGTGGTAAGGTAAGGTTTATGAGGTTTTATGATATATCTATGTATTTCAAGCGGCCTGAAGTGGGGGGAGGAGCTGCTAATGAAGTCCCGAAAGGTTATGTATGTAGGTCTTGCGGGTTTAAATGGGATTTGGAGCATTGGAGTTCAAAATTTGGAAAAGGTGAAGGGTAAGAGAGGGTGAATCATAATGAATGGGGGCAATATGGAGTTTTCTCACCATCACACTTAATCAGCAACGCTTTCCTCTTGCAACTGAGTTGAAAGGCAGACATATTCATTTGATGCTCTTGACAGCCATGATCTTGCTTTCTTTTTCTGAAAATAAATGATAGCTATAGAATATTATTTTCAGTAATGACAAATCTAATCAATAATCAGTCACCTTGTGATACTGTGAAATACAGCAGTCTAACAAACTCTTGAGGATTTTGAAAATAAGGGATGTAGTGACTTAGAGGGGGGCCAACTTCCCACTAGAAATACACAATGCGTATTTGAGACAAGTTAGGACAAAGTATTACATAGTTGAGCAAGTTAGGGAGATGAGGGAGGCAGGTTTGGGCACTGTAACTTCGCAATGCGTAGTGATTGAGGAGGAGGCTCAAAATAATGTGCAATTGGGAATTGTGAGAGTCAAGAGGAGGATCCAATGTCCACTATGATTGTGCAATGTGCAGAGCAAGGCAAGGATGATCAAAACTGCGCATTGGGAAAGTGTAACTAGCAGATCTGAGTGACTAAGCACTGGGATTTCGTAGTGCGCAGTTGAGGAGACTATCCTCTGGGATTGCATAGTATGCAGTTCCAGGAGGAAGAAGGTGCTTCATTATGGCTTAGGAATACACAATGCACAATTGGAGGAGGCATAAAGGTCAATCTTTGATCGGGCAAGTCTCGAGGATAGTGAGAAATTTGAAAATGACTAAGTATGTGATTAGTGAGACAAGAAGGTAAGATCAAAATCATATCACATGACTTGAACATGATCACACACTCATAAATGATCAGCCACATGACAAGGAGATACAAAATGCCCAAAAGAAAACAAGCGTACATTGAAATGACACTTGTATCCAAGTGCGACACTTGAAACATAACTTTGTGACACTCAATATACAAGTTAGGACATGAGTGTCGACTGCAACCAAAGAGTGCACTAAGTTGTGGGAGCGGTTCTAGCGCACTTTCTTTTGACATATAAGATTAACTAATCTAAAAGGGTGCACTAGAGCTACCTCTAGTGGTACGCTAAAGTGTGACACATGCAGGAGTGCAAACAATCAAAAGTGACATTTGTGACAATAATAATAATTGAAATGACACTTGAAAAAGCTAAATAAAGTGGAAGCGACACATGCAAAAGCGAAAGAAAGGAGAAGTGACACTTGCGGAAGTGAAAGCAACCAAAAATGACAATCACTAACGTGAAAGTGACACTTATGAAAGAAAAAGCGTGCAAAAGTGACATTGCGAAACTCACCTAAATGATGGTACATTTGCAAATAAGAGTGAGGGAAATTGTTGCCGAAATTTCACACATGACCATCCACATGGATTGTGCTATCACTATCCATGTTCACTGCAAAATGATTGAAAGGATTGCAATATATACCACTAAGGACTGTGAAATCATTGTTACCAAGGACTGCGCAGGCATTGTCTTCCAATACTGCTCAATGCCAGTCTTCAAAGGATAGACATGGTCTATTAAGCTTGCTAGGATTAGGTGTGCTTATGAATGCATAAGAAGATAAGAATGTGTAAGCAAGTGACTGCAATAGTCATAATCTCAAAAGAAGGATCAAACCCTTAAAATAACATTAACCAAGCATTAAGTGATGATGAAAAACCCAAGGTGATAGATCATAAGATCACAAGGACGCTCCAAAATTTGAGTGTAGGCAAAAATTTTTAGGGTGTTTGTCACAACAAAAAACACTTGGAAACACATTGGAAGAACTCCAACTTCTTTGTTTACGTCTAGATTCAGGCATAGATTCTAGTCTTTTAGGAAGTATTGATTCACCATGTAAATTTCCTCGGCTTTGCCATTTATCCTGGTTATGGATGTAGTCTCTCTTGCTCCCTTTCTCAGCTAAACACATTTACAAGGATTACCATATCCCAATGGTTTCAATCTGGGAGATGGATAATATATATTCACGAGTTTAAGATGATCATACTTTTAGTTCCATCTCCGGTGTTGCTCTGCTAACACTAGGCCTGTTCGGCTCCCCGACAGAGTCACTACAGGAACAAAAGCATTACTTCGTTGCCAATTATCTTGTTCAGTACCCCAACAAATTTGCTTGCTTCACCTCCCGCACAAGAAACCTTTCTCTTCTTTCACTTTTTTTTTCAATATTTTCACTAGTACATTTGGCAGAAATTTCGACACTTTGGTTCCAACACTTTTGACCAAATGTCGAAAATTTCCCCAAAATTTATCAACTTTTCAAATCCCACCCACAACTGTCGCTATACCGACGTTTGGAGACAAGTGTCGGTATTGCGACACATATAAGTTAGTGTCGGTCTTGCGATGTTTGTAGCAAAGCGTCGGAATTGCGACAGTTTGGGAAAAAGCGTCAGAATTGGGACGGATTAGAGCTATGTGTTGCTATTGTGACGTTTGGAGGAAAACGCCACTATTGCGCCAGTTTGGGCAAAAGCATCACTATTGCGATAGTTTGGGAAAAATCATTGCTATTGCGACAGTTTGGGCGAAGTTTCGCTCTTGCGACAGTTTGGGCTAAGTGTCCTTCTTGTGACAGTTTTGGCTAAGTGTCGCTATTGCGAAGGTTTGTAAATTAATTTCTTTGGCCTCTCCTTTAATAAATAATAATCTAACTTGGGTCCCCTTTTTGAATGGTTGGAGCAACATAATAAGATATCTTTAGTTTACATATCACATTGTGATGAAGATGGAAGGTGGTTATGATGGGATTTCTAAGGAGTTTCATAATATATTAAAGACGTGATGTGCTCACTCCTTGGTTCACTTTTAATGTGTGCCCCCAACCACGGTCAGGTGCGTCGTGTCGCGCAGTGTGAGGTTGCCCGACCAGGCGCATTCAGGTCGGGCCATTTTGTTCGAGGGCACCCGTATCAGTTTTTCTAAGTTGTGACCGCCCAGGTGCCTTATGCATGTTCAGGTGGCCCGTTTGTCATTTGCTCCCTTGTGGCATCGTTCGTTCGGGCGCGCCATACTGTCGCACCATGTGACGTCGCCCGACAGGGCGCGTTCGGGTCGGGCCGTTTCGTTCGAGGGTGCCCGTATCAGTTTTGCTAAGTTATGACCGCTCGAGTCCCTTGTGCACGTTCGGGTGGCCCGTTTTCCATTTACTCCCCTGTGGCATCATTCGGTCGGGCATGTCGTGTGAGGTCGCCCAACCGGGCAGGTTCGGGTCAAGTCAGGTCGTTTCGTTCAAGGGCGCCCGTATCAGTTTTGCTAAGTTGTGACTGTTAGTCATCCATAATTTTGACTTTATCCAAAGGTGACTAAATGTAAAAAACCTAGATTTCTAGAACAAAATTGCAAGAACATGATGAGTTCTATAAATCTCACTGTCTCATAATTTCAAGTCCATTAATCCACTGAAATCTTCATCTATTTTCCTAAAAATATTATCTTGTTGTTCCTTAGCAGTGATGTTCCTTAAATAGTGTTGTTCCCTAAAGTATTGTTCCTTAAGTGTTGTTCCTTAAACAGTGATGTTCCCTAAAGTGTTGTTCCTTAAACAGTGTTGTTCCCTAAAGTGTTGTTCCTTAAGTGTTGTTCCTTAAACAGTGTTATTCTTCAAAGTGTTTTTCCTTAAGTGTTGTTCCTATTCCTTATTCAGAATCCTTGAGAAACACTACTGAACAAAAAGAGACTGTATGTAGGCCATTTTTTCCATCATTTACTAAGGCTATTTCACTCATTTTTGCCCCTTTTTGTCCTTCATTTTCTTCTGAAGGTGGTTATGATGGGAATTCTAAGGAGTTTCATAAAATATTAAATGCGTGATGTGCTCACTCCTTGGTTCACTTTTAATGTGTGCCCCCAACCACAGTCGGGCGCGCTGTGTTGCGTAGTGTGAGGTTGCCCGACTGGGCGCGTTCAGGTCGGTCCATTTCGTTCGAGGGCACCCGTATCAGTTTTGCTAATTTGTGACCGCCCGGGTGCCTTGTGCTCGTTCGGGTGGCCCGTTTGTTGTTTTCTCCCTTGTGGCATCGTTTTTTTAGGCACGTCATACTGTCGCACCATGCGAGGTCGCCCAACTGGGCGCATTCGGGTCGGGTCGTTTTGTTCAAGGGTGCCCATATCAGTTTTCCTAAGTTGTGACCGCACAGGTCCCTTGTGCACGTTCGAGCGGCCCGTTTTCCGTTTGCTCCCTTGTGGCATCGTTCGGTGGAGCGCGTTGTGTCGCGCCGTGTGAGGTCGCCCGACCGGGCGCGTTCGGGTCGAGTCGAGCCGTTTCGTTCGAGGGCGCCCGTATCAATTTTGCTAAGTTGTGACTGTTAGTCATCCATAATTTTGACTTTATCCAAAGGTGAATAAATGTAACAAACCCAGATTTCTAGAACAAAATTGCAAGAACATGATGAGTTCTAGAAATCTCACTGCCTCATCATTTCAAGCCCATTAGTCCACTGAAATCTTCATCTATTTTCCTAAAAATATTATTTTTTTGTTCCTTAGCAGTGATGTTCCTTAAACAGTGTTGTTCCCTAAAGTATTGTTCCTTAAGTGATGTTCCTTAAACAATGTTGTTCCCTAAAGTGTTATTCCCTAAAGTGTTGTTCCTTAAGTGTTGTTCTTTAAACAGTGTTGTTCCCTAAAGTGTTGTCCCCTAAATAGTGTTCTTCCCTAAAGTGTTGTTCCTTAAATAGTGTTGTTCCTTAAGTGCTGTTCCTATTCCTTATTCAAAATCCTTGAGAAACACTACTGAAAAAAAAGAGATTGTATGTAGGCCATTTTTTCCATCATTTACTAAGCCTATTTCACTCATTTTTGCCCCTTTTCGTCCTTCATTTTCCTCTGAACACCTTTGCTACCTTGTGGCATCATTCAGTTGGGTGCGCCGTGTCACGCCATGTGTGGTCGCCCAACCGGGCACGTTCAGGTCGGGTCGTTTTGTTCTAAGGCGCCCTTATAAGTTTTGCTAAGTTGTGACCGCTCGGGTTCCTTGTGCATGTTTGAGTGGCCTGTTTTCCGTTTGCTCCCTTGTGGCATCGTAATTCAGTCGGGCGCGTTCGGGTCGGGTCGATCCGTTTCGTTCGAGGGTGCCCGTATCAGTTTTGCTAAGTTGTGACTGCTCAGGTGCCTTGTGCACGTTCGGGCAGCCCGTTTGTCGTTTGCTCCCTTGTGGCATCGTTTAGTCAGGTGCGCCGTGTCGTGCAGTGTGAGGTCGCCCGACGGGGCGCGTTCAGGTCGGATCATTTCGTTTGAGGGCAACCGTATCAGTTTTGCTAAGTTGTGACCACCCAGTGCCTTGTGCACATTCGGGTGGCCCGTTTTCCATTTTCTCCCTTGTGGCATCGTTCGGTCGAGCGCGCCATGTCGCGCCGTGTGAGGTCGCCCGACTGGGCACATTCAGGTCGGGTCGTTTCATTCGAGGGCGCCCGTATCAGTTTTTCTAAGTTGTGACCGCTCGAGTGCCTTGTGCACGTTCAGGTCGCCTGTTTTCTGTTTTCTCCCTTGTGGCATCGTTCGATCGGGCGCACCTTGTTGCGCCATACTATGAGGTCGCCCTGACCAGGCGCGTTCGGGTCGAGTCGTTTCGTTCGAAGGCACCCTTATCATTTTTGCTAAGTTGTGACCACCCGTGTCCCTTATGCACATTCGGGCGGCCCGTTTGTCGTTTGCTCCCTTGTGGCATCATTCAGTTGGGTGCATCGTGTCGCGCCGTGTGAGGTCGCCCGACCGAGTGTGTTAGGGTCGAGTCGGGCCATTTCATTCGAGGGCGCCTGTATCAGTTTTACTAAGTTGTGACTGCCTGGGTGCCTTGTGCATGTTCAGGCAGCCCGTTTTCCATTTTCTCCCTTATGGCATCGTTCGGTCGGGCGCGTCGTGCCGCGCCGTGTGAGGTTGCCTGACCGGGCGTGTTCAGGTCGGGCTATTTCATTCGAGGGCACCCGTATCAGTTTTTCTAAGTTGTGACCGCCTAAGTGCCTTGTGCACATTCGGGCAGCCTGTTTATCGTTTGCTCCCTTGTGGCATCATTCAGTCAGGCGCGTCGTGTCGCACCATGTGAGGTCACCCGACCGGGCGCGTTCGGGTCGAGTCAGGTCGTTTCATTCAAGGGCGCCCATATTATTTTTGCTAAGTTGTGACCGCACGGGTGCCTTGTGCACATTCGGGCGGCCTGTTTTCCATTTTCTCCCTTGTGGCATATTCATTCGGTCAGGCGCACCATGTCGCGCCATGTGAGGTCGCCCGACCGGGCGCGTTCGGGTCAGGTTGTTTCGTTCGAGGGCACCCGTATCAGTTTTGCTAAGTTGTGAACACCCGAGTGCCTTGTGCATGTTCGGGCAACCCGTTTGCCGTTTGCTCCCTTATGGCATCGTTCGGTCAGGCGCGTCGTGTCGCGCCGTGCGAGGTCTCCCGATCGGGGGCGTTCGGTTCGGGTCGTTTCGTTCAAGGGCGCCCGTATCAGTTTTGCTAAGTTTTGACCGCTCAAGTTCCTTGTGCACGTTCGGGCGGCCCGTTCGCTATTTTCTCCCTTGTGGCATATTCGTTCAGTCAGGCGCGTCGTGTCATGCTGTGTGAGGTCACCCGATCGGGCGTGTTCGGGTCGGGCCGTTTCGTTCGAGGGTGCCCATATCAGTTTTGCTAAGTTGTGACCGCCCGGGTGCCTTGTGCACGTTCGAGTTGCCTGTTTGTCGTTTTCTCCCTTGTGGCATCGTTTGGTCGTGCGCGTCGTGTCACGCCGTGCAAGGTCGCCCGACCGGGCGCGTTAGATTCGGGTCGTTTCGTTCGAGGGCGCCCGTATCAGTTTTTCTAAGTTGCTAATTTTGATTGCAATAGACATTTTCATCAATAAATGTAAAGCAATGGAAAACAAATACTATTAATTAATAAATAAAGAAGACATGGCAACAAGCAACAATACTTACAAAATTGTTACATTGAGACGCAAAGAATAAGCAACTAATTTAACCCCTAACCCATTTAACCCCTAAACCATAAACCTCTAAACCTATAAAACCTAACCCCATTAGCCCCTAACTTCTAACCCCTAAAATCCTTAACCGTTAAATCCCCTAACCTCCTAAACCCCTAACCCATTTAACCCCCTAAACCCTAAACCTATAACCCCTTAACCCCTAACCCATTTAATCCCTAATCCCTAAAACCCTAACCCATTTAACCCCCTAAACCATAAACCTCTGAACCTCTAACCGACCATTTAACCCCTAAGCCCTAAACCTCTAAACCCTTAACCGCTAACCCTTAAACCCTTAACCCCTAAACCCCTAACCCATTTAACCCCCTAAACCCTAAACCTCTAAACCCTTAATCCATAACCCCTTAAACCCTATTTCCCAACCGGCCTAACCCATTTAACCCCCTGAAACCCTAACCCATTTAACCCCCTACCCTAACCCTTAACCCCAAAAATCCTTAACTACTAAATCCCCTAACCCCTAAACCTCTAAGCCCCTATAACCCATTTAAACCCCTAAACCCTAAACCTCTAACCCCTTAACCCCTAACCCCTAGCTAAAATCCTTAACTTCTAAATCCCCTAAGCCCCTAAACCTCTAAATGCGCGCCTAACCCATTTAACCCCCTAAACCCTAAACCTCTATCCCTTAACCCCTAACCCCTTAAACACTAATTCCCAACCCCCAACCCATTTAACCCCTAAACCCCTAAAACCTTAACCCATGTAACCCCCTAAACCCTAGCCCCATTAACCCGTAACGACCCCTAACCCTTAAAATCCTTAACTGTTAAATCCACTAACCCCCTAAACCTGATCTAAAACGCCAACCCATTTAACCCCCTAAACCCAAAACATCTAACCCCTAAACCCCTTAACCCCTTGATCTGCTAGAGGTCGGTTACCTTGATATTAACAGTGGTGTATTCATACTCCTTCTGAATAACCAATAAGGTTCAAGGAAATTGACCAATATGTTGTCAAGTTTTATCTTATCCATCTCTGGGGTAAGCTAATTTTCAGCTAACTCCACTGCTTTTGATCTCAATTTTTCCAATTGTTTCCTTCTCTCATATGATACCTAAGCCTTTGCCTTTCTCTTCCCTTCTAATTTTGTAATAGTGTCATAGTGATGCCAGCCAACTTCTTTGGAAAGCCTTCTAGCAGAAAATACTTGTGACCTGGCTGAAGACAGAGCATCTGGAATGACCATTCTCTTCCCCTAACCCCTAAGCCCCTAATCCCTAATCCCTTAACCACTAAATCATTATTCACCTAACCCCTAACTACGCCTAAATCCCCTAACCCCTAAGCCCCCAATCCCTAATCCCTTAACCACTAACTCATAATTAATATTCCCCTAACCCCTAAACCCCAAATCCAAAAACACATAATGATGAAACAATGCTTGGTGATGAACCAATGATTGTTCCAATAAACACATAAGATTTTTTGTAATTTTCATAAAGGCACAGTTCCCCCCCAACTTTTTGCAGATGATAACCCATCTTCCACAGTTAAATAGTAGTATATTAGATGATGATGTTGCACCAGTACAAGAGAATATTGCAGCAAATATTAGTATTGGCTGAAATGATGTTGTACAAGGTGAAGCATATTAACTACTAACTCATTATTTGACCCCTAACCCCTAAATGCATCTAAATCCCCTAACCCCCAATCCCCAATCCATAAACCCTTAACCACTAAATCATTATGATCTCCCTAACCCCAATCCCTAATCCCTTAACCACTACTAAATCATTACTCCCCTAACCCTTAAATGTACCTAGATCCCCTAACCCCTAAGCCCCTAATCCCTAACCCCTTAACCTGCACTAACTCATTATTCTAGTCCTAACCCCTAACCGCTAAACCCTAAACCTCTAACCCCTAATCTCCTATTCATCAAACCCCTAAGCCCCTAAAAAATATGCCATGAAAACCCTCCAAAAAATTCTTAAATGATGGGAATTCCTATTCAATGTGCGTGAAGCTAGTCATGGAATGTGACAAGCCATCCAAGATACATCCAAATATTTGATTTGTGCCTTGGGGAATGTTAAATAACGGGTAAGATACAATCATTGGTGAGAAAATCATTGGTTCGAAACTATGTGGGAAAAATTCTAGTCAAGCTAAGGGATGGTGTGGCCTAGGTTGGATGCGATCCCTAGGTGATTTTGACGGCTTAAAAGCCCTTCGTTCATGGCTACTCAAATCACATGTTAGGCATGCAACTCATCTCAAAACTCACATTACCTAGCAAAATAAAGTAATGGATTAATGCACAACTTATTTATTTCCTGAGCATATGTCTAGGTATGTTGACATAATTTATTGACTTATTCATTAGGAATACCATATAATGGTTCAATATATGGAACATTAGAATTTTAAATATGAATATTTGTATTTTCAAAAGTTTGCATATAAGGATTAGAATATGCACTAAAAAATTTGTGTGACATATCATTATGTATATTATTATTATCATTCATACAATACAACCCTTTCACTCATTATGTATATTATTACCATTCATATATTATTATTATTATTATTAGATTTTATATCTATTCAAATTTTTTTCCCGCTCCGCTTATTCCACCTATTCAAATTTTCTTAATCGACCTATTCAATTTTTTTTCCCGCTATGCGCTTGTTCGACCTTTATGCCTTCTTTCCCATGATTCCATTCTTCCCTATGATGCTTGATTTTTTCCATATTCTCGCATAAGTGTGGACTCTATGAAACCCTAAAGTGGCCACAGTCCATTAACAGCTCGAAAGCCATAGTAACTGGTGGAGATATTTCGATTTTTGACAATGTTTAGAAATCTGTGGGAGATCTGAAGAGAAATCAATCGTGGAAGAATGCTCTCTTCTTCTGGAAGAATCAGATTGGTATTTCCCTTGGTTTACCCCATTCAAATTCTCTATTTTCTTCTATGCTATCTTGGTTATGAGATATAGATGGTTGTAGGTCTGAATTTCTACACTCTATCTTTTGTGGGTCTGTTCAAATTATAGGGATATGGATTCTTCTCCCTTGAACTAACCCAATAAACTCTGAGGCTGTAGGCGAATTGAGGGCGAATTGTAGAATATAGCGAGGAACAGAACACAACAAAAGGGTTTTAAATTATTGTGGCACTTCAATGGCTAGTGTAGTAGCAGGACAATGTGGTTCAACCCTAATAAGCACCAAAGGATTTGATTTAAATATTTTTTTGGTAGCTGGAAACAGCGAGATAGCAGATCTTCGAAGAAAAGCCATTTTATTTAAAAACATATTAAAAATCATAACAATAAATGAAAAATGGAAAATTGCAAGGCCCTAAATCCCTAAATTTTGCCTATAAAATATCCCTTCCCCCATCCTAAAACATAATAATTTAACTTTCTCATAGGGGTTTTCATTTCAGAATTTATAATAATGATTTGGAGAAATATACATTCAGAAATCTGAATTTTCTATGTTTCTAGTTCATGTTTTTTATAGATTATTTCCCTGTATCTGGGTTATGAAATTTTCAAGTTCCACAAATCTGTAAGCTTTACCATGCATGATGCAACTCAGCATTAAATCTAGAAACTGTGTCAGGTTTCTTGTGTAAGCATTTTACCGATCCATGGATTTACATTGGAACAAACTTGGCTTGTGGCAAAGCTTGATCTCACTGTTTTGGTTATTTTTGAGTTATACTCCATGACAAAATCTGGAGAGTTTTGTTTTCCTCCTCTTGTCTTTCACTTTGTCGATGATAGGCAGAGCTATACTGAACCTTGTTTTCTAGTTTGGCATAAATTTCTACAAAAATTATTAAGGAAATTAGTATCAGTGTCATTAGTAATAATTTCGTAGAGCATGCAACATTTTCTTTGAAAAATAGCACACCTATTTTGTTTCAGCACTAGTTTTTTTACATGAAACGAAATGGGTTGTTGGATATGGTTTTATTTTTTCTTTGAAGACCTATATGCTA
Source organism: Pinus albicaulis (assembly GCA_034641835.2). Classification (NCBI taxonomy): domain Eukaryota; kingdom Viridiplantae; phylum Streptophyta; class Pinopsida; order Pinales; family Pinaceae; genus Pinus; species Pinus albicaulis. The sequence continues at coordinate 1,295,570,511 of CM076572.1, read as the reverse complement.
TGCACATTTTCAATGCACATATGAGCCTAGTTAGTTCGAAGAATAAGATAAACAACAATGTATTAAATAGGAAAAAATCAGAGTAATAAACAGATGGGTTTTTGGTGAGCATGTGATACACATGCATAAGAGGTCAAAAGGCGGTAAATAGGTCGATGAAACTCCACTTTGTTTTCCAAGTCTTGTCCTTGGTTTCATTTATTACTCCCCTATGGATACTCCTTCATGGCTGCAATGGAGGCACTTGAGCGATTGTAATCATCAAGACTTGGTGGTTGACCTTCGGGGGCCTTGATGAGGTTGGGGCGCTTCTCTGAGCAACACTGCTCCTTACAAAGGAAGGATTGTGAAGAAAAATGATCCAAACAAGAGTAATATATACATAAGAAATATGTTAAATTATTTAAATCGATATAGTGGAAGGTGTAGAAAAAAAAATTTCTTATGATTTCTGCATTAAAAGGATGCTGAAAAAATTGATCAGAAATGCTTTTGATAAGGCCAATCTTCATTTTTATGCTGGCCATTAATTTTCACTCATAATAATGAGTTTTTATCACTATAGACCGTGGATCTAGCAACAACTATAATGACTCAAGCATTGGCTTTAAATGGCTTTCAAACAACAAAGTCACCAAAATAGGACATTAATAAACCATTGAAAATCTGAGGCTTCTCACCTAGTTAACAACTCTAAGGTACCGAGAGATACGTTAAGAAATATTTCTATGTTTTTCTTGTCTTAAAGAGAAGAACATATTCACTACTGGTTCCACCTATTGAAGATCCAGGATCTATGTTTCTGTAGATCCAGGTTGTTGGCATGGGGATCAAACCCAGGGTTCAAGCTCCCTAGCCAAAAAAACCCCATAAGCATTAACACTTTCAATCTCTAGAGGCTAGAGAAGGTCTCACCCGAGACACTTACAGGAATTGCAGAACCATCTGATGATGATTCTGTGCAAAAGATCAAGCACTCTAGATTCTAGAATGTCAAAAATAAAACCATTATCTTGTTATATCCTGAGCAATCCCAACACAAGGTCCAATTCCATAGTGATGTCAACCCAAGGTCCATTTGGTACTAGCAAAAGCTATATACTCTTATATTCTTCAAACTTCCTTTGGTAAACTGGCAAGTTGGACAAGATGGCGCATTCCTATCCACATCCCTATGCATGTGATCTGAGCACCCATATGTAAGCTTATTATACAACTGAGGATTCAATAAGGTATATATGAATTACTATGAAAGTCGTAGTCAAACTGTCAAATGTAGTTAGCAAACTAGTACATCCCAACGGACAAGAAACTGACAATATTAAATAAAAAATATCGACAGATATCTCAAATAGTGCTCAATTGATATTGCAATATCAATTACAAATTTACAATACAATGTAGTTTTAGAGTGTTATACTGAATTTAGAGAATATTGGGCCACAGATTATGATCATAAATCTATGACTTATAAGACTAGAGATACCTTATGCAGAAAGGCATATGAAGGGTGTTCTGGAGAATTTAATATGAAATTGTGAGACTGTGAGAGTGGAGATGCTTGACAGTCGATGTCAAGTTGTTGTAAGTTTAGTCTTGTTGATGTTCAAAGCTTGAGAATGCAAGAGAGAGAGCATGGGCATAAGGGGTTCAAATGACGATGCAATAATTCCAATACAATAAACACATACAATATTTATAGGTGAAGAAGTTCTAACCATCAATTGGAGCCATTGGCACTTCAATTTCATAACAACTGGAAGCTGCAACAGTTCATCATCTATGTTGTTTACTTACCGATTACTATGATGGAACCTGTCGTCGGATATGAAGGTTCGGTATTGCGACACTTACATGGAACTTCAGCACCAGAAGAGGGACTTGGCAAGCAAGCTTGCTGCAACAGAATCACAAATTAATGCTCTTGGAAAGCTCAATGAGGTATGCTGCTATAGACACACACATACAAGTGCCTTTTGCAACATATAGTATTCATTTGAAAGTCAATTCCACTATGAATACATAGGGTTAACATTACAGTGATCACCATGCTCTCTAAATGGTCTTGGTTAAAATTTGCCATCGTTATATCAATATTATTATTAATCGTAGTAGTGGAATTAACTGGAATTACACTCAAGTTATCTGTGACGACAAAATTGACACTCTTCTTCACTCACATATCCCGTTGTATGTACTGTATCCTTGGTGGCTACAGGGGGCAGCTTGTCCACTAACTTCACTTCACAGTTTAAAGTAATGGATGCACATCTCTCTGCCTCACCCAACATGCTGAAAATAATGAAATTTCATAAAAAATCATAAATATCAACAAAATAATATCATTGGAAATTCTTACTTTGGGGTTTTTCTTATATGTTTACTTCAGATGAGTAGATTTAGTTCAGTGTGGGCAGTTCAGGTCACCATAAACTTTAGAGACGACTTGAACTCCATTGTGCATATTAAATGCTAACCTTGATTAGGAAAATGTTATTGCTTAATTATTAACAAAGGGATTCACCATGTCAATGGGATTTTCTATAATTTCAGCACAAATTTTAAAATTCTAGATGCATAATTCTAGATTTAATGCAGTTAGTAATATTCATTAGGCTTTCTAGATGGGTATTTCAATTTTCTTATAAATAACTACTTGACCACTTTGTGCAGAGTGATATGGTGGGAAAGGTTGAAGCTGAGGCATCTGTACTAAGGCACACAAATGAAAATCTCTGCAAGCAAGTTGAGGGCTTGCAAATGAACCGATTCAGTGAGGTTCAGGAACTTGTCTATTTGTGTTGGGTCAACTCATGTTTGCGTTATGAACTTCGAAATTTCGATACAAACCCTGGAAAGATGTCTACAGTGGACCTTAAGGATAGTTTGAGTCCAAAATCACAGGATATTGCTAAACATCTTATGCTGGAATATGCAGTGTTTGAACATTCAAGACCTCAATGAAAACACCAGTCAGATAATGATTTAAAGAGCTTGTCCTCTTATTCATCAAACACATCTGAAGATGCAGAGTACGATGACTTGTCAATGGAAATCTTTTCAGCATGGATTAGTACATCAAAGAAGTCTAATCTGTTTCAAAAACTAAAAAAGTGGGCTAAAAGTAGTGATGATTGGCAAATATTACATGGTGACTATCTTTCTGAGAAGAACTCTGAGAAGGGGAAAATATTACATGGTTGCTTTTTGTTGACGAGGTACATATGGAAATGTTGGCAAAATGATCATTGTTGATTGAGGATGCCAAATTGTTAGACCATGCATCTTATTCTGATTTTATTTTCCTTAAGGAAAAGGATATAAATTTCATTGTGTATGCCCTTCCATTTTCATTTTTCTTTTTGCTGGTGAGTAAATAAATTCTGTATATATAAGAAATATTTTTGCAAAAGTATGGATCCAGATAGAAATTTCCACTCCAAGGAAAATCCTTTGGGCACACTCAGTGTCTTGATTTTTCTTTTTATATTTTCTGTCAGAGGCTAGTTGCTCCAATATTACAGTAATTTGAAGTCTTTTCATAATACTTTGTTACACATGACTTTCATTTTCTTCTTGCAAAATTTCTAGAAATGAATGGATATCTTGTGCACTGTTGTAAACAAATTTAGTTCTATTACCATGCTCAAGAGAATTTAATGTTTATCATTATTGGAGGACAAAGATATACCATAAGAGCTTGGTTCTGTGTTGTAGCCTTTTATTAAGACTTGAATCAGTTAAACCATCGGACCTATTGCAGCACTATATTGACGCTTGGTTCTATTGAAGCCGCCATACTTTGGACCTCTTCATTGCAGTCTCAGGCCAAGGATATAGATATAGGATTTTGACATATTTTATGCGGTGAAAATCTATTAAAATCTTAGATTATCTCCTATTTACTGATGCTTGGACAAAACTTTCGAATTAGCTAACTCACCTATTTTTATTTATGAGCTCAGTGTTAAGTTACAAGACTGTGATAAGACTTAGTGACTTATGTTTCGTATACCAATCTAGCTTGTAAAGCTCGGTCCTGTGGAATTGAGCCCAAGAACACCTCAGACTTACCTTTGTGGAAGTAGAGTGGTGATAACACATATGTGGAGTATATTTGAAGGGTAAATTAGTGCTTCCTTGGAGTTCAGATAGAACACATTTGTAGAAGTGTATACCAGTGTTTATTTGAAGCTCAGGTAAGACAGATTTGTGGAGGATTAAAGATTCAACTATGGAGGGCTCGATGATATTGGAGGCATGAAAAATCAACAGTAAAACTTGAAGTGGTGACAACTGGAGGCTTATACAAGTTGAGATGAAGAGCGACGTTAATATTACTTATTTGTATATGGAAAATATTACTTAAAACTAGCACATTTGGCGGAATTTTTTTTTAAATATTTTTAACCAAGCGTCGGAAGACCGACGCCGTAGACGTCAAAAGAGCGACGTTACTTTTTTTAATATTTTGACTTTTTCGTCGGAAGACCGATGCCTTCCACATTGGAAGAGCGACATTAATTTTTTTAATATTTTTACTCTTTCGTCGAAAGATCGATGCCTTGCTTGTCGGAAGAGCGACGTTGTTTTTTTAGTTATTTTTAACTTTTCCATTGGTAAAGAAAAATTACATAAGCGTCGGACGCACGACGTTCTAAACGTCAGATGATATTTCGTCGGAATTGCGACAGTTGTAAAACGTCGGAAGAGCGACGGTTTGTAAAACGTCGAAAGAGCAACGGTTTGGAAAACGTCGAAAGAGCGACAGTTGTTTGGAAACGTCGCAAAAGTGTCGCTCTTGCGACACTTTGTTGAAGTGTCAGAATTGCGATGTAATGGCTAACCACGTTTTTCTTGACCTCAATTTGTCGCTCTTGCGACGCCTATGTGTCAGAATAGCAACGAATTGGCCGTCAGAAATTAGGCCAAATTTTCTAGTGTCTCATTGAAATTTTATCAATTTTTATATTGCGAAGGTGGAATAGGGATCTTGACTTATTGAGAGAAAGAGAGGTTATTCCTTTATAGAATGTTATATACCTCTGAAATTTATATACTCACCCTTTGTTGTCTCTCTTTTCTACTTGATTGGATCAGAAAGCAAAGCACTATTCAATTACCATACCAAGTCAAGGAGTGAAGATCCTAAAATAGATACAAGCATCGTGGTTCTACTTATAGCTTTCCATTTGAATGAATCATATTTCCCATTCAAACATCTTTAACTTTAAAAATGTGTAGGCCCAAACAAAGAAGAGGAAGAAAAATTAGCCAAAAGTTGCTTGTCATCACAATTTCCTTTTCAAAACTTTGCCCCATTTTTATCTTGAGCCAAACAAGAAAAATTATCATGCACGGTCTTATGAACAAAACAGGCAAGAAAAACATGACACAACAAGAGAAACAAATCAAGAGAACAAGAAAAACGTGAAACTAAAATGGGAAGCAAGAAAAAAAGGCAACTATAAAGACTAAATAAAGAGAAAAATGTAGAGTAGATGGAATGCAAAAGAAAAACTAAGATGTAACTAGCCCTAATAATAATCTAACTGACTAGAAGGTCAAGGCTAAGTGAAGTGAAATTTCCATTGTAATTGTTATCACAGTTTATTTTCAAGGTAATGGCTTCAGGGGTAATGGATGTGAGCAATTGTTTAAAATTTTCATAAAAAATTCAGGTGCGTTGACAATTAATTTATCAGAATAGGTTCAGAAAATTTGAAATGGTGGTGCTAACAAATTTAATGTAAAAAAAAACTATGTTTTACTCGGTTTTTTCTTGTAAAAGGAAGCAACTTCGGGCGCAGATTCCAGACAGTTGTAAACGAATTTTTGAAAACCAAGAGAGGTTTTTTTTGGGAATAGACCCATTAACAAAAACCTCTATTAGTTTTTACATGTATTTAGTTTTTATTAGAGACTTAATTAGCTATTTTTGGACTTTGTAATTAATTAATTTTTTTTCCTGAAAACATGGTTATGGTTTTGTAATCACTCTATAAATATAATAATGTCTAAAGACCAGGGCTTGGAAATTTTTAAGAAACCATTATATTGTGTATACCTTTGATATTAAAAGAATTTGTTGTGAACATTGTTAGTTGTACAATTTGCATAGATTCGTGTGTGATAATTTTCTTGTCAGTATTTATAGTGTTTATTTTTCTTCTAAGCATAAATCTGATGCATAAGTCTTATGTATTTGGAAATAAGTGATTAAATTTGAATTCTTTCTAAAAGCTCATATTTAAATTTTCCAAATTAGTCTTAGGTTTTTCAGCTTAAATGTTAGGTCCCTATATTACTAGTGTAGTCCCTTATTGTTGTTAGTGTATCCCCTTTATTGTTATTGTTGTACCCCTATAGCCCCCTGTTGGGTCAATTTACTAGGTAAATTAACACAAGCATTTAATTATCAATACGGGTTTGTAGAACTTAGAAGCATCTCCAAAATATATGGATTTCAACTACAGTCAAGTTTAGAAGATGAATTATTAATAATAAAGGAAATGCATATTACAGATATAAATCATAACTAATTCAATCATGTAACAAGCAGCAGAAGAAGCTCCTAACTTAGGAGATCTTGTTTGTCCTTCTCTTACAAAACTACTTCATGAATTAAAAACCAAAAACCACTAATGAACAATAGATCAAGATGCATGAAAGAATAACTGAAGTGGCTCCTAACTAAGGAGACCCTGGTTGTCCTTCATTATAGATTCATTCATCATTAATACCATTGTTAGAAAACAGGAACTTCAGAAAATCATTTTAAAGCAGGAAAGATGAATTCTAGTTCTAGATCTTGATCAGATAGAAGGAATGTTTAACTTAAACATTGGATTGCCCCTTCATACACAGAATATAAATTAGAATTAGATTCATCAGTAAACATAGTAAATCATCATACATCTAATTAACTGAACAAAACTGAAGCAAAACTAGATAATTAAACAAAGAAGTGTACTTAGCTCAGTGTGGGGGGCCTCCACCCTTGCCTCGCACACTAGGAATACTTTCAGCTATTGAATCTTATTTAACTTTCATGCATAAGAAAATGATAAATTATGTCTTCAATTAAGTTCATAAAATAAGAATCTCAAAGTCTCAAGTTTTTCCTACTACCTTCTTCTCTCGCTTGGAGAGAGAGCACTCCTATTTTTACATGAGTTGCTTTGAAAAAGAGATAAGCAACTCATAAATACAACTCCACTTTTCTTTCAACCAATTTCCAAAATTACAAAATATGATCCCTATAAATCGTTACACAAATCTTGGATGAGATATCCATATCCACATGATCTTCTTTTGAAATGAGCTTGAATGATTATCTCCTCAAATCTCTTTGATCCCTTCAAATTCTCACACAAATCTAGGATTAGATATCCATGATCTTCTCCTTGAAATGAGCTTGAATAATTATCTCCTCAAATGTATTTGAAATATTCCTACACATTACAAGACTCACACAACTTTTGAGACATAAATGAAAATATATTAATTTTCTAATAATTAATCATGAATTCTCTCAAAATGCATGAAAATAAATAAATTGGAAAATGATGAGGGAGACTCATATCTAACATGGAAAGAGTATGATAAATAGTGAATGGAGAAATATATTATGGATGAATGTGAGGAATAACGAAAGGAAAAGAGGATGAAAATACGACATTTTGGAGGCCCAACATTCCCCCCAACTAAACTTGTTGCATGTCCTCATGCAACCTTGCATGAATTTTCTTGTACACTTTTGGCTTCTTAGTTTTGGCTTTATGTGTTTTGAGCAATAAATCATTCCATGATGTGAAGTTCATGAGTAATAGCTGATAGTTCTTATGGTTGGTTCTTGTGTGAAAACCATGAATATGATAAATGTTGGTTCTTGTGTTTACAACATTCATTTTTTTATGTTTGCTGCAATAATATTTTAAGCATATATGCACTGGAAATGACAAGCTATCAATGTATATAAGAAAGCCTTATTCTTCATGTTTGTACATCATGCTAGTATATATTTTCATGTTTTTTAATCAAGTGCAACAAAGTGTAATTGGAAGAGACATGTTGGTCAATGGTATAGAAGATAAAATTATGAGATGGTAATGAGTATACTCCCCTCTCCAACTGAATATATGTTATGTCTATGAAAATGAGATAGGAAATGGCGCATGGTGAGGGGATTTTCCAAATTCATTCATTTCTAAAAATTAAGTAATTATATGATTAAAATTAGAAAACAATATACCTCCACTAACCCAAAAAGCTGATGAACTATGCAATAGGAATGTGTCTAATGCTACCGCTGGATCACGGAAAATGTGGTTGTTGTTGTTGGATCATAGAACATGTGGTTGCTACTGCTGGATCATGGATCATGTGCTTGGTGTTGTTGGATCACGGATAAGAAGATGGGGTCTGAGAGTGGAACTGTGTTAATCTCATATCGCTAAAAACATATTACTGCAACTGCTGATGGAGTCATGAAAAGTATATAGTCTTCACCTGCTACAAATCTGGATGGTACAAATCTAAACATGCAAATGAATGTGTCGGTGTCGAGCATGAAAATAAGTCATTGGATTACTAACCATTAATGGGTGTCGTTAACCAATGCGAGGAAAACTCACCATTGATGTCAATGAGTGCCAAGGTACCCAACTACATCTTGCGAAGTGCGAATAAATGATCTGATGTCAAGCCACTTGCAAGATCCAACGATCAAGGGACATTGATGTATTCCCATGACTGTTGGCGAGAGAACTTGACATTAGGGCATACAAGCCTCAAGGTACTAATGAGGACTCTAGTCTCTATCCCAGATAAGGTGTTGAGGTCGATGGGTCGAGACATGTTGAAAGGTGAGCCTTAAGGAATCCCACATCAGTCAACGCGAGTTTGTGCAAAATGATTGGTAGGACTATAGATAAAAGATCTCATGGTCAAACAATTGTTATGGAAAGGAAAACAAGGCAATGTAGAGAGTTGGATGGTTTATTTGTAAGTTAAAAAGATGAACTGAAAAGAAGGCTAAAATGTATGTGACTCAGAAAAGTAGTTATGTGTGAAGTCGTGATGGATAAGGCAATGAATCAGTGGACTCCAATATGGATGACTAATGAACTTTGAAGGAGAAATATGGATAAATCATGTGGCGCAAAAAGGTTTTTGTATAATGGCAAATGTCACGACATTTGTAATAAAGTTTTAACTCCTCCTTGCTTCAATGATGTATGTGATTTCTGGAGATCTCGTCTTCATGAACTTGGATCGTCTCCATACCTGTTGAAGCTCAATACAAATCTCGCATGAAAACTGTGAGATCTTTTGATAAACATAAATGCAACAACTTAATAAAATGAAGTGCATTTTTCTTACATGTTGCCTTTGCATGCAAGTTCCTTTGAGGTGACTCCAAAAAAAAAAAAAAAATTCAAGAGTTTTATGAAATGTCCATGTGTAAAGGTTTTTTTTTTTTTTTGATTACAATGAAATTATTATCAAATATAAAAATCATTTTATATATATATATATATATATATATATATATATTAATTTTATATGCTCCATGTTTCAATTTTATTTTGCTCCTTCTAGTGCCAATTGGTAGATCGAGGTCATTTTGAAAATGGCATTTTATGGGAAATCAAACAACACCCTTTCTTTGAGTGTTTGAATTGGGCTCTAAACACCAAATTCTAAAACCGGTTTTTTTTTCTTTTGGTACATGCAAACCTTGCTTATCATTCTATGAATGAAACACAAACAGTCATTACCCGTATCCATAATACATGTTCAAGGAGTTTGCTTATAATCACCATTGTCGGCATTGAATTCTGTGTTGCCGAAGTTAGACCCCGCTTTTGGTTTCATAGCCACCGCCAAAGTTTGAATGATAGGCGCCATTGCTTTCAGAACGTCCACGATAGCTCGACTCGAATTGATCTCCACCATTGCAGAAAGGGCATGTAGATTTGCAGCTCATAAATGGCGATTCCTGTTCTGTTCCTCATTCTCTCGATCGAGCCCACAGTATTTTTTGGAAGTAATCCATTCTCTCCTACCTTCAATCATCTGCGCATTAACTCCATGACATTGGAGCTCACATGCGATCGTTATTTAATCATTAGCGCAACCACATCATTCCTTTGACTTTGATCATGGTTGTGACTGAACCTCATTCCTTGACTCCAGACAGATGTGCCATACCAATTGTTGGGGTCTGCAGTCTTACCAATTCTGACGGCTTTGACTAGTTTGGATCAGTAATAAAGGTGTCTATGGCCCTTGTGCTATTGGAGTCACTGTAACTGGTGAAAATATTCATATCGACCTCCACACTACTAAAACTGATTTCTCGGCCTTAAGTCAGCCCAATCCAGTCTCGATCTTGCTATCCGCTGATATGGGTTACTATGTTTATGTTCTGGCTTGTGACCATGATCGTAACCCTCGGCATCATTAAATTTTCAACTAAAAATTTGGATCTGGAAATGAATTCAAATACAAACGGTGGTAACCGAATTCAGATGTAAGAGGCGGACATGTCTTCGCGGAATACGCAGAGCTTGAAGGCTCATGAGGGAGCTGTCATTTCTGTTGGATCCGAGATCTCCACCCAGGAAATCAAACCTCCAACCAATACACTGCATGGATCGAACTATTAACCAGCCACCGAAGAATTTTATTTCAACTTGAACCCCTCCACCGCCTGAAACACATAACCATTCGCCCAAATATATAGTCGTTTTATCAATGTACAAATTGAAGTGCTGGAGCTCCGGGCGTAGACAAAATTTCTGTTTCTTGCAGGTTTTATATGGAGTTTCAATGCCAAAGGCTGAAGTCTGAATGTCTGAAGAAAAACCAAAAATTGCGTCCGGCCATGTATAAACCATGCACAATTGTTTACCCTCATTTGTTGTGTATTGTATTTTAATTTGCATTGCTTTGGTTTTTATTAGGTAGGGTTCGTTTTATTTGTTTTTGATAGGGTTCTTTTCATTTTAATGTTTAGTGGGGTTTTAATTATGATGTGGGTCGTGGGTTTATATGAATGGTTTTTTTTTAATATATATATATATATATATTTTGTGTTTTATTTTTAATTTGTTAAAAATTTGTATTGTTTTGTTTTATTGTTAATTTTTTTTTAATGAGTTTTATATTTTTTTAAATGGTTATATATATATATATATATTTATTTATTTATTTTAATTGTTTTGAATGAGTTTGTGTTTTTATTTGTTTTTATTTTTTAGTATTTTTTTTATTTTAAAAACTAAAAATTAGAAAGAAATTGAATTTTATTGTATTCCTAATTTAGAAAATTTTATTGAAATTAAAAAAATTTAGCATATAGACACAAGCTGATTTGCGGATTTAAAGATGAAATTGACTAAGCATATTGCAAATCCTTCATTCTTGAAAACGTTTATAGACATCTTACATTTTGATCCTTGAGATCGTGTGAAAAAGCAGGAGGAGGGCATACTTATTTGGAACTGAAGAAAATAATATACTACCTACTCTATTGTAGAAAAATAATTATTCTTTCAAGTATAGGAGAATTTCCAATGCATCCATTTGCGTAAAAATATGAGAAGTAAACTCACATCCAAGTTTGATAATATATACTTTAATGAATGCTTGGACATGAAAATTTATCTAATCATAAAGATTTGATGAGAAAGAATATTGAAAAATGGAGTGGTGTTGTGACCTAATGATTAGTTGAAACCAAGTTTTAAGATGATATTTGTTTACTTGGCTCTCCTTAGTTGTCAAATCACAAAATTCTTCGTGTGTCACTTTTTCAAAATCTTGAATGCACAGGGGGTCTTGTGATATACATACTAGAAATTCTTCAATTTCAGGTTCTAATATTTGATCTTCATCGCATGTAATCCATGACTCATTCGTCTCCTTACTAGAAGAAGATTCTAAGTTTTCTTCTTGTGGATCCTCTTTGTGGATGCTTTGTTCCTCTTCTAACTTATGAATTGAATTTTCATCTCTAGTGATCACTCTAAAATGTGGACAACGATTTAAGAAGATCCTTGTGGTGGGATACCCTCCTTCTCTAAATGGCTTCTTTAACATCATGTTTTTTTAGATCTTGTTGGGCAAATGGATTTTGTATTTATTATTGTTTTTTATATATATATTTTGTTTGGGGTTTTGTTTAATGAATCTACCCTTATAATCTCTATCTCTAGGCATAAGAAAACTTAACTAAAAGAAATACTCGGTTTTTGTATTTTTTTATCCTCCTAATTGACTATGTTGAAGTATGCTTCCCCGACAACAGCGTAAAAATGTTGGGTCAATTACTGGGTAAATTAACACAAACACTTAATTATCAATTCGGGTTTGTAGAACTTAGAAGCATCTCCAAAATATACGGATTTCAACTACAGTCAAGTTTAGAAGATGAATTATTAATAAGAAAGGAAATGCATATTACAAATATAAATCTTAACTAAATAATTTCTAATTCAATCATGTAACAAGCAGCAGAAGAAGCTCCTAACTTAGGAGATCTTGTTTGTCCTTCTCTAACAAAACTACTTCATGAATTAGAAACCAAAAACCACTAATGAACAATAGATCAAGATGCATGAAATAATAACTAAAGAGGCTCCTAACTAAGGAGATCTTGGTTGTCCTTCATTACAGATTCATTCATCATTAATACCATTGTCAGAAAATAGGAACTTCAGAAAATCATTTAAAAGCAGGAAAGATGAATTCTAGTTCTAGATCTTAATCAGATAGAAGGAATGTTTAACTTAAACATTGGATTGCCCCTTCATACGCAGAATATAAATTAGAATTAGATTCATCAGTAAACATAGTAAATCATCATACATCTAATTAACTGAACAAAACTGAAGCAAAACTAGATAATTAAACCAAAAAGTATACTTAGCTCGGTGTGGGGGGCCTCCACCCTTGCCTCGCACACTGGAAGTACTTTCAGCTACTGAAACTTATTCAACTCTCATGCATAAGAAAATGATAAATTATGTCTTCAAATAACTTCAGCAAATAAGAATCTCAAAGTCTCAAGTTTTTCCTACTACCTTCTTCTCTCACTTAGAGAGAGAGCACTCCTATTTATACATGATTTTCCTTGAAAAAGAGATAAGCAACTCATAAATACAACTCCACTTTTCTTTCAACCAATTTCCAAAATTACAAAATATGATCCCTATAAATATTTACACAAATCTTGGATGAGATATCCATATCCACATGATCTTCTCCTTGAAATGAGCTTGAATGATTATTTCCTGAAATCTTTTTGATCCCTTCAAATCCTCACACAAATCTAGGATGAGATATCCATGATCTTCTCCTTGAAATGAGCTTGAATAATTATCTCCTCAATTGTATATGAAATATTCCTACACATTACAAGACTCACACAACTTTTGAGACATATATGAAAATATATTAATTTTCTAATAATTAATCACAAATTGTCTCAAAATGCATGAAAATAAATAAATTAGAAAATGATGAGGGTGACTCATATTTAACATGGAAAGAGTATAATAAATAGTGAATGGAGAAATATATTATGGATGAATGTGAGGAATAACGAAAGGAAAGAGGATGAAAATACGACATTTTGGAGGCCCAACACCCCCATATTGTTATTATTGTGCCCCATAAAAGCCATTATTGTTATTGTTGTTCCCTTACATTATTATTGTTTGGTCGGTTAAGATTATATTGTGACCCCATGGACTCCTATATATAGAAAGGAAGTTTTTTCATTTGTATCATCCAAGAATTGTTCATTTTATGTAATGTAAAGGAGGTTGCCCCCTCGAAGTGGTTGATTTCTAAGGCGTTGATCTCTCTTTTCTTCTATTTTGGGAGATGGTTTCATAAAATTCGGTATCAGAGCTTTGGATTCTAGGGCTTCGCTGCTTCAAATAGTTCATCATGGCATCTTCGCTATAAAAAATTTTCTATGAAGGTTTAGAAGCTAAAAAAAAAACCATTTGCGAAGAAATCTTGAGAAACTTCGTGTAAAAATTATAGATCTTGGTTCGCAATATTTTCAGAGATATGATCTGTGGAAGTTATGGTTTTTACAGGCTTCCGAATTTCATCTCAAAGAGGTGACCTTGGGAAAATCATCATAACTCTCTCTCTCTGAGCATCGAATTGGAATTCCATAAAAATTGGCCAAAAGTACACAGAGTGTAGTTTCCTATGTATCAATTCCAGAGCCGAAGGAGGAAATAGTGACACGTGGCACACCGTACAAGTTTTCTCTACTGAACCAATCCATGATTAGGTCATTATGGGAGATTGGGCATAAATTTTTCTTGAAGAATCCAATTTAGATCAAACCTATGGCATTGGAAAGAATATTTAGAGGGCTAATAAAGGACTGAAGATAAAATCCCGGGGATCCGAAATTACAGAGACACATCAGTTTCAATATCGAGCTCCTCAAAAGAAAGAAAAATGTGTGTATTTGTTTTCAAATTGCATAATTCTTGTTTGAAAAAACAATTTTAAGTGATTCCAAGGGCATATTGAAGCATAGATATTAGTATTGGATTCTAAAATTCTCCCTAAAAAGAATTCAACACCCATTAAGCACTCAAAAGGCTCTACTATGACTCATGAAGAGGAAGAAGTGCAACATAATATATCAAAATTACAAGAGAAAGTACAACAACTTTCGCTCTCGGAAAGAGCAACAAAAAATGAAATGGAAGTTTTGAAGAAAGGCATGGAAGCTAAGATGGATGGTTTGAAGAAAGGCATGGAAGCTAAGATGGATGGTTTAAAGAATGGCATGGAAGACGTGGAAGAAAAAATGAAAGACAACATGGAAGACATGAAGAATGATCTAAAAGCAGACATGAAAGGTTTGAAGGAAGGTTTGACAAAGCTGATACAAGAAATGATTCCTAATGGCGAAAAGGTAGTAAAGGAAACTCATGATGAGAACAAAATAAATGTTAATCGTGATTTCATAAACTCAAATGTTGGATTGAATACCCACCATATTCCAAAGATCGATATGAGGAAGTTTGATGGCAAGGATCTCGTAACATGGATACTACATATGGAGATATATTTTGATCTCCATAATGTGAAAAACACACAAAAGGTACACATTGAAACTTTATATTTAGAACAAAATACATTTGTAATGTATCAATGGCTTTGCTCTCGAAAAAAAATAAAAAAATAAATTAAATTAAATTAAAAATAAATTAATTAATTAATTTAAAAATTAAAAAATAAATAAATAAATCACTTGGTCAATTTTTACAGAGGAAATGATAGCACATTATCAAGATACAAAGAGCAAAACCTTCTTTAACCAATTGATAAATCTCAAACAAAAGGGTTCAAAGGTGGAGCACATTGAGGACTTCCAAAAATTGAATATAAGGGTAACTGATATTCCAGAGGAACACAGAATTGATGTATTCATAGGTATTGTTATCACTCAGTAATTTCTCCAGGTTCAAGAGAAATAGTCCGAGGTAACCACGAACCTACTTTGGAAATCTAGGATCTAGCCTTCCTAAATTTCAGAGAGGGCTCTCTCTTTATGATTTAACTTTGTTTTTTTTTAATATTTTAGGCTAGTTATGATGGTTCAATTTGGTTTTGGTTTTAAGATGTTTGGTGGAAAATAAGATTACTTGAAGACAAATTAAAGAGGGATCTACTATTCCATTGGGCTATGGAGTCAAAGTCTAGCAAGCAGAACTAGAAGGCAAGGCCAAGAGGATGCTAATGTATTCAAGGCAAGGTAGATAACCCTCAAAGATTTGGATAGATTGTTTTGATGGGATGGCTTGCTTCGGGATAAAGGGCAATGAAGGATCCTTTGATCCGGAAAAAGAGGAAAGAGGCAGGGGTTAAACGGGACTAGGAGCAATTAAGAATTCCTAAATCCGGAAATCAGCAGAAAACATTTAAATGATTAAGTAGTTAAGACATGGAGTTCTAACACTAGTCCTGAAATAATACTCCTACTTAATCATTAAGATTGAACAACATATATGAAATGAATGAAACTCAGAAAGTAAACAATGACAAGATAGATGCACTTTACTCTTTGAATTATCGCATGAATCCTGAATTATGAAGTCCAAATGGCTATTGTCCAGACTACTGTTATGAAATAAACACATAAGCCTCTAATGTACCAGCAAAATTGTCTATAATAATCTTAATAATTTTATTCCACACTAAAAACTTCACAAAGTGAAGTATTTATACAAATTCTAAACTAGAATATCTTGAAAAAATATCAAGATTGTTTTACAAATATCTCCAACTGTTTTACATAAATAGAACTTAATTTAAGGACACTCAAAACTAATGCATCTATTTGGCACTATTTTTTATGGATAGGTGATGACAAAGAGGAGAATTCGAATTTTATCCAACTCTTAGTTGATGATGAGGCATCCAAGTCACTAACTATTTCCTTTCTTTGTGCATTCTGCTCCAGCAATTTTGCAAACTTCGGTTCCAATGATACATTTTTATTTCTCAATAAGAAATAGATATGTAAAAAGTGAAAGAGGTTATTGTATATAAATATTTTTTTGAAATAAACCTCCCTCATTTTCCTAAAATTCCTCTCCAGCTGTGCACAATAGGCTCTGCAAAAATATGTGTAAAACAGAGTTTTATAGAATCTGAAAAATAGGCTGTAAAGATGCGCGTGTATCTCTCATTATGTAATACATGTGCAAAACGTGAGATAGGTTTTTGTAGATGGGTTTCTTAGGAAAAAAAACCTCCTTAATTTTTTTAAGATGTATTTCTGATTGGCCACAATCTTCTCTACAAATTGATGACTTAACAGGAATTTTTTGCAAAGAGAGCTTTCAAATATTGTTTAATATTTCCAAATCCATAATGGTTGTTATAAAAGTGAGAGAGGTTTTTTTAGTATAAGACCTTAAGAATATAAACCGCCTTTAGTTTTTCAAAATTCATCTTGGATTGGTCACAATAGTTTCTGTAAAACAATGGCTTAAACATGAATTTCTGCAAAAATGTTCCTTCTTGTTATGTTTTCATCTTTTAACTGTTTTTACTTTCACTTTGGCTAAACTTCATTGTTGTTGGTGAAAGTATTTTCGTCTTTGTTAACCATTACTGACTCTGTTTTTACTTTTACTGTTTTACCTTGACTGCTCTGTAACTTTGTTTTAACTTTCACTCTGATTTTTACTTGATACACTTTAACCACTGATACTCTTTGACTGTTATGTTTTCAGTGTCATTGTGAATTCTGATTTCACTTTTACCATTCACTTGATTTTATTTTTTCTTTGTATACAAACTATTTGTTGAATGAAGCTTTTGATTTAAAATCTGAGAATTTGGAGCAAATAATTTTATCAACTAGTATTGAAACTGTTGGCCCAATTTATTTTCTGATAATAACCTGCAAAAATCAAACAATTTGTTAATGAAACAGAGGTCTGCAAGGAGGTGATTGAAGGCTTTTGAAAGACCTATGGAATGAGATTTTTCTGTGGAGATTTAATTCTGTTTTTAGGCATTTTGGCTTCTTCTGTAAGATTAAATGATTTACATAAGTAATTTACTTTAAAGAAAGGGGTAAAAATATCTTCTTTTGGGCTTTTTGCTGAATTAGGTTTATCTGAGGATTGATACTGGGATAAGACAAGAAACAGGGTTTCCTGAATAGTTTAAATTGTAAAAAGGAGATTTTAATAGATCTGTAGGCTTTAAACTCATTTTGTGTTTCGGAATTGATCTTCAGAGGTCGTAAGCGGATGATTGGCTTTAAAAGGCACACAGAGGAAATTAGGTTTCCTGGAAAAAATTGGCCAGGGTTTGGCCTGTTTTTGGGCAATTTACACAATTAATTCTCCTATTTAACAGTTTGTCTTCTAATGGAAGGTTTCGAATTGACTATGCAGGATGGTAATTTAATAAAAAATACCTCAAATTGTAGGTATTTTGATGATTTTAAAAAGGTTTCTGAATCTTCTAGTTATTCCTGCAGATGGATCTGGATCGCTGATGCAGAGAATGGCTTTAATGATCTTCAAATAAAGAAAATTGTGGTCGAATTCGGCTTTGGGACAAGAGATTAACAAATAGGGGCTTAGGGCTCTTTACACAGTCGGGCGGAGTTTTCATACCAGTCGAGACTGCACAAATACATATGAATAATGATATATCAAAGGTTTTAAACTTTAATATGAATCAACATAGAATGCATTAAATGCAATTCTAATCCAAGGCGGCAGGTGGTTTGATATTTCGAATGCGAAAACCACCAGTGGGTTTCGCGTCGGGATAGAGTGGTAAGTTTTCTTTTGTAAATTGAACGCGATCAAATAATATGCGCCACGTTGTGTTGGGTGGTTTCATAAAACAACTCATTTCGCGCAATTTCGAGCTCAGGGCCATCGATCAGTTTCGAAGCGTGAAACAGATCGTGTGCCGCTGGATCTAAAAAGTGGGAGCGAACAGTCAGGATGTGATGGGAAGGTGTGGGGAAAAGGTTATGGTGGCACCCGAGCGGCTTTATACAATGGCGCATTATAAATATAAAAAAACCTTTGTAAATATAGACTTTATAACCAAGGTTTTAATATATGGAATGGTTTATATATAAGCGAGTATAATGCAAAAGGTTTTATTAGGCGATGTTATATATATAAATGGTAAAAGAGCGCGTGAGGCGAGTTTTAACCAAGGTTAGGATATAGAATGATAATAAGATTTTTATAGTGGCATGGATGAAAAAACTTTAGGATAAATGATATAAGAGAGGCGATGTGGTAAAGCTATATTTTTCCGATAGCTTTATTTATATTTATATTTTTATTATATAGTTATAGACCATGGAGGGGTCCAATAACTATATGGGGTGGGATTATTTATATATGGTTAGTTTTAGACCAAAGGGGATATTTTTTGGGTTTTTAATTTAACAGGTGGATATTTAACTTTGGTCAAAAATCTTATAATAGTGGGTTTTTGGGGATAATTAGATAAAAGGGGTTATAATAATAGGATAAGGTTTATTTATAGGGATTTAATAAATAAATTAGAAGTTAATATGACTAAGGAAAATGAAAAAAAACACCAAAATATAATTATATGACTAAGTGATAATGTGAAAGCCAAGCTTTATCATTTAAAATTTGACCACTTTGACCTAGAATATAATATTTTTGGAGGGTTTTATGCTTTTATGAATGAAGGAAATTAGTCAAAAGGGGATTTTATTTTTCATTAAGTAAAAGGTCTTTACTTATGAACTCACAGTGAAATGGATGAATGTAGGGTTAAATGGTGATAATTAGGGATTAACATAGGAATTCAACTCTTTTTAACTTAACAGTCATTGAGCCTTGGTTCCGGTCCCAACAGAAGTCAGAGAAATGCTTTGAGCCTCTTTGACCGAAATTCTAGAATGCAAAATAACTATAGGGGAAAGGAAATCAGTAATATTTTCCCAGTGAAAGATATATACAATGATTTTCCCACTTCTTTCTACCTACCCAACTTTTAATCTAACATTTTTTTTCTCCCATTTTGCAGGTGCATTTGAGCTAGCAACCTTGAAACATTTTATTCTTTTGAAAGTAGTAAAAACTAAATAAGTCTACCACATATCTTCCAAGGGCTCAGATTAAACTGATGAGCTCCTCTTTATTCTCTACCTATCTACTAATTAGTTAGGATTAAACTGTCTGACTAATCTTCATTCACTATCTATAACATGTAAATTGAAACATGACAAGTCAAGATTGAATAGTTCAACTCATCATGGAATATGGCATTTATTGACACTCTGCCATAATCATCAGTAAAAAGTAGTGGCCTTTGAATTTGCACACTTTCATGTTTTATTTCTTTTTTCTTTGGGGTATATTATTTTTTCTAAGTCCTTTGATCTTTCTTTTAGGACTTTTACCCTCTTTTTGCTTTTCTATTTTTTTATTTTTATTTTTTACAAAATATGGGAAAACAACTTGCAAAAAGCAAGGTATATACATATTTTTACAAGAATATCAAAATTCAATTCCAAATTATGAATCCTATATTTATAGGACCTAACAGGTACTTTAAAGGATAACATCCAACATGAGGTTCGCATTTGGGAACCTGATTCATTGGAGAAGGCATTCAAGTTGGCAAGAAAAATTGAATGTAAAATTATAGCGACAAGGAAGCCTACCACTCACATCTATAAAAATGGAAGTGTTGCTACTCCTAGAGTTTCGCAACCTACAAGGTTGACAACACAACAATTGGAAGAAAAAAGAGCAAAAGGGCTTTGCTACAGTTGTGATAGCAAATACACTAAAGGTCATAAGTGAGCTGAGAAGAAATTATGTTACATAGATTATGAAGAGGAGGAAGAAAATGAAGAAGAAACTTCAAAAGAATAGGATATACACTAGGAACCAACCCTAGAGAAAGAAGAGACGTGTCCAATTGGCAGGAATTACCACTCCTCAAACTCTCAAGATAGAAGGACATGTCAAGAAGAAAAATATAATAGTGATGATTGATTAAGGTAATACCCATAATTGTATTCATTGTAAGGTAGCCAAATAATTGAATTGCTTCCTATACCCAACACCAGAGTGTCAAGTGATGGTTGCAAATGGAGGAACTATAAATTGCTCTAGAAAATTCCATAATATCAATCTAACCATGGGGGAATATGTATTGAATAGTCCAATGCTTTCCATTCCAATGGGAGGTATTGATGTTGTCCTAGGAGTACAATGGTTACAATATTTGGGGACAAAAGTTTTTAATTTTCAAGAACTTTTCTTGAATTTGTTTTTTGAAGGAAAGGAAGTTGAATTACGGGGTCTCGCAGGGACACCAGGAAAGATAATAATCTCTAATGTCATGACAAAGCTTCTAAAGAAATAACAACGAGGCGTAATTGAGCAATTATGCTCACTAGAAGTTACAACATCAAAATCATCCATTTCTCCAGATATCCATAAAGTCTTGGAAAATAATTCCAAGGTGTTTGAATCTCCCAAAGGACTCCTATTAGTGATGATGTGTTATTCATTTATTTCATATGTCAGAGTGAAATTGAACATATGATTGTATAAAAATGTTAAGCCTTGGTGTAATTAGCTAATTAAGAAGTTGTTTCTCTTTAACTCAGGTGTATTAAGTGCAGAAGATGGATCATGGCGTGTGTGTCACGGACTGTACTAAATCCTATTAGGAAATAAAAGAATTCCAATCATACCAGTTAATGAATTATTGCTGGATGAATTATGAACAATTAATTTTGCAAGTTGGATCTTCTTTAGGATATAATGGGAAATTAGAATAAAGGTGAAGATATTAAAACTTAATAATAGGCATCATGAAGATTCATTATGAATTTTTGGTCATGCATTTTTGCCTTACCAATGCACCTTCTACATTTCAAGGGTTGATGAATTCCATTTTCAAACCCTTCCTTAGAAAATTTTTGTTAGTATTTTTTGATGATATACTAATCTACAATAGGTCTTGGAAGGATTATATTCAACATGTTGATGGGTGCACAAACTATTCGAGGAGAAACAATTATATGCAAAAACCTACAAATGTTTCTTTGGAGTACAAGAGGTGGAATATCTAGGTCGTATTGTATCTCAGGAGAGTGTTAAGGTAGACCCTAACAAAATTAAATCCATTAAGGAATGGAAATTCCCCACAACCATAAAGCAGTTGCGAGGATTTCTCGGGCTAACAGGGTATTATTGCAAGTTTGTTAATAATTATGGGAGAAAAACAACACCTCTAACAACATTATTGAAGAAAGATGCATTTTCATGGACTCCTAAAGCAACTAAGGCCTTTGAACATCTTAAAGAGGCAATGTGTCTAGCATCGGTCTTATCTATGCCAGACTTCACAAAAACATTTATTGTGGAATGTGATGCCTCAGAAAATGGAATTGGTGTTGTTTTAATGCAAGAAGGAAGACCCATTAATTTTGAAAGTCATCCAATCAAAGGAAAATATTTACAGAAAGATATTTATCAGAAGGAAATTTTGGAAATACTACATGCACTAAATAAATGACGACCTTACCTAATGGGAAGACACTTGAAAGTAAAAAATGATCATGATAGTCTTAAATACTTTTTGGAAAAAACACTATCTTTTAGAACAGAAGCAAAAATGGGTCACGAAGATGTTGGATTATGACTTTGAAATCATCTACAAAAAAGGGAAGTTAAATGTTGTTGCAAATGCACTCTCAAGAAAGGATGAAGAGGTGGGAGCATTTCTTTGTGCCATTTCTATTATCCAAATAGATTGGATAATCGACGCAAGCGATGAATGGAAGAATGACAAACAAGTATGGATACTTTTTAGAATCTATGCTTCTGTGATCCATATAAAATTGTAAAATCTCTTTCGGTAATAATCACATATAATGAAACGTTGACAATGTTTCATTATATGTGATTATTACCGAAAGTATGGATACTCATTCAAAAGTTGCAGCAAGATACTAGTACATATGATACATTTAGTTTGAAAAATGATTCCTTATGGTAAAACGATCACTTATATATTTTTAAGAAATCCCAACTAAAACAAAATATTCTTTTGGAATTGCACACCTCTCCCTTAGGAGGACACTTGGGATTTTTAAAAACTTACCACAGGTATAAGAAAGATTTTTTTTGGGATGGCCTTAAATTTGATATTCAAAAGTTTGTGATGGAATTTTTGGTTTGCCAACGAAATAAAGTTGAGACAGTTAAGACCCCGATTCTGCTACAATCTTTATCTATTCCAAGTCAACATTGGGAGGAGGTTTCAATGGATTTTATCACAGGTTTACCTAAGTCCAAAGTAAAGAGTTTCATCATGGTGGTAGTTGATAGACTTACCAATTATGCACAATTTTGTGCATATCTCATCCATTTAAAGCAAGTACAGTTGCTACTGTATTTATGGAAACAATTCAAAAGCTACATGGAAACCCAAAGATTATTTTAAAGCAACAGAGATCCCATTTTTACTGGAAATTTTTAGACGAAATTATTTTCTTTTTTGGGTACTCAACTAGCTCATAACTCATCTTATCATCCTCAATCCGATGGGAAAAATGAGATAGTGAACAAATGTTTGGAAGGATATCTTCGTTGTTTTGTATATGATAAACAAACACAATGGGTCAAGTGGTTACCTTTGGTTGAATGGTGGTATAACACTTCCATCCATACTGCAGCAAAAATTACCCCATTTATGGCACTTTATGGATATCATCCACCATCCATCACATCATCTTTAAGAGAAAATTATAAGGTTCAAGTAGTGGAATATCACATCGAGCATCAAAAACAAGTTCTCCAACTCTTAAAGGATAACCTAAATTTGGCACAAAATCGAAGGAAACAACATGCAAATCAACATCGCAGCAAGAGAAGTTTCGATGTAGGAGACCGGGTATTTTTATGGCTACAACCATACAAACAAATGTCCCTCAAGCAAGCTAAGAAGGATAATAAATTATCGCCAAAGTACTATGGTCCTTAAAAGGTGTTGCAAAATATTGGTAGTATGGCATACAAATTGGAGCTTCTTGCTTCTTCTTGAGTGTACCCAGTTTTCCATGTTTCATGCTTAAAGAAGGTTATAGTTATCAAACTTCCAGTACAAAAAAAAATTCCAGATGAGGAAGGAAAAATCATATTGGAACCTGAAGCAATCACGGAAACAAGAACTCGACAACTACGAAATCTATCAATTTCAGACTATCTCATCAAGTGGAAGAACTTACCCATTGAAGATTCCACAGGGGAGGATGAGAATTTTATATAGAAGCATCCAAAGCTACTCAAGCATTGAGGACAACACTTTTTTGAAGGAGAGGGGCATGTTCGGTCCCTATATTACTAGTTTAGTCCCTCCCTATATTACTAGTTTAGTCCCTTATTATTTTTATTGTTTCCCCCTTATTTTTATTGTTGTACCCCTGTAGCTCCCATATTGTTATTATTGTGCCTCATAAAAGCCACTATTTTTATTGTCGTGCCCTTACATTATTATTGTTAGGTTGTCTAGGATTATATTGTGACCCCATGGACTCCTATATATAGAAAGGAGGTTTTGTCATTTGTATCATCCAATAATTGTTCATTTTATGTAATGTAAATGTGGTTTCCCCCTCGAAGTGGTTGATTTCTAAGGCGTTGATCTCTCTTTCCTTCTATTTTGGGAGCTAGTTTCATAACATTAAATACCACTTATAAAAATACTATGAATGATTTGTTTTTTATGTTTACTCCCTATTGTCTTCAATCATAACTTTAATATGGTTTGTCTAACCTAGAACTATCTTGCCTCTATTAAACTTTTTCATATAGTCTGTAGCTAGTAGTTTTATATTAAAGAATCCATGCCAAATGGTCCTTGTGCTCTTCCTTCCAAATAAATTCATGTTTTACCAACTAAATATGGATAATGAGCTTATAAACCTACTGCTAAAGTGACAGTGAGTGGTAGAGTTTTAAAGAGAGATCCATCTCCAAATTGCAGGGCCAATTTTAAATCCAAAGTGGTTAGAGGTTACCTTAGCTTTTTCCCTCTACATCTGGGGTTTTTTATAACGTTTGTCGTCTTTTTCAGGGAGGAAAATTTTGATGTCAAATCATCCTTGGGTAGAAAGACAAAGAATCAAATTTAATGGTTGATGGTGAACAACGATCATACACAAAGAAGTTGTACAACTTTCACCTGGTGACTCCATTGTCAAACAATCAAAAGTTCACAATGACTCCACAGTATGAAGAATTTGAAGCTTGAAAAATATGCTTGTGACTCAACTGGATTCAATGAAGGACTCAGATGTTCAAACTATTATTTCAAGATATGAATTCTTGGATTTCTCAAACCTTCCTGGTTTTCCTAATCTTCTACCAACAAATGAATATTATTTAATGAATGGTCCCAAATTTAATGGAGAATATCTAAGCCCGACCTTAAAACATATCACAAATTACCGTGACTTTACCAATCTCCTTAAAATCAAGAAAGAAGATGTATTCCTTAGACTATTTTATGATTTTTTCCAAGGAAAATGTCGAATGTGGGTTGAAAGTTTACATTTTAATTCCATGATGTCTCTAACAAGTTTTTGGATTATCTTCTTGTTGAAGAATGTGACTAGGTTCAGTCTTCATAAATGTATAATTATAAAAAGAAATTTTATTATTATTAAAATGACTTATTAAAGCATGTGTTTCATGCTTGGGTCATCATTTTCTAGGTCAAAGTCCCCATTGAGGACTTCTAGGTTTTATCTGATGTCATTAGAGTCATTGTCCATTTTGTTAGACCCTTCTTGGGCTTTTGTATCATGTAAAAGGATTTATTATTGATTCAAATAAGTCATTTTTTACCTCCACACCAAGTCGAACCTTTTTAGATGAAGTTAGTCTACATTAGGGAAATTCAACCCACAAAAGAGGCTACATATAGAAGTGTAGTTCGATTCATTTGGACCATCATTCACTCAAGTTCAATACACAAGAAGGAGAATAAAAAAAGTACGAAGTTGCAGGAGAAAGAGGAGAATTGTAGGGAAAGACAAGATCAAAGTTTTGGGCCATCTATCTCTCACACGTAAAAAGTTACTGGGAAAATGCAAGGGTCAAAAATATGAGATTTACTGCAAGTCGAAGTTTTGTTGCAGGAGGTCGAAATTGTACTGTTGCGGGATCAAATTTCTAGGTCGAAGTTGTTGTTGGAAGGTTATCATCTGAAGAGTAAGGAAGGGTTGACTTGGTGATTTGAGGAATTCTATATCTATCTCAAATAGTCTTGGATTATCTCGCCTTATATTGTGAAACTACTGAAGGAAGAGGTTTGACTGGTTTTTCCCCTTATTGGGGTTTTTCCTTGGTTGTGTGCCTATATCTTGTGTCTCTTTTTCTTGTGAACTTCATACACATA
This sequence comes from Pinus albicaulis, assembly GCA_034641835.2. Lineage (NCBI taxonomy): Eukaryota > Viridiplantae > Streptophyta > Pinopsida > Pinales > Pinaceae > Pinus > Pinus albicaulis. The sequence goes on along the minus strand of CM076572.1, from coordinate 1,295,544,516 downwards.
TAATTTGGTAATTTCTTGATGAAAGATAATCTAATGAAGAAGTAAAAGAGGCCAACATAATTCACAAGTAATTATCAAGAAATAGGAATCAAACCCTGAATACACTAGCATTGAAATCTCAACATGGTATTAGAGCTAAGGTGAAGGAGGAGGAAAAGGAAGCATGAATATCTACTATAAGGAGAATAAGGAGCCTTAAAAAACTAGAATAAGGAAGATCATTAAAAGGATAATATAAGGGATAAGTTTATTTTCTTCAAGATCCATGTCTAACTCATTGAAGGGAGAAAACAAATTAGAAGGAGCCTCCAAATACAGGGCATGGAAAAAGAGGATAGTTCTCATCCTCGAGAAGAATAAATTTTTGGATATAGTCAAAGGAAAAGTAAAGAAGCATACAGATGAATCAAGTAAATTAGAGAAAGTAAAGTTTAGAGAAACATAAATATTGGCTACAAGCCTAATAGTGGATGGAATAAAGGACAACCTCATTCCATATGTATCCAACATAGATTCCTCCCAAGAAATGTGTGAGGCCCTATCCAAATTATTCACAATCAAGAACATTGGTCAAATTGCAAGCCTCAAGAATGACCTAAGAACTATGAATATGACAAAAGATGATAATGTGGCATCCTACTTTGTAAAAATAGCTAGAATCGGAGATGAACTCTAGGCAATAGATGAAATAGTACCTGGAAAGGAGCTCGTGATAACTACTCTTCTAGGATTACCAACATCTTAGAGTGCCTTTGCGTCAGGGATCAATAGTTGGAAGGATACTCCTACATTTGAACAATTATGGAATGCATGTAGTCAAGAAGAAGTCAGAATATTATTAGTAAGCAACAAGGAGAATGATGTTAGGTCCCTATATTACTAGTGTAGTCCCTTATTTTTGTAGTGTAGCTCCCTTATTGTTATTTTTGTACCCCTGTAGTCCCCGTATTGTTATTATTGTGCCCCATAAAACCCCATTATTGCTATTGTTGGCCCTTATATTATTATTGTTAGGTCGGCTAGGATTATATTGTGACCCTATGGACTCTTATATATAGAAAGGAGGTTTTTTAATTTGAATCATCCAAGAATTGTTCATTTATGTAATGTAAAGGAGGTTGCCCCTCGAAGTGGCTTATTTATAAGGTGTTGATCTATTTATTTCTTCTATTTTTGGAGTTGTTTTCATATCATTTGGTATCAGAGGTTTGGATTCTAGGGTTTTGCTGCTTCAAACAGGTCATCGTGGCATTTTCATTATAACTCTTTTTTTCTACGAAGGTTCAGACATGAAAAAAAACCATTTGCGAATAAATCCTGAGGAATTTTGTCTAGAAATTTCAGATCTTGGTTCACAATATTTTCGGAGATATGATCTGTGGAAGTTAGGGTTTTTGCAGGCTCCCGAATTTCATCTCAAAGAGGTGACCTTGGGAAAATCGTCATAACTCTCTCTCTGAGCATCGGATTGGAATTCTGTAGAAAGTGACCGAAAGTATACGGAATTTATTTTTTTGTGTATCAATTTCAGAGCTGAAGGAGGAAACAATGGCACGCCATACAAGTTCGCTCTACTAACTAGTCCATAATTAGGTCATTGTGGCATATTGGGAATAACTTTGCCTTGAAGAATCCAAATCAGGTCAGACCTGTGGCATTGGAAAGAAGACTCAGAGTGCTATTACAGTTCCAAATCTTAAATCTCGGGGATCCGAAATTACAGAGATACATTAGATTCAATATCGAGCTCCTCAAAATCAAGAAAAATGTGTGTAGTTTTTTTCAAATTGCATAAGTCTTGTTTGAAAAATAAATTTGAAGTGATTCCAAGGGCATATTGAAGCATAGATATCATTATTGGGTTCTAAAATGCCCCCTAAATAGAATTAAACACCCATTAAGCCCTTAGAAGGCTCTACTATGACTCATGAAGCGGAAGAAGTTCAACATGATATATCAAAATTACAAGAGAAAGTGCACCAAATTTCGCTCTCGCAAAGAGCAACAAAAAATGAATTGGAAGTTTTGAAGAAAACCGTGGAAGCCAAGATGGATGGTTTGAAGAAAGACATGGAAGCTAATATGGATGGCTTGAAGAAAGGCATGGAAGTTAATATGGATGGCATGGAAGCTAACATGGAAGACATGAAGAATGATATAAAAGCAGACATGGAAGGTTTGAAGGAAGGTTTGACAAATTTGATACAATAAATGATTCTTAATGGCGAAAAGGTAGTACAAGAATGTCATGATGAGAACAAAATAAATGTTAATCGTGATTTCATAAACTCTAATGTTGGATTGAAGACCCACCCTATTCCAAAGATGGATATGAGGAAGTTTGATGGCAAGGATCCTGTAACATGGATACTACAGATGGAGCAATATTTTTATCTCCATAATGTTAAAAACACACAAAAGGTATGCATTGCAACTTTACATTTAGAACAAAATACATTTGTATGGTATCTATGGATTTTCTCTCATAAAAAAATTGTCACTTGATCAATTTTTACGGAGGAAACGATAGCACATTTTGACGATACAAAGAGCAACACCTTCTTTATCCAATTGATAAATCTCAAACAAAAGTGTTCAATGGTGGAGCACATTGAGGACTTCAAAAAATTGAATATAGGGTAACTGATATTCCAGAGGAACACATGATTGATGTCTTCATAGGGACTTTAAAGGACATCATCCAACATGAGGTTCGCCTTTGGGAACCTAATTCATTGGAGAAGGAATTCAGGTTGGCAAGAAAATTTGAAAGTAAATTTATGGAGACAAGGAATCCTACCACTAACATCTATAAAGATGGAAGTGTTGCTACTCCTAGACTTCCATGACCTACAATGTTGACACCACAACAATTGGAAGAAAAAAGAGAAAAAGGGCTTTTCTACAATTATGATAGAAAATACACTAAAGGTCATAAGTATGTTGATAAAAAAATTATTTTACATAGATTGTGAAGAGGAGGAATAAAATGAACAAGAAACTTCGAAAGAAGAGGATATACACCAAGAACCAACCCTAGAGAAAGAAGAAATGATTCCGACCATATCGTGTAATGCATTGGCGGGAATTACCACTCCTCAAACTCTCAAGGTAGAAGGACATATAAAGAAGAAAAATGTAATAGTGTTGATTGATTCAAGTAGTACCCATAATTTTATTCATTGTAAGGTAGCCAAGGAATTGAATTGCTTCCTATACCCAGCACTTGAGTGTCAAGTGATAGTTGCAAATGGAGGGACTATAAATTTCTCTGGAAAATTCCATAATATCAAGCTAACCATGGGGGAATATGTATTGAATAGTCCAATGATTTCCATTCCAATGGGAGGTGTTGATGTTGTACTAGGAGTACAATGGTTACAATATTTTGGGACGATAGCTTTTAATTTTCAAGAACTTTTCTTGAAAAAAATTTCAGAAGGAAAGGAATTTGAATTACGGGGTATCATGGGCAAGCCGAAAAATATAATAAGCTCTAATGTTATGACAAAGCTTCTGAAGAAAGAACAACAAGGCATAATTGCACAATTATGGTAACTAGAAGTTCCAACATCAAAATCATCTATTTCTCCAGATCTCCAAAAAGCTTTGGAAAATCATTCCAAGGTGTTTGAAACTCCCAAAGTACTCCCACCTATTTGTGATCATGATCATGCTATTAATTTGATTCCAAGAAGTGTTGCTCTGAACATTAGGCCTTATAGATTCTGTATGTCCAAAAGAGCGAAATTCAATGTATGATTGCAGAAATGTTAGAGGTTGGTATAATTCAACCTAGTCAAAGTTCTTTCTCTTCTCCAGTAGTATTGGTGCAAAAGAACGATGGATCAGGGCGCATGTGTCTGGATTATAGGGAGCTCAAGAAGCTCACTATTAAAGATAAATTTCCCATTCCTGTGATTGATGAATTATTGGATGAATTACATGGAGCAATTTATTTTACCAAGTTGGATCTTCATTCGGGATATCATCAAGTTAGAATGAAGACTGGAGATATTCCAAAAACAACATTTCAAACTCATGAGGGTCATTATGAATTTTTGGTCGTGCCTTTTGGCCTTACCAATGCACTTTCTACATTTCAAGGGTTGATGAATTCCATTTTTAAACTGTTCCTTAGAAAAATTATATTAGTGTTTTCTGATGATATACTAATCTACAATAGGTCTTGGAAGGATCATGTTCAACATGTTGACAGGGTGCTCAAACTATTGGAGCATAAAAAACTATATGAAAAAACCTCCAAATGTTTCTTTGGAGTACAAGAGGTGGAATATCTGGGCCATATTGTATCTCAGGAGGGTGTTAAGGTAGACCCTAACAAAATTAAATCCATTAAGGAATGGAAAATCCCCACAACCATAAAGCAGTTGTGAGGATTTCTCGGGTTAATGGGGTATTATCACAAGTTTGTTAAGAATTATGGGAGAATAGCAGCAACTCTAACAACATTATTGAAGAAAGATGCATTTTCATGGACTCCTGAAGAAACTAAGGCCTTTGGACATCTTAAAGAGGAAATGCGCCTAGCACTGTTCTTAGCTACGCTAGACTTCACAAAAAATTTTATTGTGGAATGTGATGTCTCATGAAATGGAATTGGTGTTGTCTTAAGGCAAGAAGGAAGATCTGTTTCTTTTGAAATTCTTCTAATCAAAGGAAAGTATTTACATAAAGCTATTTATGAGTAGGAAATGTTGGCAATACTACATGCACTGAAGAAATGGCGACCTTACCTAATTGGAAGACACTTCAAGGTAAAAATTGATCATCATAGTCTTAAATAATTTTTGGAACAAAGAATTTCTTCAGAAGAGAAGAAAAATGGGTCACAAAAATGTTGGGTTATAACTTTGAAATCATATACAAAAAATGGAAGTTGAATGTTGTTGCAGATGCACTCTCAAGAAAGGATGAGGAGGTGGAAGCATTACTTTGTGCCATTTATATTATCCAACCAGATTGGATAACCAAAGCAAGGGAGGAATGGAAGAATGACAAAGAAGTGTGGACACTCATTCAAAATTTGTAGCAAGATCCCAGTACATATGATACATTTAGTTGGAAAAATGATTCTTTATGGTACAAATATTGCTTATATTTTTGTAATAATTCCCAACTAAAACAAAGGATTCTTTTGAAATTGCGCACCTCTCTCATTGGAGGACACTCGGGAATTTTAAAAACTTACCACAGGGTGAAGAAATAATTTTTTTGGGATGGCCTTAAATCTAATATTCAAAAGTTTGTGGCATAATGTTTGGTTTTCCAGCAAAATAAAGTTGAGACAATTAAGACCTCGGGTCTGTTACAAGCTTTACCCATTCCAAATCAACATTGGGAGGAGGTTTCAATGAATTTTATCACAGGTTTACCTAAGTCTGAAGGAAAGAGTGTCATCATGGTGGTAGTTGGTAGACTTACCAAGTATGCACACTTGTTTGCATTATCTCATCCATTTAAAGCAAGTACAGTTGCTACTGCATTTATGGAGACAATTCAAAAGCTACATGGAAACCCAAATATTATTGGAAGCGACAGAGATCCCATTTTCACTGGAAATTTTTGGACCGAATTATTTTCTTGTTTGGGTACTCAACTATCCCATAGCTCATCTTATCATCCTCGATCTGATGGGAAAACTGAGATAGTGAAAAAATGTTTGGAAAGATATCTTCGTTGTTTTGTATCTGATAAACAAACACAATGGGTCAAGTCATTACCTTTGGTTGAATGGTGGTATAACACTTCCTTCCATACTGCAGTAAAAATCACCCCATTTATGGCACTTTATGGATATCATCCACCATCCATCACATCATCTTTAAGAGAAAATTCTAAGGTTCAAGTAGTGGAAGATCACATCAAGCATCAACAACAAGTTCTCCAACTCTTAAAGGATAACCTAAATTTGGCACAAAATCGAATGAAACAACAAGTAGATCAACATCGTAGTGAGAGAGGTTTTGATGTAGGAGACTGGGTATTTTTACGGCTACAACCATACAAACAAATCTCACTCAAGCAAGCTAAGAAGGATAATAAATTATCGCCAACGTACTATGGTCCTTACAAGGTGTTGCAAAAGATTGGTACTATGGCATACAAATTGGAGCTTCCTACTTCTTCTCGAGTGCACTGAGTTTTACATGTTTCATGCTTAAAGAAGGTTATAGGTGACAAACTTCTAGTTCAAACAATATTTCCATAACTTGATGAGGAAGGAAAAATTATAATGGAACCCGAAGCAGTCACAGAAACAAGAACTTGACAGCTACGAAATAGATCAATTTCAGAGTATCTCATCAAGTGGAAGAACTTACTCACTAAAGATTCCACATGGGAGGATGAGAATTTTATACAAAAGCATCCAGAGCTACTCAAGCGATGAGAAAAACACTTTTTTAAAGGAGAGGGGCATGTTAGGTCCCTACATTACTAGTGTAGTCGCTTATTGTTGTAGTATAGCCCCCTTATTGTTATTGTTGTACCCCTATAGTCCCCATATTGTTATTATTGTGCCCCATAAAACCCCATTATTGCTATTGTCGCCCTTAAATTATTATTGTTAGGTAGGATATGATGATATTGTGACCCCATGGACTCCTATATATAGAAAGGAGGTTTTTTCATTTGAATCATCCAAGAATTGTTTATTTATGTAATGTAAAGGAGGCTACCCCCTCGAAGTGGCTTATTTATAAGGCGTTGATCTCTATGTTTCTTCTATTTTTGGAGTTGGTTTCATAAAAAATGAAGAGGAGAACATCTTAAAATCCTATTCCGCTTATCACAAGAAAAAGTAACCTTCAAGAATTTCAAAGGAACAAGGAAGAAGATAGACCTATCCAAGATGGAATGTTACAATTGTCACAAAATGAGTCATTATAGTAACAATTTTCCTGAAAATACAAGGAATAAAAGGAGAGATAGGGATCAAGCTAGTATTGTTGATGAAGAATCACCTGATAAGAACAAGACTGAAGAATCAAAAATCAAATAATTACACTACTAAGTACTCTATCTCTTTTCTCTCTGATTCTTCTATTCTAAGTTTTGAATTTTTTTCCTTCATGTTTTGATTTCTAGTACTTGTCACGGTCTAACTTGCTTTGATATACCATTTTTGAATTGTTTTGATAAATTTATAGGAATCCCTCAAGATTGGATTAAGAAGGAGCCCTCACCATTTTACCAAAGATAAGTATCTTACTCCTTGCGTTAACTTTTTTATATTTGGTTTCCCTCTCTTATCTAGATGTGTTTGTATTATATGCTAATAACCTTTCTTTTATATTTTCCTTGTTTAGAAAAACTTGTTGAATACTAAAGGATTATGGAGAAGACCTCTCAAGGTAAAGCATTGTAGAAGTTATGTTGCAAAGGAATGTCTTCAAGAATTGATGTCCTACAAGGTTTGTTTAGAAACAACTCAAAGGTATGTCTTAGAACATAAGCTTTGTTTTATTTGCAATAAATATATATTCATTTCTTTTAAAATCTACGTTACATTACTAACATCGTTATATCTAGGAATTTGAATCACAAAGGTTCTTGTTAGGGTGATTAATCATTTGATTAAATCTACCCTCATTAAATCATCATTGTGGAACCCTAAAATGTTCAATGTAAAACCCTAACCTAAGGGTGTCTCAATATTGATTATGAAACCGTAGTCTACTTAGGGTTATTGATGAAATCTAGAAAATACTATTCTTTTGATGTTTAGGGTTTTGATACTATTATGATAGAAACCCTTTACGATTTTTTGTGTATTGATATCCTATAACTTTAGGGTTTTGGTAAATTATGGTTTATGAGCAAAAATCTTATAATATCTATAGTAAGCTCTTAAGAATGAAACCCTAGGTGTATATTTGTCTGTCTGATTGAAACCCTAGCCTGATCAAAATTATTATATGTCTAACTTTAATGTCTTGATATTTGTGTCGTTGGTTTCACCTAATAGATACTAATATGCTTGTGCATGATTATGAAATCCTATATATGTATATATGCTAACCTAATTGTTGATTCTCATAGTTCTAGGGTTTGTAACTAAGCCCTAATATAAGTTTGATGGTATAGGATATGGTGATATTGTTTCCAAAATGATGATAAAATCTAAGGTTTACAACAAACCCTAGTAGGAGATGGTCATATTTTTTAATCCTTAGATTGTGCTATGATTGGTTTTTTATTGTTGATATCTAAGGCTTAATGTCTTAGAGATGAATCCTAGGGTTTTCAATAATCATATTAGAGTTTGTCATATCCTTGAAAGTAATACTGAGACTGATATATTCATTGAGTTAATTTAAATTTTAATGATGAGATATAGGGTTTATAACAAAACCATAGAAAAAATTTGAAGCATAGAAGTATGTGTCTCTTGTTGATTATGAACCTAACTAGTTTTAGGTATTTGATGTCAAAAGTCTAATGCATTCATAATTTATTGTATGATTATGATATAGTTAACTTCAGATGTATATGGTTGTACTTGATATTAAATTTTTGCAAGTACACAATATTCAAAACAATGAAGATGTTCGTATAAGCATGATGGAGAAAGATATAAGATTAAGATGATTTTGATAAGTAGGAAAGAAGCCATGAAAGATTATACGATGTTATAGAAAGCAGTTGATATCCCCAAGTTAAGAGGGAGATTGGATAGAAAAATTGGTATATCTCCCTAGTTGAGAAGCAGGGCATATCATGATAGCTATGATGGATACACTGAAGTAGAAATCAGAGAATGAATGCACTACAAAGTATTGAAGATGTCTTGGTGTTGTTGAAGAAATTAAAGAAGAAAAGCTTCTGACTAGTTTCATATGAATATCTTGATATAAATGGCATCAAGATGATTAAAGACCCCGAAGGTTTGTGTTTAATTATATGTATTTGAAAGTTTGTTACCGATTGGGGTTGTGTTTGTACATGTAAATCTCTCCTCAAAAGGTTTAATTTTTTGAAACCATGTTTTGTGTGCTTGATGTTACCGATCTGTTTGATCGAGAGAGATTTTATGTTACAAATTTGAATAATCGGGGTGTTGACGCATCATGTGTAACACAAAATTCCTGGGAGGACATCTACATGTGTCTGATGTCTAGATCTCGAAGTATGGAGGGTGGCATTGGTCATATATCTTTGACCTTGCATTACGCACGTAGATCCATGGCTTGATGGTTAATAAGTAATAATAATGGTACATATAGTGGTTGAAACCTTTAGTCCATATTAGTTCCACCTAGATAGATTTCCCTGGTCATGAATCTAGTCTGTGGAACTGAGTGTGCCTAAACTCTTCACAATTCATGTGTTTTGAGATCTTCCATGTACCATTATATTGTTGGAAATACTGAGGGGGGGGTGAATCAGTATTCCTTTTAATTAGAGCATTATTTAATCTTCAATTATTATTAGTGTTTGTACAATGATAGCAGCAAACAAGAGGAACACAAATGCACACAGTTTTTAAGATGGAAACCCACTCCGGGACAAAAACCACCTAATGCTTTTCTAATAATTCTTTAATATTCAACTCCAATTGAAAATAAAGCTCCAACTTCCTAGAATCTAGAAAATCATTATTCTCCAGCTCCCACTGGATGGACGCTCCAATGCCTGAGATTCTTCAGTAGTCAACTGAATGTATGCCCCAACACCCAATGAGCTACAACTCCCCCTAGCACCACCCTACCACCCTATAGAAGAATAAAATAAGAATGGACTCTCATACCAAGGAAAATGGTCCACTTTACAATGATATAGAATGATGTAGAAGAAGAATATATACTAGACCATGACCCCAACTTTGACACAACCACCTAATGATGATCCTAGACCTCCCAACACTGCCTCTTCGACCCTTGGCAGATAGACACTAGTACAATTTTTACAATAATTTATTTACAATGACTTAGTACAATGATACCTTTACAATGATTATATGCAGTGTCGCCCACTTGAAGACTTCATATGATGAACTTTTTGCTGCTATTATGCACCTTGGTTTCTTCGCTTGTCATGCTACCCTCTGCTACACCTTGCTTTGCTTTGCTGCCATAGAAATTCTTGTTGATCAGCGGTTGTCATTGATGTCAACCCAAGTAGCACCAGAAGCTAACCCAATATTGCATGGGAATTTTTACCTACCAAATTAATATATTCTGGGTCAATAATGCTTTTGATGGTTTCTACTTGTCGAGATGTTTCCGTTGATATATCGCACGCCATGTAATTCTTCACGGTTTGAGAGATATTCATGTTTGAAGTTTGTACCCCCGGTTAGTGGGATAAAACCCCATGGGGTTGGGGCATGGGTCATTGAAAAGTCATAATTAATATTTTTTAAGCTCCTAAAATCCCTCCCACGTTCACTTTTTGAAGCCCCTCTCAACTTAAGCATTCATATAAATTGTGATCTTCATTTCCACGTTAAGCAAGGGATTCAGCCATCTGAAACAGGTCATTGTGGAATTTTCGCTCTAAATTTTTTCTACGAAGGTTCAAAAGCTGAAATTTTTATGAGGCGAAGCCAAAATCCTGAGGAAGCTGCAGTAAAAATTTCAGATCAAGGTGCGCAATATTTTTGGAGATATGATATGTGGAAGTCAGGGTTTTTGCAGACTCCTGAAATTCATCTCAAAGAAGTGACCTTGGTAAATTCGTCATAACTCTCTCTCTGAGTATCGGATTGGAATTCCATAAAAATTTGTCGATATTGCACAGTCTGTACTTTTCTCTCTATCAATTTCGGAGACAAATGAAGGAACAGTGACACGTGGCACGTCGTACAAGTGCGCTCTGTTGAAACAGTCCTTAAATAGGGCATTGTGAGAGATTGGGTATAACTCTCTCTTGAAGAATCCAAATTGGGTCAGACCTGTGGCATTGGAAATAAAACTTAGAGGAATACTACAAGACCGAAAATCATATATTGAGGATCTGAAATAACAAAGATACACCAGATTCAATATCGAGCTCCTAGAAGGCAAGAAAAAGCTAGATCATGTGTTGTCAAGGATTGCAAAGGACCAGACTTTCTACGGCAGAAAAGCAAAGAAAGGTGCAACAGAGGGTAGCATGACAAGAGCAGCAACCAAGGTGCATAACAGCAACAAGAAGTTCATCATATGAAGTCTTCAAGTGGGCAGCACTGCATACAATCATTGTAAAGGTATCATTGTACTTATTCATTGTAAATACATTATTGTACAAATTGTACTAGTGTCTATCTGCCAAGGGTTGAAGAGGCAGTGTTGGGAGGTCTAGGATCATCATTAGGTGTTTGTGTCAAAGTTGGGGTTATGGTCTAGTATATCTTCTTCTTCTACATCATTCTATATCATTGTAAAGTGGACCATTTTCCCTGGTACAAGAGTCCATTCTTCTTTTATTCTTCTATAGGGTGGTAGGGTGGTGCTAGGGTGAGTTGTAGCTCATTGGGTGTTGGGGCATCCGTTCAGTTGACTACTGAAGAATCTCGGGCGTTGGAGCGTCCATCCAGTGGGAGATGGAGAAGAATGCTTTTCTAGATTCTAGGAAGTTGGAGCTTTATTTTCAATTGGAGTTGAATATTAAAGAATTATTAGAAAAGCATTAGGTGGTTTTTGTCCCGGAGTGGGTTTCCACCTTAAAAACTATGTGCATTTTTGTTCCTCTTGTTTGTTGCTATCATTGTACAAACACTGATAATAATTGAAGATTAACTAATGCTCTAATTGAAAGGAATACTAATTCACCCCCCCTCTCAGTATTTCCAACAATTGGTATCAGAGCTTGGTTCCTTCAATAGCAGTTTAACAGCTGGAAGGAGGTCATGGAGCATACCAAGAATGGTGTACCTCTATTCAATGAAAATAATTATGCACTCTGGAAAGGAAGAATGGAGGTCTATCTCTTGGCGCAAGGTTACGAAATATGGGACACTGTTCAAAATGGATTTACATCAACTACGGATGAACAAGGTAAGAAGAATTTGGTAAATGATGCAAAAGCAAAGAATATTATTATCAGTGGACTTATTGAATCTGCTTATCATAAGGTGTTGGGTTGTAAAGCTGCCAAAAATGTATGGGACAAGCTTGAGAATATATATGCAGGTGACTCAAATGTCAAAGAAGCAAAGCTTCAAATCTATAGAGAAAAATTTGAGCAACTCAGAATGAAAGAAGATTGCAACATTGCTGCATACTTTCAATACGTTGATGAAATAACTAATACTCTGGAAGGATTGGGATAGCTAGTTGACGAGAAGACTATTATACGGAAGATTCTTAGAATGTTACCAGGGAGATTCAACCCAAAGGTATTGGTCTTAGAATACAGTGCAAATCTGGAAAAACTCAACAAAGAGGAATTACATGGAGTTCTCATAGCATATGAAATGAGACTTGATGAAGAAGAGGGTACTTCGCATCTAGAAATTGCGTTCGTTGCATCTAAGAAAACCAATAAGGATAAACAACCTTCAATTGAAAAAACATGCACCTGCAAGTGTGAAGAAAAGGGAGATGATGAAGAAGGTATTTCAGATGAAGAATATGCTTACTTCATGAGAAAACTACAAATTGGTAAGGGACAATTCAAAGGTAAACTTCCATTGATATGTTTCAGCTGTAATGAGGTTGGGCATTTTGCAGCAAAATTTCCAAACAAAAGTAATGGCAACTCAAAAATAAAGAAAGGCTTTAAGAAATTCAACAAGCAAGGATCCAAAAGGAACTTTCTCTCTAAAGAAGATAGCTCGTCATCCGATGAAGACAATGATAGTGAAGAAAAAGCCAATGAGAGAGTATTGTTTATGGCCAAGCACAATAAGCAAGAGGTATCAAACAGCGAAGAAGAAGGATGGACCATAGACGAATTTTATGAGGAAGCAATCAAGCTTATAAAATATCTCAAGGCGGAGAAGATCCATTCCAAAACTCTTGAAGAACAAGTTCAAGGTCTCAAAATTTAAGTTCAAGAACACAAATGCATTGAAGAGTCAATTCAAAAGAAGTTGGAAGAAAGCAACCAAGAAAGGGAAGAATTAGAAGCTGAAGCAGTCTCGCTGCATGAGGAAGTGAAGAAAGGAAAAAATATCCAAAACTATGCCAACAGCTCAAGGGCATTGGAAGAATTCATCAACAATCAACGATATTACAACGACAAAACTGGCATCGGTTACAAAGAAGAAGAAGCAGGACCTTCTACAACAAAATACAATGAACCTATGATATCTGACATGCATGTAGACTTCATTGGACAAGATTCTCAAGAACAGCCTTGGAAGACAATTCCTCGACAAAAATTTCCATCCAGGTACCAACATATTTTTTATGGCTACTGTTATTTATGTGGAAAATTTGGTCATAAAGCTATAGAATGTCGCACGTACCATAGGAACGAATACAATTCCAGGAGATCTGTCCAATATGAACCTCCCAGGGCTCAACGAAACATCAATAGATTTGAACATTTAAGAAATAATATTGAATGTTACAAATGTTGAAACTTTAGACACATAGCCAAAGAGTGCAGACTTGAAAATCCTCCAGAAGAATCTTCGAAGCCACAGAATGAACGAACATGGAAGAATAAGAAGAATGATAATTGTGCTCTCGCTCTCAAGGCTCAAAAGAACAAAGATGTGTGGTATGTTGATAGCGGTTGCTCAACACATATGACTGGAGATAGAAATAAATTTGTATCTCTGAAAGAGAAGAAGGATGGAACTGTGTCCTTTGGAAATGATGGATCTTCAAATGTTATAGGATCAAGTACTGTCACTCTCAGAAGCAAAGATGTTTTAGCCAAGAATATTCTATTGGTTGAAAACATGAATCACAATCTGCTCAGTGTTGGACAAATGTGTGATCAAGGACACACAATACTATTCAACTCCACAAAATGTGAAATCAGGAAAGGCATGTATGGTGAAATTGTGGCTAAAGCAAGTCGAGCTCCAAACGACATATATGTTCTGGATGAAGCAACTAAAGCATGTCTAATAGCTAAAGAGGATGATACAATAATTGGTAGCAATGATGATCGGCAAAGTAAGAATTTTGCTACAAAGGTGCAAAGTGATTTTGAGATGTCTTTACTTGGTGAGCTAAAATACTTCTTAGGGCTTCAAATATCTCAGCAAGAGAAAGGAATATTTATATGTCAAGCCAAGTACATCAAGGAAATGCTCAGGAAATTTAAAATAGAAGATTTTAAACCCATCCTTACTCCAATGGTAACAGGTTGCAAATTCAGCATAGACGATTCATCTAAGGATGTGGATCAAAGGTTGTATAGATCTGTGATTAGTAGTCTTATATATGTAACAGCCTCCCAACCAGATGGTATGCAAGCAGTTGGAAAAGTAGCAAGATTCCAAGTGCCACCAAAAGAATCACATATTAAATATTCGCCAGCATTGGAATATCTTCGTCAAAAGCTTGGGATTCTCCCAAGTTCTCATAATATTACAGGTCTGCAAGACAGTTGTGTGTCAGGGGGAGTGGAAGTGTGTACAAGTCCACAGGATGGTTGTGTTTCAGGGGGAGTTACCCTTTGCCATTGATGTCAAAGGGGGAGAGAATCTTGTTGGAAGAGGTGTCATGATCACAGGGGGAGTACTTGTTTTTCCATCAATGCCAAAGGGGGAGATTGTTGATCAGCGGTTGTCATTGATGTCAACCCAAGTAGCACTAGGGGCTAACTCAATATTTCATGGGAATTTTGACCTACCAAATTAATATATTCTAGGTCAATAATTATTTTGATGGTTTCTACTTGTCGAGATGTTTCCGTTGATATATGGCACGCCATGTAATTCTTCACGGTTTGAGAGATATTCATGTTTGAAGTTTGTACCCCCAGTTAGTGGGCTGAAAACCCATGGGGTTGGGGCATGGGTCATTGAAAATTCATAATTAATATTTTTTAAGCTCCTAAAATCCCTCCCACTTTCACTTACTGAAGCCCCTCTCAACTTAAGCATTCATGTAAATTGTGATCTTCATTTCCTCCTTAGGCAAGGGATTTGGCCATTTGAAACAGGTCATCATGGAATTTTTGCTCTAAATTTTTTTCTACGAAGTTTCAGAAGCTGAAAATTTTATAAGGCGAAGTAAAAATCCTGAGGAAGCTGCAGTAAAAATTTCAGATCAAGGTGCGCAATATTTTTGGAGATATGATCTGTGGAAGTCAAGGTTTTTGCAGCCTCCTGAAATTCATCTCAAAGAATTGACCTTGGTAAATTCATCATAACTCTCTCTCTAAGTATCGGATTGGAATTCTGTAAAAAGTGGTGGATAATGCATAGTATTTAATTTTCATTCTATCAATTTCAGAGACAAATGAAGAAACAATGACACGTGGCACGTCGTACAAGTGCGCTCTACTGAAACAGTCCTTAATTAGGGCATTGTGAGAGATTGGGTATAACTCTCTCTTGAAGAATCCAAATTGGGTCAGACCTGTGGCATTGGAAATACGACTCAGAGGAATAATACAGGACCGAAAATCAGATATTGAGGATATTAAATAACAGAGATACACCAGATTCAATATCGAGCTCCTAGAAGCCAAGAAAAAGCTAGATCGTGTGTTGTCAAGGATTGCAAAGGACCAGACTTTCTACGGCAGAAAAGCAAAGCAAGGTGCAGCAGAGGGTAGAATGACAAGAGCAGCAACCAAGGTGCATAAAAGCAACAAGAATTTCATCATATGAAGTCTTCAAGTGGGCAGCACTGCATACAATCATTGTAAAGGTATCATTGTACTTAGTCATTGTAAATACATTATTGTACAAATTGTACTAGTGTATATCTGCCAAGGGTTGAAGAGGCAGTGTTGGGAGGTCTAGGATCATCATTATGTGGTTGTGTCAAAGTTGGGGTTATGGTCTAGTATATCTTCTTCTTCTACATCATTCTATATCATTGTAAAGTGGACCATTTTCCCTAGTACGGGAATCTATTCTTCTTTTATTCTTCTATAGGGTGGTAGGGTGGTGCTAGGGTGAGTTGTAGCTCATTGGGTGTTGGGGCATCCGTTCAGTTGACTACTGAATAATCTCGGGCATTGGAGTGTCCATCCAATGGGAGCTGGAGAAGAATTCTTTTCTAGATTCTAGGAATTTGGTGCTTTATTTTCAAATGGAGTTGAATATTAAAGAATTATTAGAAAAGCATTAGGTGGTTTTTGTCCCGGAGTGGGTTTCCACCTTAAAAACTGTGTGCATTTGTGTTCCTCTTGTTTGCTGCTATCATTGTACAAACACTGATAATATTTGAAGATTAAATAATGCTCTAATTGAAATGAATATTGATCCCCCCCCCCCTCCTCAGTATTTCCAACAAGTCTGGTCCTTTGCAACCCTTGACAACACATGATCTAGCTTTTTCTTGCCTTCTAGGAGTTTGATATTGAACCTAGTGTATCTTTGTTATTTCAGATCCTCAATATCTAATTTTTGGTCTTGTAGTATTCCTCTGAGTCGTCTTTCCAATGCCACAGGTCTTACCCAATTTGGATTCTTCAAGAGAGATTTATACCCAATCTATCACAATGCCCTAATTCTGGATTGTTTCAGCATAGCGCACTTGTACGGCGTGCCACGTGTCATTGTTTCTTCATTTGACCTTGAAATTAATAGAGAAAAAAGTACATAATGTGCACTATCTGCAACTTTTTACGTAATTCCAATCCGATACTCAGAGAGATAGTTATGACGAATTTACCAAGGTCACTTCTTTGAGATGAATTTCAGGAGCCTGCAAAAACCCTGACTTCCATAGATTGTATCTCCAAAATTATTACGCACCTTGATCTAAAATTTTTACAGCAGCTTCTTCAAGATTTCAGCTTCACCTCATAAAAATTTCAGCTTCTGAACCTTAGTAAAAAAAAATTTAGAGCACAAATTCCATGATGACCTGTTTTAGATAGCGAAATCCCTTCCTAAGGAGGAAATGAAGATCACAATTTATATAAATGCTAAATTTGAGAGGGGCTTCAACAAGTGAACGTGGGAGGGATTTTAGGAGCTTAAAAATATTAATTATGACTTTTCAATTACCCATGCCCCAACCCCATGGGGTTTTAGCCCACTAACTGAGGGTACAAACTTCAAAAAAGAATATCTCTCAAACTGTGAAGAATTACATGACATGCCATATATCAACGGAAACATATCGACAAATAGAAACCATTAAAAGAATTATTGACCCAGAATATATTAATTTGGTAGGTCAAAATTCCCATGAAATATTGGGCGAGCCCCTAGTGCTGCTTGGGTTGACATCAATGACAACCGTTGATCAACAATCTCCCCTTTTGGCATTGATGGCAACACAAATACTCCCCCTGCGATCATGACACCTCTTCCTACAAAATTTTCTCCCCATTTGACATCAATGGCAAAGGGTAACCCCCCCTAAAACACAACCATCCTGCGGACCTGTACACACTTCCACTACCCCTGACATACAATCGTCCTGCAGACCTGTAATCTACTTCCACTCCCCCTTTATATTTTGAAAAAGGAAAATCTAATGAGAACTTGGGAGAATCCCAAGATTCTGGCGAAGATATTCCAATGCTGGTGAATATTTAATATGTGATTCTTTTGGTGCTGCTTGGAATCTTGCTACTTGTCCAACTGCTTGCATAACATCTGGTTGAGAGGTTGTTACATATAGAAGACTACTAATCATAGATCTGTACAACCTTTGATCCACATCCTTAGCTGAGTCATCTATGCTCAATTTGCAACCTGTTACCATTGGAGTAAGGATGAGTTTGCAATCTTCCATTTTAAATTTCTTGAGCATGTCCTTGATGTACTTGGCTTGACATATAAATATTCCTTTCTCTTGCTGAGATATTTGAAGCCCTAAGAAGTATGTCAGCTCACAAAGTAAAGACATCTCGAAATCACTTTGCACTTTTGTAGCAAACTTCTTACTTAGTCGATTATCATTGCTACCAATTATTGTATCATCCTCTTTAGCTATTAGACATGCTTTAGTTGCTTCATCCAGAACATATATGTCGTTTGGAGCTCGACTTGTTGTAGCCACAATTTCACCATACACGTCTTTCCTAATTTCACATTTCGTGGAGTTGAATAGTATTGTGTGTCCCTGATCACACATTTGTCCAACACTGAGCAGATTGTGATTCATGTTTTCAACCAATATAACATTCTTGGCTAGAGCATCTTTGCTTCCGAGAGTGACAGTACCTGATCCTATAACATTTGAAGATCCATCATTTCAAAAGGACACGGTTCCATCCTTCTTCTCTTTCAGAGATACAAATTTATTTCTATCTCCAGTCATATGCGTTGAGCAATCGCTATCAACATACCACACATATTTGTTCTTTTGAGCCTTGAAAGCGAGAGCACAATTATCATTCTTCTTCTTCTTCCATGTTCGTTCGTTCTGTGGCTTCGAAGATTCTTTTGAAGGATTTTCAAGTCTGCAATCTTTGGCTATGTGTCCAAAGTTTCCACATTTGTAACATTCAATATTATTTCTTAAATGTTCAAATCTATTAATGTTTCGTTGAGCCTTGGGAGGTTCATATTTGACAGATCTCCTGGAATTGTATTCGTTCCTAGGGTACGTTCGACATTCTATAGCTTTATGACCAAATTTTCCACATGAATAACAGTAGCCATAAAAAATATGTTGGTACCTAGATGGAAATTTTCGTCGAGGAATTGTCTTCCAAGGCTGTTCTTGCAAATATTTTCCAATGAAGTCTACATGCATGTCAAATCTCATAGGTTCATTTTATTTTGTTGTAGAAGGTCCTGCTTCTTCTTCTTTGTAACCAATGCCAATTTTTTCGTTGTAAGATCATTGATTTTTGATGAGTTCTTCCAATGCCCTTGAGATGTTGGCATAGTTTTGAATAGTTTTTCCTTTCTTCACTTCCTCACGCAGCGAGACTACTTTGGCTTCTAATTCTTCCCTTTCTTGGTTGCTTTCTTCCAACTTCTTTTGAAGTGACTCTTCAATGCATTTGTGTTCTTCAACTTCAATTTTGAGACCTTGAACTTGTTCTTCAAGAGTATTGGAACGAATCTTCTATGCCTTGAGATCTTTTATAAGCTTGATTGCTTCCTCATAAAATTCTTCTATGGTCCATCCTTCTTCTTCGTTGTTTGATACCTCTTGTTTATTGTGCTTGGCCATAAACAATACTCTCTCATTGGCTTCTTCTTCACTGTCATTGTCTTCATCGGATGATGAGCTATCTTCTTTAGAGAGAAAGTTCCTTTTGGATCCTTGCTTGTTGAATTTATTAAAGCCTTTCTTTCCTTTTGAGTTGTCATTACTTCTGTTTGGACATTTTGCTGCAAAATTCCCAACCTCATTACAGCTGAAACATATCAATGGAAGTTTACCTTTGAATTGTCCCTTACCAATTTTTAGTTTTCTCGTGAAGTAAGCATATTCTTCATCTGAAATACCTTCTTCATCATCTCCCTTTTCTTCACACTTGCAGGTGCATGTATTTTCAATTGAAGGTTGTTTATCCTTATTGGTTTTATTAGATGCAACGAACGTAGTTTCTAGATGTGAAGTACCCTCTTCTTCATCAAGTCTCATTTCATATGCTATGAGAACTCCATGTAATTCCTCTTTGCTGAGTTTGTCCAGATTTGCACTGTATTCTAAGACCAATACCTTTGGGTTGAATCTCCCTGGTAACGTTCTAAGAATCTTCCGTATAATAGTCTTCTCGTCAACTGGCTCTCCCAATCCTTCCATAGTATTGGTTATTTCATCAACGTATTGGAAGTATGTAGCAATGTTGCAATCTTCTTTCATTCTGAGTTGCTCAAATTTTGCTCTATAGATTTGAAGCTTTGCTTCTTTGACATTTGAGTCACCTGCATATATATTCTCAAGCTTGTCCCATACATTTTTGACGGTTTTACAACCCAACACCTTATGATAAGCAGATTCAATAAGTCCACTGATAATAATATTCTTTGCTTTTGCATCATTTACCAAATTCTTCTTACCTTGTTCATCCGTAGTTGATGTAAATCCATTTTGAACAGTGTCCCATACTTCGTAACCTTGTGCCAGGAGATATACCTCCATTCTTCCTTTCCATAATGCATAATTATTTTCATTGAATAGAGGTACACCATTCTTAGTATTGAATAGAGGTACCTCCTTCCAGCTGTTAAACTGCTATTGAAGGAACCAAGCTCTGATACCAATTGTTGGATATACTGAGAGGGGGGGGTGAATCAGTATTCCTTTCAATTAGAGCATTATTTAATCTTCAATTATTATCAGTTTTTGTACAATGATAGCAGCAAACAAGAGGAACACAAATGCACACAGTTTTTAAGGTGGAAACCACTCTGGGACAAAAACCACCTAATGTTTTTCTAATAATTCTTTAATATTCAACTCCAATTGAAAATAAAGCTCCAACTTCCTAGAATCTAGAAAATCATTCTTCTCCAACTCCCATTGGATGGATGCTCCAACGCTCGAGATTCTTCAGTAGTCAACTAAACGAATTCCCCAACACCCAATGAGCTACAACTAACCCTAGCACCACCCTACCACCCTATAGAAGAATAAAATAAGAATGGACTCCCGTACCAGGGAAAATGGTCCACTTTACAATGATATAGAATGATGTAGAATAATAATATATACTAGACCATAACCCCAACTTTGACACAACCACCTAATGATGATCCTAGACCTCCCAACACTGCCTCTTCAAACCTTGGCAGATAGACACTAGTACAATTTTTCCAATAATGTATTTACAATGACTTAGTACAATGATACCTTTACAATGATTGTGTTGAGAATGCAACAAGATGATGGAGCTTAGTGAAAAGAAGTCGCCTTCACTAAGTGGGCCCGCAGGCTATTTTTGGCGCAAAGTCTATTTTTAGACTATGTCTATTTTTAGACATATGGATCATGATCTATGAGTTGCAGGATGCTATTTATGGATGGTTGGTCAAGTTGGTAAAAAAAGATGGACCTCTATTTTTAGACATACTGGGCGGAGTCTATTTTTAGACTGTCAGTCTAAAAATATATCAGTCGAATATTATTAGCTCTTAATAATATTTGGACTATAAACATTATCTTATCCTCTTGGAGCACTTCAGTTCGAGCTATGGATGTGGCACATGCAGCTGACAGAAGGAATTACGCTATTCCTAGGGGTTAGTTGAGCTATTGCATGGTTGACTTCAGTTAGAACTCATGTGGCAGAGTTTGGTGGAGTTGATGAGGCAGTTGGTGGAGTTGTGTTCGGTTTAACTTAGTTGAACTAGTTGTATTTAGTCTAACTGATAAATACACTAGTGATGAGTGGTGTGAATTAATTATTAATTAATTCACTAATTATTAACTCATAAATCAACTAAAAGAATACATCAGTTAACTCAGTGCATGGACAGTTCAGTGGAGACCAGTGTTAGAGGTGGGTGAAAGGGTGAGTCTACTATCAGTTGTGACTATAGTTGTGCATGAGATTTGCACACACATTGATTGAGATTGCCAATGAGAATTGCGCAGTACAAGCCAGTGGGATTCGAACTTGGATCTCATCATTATTCATCTTGGATTGCGCAGTAGAGGCAGGCAGACTTGTGGAGGAGATTTGAACTTGTGACTTGTTCATATCTGAGCTAGTTTGTGTGTAACAATTGGAGATAGTGCTGAGAGCTTGTGAGGAGTTTGTGCTATGTATTGTTACATGTTCTCTATCATTATAATATACAGATAGTTGGGGGTTTTCAGCTGTAAGCTTTCCCCATTACATACTGTGTTATATGTGTGCTTGATTATGTTTTAATGTGTGCATGCAACTGCTTCTAATTCCGCAAATTGATGATCAGTGGTAGAAGAGATTATGTATTATGCATGAAGCTCAAATAGTGTGTAATCAGGATAATCTCGGTGAATAAGTGATCTATTATTCAAATTTCTATAGATTGTATGCAGTGCTGCCCACTTGAAGACTTCATATGATGAACTTCTTGCTACTGTTATGCACCTTGGTTGCTTCTCTTTTCATGCTACCCTCTGCTGCACCTTGCTTTGCTTTGCTGCCGTAGAAATTTTGGTCCTTTGCAACCCTTGACAACACATGATATAGCTTTTTCTTGCCTTCTAGGAGTTCGATATTGAATCTGGTGTATCTCTGTTATTTCAGATCCTCAATATCTGATTTTCGGTCCTGTATTAGTCCTTTGAGTCGTCTTTCCAATGCC
Source organism: Pinus albicaulis (assembly GCA_034641835.2). NCBI lineage: Eukaryota > Viridiplantae > Streptophyta > Pinopsida > Pinales > Pinaceae > Pinus > Pinus albicaulis. The sequence continues at coordinate 1,295,522,222 of CM076572.1, read as the reverse complement.
ATAGGTCTGATCTAATTTTCATTCTTCAAGAGAGATTTATACCCAATCTCTCACAATGCTCTAATTATGGACTGTTTCAGCAGAGCGCACTTGTACGGTGTGCCACATGTCATTGTTTCTTCATTTGGCTCTGAAATTGATAGAGAGAAATGTAAAGAATGTGCACTATCCGCCACTTTTTATAGAATTCCAATCCAATACTCATAGAGAGAGTTATGACGAATTTACCAAGGTCACTTCTTTGAGATGACTTTCAGGAGCCTGAAAAAACCCTGACTCCACAGATCATATCTCCAAAAATATTGTGCACCTTGATCTGAAATTTTTACTGCAGCTTCCTCGGGATTTCAGCTTCCCCTCATAAAAATTATACCTTCTGAACCTTCGTAGAAAAAAATTTAGAGTGCAAATTCCACGATGACCTGTTTCAGATAGCGAAGTCCCTTCCTAAGGAGGAAATGAAGATCACAATTTATATAAATGCTAAAGTTGAGAGGGGCTTCAACAAGTGAACGTGGGAGGGATTTTAGGAGCTTAAAAAATATTAATTATGACTTTTCAATGACCCATGCCCCAACCCCATGGGGTTTTAGCCCACTAACTAGGGGTACAAACTTCAAACAAGAATATCTCTCAAACCGTGAAGAATTACATGGCATGCCATATATCAATGGAAACATCTCGACAAGTAGAAACCATCAAAAGCATTATTGACCCAGAATATATTAATTTGGTAGGTAAAATTTCCCATGCAATATTGGGTTAGCCCCTGGTGCTGCTTGGGTTGACATCAATGACAACCGCTGATCAACATATATATATGTGATTATGAATACCTCCCTACTTAAGGATAGGCTCTAATGCCTCCTTCCTTCTCCTATTGTGTCACCTTTGTAAATCCTTCAATCCTATCCCAAGTTGTTCTTAAGGGGGGATGTTAGGATATTCTGACAAATAGGAAATAGTTAAGTATAACTTGGTCTAGCGTAGAGTTAGGTAAAGTGTGTTTCTTTAGTATGTACTTTTGTAACTTATAATCTGATGATCACGATATGTAGTGATATGACGGTTCATTCCCTCATCGGTATTACTGACACTTGATCTATGGCTTAGCACCCGATTGGTCCACGATCTCTATTTAAAGAGCATGGAGGGTCATTTCTCCGGTGACTGTTTATGAGAGAAGCTTATGTAAATTTTCTTTCTTTATATTAATAAATTTTCTGAAGTGGTTGCATTGGCTCAGGCCGTGGACTGTTTCCCTCTTTGATGGTTTTAACCACGTCAAATACTAGTGTACTGGTCTTTGGTATATTTGTGAACAGTGACCTTTGGTGTTTGATCTAAGGAACATACCCTTTAAATTCCTACATGGTATCAAAGTTTTTTTAAGGATCGCATATGTTGTTGATCCAAATCTGAATCTGGTTTGACTGCATGTGATTTTCGCTTTCCAGATATACTGTTTTTGACCACTTTCGGGATGGGAGAACTGATTTTTTGTGTATGGAGCCTCTGTTACAGTGAGGAACCCCTTTTCTTTCATGCAAAAAGGTTTTTGGTTGCCCAACATATGTCATTTTAGATTTGGAGGTATAAAGTTTTATTTGTAGTTATATTTGTTTATCTCTTTGTTTTATTTTGGTTTATAGTCCTTTTTTTTTATTACCGAATCTATACCCTCTTCTCTGCATATGCTCTTTGCTTTACGCTTTGTGTGATCTGGAAAACCAAAAATAAAAAAACGTGATTTTTTCTCCTACGTATGCTCTTTCCCCGCGACTTTTTGTGATCTCAAGAATTTAGAAATAGTGAGAAAAATATATAATTTCCGGACAGACTAACCAGAAATCTAACATTTTGCCGCACGGGACTTCTTCTTTTTTGCGTGTTTGTTTTTTTGCAGGAAGAGACAAAAAAAAAAACTGCCTCATTTCCAACAATTACATAATCATTTTACTAGCTCACTTGGTGTAAAGTTACTTTATGAAAATATAGATTTTTGGGTTCAAGTCTCTTTGTCAAGCTTCTTTTTCTAAAAATCTTTTTGTCAAATTACTTTTTCTTAAAAGGATTTTTGTCAAGTTATTTTTTCAAAAAAAAAAAAAAACTTTTTGGCAAGTTACTTTTTTTTTAAAATGGTTTTATTTAAAAAGCACATGTAAATTATGTTTAAAAGTTAATTTATGTAATAGTGTTTCTCACCCATTGTAAAAAGTGAGTCACTTGCCATCTAAAGTCACTTTCTCTTTTATTTAAGTTTCAGTCTACTTGGTCATTAGTTCATAAAGTAACATTGTAAAAGTGACTCTCACTTATTTATAAAAGTGGGTCACGTAAAGTAGTTTTTTTTTAAGTGAGTTTATTATATTAAGTTTGGAAAAGAGGGGATTTAAAAAAAAATATATAGCTTCATCTTCAACTTTCAACCTATCATGTAACTACTCGACATCTAATACACTTTTTTTTCAAAAATGCATAACTTCTTCATTCGGAAGTTGTTTTCAAAGCCGTTTTTTTTAACCGGCCTATTTTTTCAAGATCTTTCCATTGGAGTAGTTAGTTTCAACCTTTTCAACTTCAATTTTAAAAATGGAAAGTGCATGTCCATTTATTCTTAACAACATCAATTATTTCCAATGGATATCCTACATGGTAGGCTTGCTTAGAAGTAAAGGGATTTATACAATAGCCTCGGGACTAGAATATAAACCTACCGATGCAGATAAAAATGTTAAATGGGAAAATAAACAAGATCAAGTATGAGGGTTGATAGGAATTTTCATTGCTCAAGATCTTAGATTTCGTATCCAAGAAATTGACTACCCTAATGAAGCTATGAAAAAGCTAAATATTGTTTTTGGCATTAAAAATGAAATCAGAGCCCACCAGCTTGAAAATGAGATGCTTACCTTGGACCCCAATAATTTCTCCTTTATTGAAGATTTTTTGTCAAAATTCAAGACCCTTAGACTTCTCTTAGAAGGTTGTCAGGCAATAACGGAAGATGGTAGTCTTATATATTCCATTCTTGCTAAGTTGGGCCCTGCATACTCTATATTTGTTTCCACCTTCCATTCCACTAGAGAATCCCTAATTTTTCAAGGAACATCCTACGAGTCCCCCTCTTTTGATGCCTTTTGCTATTCTTTGATAAGAGAACAATAAAACTCTCACACCTTGGTCTTATTAATACTGGAAACTCTTCTAAGAAAGCCTTGGTAGCCCAACAACAACCATATCCAAAGAATTCTAAGAAGCAACATCCTAAAAAAAATGGTCCTAAACTAAAGAAGGGTCTTAAAAAATCTCAGTCGCAAACTGAAAAAACAACACAACCGACTGATAAGGAAAATAAAACCAAAGGGAAGAAGACAGATAGACATTACAACTTTTGTAATCATGATGGCCACGTAGAGTCAAAAGAAATTAAGAAGATGGAAGCCTTGGAAGTAGCAATGAAGAAGCACAACATCCATTTGGAGAACTCTTCAACTTCATCTTCAGGAATGGAACTTTTTGCATGTGGTTGTTAAGCATCAAGATCTGGTTATGCATTGGATCTATCTTCTTCTTCTCATTCTCATGAGTCATTAATTCTGGAGCCTCTTACCACATGGCCAAAAATAAAGCTATGTTTTCTTCTTTAAATGATTATAACACCAAAAACATTTATGTTGGTGATGATAAATCTCTTAGTGTTGTAGGGTATGGAACCATTCATATAGATAATGGCCAATTTAATGATGTATTATGTGTTCCTACCTTGTCCTGCAACCTTCTATCTTTTATCAGATAAATCATTCAGGTGAAGGGAAAAGAGTAGAATTCTCACCTCATGATGTTGTAATTAAGGACCTAAGAGATCCTAGACATATTTTAGCAACTGACATTTTTGATGATTCTACAAGGTTATATAAATTTGAAAAATTTGGGTCATCATGTCTTCCCTCTGTTTTTGTTGTTCATAATGATGAAGTGAGCAAAATTTGGCATGAGCGATTTGGTCACTTAAACTATTGTTCTCTTCAAACTCTATGTAAAGAAAATATGGTGACAGGTCTTCCTATGGTATCTAGCCGAGATGTTGTTTGTTCTAGTTGTGTACTCGGAAAACATCATCGGGATATTTTTAACAAATGTGCCTTTTGGCACGCCTCAGCCCCTTTATAGCTTGTGCAAAGTGATTTATGTATTCCACTTCCAGTGTTTCTTTCTCTGGTTACAAGTACTTCTTAACTTTCATTGATGATTTTTCTAGACGCACTTGGGTATACTTTTTAAAACTCAAGAGTGAATTTTTTAACATGTTCTTGGCCCTTAAGGCCTTCATTAAGAAACAATATGGACATCACATTCTTAAATTAAGATCTGATAATGGAGGAGAATATGTTAACAACAAATTTATCAAATTTTGCATTGAGAATGACATTCAATTGCAACATATTGTTCCATATACTCCACGAAAAAATGGTGTAGCTAAAAGGAAGAATCACACTCTAAAAGAAATGGCTAATAATATGCTTCAATCTAAAGGACTTAGTCCTAATTTTTGCGCAGAAGCAATTAGCTCTGCAAATTACATAGAAAATCACACTCCTACTAAGGTTTTAAGGAATATCACTCCAGAAGAAGCCTGGAGCTCAATCAAACCAAATGTAAGTCACTTTCGTGTTTTTGGAAGTGAAGCTTGGGCCCATATTCCCGATGAGAAACATAAAAGCTTAGAACCTAAGAGTGTAAAATGAATTTTTGTTGGATTTTCTGAAGATGTCCAAGGATATAAACTTCTTCAACCAAAATCCAAAAATTTAGTCATTAGAAGAGGTGTAAAATTTGATCACAATATATTGACTTGCGAGCCTAGTTCGGCGAGTGTGCCACCTTTGACCTGCGAGCCTGATTCGGCATATGTGCCACCTATCTCTATCTCTTATACTTCTGGCAGCATTCCTTCTACTTCGGATGATGATAGCAAGGATGAAAATCCTCCTCCACCTCCTCAGGATCTTCCTTCAGCTCCATAACTTCCAAAATGGGTTTGATCTACTCGGGATGCAACAGGTTCTCTTGCAGATGACCCTACAGATAAACATCGTACACGTTCTCAATTTGACAGAGTCTCTTCCTTATTGGCTCTAGTTCCAGAAAATCATGATCTAGATACCTTTGAAGAAGCTTCATGTCATCCTGATTGGGATGCAACTATAAATGAAGAATATTGTTCCTTATTGGCAAACAATACATGGGATCTTGTTCCTCTTCCAAAGGGAATAAAACTTGTCAGATGCAAATGGGTTTACAGAACAAAGTTTGGATGAGATGGAAAAGTGGATAAACATAAATCTCGTCTTATTTCTAAAGGATTTTCACAAGTTGAAGGCATTGACTATACTGAAACCTTCTCCCATGTTGCCAAAATGAATTCTATCCACCTTGTTATTTCCCTTGTTGCCTCCTTTAAATGGTAATTCCATCATATGGATGTTAAATCTGCCTTCGTACATGGGGACCTGCATGAAGAAATCTACATGGAACAAACCCTGGTTTTATCCAAAATGACTCTAGCTTTGTTTTTTGCCTTAGAAAATCTCTCCATGGTTTCAAACAAGCCCCTCGAGCCTAGTATGCCAAAATGGATAGCTTTCTCTTAGATAATGGCTTTTCTAGATGTCATTCTGCTAACACTAAGTGGGTAAGTCCTTAATCATCCTTGTTCTTTATGTTGATGATCTTATCCTTACTGGTAATGATCCCAACATATAAACCATGTGAATTCTAGCCTCAAAAAGAAGTTTGAAATGACAGAATTAGGACACTTTCATTATTTCCTTGGTCGTCAAGTCTTGCAATCCAAAGAAGGTATTACCCTTTCTCAGTCCAAGTATGCATGTGATCTTTAAGCCACTTTCACATGGAAGACTGTAAGTCATCCCCTTCTCCCTTTCAGTCTAGAGTCAAGCTTTCAGACACTTGTACTTTCCCTGAAGTTGATGCTACCTTATACCTTCAACTTGTTGGTAAACTTCTGTATCTAACTCGTACCCATCCTGACCTTCATTTTGTCGTTGATCTTGTTGCTCAGTTTATGAAAAAACCTCATTAAAGTCACTGGAAAGCAGTTAAAAGAATGCTTCGATATATTCGAGGTACATCTCAGTTCGAGATTCGTTACGGTGTAGGAGCATATCCTTTGTTGATTGGTTTCACTGATTCTTATTGGGTTGGTGACCCTGATGATCGAAATTATAATGCAGGTTATGTATTCACTCTTGGTTCAAGACCTATTACATGGTCTTGTATGAAACAAAGTGTCATCTCTCTTTCTTCAGCAAAAGCAGAGTATCGTGGTGTTGTTGAAGCTAGCAAGGAAGCCCCGTGGCTTCGTCAGATCCTGTCCAAATTTGGTCTTCGTCAACAAAATCCAACTACACTTTGGTGTGATAATCAGAGTGCCATTCATCTATGCAAATATCCAGTTCAGCATCAGCACAGGAAACACATTGAGCTACACATACACTTCATCAAAAATCTCATTCATGATTGTGTTATTGAAGTGCACTATTGTTCAACCAATGATCAAGTTGCTAATATCTTTACAAAGGCTCTCACAGAAGTGAAGTTTACCAAAATTCGATCTATGCTTGGAGTTCAGGAAAGTTATCATTAAGGGAGGATAGGCTCTAATGTCTTCTTCCTTCTCCTATTGTGTCACCTTTGTAAATCCTTTAATCCTATCCCAAGTTGTTCTTAAGGCAGGATGTTAGGATATTCTGACACAGAGGAAATAGTTAAGTATAATTTTCTCTAGCGTAGAGTTAGGTAAAGTGTGTTTATTTAGTATTTACTTTTCTAACTTATAATCTGACGGTCACGATATGTAGTGATCCGACGGTTCATTCTCTCCTCGGTATCACCGACACTTGACCCGTGGATTAACACCTGATTGGTCCATGATCTCTATTTAAAGAGCATGGAGGGTCACTTTTTCAGTGACCGTTTATGAGAGAATCTTATGTAAATTTTATTTATTTATATTAATAAATTTCCTGAAGTGGTCGTGTTGGCTCAGGATGTGGATTGCTTCCCTCTTTGAGGGTTTTAACCACGTCAAATACTAGTGTACTTATATGTGATCTGTTTGTGAGCGATTACCTTTGGTGTTTGATATAAGCAGGGTAAGTTCCTACAAGAAGGAGTGTTGAAGAATGTAACATGGTTCGGTATTCATAAATGTATAATTGTTAAAATAAATTTTATTATTATTAAAATGACTTATTAAAGCATGGGTTTCATGCTTGGGTCATCATTTTCTAGATCAAAGTACCCATTGACTACTTCTAGGTTTTATCTGAAGTCATTAGACTCATTTTCCATTTTATTAGACCCTTCTTAGGCTTTTGTATCATGTAAAAAGAATTATTATTGAGTCAAATAAGTCATTTATCACCTCCACACCATTTAATCCTTACCTGATGAAGTCGTCTTACATTAGGGAAATTCAACCCAAAAAATAGGCTATATATAGAAGTGCAGTTGGATTCATTTGGATCATCAATCACTCAAGTTTGGCACACAAGAAGGAGAAGCATAAAAGTGTGAAGTTGCAGGAGAAGAAGGAGAATTGCAGGGAAATACAAGATTAGATTTTTGGGCCATCTATCTATCACACGTGTGAAGTTACTAGGCAATTGCAGGGGTAGAAATTCTGAGATTTACTGCAAGTCAAAGTTCTGTTGTAGGAGATTGAAATTATGTTTTTGTAGGACCGAAGTTCTAGGTCGAATTTGTTGCTGCAAAGTTATCATCTGAAGAGGAAGGAATGGTTGACTTGGTGATTGGAAGGAGTTTATATCTAGGACAAAGAGTCTTGGATTATCTCGTATTGTCTTGTGAAACTACTAAAGGAAGAGGTTTGACTGGGTTTTCCCCTCATTGGGGTTTTTCCCTGACTGTATGCCTATATCTTGTCTCTCTTGTTATTGTGATCTTCATACACATATAATTTTGCATTTTTTTGATGAAAGATAATCTAATAAAGAAGTAAAATAGGCCAACATAATTCACAAGTAATTATCAAGAAAGAAGAATCAAACCCTAATTATACTAGTATCGATTTCTAAACACTTCTTTGAAACATGGATGGAGAAACAAGATTTAGTGGTAGACTCTCCTTCCATTCAAGTGTTGAATATGGAAACAAGAAAGATTCTAATTTAATTTTCTCTTGAACTAAATTAGAAGAAAATTGTAATTCCACATCACATGATAATTTGTACGAGTTAATTAAGTTGGTTTGACTTAGTTGGCTCAATTAATTCGAGTTGAGTGTCTAACTTGAGTCTTGTAGAGTGGATCCTATTGTATAGGACCCCTGGTTGAATTTATTTTGAGTTGTAATTAATTAATTTGGTTTAACTGAATTAAATTCAGTTAAAATTGTTCCAACTTTTGGAGGAACTAGTAGGAGGCCTAGCGATGGAGAGAAGCTTCAGTGTTCAACCAGTTAACTGATGATTAAACCATAAATAACTCATGCATTACGAGTTACCCAATTGATATTGGACTTCAAGTGCATTTTTGATCTGGATTGGATCATTATATTATTTTTCATCCATCTCATTCTATTTGGAGTGAAAAAAGTGGAGGAATCAGATCATGGGACTATTTTTATCGGCGGGACCCAGTTTGGAAAAACAAGGTCTTAAACCTTCCAGGAGCATTTTCAGGCATCAAACAACATTTTTTGGGGTAAAAATTTTTCTCTTGATTTCACATATTTTCCTATTATTATATACATAGAGAGCTTTCCAACGACACAAGAATCATGTCAATCGGAGTCTGTATGCAAAAGTTATGCCCCTCAGGAGTTGACCTTCCTTTTTTCACACTTATAGTTCGGGATGATGTGACATCAATCCCCATTATTCATGGAAAAGGGGCTAGCCATGTGTTATTTATGTAAAATACTCTAGAATATTATATTTTTTAACTCTATTTAAGAGTTTATGTAGTCAAAATTAACCACTAGTAGGCTATCGGTTGTGTTATAACCAGTCCACTGGGAGGAAGAGGCATTCCATTCTTTTGAGAGAATTTTGTTCCATAGCTAAGCAAAGATAGCCAAGAGAGATAGGAGGTACAGCACATAGAGAGGATATGTGCACTGTAGCATCCCACGAGCCACATGCATTACTTCTTTGTACCTGCTGCCATATTTCCAGATAGAGAAAGAGAGTGAAGCGACCTCACCTTCCAATTAGGTTTTCTCCTGAAAGGGTTTCCCAGAGAGCATGTATTGTGTCTTATGTGTGTGTGAGATTATTTCTTCGATCTCTACTTTTATTCATAATTTATATTCAATGAATGCATTAATTATAGTTAAATCTACAAATCTTAAAGTTTAATAAAAATGTAAAAGTGTAGAATCCCAAAATTTTAATATAATATTATCAAATATGTTGTGAAGAACTATTCAGTGTAAATATCCACTACAGTTTACGGATCATTTGGTATCAGAGAAAGTTTATTTGGATATTATTTTGGATATTGCAAGGATCTAGATTGGTGGGGCCAAAAATCATAAAACCCTAAACATGGTCGACGTATCTGTAAATGAACCTCGTGATCCTACATAGATGAGGTTTTCGCGACTTGAACAACAAGTCGTGAATATAAACCGCAATGTAAACATCCTCATGGTAGACCTAAGTAATAATTTGGGGATATTTGGCGAATATGGGGGTTCAAATGCAAAGGGCATATCAGAATTAGGATCGAGATATCGAGAAGACACGGAGAACCAACAAAAGAAAGAACCCGAAAAATATGAACCCAGTTCAAGTGTCGTGAATTAATCCCTATTTAATGTGGAAGAAAAATTTGATATCAATTTGCACCACGATGAGATCGAAATTTTGAAGCTCGACCACTAGTTGCAGCAACTAGAAGTTTATTTCAATTTTCATCAAATCAAGGAAGGGCAAAAGATATCATTTGCGTGACAGAAATTGGAGGGCCATGAACTGAATTTGTGGGAGAGCCACAAGGAAACCCTAAGGTTGGAGGGATAACCTCCAATGAATAAGTGGGATGCTTTAAAATCCATCATTAAGTCACAATTTTATCCCATTGGGTACGTGGAGGATCAGTGGAACCCGTGGCATTCCTTCAGCCAAAATCTGAGCCGAAGCATGCAGGAGTACACCACATAGTTAAAAAAGATGGCGATAATGATGGGTATATCTCCAAATAACCCAAATGTACTCCTCAAGTATTTGGGGGGTCTACACCACCATCTACGTGAGCAATTGATGTTGTTCAAGCCCAAATTGTTGGATGAGGCTTGTGTACAGGCACAATAACTGGAGAACATAGGCATGAAAAGAGCACAATCAAGTGGATCGAAGCAAAAGGAACGAAAATATGCTTGTAAGGAGGGGAATAAGAAGCAAAAAGGGGGGAAATAAGAAGAAGTCAACCACAACACACCAATGAAAATATCCTAGCAACCATTGCAACATTTATGGCCATACATAGGAGAAGTGCTGGAAGTTGCATCTAAAGCTAAACTCGAAGAACAAGAAGAAAGATAACAAGAAGAAGAATCTCATGGCCACTGATTCAAGAAACCAAGTTGAAAGCAACTCGGATGTGGATGAGAAGATTTTTTGTACGTCAGTGAAGAAGGAGGTGAATCTGAGTAGCCTTCCACAACATAAAGAGAAAGAAATGACCAAACTCTTCCATATAAAGATACAAGTCAAGAAGACAAAGATTGATGATTTGTTTGACTTAGGATCATAGGTGAATCTCATTGTAGAATATTTGGTCAAGAAGTTAGGGCCAAAAGTTCGTGATCATCAAAACCCATATCGATTGGGATGGGTAAATAAGGATGCATAGTTGAAGGTAACAAAACAATGTAGAATTAGATTTTCTATCAGTGTTGATTTTATTGATGAAGTAGATCTAGATGTGGTTCCCCTCTATGTATGTGGATTTTTATTTGGGATTCCATACATGTACATGTGAGATGCGATTTTTTATGAGGAGAGCCAAATAGTACTGACTCATCAAGGATGGAAAATCGTTCATCATCAACACACACGAAGGCAAGTCGAAAATTTCACTGGTAAGTGCCAATCAAGCAAGAAGATACATGGAAGACCTCCTCTAAAACAAGGTTTGTATTTGGCCTATGTAATGTACCAACTACATTTATGAGATTAATGAATTATGTACTGCACCCTTTTATATATTTATTTGTTATTTTCTATTTGGATGATATATTGGTATATAGTGCTACTTGGGAGGAGCATATTTCACATTTAATGCAAGTGCTGGAAACATTGTAGAAGTAGCAGCTGCTAGCAAATCTCAAGAAGTGTGAGCTTATACAACAATATTTGGTGTACCTAGGGTATGTTATTGATGGAGGAGAGTTGAATATAGATCCTTCCAAGATGGAGCCCATCATTAAATTGTTGGTGCCTAATAATGTTTCTAAGGTCATGAGTTTCATTGGGGCAACACATTACTTGAGGAAATTCATAGCCTCATTTTCATCGGTAGCAACACCGCTCCACGCCATAACAAAAAGCGGTAAGAGTTTCCAATGGGGGAAAGTTCAACGGAGGGCTTTCGAGGAGTTAAAGAAGAATATCATTCAAGCACCAGTTCTGGCATCACCAAACTTCCAACGAATTTCAAAGTGGAGTATAAATGTGAGTGGGTATGTTATGGGAGTTGTCTTGATGGAGGGAGGAAGGTCTGTATGTTACCATTCTGAATTTTTTCATGGGGAAGTTCTTAACTACCCTACCTATGATAAGGAGATATATTCCATGGTGCAAGTTGCGAAGAAGTGGAAGACTATTTGGTGGTAAAGGAGACAATAATCCACATATATCTCCAGTCGTTATAGTACTTGCAAGCCCAAAGTAAGCTACAACAGACTAGTGACTACAAGTGGATGGGGTTTTTATAATAGTTTCATTTGGTGATCAAGTATATGAAGGGAAGCGCAAACAAGTTGGCTGACATGTTGTCAAGGCCACCCACACCAAAGATCACAGGTTTGGGAACTCTTATGCACATGGATACATTCACCCATGGTGCATATAGAGAGGCATATTCAGAGGATGAGGACGACAAGGAGGTGTATCAACAGTTGGATATTCAGAGTCATGTGCATGATGGCAACAGCATCATTGACTACCATCTCCAGGATGGGTTATTCTATAGGATGTATAAGCTATGTGTTGCTAAAGGTGAGAAATTGCAGATGATTAGAGAGGCTCACACCTCCAAGGTTGTAGGGCACTTTAGTGTAGGGAAGAACATCACTAACTTATAGAGGTATGTGTATTTGCCTAAGATGCAAGCGCAGGTATCTAGGTTCATAAGAGGATGCATGCTTTTTTGTACCAACAAGCCTAGCAACAAGAAACATGGCATATATCATCCCTTACCTGTGCCTACTCATCCTTGGGAAAGCATTTCCATGGAATTTATGGGAGGTTTACCAACAACCAGGAAGGAACATGACTACTTGTTTGTGGTAGTTGACAAGTTCAACAAGATGTGTGTTCTAATGCCCTGTAAAATACCATCAACGGACGAGAAGCAACAAACTTGTTCTTTGGACAGGTCTGGGTGCACTTTGGGATACCAAGGAGCATTATTTCAGACAGGGATACAAGATTTCTTAGTGCATTCTGGACTACATTGTGGGAGAATATGGATACAAAGTTGAAGATATATACAACTATTCCATCCATAGATAGATGGGCAGACAGAAGTAGTCGACATGAATTTGGTGCAGTTATTGAGGGGATACAACCAGAAGCATCTGAATACCTGGATGAAAATATGGTATGTTTACATCATTCTTATAACAGAGCAGTCCACACTTCTACAGGAAATTCGCCATTGGAGACTTGTTTTGGATATTTTCCACCTTCACCTTTGAATATTACATATGGGAAACAAGGAGTGAGACAATATCTTACAGGATATGGTTTGAGGGTTGAAAATTTATAGAGAAGATCAGGCAGATCCATCTACAGGTACAAGAAACACAATAGAAGTAGCAGGAGAAGTATAAGGCCAGGCATGATCAACACAAAACAAAGAAGGCATTAAAGGTGGGATACAAAGTATGGTTACAGTTGAACAAGGAGAGGTTGTAGGGGCCTAGTGAGAAAATCAAGGCTCTAAGGTATGGTCCCTTTGAGATTCTGGAAAAGATGGGTGATAATTCCTATCAACTCAGTTTACCACCATATATGTGCATTTACTCAGTTGTGAATGTGGATAATTTGAAACTCTATGGGCCTTCCATGCTACATTAGGAGGAACAATTCCTACCTTCTGTGGAGCATTTGGCACCAAAGGCTCGGGAAGAGTTGACAGAAGATACAAATTTTTCATATGAGGTCCAGAACTACAAGACAGGGGCAGCATGACCTTTGGCAAATTGGGTTGAAGGGACAAGTTCTAGGCAAAGCTAAATGGTACACCGGAGAGGAGGTGGAGGAAAAAATTTCCTCACCTCATTCAGTAAATTATTTTTGGGACAGAAGCCTCCCAAAATAGGGAGGTGTGATCCAGATTGGAACATTATATTATTTTTCATCCATATCGATGCATTTGGAGTGGAAAAAGTGGAGGAATCAGCTCTTGGGACCGTTTTTATCGGTGAGACCTAGTTTGGAAAAACGGGGTCTGAAACATTCTAGGAGTGTTTTGAGGCATTAAACGATGTTTTTTTGGGGTAAAACCTTGTTGCTTAATGTAACCAATTTTCATGTTATTCTACACACATAGACCTTTCCAACAATGCAAGAATCACATCAATCAAAGTCTGTATGCAAAAGTTATGCCACTCAGAAGTTGACCTTCCTATTTTCACACCTATAGTTCGGAAGGATGTCGCGTCAGCACCCATTATTCATGGAAAGGGAGCTCTCCATGTGTTTTTGATGTAAAATACTCTAGAATATTCTATTTTGTAACTCTAGTTAAAATTTGATGTAGTCAAAATTAACCACTAGTAGGCTATTGGGTTGTGTTATAACCGAGCCACTAGGAGGAAGAGGCATTCCATTCTTTCGAGAGCATTTTGTTCGATAGTTGAGAAAAGATAGCCAAGAGAGAGAGGAGGTAGATCACACAAAGGATCTGTGCGTTGTAGCAACCCATAGGCCAGAGGCATTACTTCTTTGTAGTTGCATCCATATTTCCAAACAGAGAAAGAGACCGAAGCGATCTCACCTTCCATCTGGGTTTTCTCCCGAAAGGGTTTCCCATAAAGCATATCTTATGTCTTATGTGTGTGTGAGCTTATTTTTTCGTTCTCTACTTTTCCACATAATTTATATATGCATGCATGCACTAATTACAATTAAATCTACAGATCTTAAAGTTTAATAAAACTGTAATAATGTATAATCTTATATTTTTAATATAATATTATTAGATATGTTGTGATGAACTGTCCAATGGAATATCCACGACATTTTATGGATCGAGTGTACTATCAGTTGTATAATTATTAAAATTGTATAGGTGGCGCATGCAGTCAGCAGAAGTCCTATGATGAATTATGTATTTTTGGATGAGGAATTTCCCTAATTAATAGGGGTTAATTTTCAAAGAAACAACGCAAGGAAATAAGGACTTGGGAAAGCATAAATTTGGTTAAGTATTGGCCAAGGCTTGTTTAGGAAGCAGTAAGATAGATAGAGATAGTGCATAGGTTGCTCAGGATTGAGAAAATCATTGTAATCTTCTCATATTTTCTGACTAATGCAATATATAGATAAGAAGGATCTATAACTATTGCCTTCCCCGGGACATCATTGTGTAATGTGTTGATTGAATTATTTTTATTGTATGATTCGTGATTTCATGATCATTAATTGTTTCCGCGATTGGTAGAGTAGATTCAAGTCTATTTTTTTTATAAAATTACAATTAGCAGTTTGAATCTACAAGGAATTTCTACATGGTACCAGAGTTGAAATCACAATAGAAGAGAAGAATATGAGTTTTTCCTTGCAAGAGGAACGAGTTTTGCATATCTATTCTCTAGATCTAGTAGCGGGATCAGGATGACATTATATGGCCTGAGGCTTTAGTATTCCCTTGAGGGTAGCTCGAATTATATTGTTTGGAAGGACCAAATGGAAGTAGTCATGGAAGATAATGGATTGAAGGATTTCATTGATAAGGATATCCCGAAACCAGCACCAGCTTATGCCCAGGACCTAGAAGATTGGAATAATAGTGTAGCAAAGGCAAGAAGGATCTTACTGGAATGAGTTTGAGATCATATTGTCTTGAACCTCCACAGTAAGGTGAATCTATATGAAATGTGGAAAATCTTGATAGACTTGTTTCAAAACAATAGTGTCCACAGGAAGCTAGCACTAAAGGACAATCTTCAGAAAATCAAGATGGAGAAGGGCAACACAATACCAAAGTATTTGAACTAGTTCACCCAATGTCTAGATGAGCTTGGGAGTGTTGGTTTTACAATTTTTAAATATGATTTGGTTAACCTATCACTTCTATGACTTCCCAATAGTTGGCACAACTACCACGATTTGGTAAATGGGAGGGAGAATCTACTAGAGTGGGAGAGTTTGTGGTCTGACTTGGTGCAAGAAGAGATAAGGCAGAACACCAGAGATGGAACCTCATCCAAGCATGATGATGAGGAGAATTTTGCCTTGGCTAGAATGGAAAAGAAATGGAAAGGGTAGAAATCAAAATCCAAAGGGGATTACAGTCAAGTGGGAAAGAATAAGGACTTGTCAAAGATTTAATTTTTTCACTAACATGAGCTGGGACACTATGCAATGAAGTGTCTGCATAAAAACGCTGACAAGAATACCTCGGGAGGAGGAGAATGTGAAGCTCTTGCTTTATAATTTGAGTTGGATTTCACCCTCATTTCATGCATGGTGACATCAGTGATGGGTAGTGTGTGGTACCTGGATAGTGGAGCCTTATTCTATATTATCGACAACAAATAATTCTTCAGCGACTTGGAGGAGAAGGACCTCCAGATGCACATCGAGATGGGAGATGATAAAAGGTATAGTGTGAACAACATTGGTATGGTTACTTTTGAGAGGGATTTTGGTTCTCCCCTCACATTAAAAGATGTCATGTGTGTTCCGGGTCTGAAGAAGAATTTAGTTTTAGTTTCTATGTTGAAAGACCATGGCTACGATTTGATATTTAGCAAAGGAAATACCTTCCTTTGTCACATATCCATGAGACAAATGAAGCAGATCGGGGTAAATAACCTCTATAAATTGGATGTAGAAGACTATTATGATTTGAGCACAAAAGAAGAGAATGTGCAGAGCCGAGACATCGGTGAATTATTGCATAGGTGAGTTGTCCATTTACACCATGGAGCTTTGAAGATCATGAAGGAGATTTCTACAAGACTTACCAAGGGTGCACTTGGGAAACATGATACGTGCAAAGGGTATACATTGGGGAAGTACACCAAAGCCACCTTTGATGATAAGGACATTCAAGCGCAAGTGATCCTTGAAAGAGTTCACTCAGATGTGTGTGGACCGTTATCGACAGCCTCCACGACCAAGCACAAGTATTTTGTGATATTTGTTGATGATTTCTTACTTAAGTGCTAGATATTCTTCATGCAGAAGAAATACCATACATTCTCAAAATTTTGTGAATTTAAAGCACTTGTTGACAAAGACACATGCAAGACAGTGAAGGCTCTTAGGAGTGATAACGGTGGAGAATATGTTTCGAATGAGTTCAAAAACTTATGTGCATCAGAAGGCATTTTATGGGAGTTAATAGCACCCCATAACCCACAATAGAATGGGGTTGCTAAAAGAAAGTACATAAGTATTGTGGGAGCTGCATGGACGATGTTGCATGATCAGAGCCTACCATTGCACTTATGGGATGAAGCATGCAACACAACAGTATATGTGTAGAACAGGAGTCCTCGTCGGATTCTCGAGATGAGTACACCAAAAGGATCTTTTTCAAGTAAGAAACCAGATGTGGAAGACTTCGAGATCTTTGGTTCATAATTTTACTGTTATGTTTCCAAGGATGAAATGAAAAAGCTAGAACCAATAGCAAAGTTGGGCATATTTGTGGGGTACACTAATACACATCACAACTATCAGGTGTATCTGCCATCTCACAAGACGACATTTGTTCATAGAGATGTGAAGTTCGATGAAGAGAAGGCTATGAGATGTTCCCTTGAGAGGGAGCTTTAGTTGCATGCAGATAAGGATATTTTATCTCCGAAGGATGAATCTTAGGATGTTTCAGAGCAACCACAAAAAAAGGAGCAAAGAGTGGAAGCACCTAATCATGCAAAGACATCCAGAGATGGAAGGAAGTGTACCATAGGGGCTAACAGATTGATGCATGATTCAAGAGAGAATGTGGGAGAACCCACATTATAGTGCATGAATAGGTCACTAGATCGGTACACTAGCTACATGGATCTAATGAGAGAGTGTGTAGAGACTGAGCCATCCTCATTCGACGAAGCAGTGCAACAACCAGTATGGGTTGATTCCATGGTAGAAGATTATGATTCCATTCTCAGGAACAATGCTTGGGAAGTTGTCCCAAGGCTAGAGGACAAGTCAATGGTAGGTTCTAAGTGGATATAAAAGGTGAAGCAAACAACATACGAGAGTGTCGAGAAACACAAGGCTATATTTGTGGCCAAGGGGTTCTCTCAGGTGGAGGGAATTGATTACGAGGAGGCCTTTTCTCTAGTAGAAAGGTATTATTCAATCAGATCTATTCTAGCACTTTCAACGCAGATGGGATGGAAGATACATCAGATGGATGTGAAGACAACATTCCTCAATGAAGTGATTGAGAAAGAGGTGTACATAAAGCAACCAAAAGGATTTGAGACCTTCAACAAAGAGTCACATGTGTGCAGACTCAAGCGAGCGTTGTATGGATTGAAACAAGCACCCCATGCTTGGTACACCAGATCAACAACTATTTCACTAGTTTGGGATTCACCAAAAGTGAAGAAAATGAAAACCTTTACCATATTGTGGTTGAAGGTAATTTATTCATTATAGTATTATATGTCTATGATTTAATTCTAACAGTTCATGAGAAGTTGATAAAATCTTGCAAAGAGGATTTGGCCAGAGAATTCGAGATGAAAGACATGGGGCTCATGCATTATTTCCTTAGTTTGGAAGTTTGGCAAGAAGATGGGGAAATGTTTGTCTCTCAGGTAAATTATGCCAATGAGGTACTGAAGAAGTTTCACATGGAGAGAAACAAACCCATGGAGACTCCTCTAGCAGGGAATTGGAGGAAGGAAGATTCTACATCAGGTGAAGTGGTAGAGGCTACCATTTACAGGCATCGTGTGGGTTCACTTATGTACTTGGTGAACACACGATCGGACATGTGTTATGAAGTTAACCAACTTAGTTAAGAAATGGTTAATCCAACCAAACTCTATTGGAAGGCAGCCAACCATGTGTTGAGATACCTCATAGGAAACACTTAGTTTGGTATTTGGTACAGAAATATAAAGGAAGTGAAGCTTCAAGGCTTCAAAGATGCATATTTGGTAGGGATTCCATCAGACAGGAAGAGCACATCCGAAGGAATCTTCAAAATTAGGTTAGTTTCCTGGTACAACAAGAAGCAAAGATCAATTTCACTCAGTTCAGCAGAAGCAAAGTACATGACTGCTAGTCAAGCAGTTTGTGAGGCTATCTAGATGAGGAAGATCCTTGTTGGATTATTTGGTCAGTAGATAGATCCTCCAATTATTTACTATGAAAATCAGAGTTGTATCGAACTCTCTGAGAATCCAATTTTTCATGATCGGTCCAAGCATATCGACATCTAATACCACCATCTACGAGATTGTGTGCAAAGGGGGAACATGTTGCTAGAGTACATTCTTGTAGAGGAACATGATGCAAAGATCTTGACTAAGGCATTGTCAAGAGGAAAATTCGAGTTCCATAGAGGAAGGATTGGGCTATCTGATAATCCCTTTCTTGCTAAGAGGGAGGGTTGAAAATGACACTAAGAAAGATTCTAATTTAATTTTCCCTTGAATTAAACTAAAAGAAAATTTTAATTCCACATCACATGACAAGTTGTACGAGTTAACTAAGTTAGTTTGACTTAGTTGTTTTAGTTAATCCAAGTTGAGGGTCTAACTTGAGTCATGTAGAGTGGCTCCTACTTTAAAGGAGCCGTGGTTGAGTTTATTTTTAGTTGTAATTAATTAATTCATTTTAACTAAGCTAAAGTCAGTTAAATTAGTTCCAACTTTTGGATGAACTAGTAGGAGGTATAGCAGTGGAGAGAAGCTTCAATGTTCAACTAGTTAATTGATAATTCAACCATAAATAACTCATGTATGTGTGATCTAAGAGTTACCCAGTTGATATTGGAGTTCAAGGGAAGTGTAATATCAATTGTATAATTATCCGAATTGTATAGGTGGTGCATGCAGTCAAAAAAATTCCTATGATGAATTCCGTATTTGTGGATGAGCAATTTCCTTAATTAATAGGGGCTAATTCCCAAGGAAACAACGCAAGGAAATAGGGACTTGTGCAAGCAAAAAATTGGTTAAGTATTGGCCAAGGCTTGTCTAGGAAGCAATGAGATAGATAGAGATAGTGTAAAGGTTTTTCAGGCCTGAGAAAAGCGTTGTAATCTTCTCATATTTTTTAACTAATTCAATATACATATAGCAGGGGTTTTTAGCCATGGATTTCCTCATGAAATCATTGTGTAATGTGTTGATTGAATTCTTTCTCTTGTATGCTTTGTGATCATTAAGTGTTTCCATAGTTGGTAGAGTAGATTCAAGTCTATTGTTTTAGAAAATTACAATTAGCAGTTTGAATCTACAAGGAATTTCTACATCAAGATTTTAGAGAATGGAATGATATGTGTACAGATGATGAGGTGGATAAAAACTTTTCTTCAGTTTTGTCTTCTTATCTAAGGTGATGTAAATGTAGCTCAGAAGATAAGATCCAGTTTTTGGATGAATTTCCAAGGACATTGAGAAAGATATTGAAGCCTCAGAGATTCAAATTCAATCCCACAATTTCCAATGCCAAAATCAGTCCTTTGAAAACCTTTTCTAGCCAAAACGATATGAGGCAGTGCTACCCTATGATTTTCAGAATGATGAATGTTCTGATTTTGAACACAAGTTTGAAAATGCACAGTTGAATTCATGGTTTGACATAGTGAATACATGTGAAAATTCAGCCATGACAAGCTATCCATTGAATGCCTTGAGGATCAACAAATAAAAAATTACTTGATTGATCATGTAGTAGACTATATGGAGGTCTTTTTCAACTTATGCCCTCAACCATGTTTTCATTGTGCAAACAAGATCCATTATGAGTTGCCACCCCCATGGTATGTTCTAGTTTTCATTTTTGTTGACGCGTGGTCAAGCAACCACATTATTTCAACAAATATTTGATTGGATTCATTGGAACTCTTGTATTTTACCAAATTTCAACAAATTTTAAGAAAATTAGAGTAGGTAGGTGTGCGCAATAAGCTTGTTGGGGAAATAATTTATTTCAACATTTATTTTCTAGTTTCAATAGTGTACAACATGGTTTTAGTTTGGGTTCAATTGCAAGTTAGGTTGTTCAATAGATCAGTTTTCATGTTCCAGTTGTTGAAGTTGGGATCAACCCAATGGATCAGGCACATGGTTAGTGAGTTCTTTGTTGCCTCACATCGATGAAAACATCACCGTTGGAGCCGGTTTTTATCACAATTTAGTTTCAAGGTAATGGCTTTAGGGGTAATGGCTTATAGGATTTGTTTAAAATTTTCACAAAAATTTTGGCGTGCTGACAATTAATTTGTCAGTGTAGGTTCAGAAAATTCGAAACGATGGTGATGACAAATCAAAATGTCAGCAAAAACTCTGTTTTTTCCTGTAGAAGGTAGTAACTTGGAGTGCCGCTTCTGAATAGTTGGAAATGAAATTTTGAAAAACAAGAGAGGTTTTTGTTGGGAACGTACCCATTAAGAAAAACCTCTCTTAGTTTTTACATGTATTTAGTTTTAATTAGAAATTTACTTAACTATTTTTGGACTTTGTAATTAAGGTTTTTTCTGAAAACATGGTTATGGTTTTGTAATTACTCTATAAAGCTGATAATGACCGAAAAGACAAGGAGTTGGAAATTTTAGAGAAACCATGTGTATTATGTATACCTTTGATATTAATAGAATTTGTTGTGAATATTGTTACTTGTACAATTTGTAGAGATTCATGTGGTATAAGTTTCCTGACCATATTTCTAGTGTACATTTTTCTTCTAAGCCATAAATCAGATGGATAAGTCTTTTGTATTTGTAAATAAGTGATTAAATTTTAATTCTTGCTGAAATATCATATTTATATTTTGCAAATTACTCATATGTTTTTCAACTTAAATATCACATAAAAAATCATATGAATTATCTTTGTTTTTTGTGTTTACTCCATATTATCTCCTATCATAACTTGATGATGGTTTGTCTAAGAAACTAAAACTTTATTTCCTCTATTAAAATTGTTCGTATACCCTATAACTAGTAGTTTTGTGTCAAATACTCCATTCCCAATGGTCCCTACCCTCTTCCTTCAAACAAATTTCATGTGTTAACAACTAAATCTTCCTAACGATCTTATAAACCTACTACTAAAGTGACAGTGAGTGGTAGAGTTTTAAGGAGTGATCCCTCTCCAGATTGAAGGGCCATATTTCAATCCAAAGTGGTTAGAGGTTACCTTAGTTTTTTCCCTCTACAGTCATGGTTTTTTCTAAGTGATAACATTTTAGCATCGTTGCCAGGGAGGTGAAGTTTGATGTCAAATCATCCATGGGTAGAACAATAAAGAATCAAATTTGATTGTTGTTGGTGATCAGACATAAAGAAGTCGTACGTCTTTCACATGGCGACACCATTGTCAAATAATCCAGAGTTCACGATGACTCCATTGTCCAAATAATTTGAAGCTTGAAAAATATATTGGTGACTCCACTCGAATCAATCAAGGAATCAAATGTTGCAACTATTATTCCAAGGTATGGATGCTTGGATTTCTCAAACTTTCTTGGTTTTCCTAATCTTCTACCAAAAAATAAATATTTTTTAAGGAATGGTCCCAAATTTAATGGAGATGATCTAACCCTAGACTTGAAACATATCACAAATTACCGTGACTTTGTTGATCTCCCTAAAATCAAGAAATAAGATGTATTCCTGAGACTGTTTTATGATTTGTTCCAATGAAAATGTAGAAGTTGGGTTGCAAGTTTACCTTTTAAGCTCATAATGTCTCTAACAAATTTTTGGATTATATTCTTGGAAACATGGATGGAGAAACTAGAGTTAGTGGTAGACTCTCCTTCCATTCAAGGTTTTAGATAATCGAACAATATGTGTACAGATGATGAGGTGGATAAAAACTTTTCTTCATTTTTGTCTTCTTATCTAAGGTCATGTAAATGTAGCTTAGAAGATAAGATCCAATTTTTGGATGAATTTTCCAACGACATTGACAAATATATTGAGGCCCTAGAGATTCAAATTCAGTCCCACAATTTCCAATGCCAAAGCCATTCCTTTGAAAACCTTTCCTTGCCGAAACAATACGAGGTATTATTTTCCTATGATTTTTAGATTGATGAATGTTCTGATTTTGAACACAAGTTTGACAATGCACAGTTGAAGTCATGGTTTGACATAGTGAATACTGTTGACACCTAATCCTATGGGATGGGTGTGCACATTTAATATTGTATATTATTTAATATTAGGAAATAAGGAAGACCAAGAGTTATTGGGAGATGAATCCCAATAGCTTCACCTCCATGTATAAATGCATGTTCATTCTTCATTCAATAACACATTCTGATTTGAGGAGTTACCTCCTAGTTTGACATGGTATCAGAGCCAGCCCCACTATTGGCATTTATGCCTGTGGTGTAACTCCCTCTCCTTTGCTCAGTCAGTATTTATTAATAGTTTTTTGTTGCTCCTAAATTGCTATACTGTTATTCTGCATTTTTTTTCTATTTACGCAAATTCTCCGGTCTGGAAAGCACGGGGTTCAGCTCCTACAATATCTGAGTATTTTGCAGCCCCTACAATTTTTGCAGTTCCTGCAACTCAGCACCTGCAACTGCCATTTCAGTTTTTTTTTGTAACGCCCTCACTTCTCCCTCACCTACCCAACGCCCCTCACACTTCCCTCACGCGCTATCCATTACCTACTCTCCCTAAACTCCGCCTTCCCTCTTCCCCAACGCCTTTCCCATCAACCAGCTTCCCTCCCTACCTGCGCTGGCTCAACTCATGCACTCATTCCACTCGCGCCCCCTCACTTCTATCTCCCCATACTCACTCACAATACACCCTCTCTCTGCGCTCCCTCTTTTGCATTTCACCCTTGCTACAGCGCTCTATACATGAATAAACAACTCTCTCTGTCCATGTGTAATATCATTTACACTCTTCTATATACATTGTGTTGTCTGTTTATTGCAAACGCCTCCACATTGTTTTACACACCGACTGTAATCATTTAACGTGTTGTCATTCCTCATAAAGTACCTCCACGCTGTCTATTGCTCAATACCGCCTCTCCTTTGTATACACTCTGTCATTTAATACCGCTCTCATATGTATATACAGTCCACCCCTCCAGCGTTTCATTTCCGCCCCTCCCTTGACTGCTCAAACGCTGTCATAGAACGCTGTCGACTATCCCATATATACAACTCCATCACAACGCTGCCTATCCACTCCCACTGTCATCGTGGTATCATACGCATGTCCCACGCTGTTTGATTGTTTATAACAACCATTCCATGTTGTTTACAACGCTACCACCATTTTAATACCACTATTTCAACGCTACCACCATTTTAATGCGCGAGTCATATTGTATTCGCCCTCCATATATATTACGCCGCAGTCTATTGTATTACGCCCTCCATATTATATCACGTTGTCACACTGTTATATCCCCGCGCTCCTTAATACTCATTACGCCCTTCCCATCTTTCAATACGCCTCTTGTATGTGTATTCAATACCACCCACACCATTCTTAACCCAATACGCCTCACTGTCATATTTAATATCACTTCACATTCATAATACCTCCCTTCCATTTCACAATACCGCCCTCCCATAACATTCCATATCGACCTCCCATACAAATTTTTCTTTCCAAACAAAAAAAAATACATATATTTTTTTGGTGCAGAATTCAGTTTTTTAGCAAGAGCTTTTGTGTCCTTTTAAATTCAGTCTTTTAGAAAAAAGTGTTTCTGTCCTTTTAAATTCAGTATATTTGCAGCAAAGAGTTTTTTCAGTATATTTTCCAGCAAAGAGTATTTTTGTTTTCTCTCCTTCAAAAGAGATTCTCCAGCAAAGTTTTTTTCTCTCCTCCTTCAAAAGAAGATGACAGTCCCTTCATCTTCTAAAGAGGCTGCCTACTTGGCACAGAGAGAAAAGAGACATGCTTCAGGTCCATCCAAAGGAAGAGAAGGCAGAAGACGAAGAAGAAACTTCAAAGAAAAGGGGGGCAGACAATTTAAAGCTCAGCAGCAAACAAATCAAGACAAAGGTAAAACTGATGACAAAGACAAAGGTAAACCGGTTGAATCAGCTCATTCTGTTCTAGCACATTGTAACAATGGAGTAACTGAAAACCTATTTGATGTTTCATTTACTTCATGGAGAGATGATTGGTTGCTAGATTCAGGAGCAACATGTCACATGACATTTAGAAAATATTTTTTTGAAGAATTCACTGACAAAGTTGATGGAGCAGTATATTTCACAAATAAATCCAAACTCAAGCCATCAGGGCTTGGCACAGTCAGGCTTAAGTTTCCTGGTCTTCCAGATCATATTCTACATGAGGTTCTATACCTTCCTGAGTTGAGGAGAAACTTACTGTCCCTGGTTCAAATCCGCCAGCAAGGACACTCCATTCACTTGTTTGATGGCAAGGCAGAGGTCAGAAAAGCATCAGATCACTCACTTGTCATGGAGGGAATAGAAGAAGGGATACTCTTGAAGCTGAAAGGTTCATCTGCTCATGCTCAAAACTTTGCATTCAGTTCACATCATGATGAAGGTACATTCCCATCAAGTCCTTTATGGCATGCTAGATTTGGACACTTAAACTATGACAGCCTTCGTTTGTTGAACAAAAATGGTGTTAATGGACTGCCTACAATTCCTAGAAAACCTAAGGAATGTGATGCATGTATTCCAGGAAAGCATAGCAAACAGCCATTTCATGATTCACACTCCAGAGCACATAGAAAACTTGAGCTTGTTCATTCAGATTTATGTGGCCCTATGCCTATTGCTTCTGCAAATGGAAACAAATACATGATGACATTTATTGATGACTACACTAGAATGTGTTGGATTTACTTACTGAAGAATAAGTCTGATGCTTTTCAAACTTTCAAGAATTTTCATACATGGATTGAAAATGATGCACAAACACATATTGGCTCTCTACGTACTGATAATGGAAAAGAATACACTTCAAACGAATTTGAAAATTATCTTCGTCAACATGGAATCAAACATCAAACAACTGTGCCATATAATCCCCAATAGAACGGTGTAGCTGAAAGAATGAACAAAACTATCTTAAATATGGTTCGCTCCATGTTATTTTTCAAGAATGTGAAATTGATGTTTTGGGCTGATGCAGTTCTATGTGCTGTTTACATAAAGAATAGGTGTCCTTCAAGTTCAATTAGAAACAAAACTCCTTTTGAAATGTGGCATGGTCACATTCCTTCGGTAAAGCATTTCAGGGTCTTTGGGTCCACCTGTTATGCCTTGATACCCAAGGGTCAAAGGAACAAACTTGGTGCTAGAAGCAGAAAATGTATCTTCTTGGGGTACTCAAATACCTCCAAAGGATATCGTCTCTATGATGAAACAAATAAGAAGTTTGTGATAGCAAGAGATGTCATATTTCTTGAATCTTCCAAGAGTGACAAGGTTGTTGAGCGGCAACTTGATTGCCTGGATAGATTCACACATGCAAAGTCTTTCCAAGAATTTGATAATGTGATTCCACACCTTGAAGGGGGGATTCCGATATTGAATCAAACTGTGGAATCATTTCCTGAACCACACTCTCCCCCACATGAAGAAACAACCACGGATGACACATTGGATGATGTGATTGACAGAATTGGGAGATTGAATCTTGAATCAATCCCAACTCGGTCAAATGACCAGCCTGGGCCATCTCAGAAAGGTCCTCCCAAATGGCTGACAAAGACACTGGAGAATGTTCATCCTGATGAGGTTGGAAAAACAGGAACAAGAAGTTCCACTCAACAAATCGAAGGTGATGTAGATAATTCTGATTCTCTTGTTGATATGGATATTGCTTATAACTGTGAATTGAGTTTGTCTACAGATCATGAACCAACTTCCTTCAAAGAAGCCGCTTCTCATAATGAATGGAAAGAAGCGATGCAGAAGGAGTATGATGCCTTGATAAAGAATGGCACTTGGAAGCTGGTTGATCCGCCTTTGGGAACGAAACCAATTGGCTGTAAGTGGGTCTACAAGAACAAATACAAAGCAGACGGCTCACTTGACAAGCACAAGGCCAGGCTTGTGGCAAAAGGATTCGCACAAAAAGAAGGAGTCGATTATGAAGAAACTTTTTCTCCCACAGCAAAATGGACCACCATCCGGACTCTCTTTGCCTTAGCAACTCAGAATGGATGGAAAGTCCATCAAATGGATGTAAAAACAACCTTCTTGAATGGAGATCTAAAGGAGAAATTTTATATGTCCCAGCCAGAAGGATTTGTGGTAAAGGGTCAAGAACACAAAGTTTGCAAGCTTATAAAATCTTTGTATGGCCTCAAGCAAGCACCACGAGCCTGGTATGAGAAATTAACCGAGCATCTTCTGAAACTTGACTTCAAACATTTTGATCTTGATGATGCAACTTTGTTTGTTAAGAAAGTTGGAAAAACAATTGTATATCTTGTGGTATATGTAGATGATCTTTTGATAACAGGAAACAATGAGAGCTATATTGCATCCATGAAAAAAGAGTTGAAGAAAGGTTTTGAAATGACTGATTTGGGTCATGTTCATTACTATTTGGGTATTGAAGTAATTCAACATCCTAAATTCATATTTATTTCTCAAAAGAAGTACATTGGAGATCTCTTGAACAAGTTTGGCATGGATGACTGTAATCCCTTAACCACTCCAATGGAACAAAACTTGAAGCTCACGTCTATTGAAGGGAAGGAATTTGAGGATGCAACTAAGTATAGACAGCTTGTAGGAAGTCTTATCTACCTGACCACCACCAAACCTGACATTTCATTTGTTGTTGGAATCCTCTCAAGGTTCATGCAAAAACCTTGTGAAGGACATTGGTCTGCTGCAAAAAGAGTGCTAAGGTACTTGAAGGGGACTCAAGACTTTGGACTCAAATATACACAGGTAGGCGACTTCATCTTGACCGGATACTCTGATTCAGACTTTGATGGCGACAAAGAAACAGGGGTGTCTACTACAGGTTACACCATGAGTCTTGGATCAGGAGCTGTCTCATGGAGATCACGCAAACAGTCAGTTCCAGCAGATTCCACGACCGAGGCGGAATATGTGGCAGCAGCTGAAGCAACAAAGGAAATTGTGTGGCTCCGGAAAATCCTGGAAGATTTGCAGATGAAACAGATGTATTCCACTCCACTCATGATTGACAACACTTCTGCAATAAAGTTGGCCAAGAACCCAAAGTTCCATGATCGAACAAAGCACATCAATACAAAGTACCATCTCATTCGACATCATGTTCAGGCCAAAACCATCCATCTACATCATTGTTCCACAAATGAGCAAACTGCTGACATCTTCACCAAAGCACTTGGAAGAGAAAAGTTTGAAAAGTTCGGATCGATGCTTGGACTCATCAACATCCCTTCGGATTAAAGGTGGGAATGTTGACACCTAATCCTATGGGATGGGTGTGCACATTTAATATTGTATATTATTTAATATTAGGAAATAAGGAAGGCCAAGATTCATTGGGAGATGAATCCCAATAGCCTCACCTCCATGTATAAATGCATGTTCATTCTTCATTCAATAACAAATTCTGATTTGAGGAGTTACCTCCTGGTTTGACAAATACATCTGAGAATTTCAGTCATGACAAGCTAGTCATTGAATGCCATGAAGATCAAAAAATAGAACATTACTTGTTTGATCCTGTAGCAGACTATATGGAGGTATTTTTCAAATTATGTCCTCAACCATGTTTTCCCTATGGAGACAAGATCCATTTTGAGTTTCCACTGCAAATTTATGTTCTAGTTTTCATTTTGCAGAAGCGTAGTCAAGTAGCCACATTATTTCAACAACTATTTGATTGGATTCACTGGCACTCTTTTATTTTACCTGATTTCATCAAATTTTCAATAGATTAGAGTACGTAGGTGTGTGCAATAAGCTTGATGGGGCAACCATTTATTTCAACATTTAGTTTTTAGTTTCAATAGTGTACAACATGGTTTTATTTTGGGTTCAGTTGCAAGTTAGGTTGTTGGACTGATCAGTTTGTAGGTTGCAGTTGTTTAAGTTGGGATCAACCCATTAGATCATGCAAATGGTCAGCGAGTTCTTTGATGCCTCACATGGAGGAAAACATACTTATTGGAGCCATTTTTTATCAATTTTTAGTTTCAAGGTAATGATTGAGAGAACTTGTTAATTTTTCACAAAAAAATCAAGCGCGTTGATAGTTAATTTGTCAGCGTAGGTTTAGAAAATTTGAATCGGTGGCGCGGAAAAATCAAATGTCAGCAAAAACTATGTTTTACTCTATTTTTTCCTGTAAAAGGAGGTAACTTCAGGTGTGGTTTTTGAATAGATGGAAACAAATTTTTGAAAACCAAGAGAGGTTTTTGTTAGGAACAGACCCATGAACAAAAATCTTTCTCATATTTTACATGTATTTAGTTTTAATTAGATATTTACTTAGCTATTTTTGGAATTTATAGTTAATGTTTTTTTCTGAAAACATGGTTATGGTTTTGTGATTACACTATAAAGCTAATAATGACAAAAGATCACGGGTTGGAAGTTTTGGAGAAACCATGTGTATTGTATATACCTTTGATATTAATAGAATTTTTTATGAACAATATTACTTGTTGTTGGGCCAGAACTGTAATCTACGGATAAATTACGCTTCCCTAGACAGATGTTAGTCTGGAACAACAGGTGAAAGACTATACTTCCATTTCTCCTAACTTAAAACAAATACACAGAGAGGATTGGAGGCTTACTTGTTTCAGTCACTTCCAAATGGCTCCTTTTGTCGCTTCTGTTGCAGCTTCAAATTCAATTTGTTTATGAGCTGAATGCTTCCTGCAAGAAAGAACACTGAAACAGTAGAAGATGCAATAATATAGATATCTATTCAAGCTAGTTAGCTAAATTAGTTAAGCATAAACTGCATTCATCAACCAAGATCTTACAATATGGAAAATCAAAGTTAACATAGATGCATGTATGGAAAAACAAGAAGTACTATTTATTGATGATAAAAGGAGAGGTTACAACCTAGTGACTGATTTGGAGTGACCTGCCAGCATAGTTCCCAAGTCTCATCACAGCATAAATCTCTCCAGCAGTAGCTCTACAAACCAAGCTCTCAATTGAAAATTCTCCAGCATTTCTCTACTCAAATTCTTCCTCTCTCAAACACTTAGATCTATGTTCAATTTATAGATGAACTGTAGGTTGTTTTGCAATCAATATCTTTCCAAAAATAGGTAAGACATGTTTCCATTCATGTAGATGTCAAATGGACACTTGGATCTGAAGCTTGACACATGTGAACTCTTCTAGAAGGCACTGGCCAAGTGGAGATTCCAAAACAATGAGAATTTCGCTCCCAATGTGACCAACGCACCTATGAATTTTGGGAAGTGCTTTGAAAAGCAGCCTTGCATGGGGCTACCTGCATATGCAACACACTTAGGCCCCTTAGAGCCTACGTTGGTCAGCTCTCATATGCTATATAATAAGCTTCAAACCATGGAAACCTTTGCTTGATGAAAGTCTTGCTTAATTTGTCTTGTTTCTTGTCTTAGGGCATGTAGCAACTAAAATGATAGGGAATGATAGACCCTTGATCATTGGTCCTGGAGATGATGCCCAGTTAACCAGGTCATTGGGAATGGTGCCCAAATTGACCTATAACACTTGTGCAATTTTCAGATATTCATGTGTGATAATTTTCCTATCAGTATTTCTAGTGTATTTTTCTTCTAAGTTATAACTATGATGCACAAGTCTTATGTATTTGGAAATAAATGATTAAATTCAAATTATTTATGAAAGCTTAGATTTACATTTTTTAGCCTCACTCTCACATAAAAAAAACAACAAGTCCAAAATCATTAAAATTGTAAAACTTGGATTAATTCCTACTTATCTATTCTAGAATATGACTATTCTTAAAATTTGGGAGTTTATTTAGGTCTAGTTGGTTGATATATTCTCTCCAACTAGTTAGGCTCCTAGATTAGTGTGTGGTTGAGATATTTACTCAACCAAAGTGGTTGTGTCCAAGATAGACACACTATCTTGAGACATTATATTAATGTATTTATAGTGTATGATTATCATTATTTTGGCGTCTAAGAGAAATACAATACATTGAGGCTCATAAGCCTTTTCCGCCATGTCTCAATTTTTGGCTCCTGTTTCTCATGGTTTCTGTTTTTTGTTAGTTTTTAATATCGTTTATTTGGTATCAAAGCAGAGGTCAAGTTCCTTATTTGAGAGAGATTTCACTCATTCGTGTGGCAACGTACAAACTTGATGGAGGTCGATTTATGTTGTGGTAGTTGTGTTCCCTTGTTGGTGGAGCCTGTGGGCCTTAATTTTGTCTACCTTTTACGATAGGGAGATAAATAAGACTACGACTTGTACAAAACTGATTCCCCTCCTCGTTGGTTGGTCATGTGGGCCATCTCAGCGATAGAGACTATCATTTTTAGGAGAACGAAACCGGGTTGGTTTGTGTTACACGTTATTTTGTCACCATGACAATTTACTGTCCATATAGGTCTATCACCACCTATATTTTTCTCCCTTAGAAGTAAAAAATCCTAATGTTCCTAAATCAAGTCTTGGAATTGGAGAAAAGCTCATTAAAACCCTTAAAAGTCTACCTTCGCACTTTTTCTAGCCTTTTCCTGCGGGTTCGCGGATACTTGTTATATAGTCTGCGGTAGCCTCGGCACGTTTTGCTACAAAAACCTGTGAACCCTCATAAAAATTCAAATAAAGGAAAAATTAAATTCTAGAAGCCCAGCTGGTCGAATATTCTCCCACCTAGAAGCTTCTAGAGGTGCGATCAATTCTAGCTTTATCCCTCCACTCATGGAGCTTATCCCTTGGTCCATGGAGCTCAAATCCCTTCATGAGAGGAATCCATCCCCCTCTTCATGGAACTGAAACTACCTCCATTTCCCTATAAATTGAGTCCATGTTCAGTCTCAAGGGTAGACATACATGTTAGTTGCTGAAGAAATTCCCAAGAGAGCATACTCTCTACACTAGTTGTTGTTGGCATGAGAATGATCACACCCTTATGTCTATAACTCCATGCTGGTATTTTAAGAGGAATACTTGTCAAACTGAAGGAGGAACGATTGTCCAGGACCCCGGGAGAAACTTGTACGACATCAAGGCATCAGGTTGTAAGGTTACTCTTTTTATTCAAGATAATACATATGGATCTCTTTTTCTCATTGACTTGTTCTTGTGCTTATTGAATAACATCAATACTTAGACTCCTTGATCACTAAGTTGGATTAGATTTTCTTGATTATTATATGTTGCAAGTGCTTTGATTCGTTTTTCTTGTCTTTGATTGCAGGTTCTACTTACTGGAGAAGCCTCTTTGGAGCGACTGGATAAAAGATTGCATCGAACGTTGGATTTCAAGGTAGGGGCATGTCCTCTGTTTTTGCTTATAATAATTCTGAATTGAAATTAGTCTAGAGAAAAAGGTTTCCAAATGGATGTTTGTTTCTATCTATTTGTAGAATACTAGGGAGATCGCTCTTGTCTGCAAGAGGGATTAATACGTATAACAAAATGGCGACTCCACTGGGGAATAGAACTTAGTTTTCTATTTTTATTTTTATTTTCAGTTTGAATTTTAGAGTTTTTTTATTTTGATTTGTTTGAGATTAGGTTGGGTATATATCTTTTAAGAATCCCTGAAAAGATGAATATTTATTTTTTTGGTACTTTTCCTTGCCTCCACAGTTTTCATCTGAAAACAGTGCGGTAGCCTCCGCAGGTTTTAGTTCAAAACAATGCGGTATGGCTTTGTTTTCCATTAGAAAATGCGGACCTTTGGAAAAATTTTAAAAAAATTAAAAATTCTCTTTTTAGGAGCCAGATCACCTGATTCTTTGTGTTTGCCCCAGTCTATCTTGGGTGTCAAATCTTATGTGTGAATTTCTTTTCAACAACTCTTGCGTTTGTGTGATTTATCATCTTATTTGCATTTTATGAGTGAGTGTTTGCCCAACTTTATTGTTGCTCCATAAAAATACCTTCATATACCTCAGCTTAGTGGTATGATGATATTCTCTTTCTGAGCCATTAAGATCATTGCAAACCTTACTTTTATGAAATTTGATCCCTTTTTCATTTGCAAATTTGGAAGAGCTTTTAGCTTACTAAAGCCTGATTTTCACACCAAAGCATTTTTGGATGTTTTCATTTCTGCTGAGATAAGTAGAAATTTTTCTTAGTTCGATCACAAAATAGGAGAAAACTTCCTCAACCTTTTAAATAAATTTCAAAATTAGATTTTTCTTTGATTTTGAAATTTGGGTTTTTAGAGTTTTTTGGATATTGTTTTCTTTGGAAATAGTTTTGTTTATTGATTTATAGTTTATGATCTGATTGTTAAAGGAATTTCATTTCAAAAGAGCAATTGATCATTTTTGTAAATTGAATTCTCTAAGAAATCATCTTATTTTCAAATATTTTGTTTATGAATGAAAAAATTGGTGCTTTGAAAATTGTTAAATCTCTCAATCTTTCCCTTAAATAAGATTCATTGAAAAGAAAAGAGTTGCACTTCTCATTTAGATGCATTTAGCGTGTTTTTGAGTCGGGTCACAAACATATTTTAAGTTTCACTTCCATACCTTCTTGCTTAAGCAACATCCAAATTAAAAACAATGCTTTAATAAAATCAATCTAGATATTTTACATTTTCTAGGGCTCATTCCACCAACATAGCTTAGGCTAGTGTCTTGGAACAAGTTGTAATTAACATTCCAAGACAGTTCAAACAAGCAAGTAGCAATCATGTTGTAGGAAAATCCAATTGTAGCATTTGTGCTCTGGGAAGCTCTTTTTAAAAGAGTCAAGCATGAGATCATGTCGGAACCAGTGAGGTAATTGTACCTATCTCATTGGCAAAGATAGCAGATGTGCACATAATACAAACAGTAAACCTTAGATAGACCATTGTCGAGGAGCCTGGGGTCACTTGTCGATAAACCTTGGATTATATTGAGGAACCTTCAAGGGGATTGAGCTTGTTACTCTACCCTTGCGTGTATATCAGATCGTAGATTGTTCCCCCAGATACATTTGTTCCCGTTAGTGACCTTAGTGAACATAAACTTTAGGATTTTTCCCAAGGTGACGGTGGAGGGAAGGTCCCACTATACCTGGAACAGACATCCACTAGAATCACTTGGACTTTTGGGAGGGTACTCTTCACTTTGAGATGGCATAAGTGGAGAGACTTGCACCGGACTGTTTCATTAAGCAGGTTGTCAGGGTAACTATTCCAACCGCCAATTTTTCCACATTAGAATTCTATGACGTTGGATTTCATCGCCAAATAGTGTTTTTAGTGTGGAAACATATTGTTTGTGTGTGGATTGATCTCTTATATTTTGTAGGTGTGTGTTCCATTTGATTGTTTCTTTAGCGACTTTAGGTTATTTTGTGGAAATTTTCTTTGATTTCATTTGTTAAACTTTTAATCGTGGTTGAATTACCAACACAATCTCGTAGAATGCAGGGGAAACCCCCCGAGTACACACCAAGTCAGTTAGAAAAGCTTAAATATGAAAAAGGACAACCATCAAGGACTGGATCAACTAAACAAGAGGAAACATTAGTAATTATACATCCTGATTACGAAGTAGATCAACCTCAAACAGCATAAAGTTCTCAAAGAAAACTTACAATTTCTGAACTAGTTAAACTTGATTCCACAACTAGTGAATTATCAGCTACTGAGCCTGAAATTTATGAACCAGAAATTGAACCTGCTACGTCTAAGCTTGCTTTGGAGTTTATCACTCCAACCCCTTGTCGTCCTCATTCACCACGATTGAAGTTTCGCATCACTGAGAACCTTCCTCCTAACCTCATTATCATTGAAGAGATTACTGACATAGAAGAAGAAGTTATTCTTCCTTCACATCAAGAATATTTAGATCTTAGGCCAAGTGAATCGATTTACTATTGTAGCCCTTTCAAATAGGATCCTTGGTATTCTCAGTTAACTGACTTTCTACACAATTCTGGTCTCAACTATTCGCCACCCTGTATTCCTTTTTACGCCATACCAAGAGGTAATTACAGACCTTCATTGAATATGTCTGGTGAGTCATCCACGTTTTCTGCATCACCAGAAACTTATTTGTATGATGATATGTATGTTACTCTGGGATACCAGTCGCTTTCTGGTACTTTCTCAGGAGTAGCTCCCTCTCCCGAAAAACTAATACAAACACCTAGTCCAAATGAATTTCTTACCGAAAATTTGAACACGGAACAAATCTACATGATGTCTAGAAATATTCCTAACCCTGACCCTCAAAGTAGTAATTTACCACCTGGGGGGCATCCTCAAGGTAGTAATTTACCGCTTGGGAGGCAACCTCGAGGACAGTACACACCTCACGGACAGTACACACCTTAAGGAGATTACATACCTCAAGGGCAGTACATACCTCAAGGACAATATCAATCTCAAGGGAAGTACTCTATTCAGTGTTTGAAACCTCTTCAAAGACAGTACCCTATGCCAGGGCGATAGCCTTTCCAAGGACAGCAGCCTCCTTTGGGGCCGCAGTTTTATCAGGAACAACAATTTTTTCAGGGAGGTAAATCTTTTAGTGGAAATTATCCTGCCAACTATCAAGCTTACGTTCCAAATTCTCAACCTGGTTATGGTCCATCTTACGCATCACAACCTTCAATGGGAGCTCCATATCCTGGAGTAAACACAGTGTGGAATCCATCTTTGAATCAAAAAAATTTGCAACCTAACGTGCAAGTACCTTATAATCATCCTGGTCAGCCAATTGCTTACAATCAAATCCAACAACCTATCCAACCTATGCTTCAATTTATACCACAGGTATCTGCACCTAGTACTATTTAGCAAGCTGGCCTGAGTACACCTAGAACTCCACCTCAAACTGCTACACCAACCTTTTTTTCCTCAGCCTACCACACCTATCCCTGGAATTTCTACATCCCCTATTCCTACAGCCCCTCAAGTATCGCAACTGATCCCTCAAGTCACTGCACAACAACTTGGACCCACTGTTCAAACTGTTGTTCAGATGCCTGTGGGACAAACTTGTACAAGTACAATTGTAACAAGCCAACCTCAGTTTGTTTATCAACCATAGCAAGGGCAGTATCAATATGGACCTGTAGCACAAAATCCAGTATACCAACATCAACCGTACCCTGGTTACACGTATCAGATACCAGTTCAACCTCAATATGCTTTGGCCAACCCTGGTTATCCAGGAGGCATTCCAATCCCAAATGCACAGGCTATTCTAGGTTATCCTGGATATCCTCCTCCTGGTACTGGTATAGTTACTCAAGGTTATCAATTGCTCAGCAAGACCCTAACCATTGGTTACCATTCATAGCAAATTTGGATTTACCTGATTTGTCGCGCCTAACGAACGATCTGATTTATTATCTTCCGTTTCGGCCACCAATGTCGAATAAGTTTCCCAGTGATATTCCTAAGTTCGAAGGTAAATCAAGAGAAGACCCCTCGAACCATGTCATGACTTACGACCTCTGGTGTGCATCCAACTCTTTAATTGATGATTCCATTCAATTAAGACTGTTTCAAAGAACACTGATAGGTTTAGCTGCAAAATGGTATATTGAAATACCACGTGGCTCATTCAACAATTTCAATGCGTTACCAATAGCTTTCTTAACACACTTTCAGTTTCCATCCCAATACGAAAATGGCACGGAACTCTTAACTTCATTAAAACAATCTACGTCTACATGCATTTCAAATCACATACATGAATGGAGATGTAGAAGATGTTTAGTGAAAGTTTTTATTTTGGATCAAATCTTGGCAGAATGGTTTATCAAATCATTGCTTCCAAAGATCACTGCAGATGTGGCTAAGGGAGGGTTGTTATGGAAGAACAGGTCATTTCTCAAGCACAGTACTTAGACCTTGTATATACACAGTCTGGTACTTTATACGAAAATATTCTTGACTTACCACGTCCTATTCAAATAACAGCAACTCCTTGTTCTCATGCTGCAAACAGTGTAATTGGTTTAGTTAGCACTAATAAGAGTAAGAAGAAGTCCTCCTAAACTACTTCTCCTATCATAGCTTTACTAGATTCACCGAAAGGAGATTCTTCCCTTGAAACTTTTGTCGACATCCATGTTGTAGACTCATCTACAGCTAAATCTAAAACTAGTAATAAGAAGAAAGGAAAGAATAAAAACGAGCAAACTACATCTCCCAAAGAGAAAACGGAAAATAATGAACCAGCTGATGATAAGAGGAAACCTCGTTATCCTTGTCTTATCTGTGATGAGGATCACTTTACCAAAGAGTGCCCACATTGGTCTGAGGTCTCTAAGTTTTTCAAAGGTTCACTCACACCCGTTGTCTTGAAGGATCCTTTTCCTATTCAAGATAGCAAAATAATAGGATCTTCTTCAAATTCATTGTTAGATATTTTAATGATGTCCGAGGTTATGGTTGCAACGCGATCGCAAGACTATGGAACTAAAAATCCTGTAACTGGTGAAGAGACAGAAAATTCTAGTCAAACACCAGCTATATCTCCTTCGGTTTTTTATCCACTTCACATCGAGAAACCTAATCCTGATATAGTGATTAAACAACCTGCTAAAGGTGTACTTTGAAAATCAGCGTTCAATCCACATGCGAGAGCTGCTCAGAATTACAACATTGTTGAAGACTTGGCGATATCCCCTTCAGCAATGTCAGCCTTAGAAATGCTATAGTCATGTCCAGCACAAAGGAAATTACTATTATCAGCTATTGGAGCTATTGATCCTCAGGATTCTAACCTCATGGTCTTTGATCTAGAAAATTTTACACCAAGACTCCCTCATGAGATGTATTTTTTAAAACCAGTATTAGTAAAAAACAGGTGAGTCTTTCATACTGTAATTGATGAGGGGGCATCCACGTTGTTAACATTGGAAAATCGTACAAGCAGAAGATGACATTATTTAATGTCAAGCAAAAGGATTTACAGGGCTGAAAGACATTAGAGAATTCGGAAAGTATTTAAAAATCTATAAGGTCTGAGGAAAAATCAAATTTGAGAAAGTCATAAATGCTTTTGTGCACATAATCCTTTGTAGATAGCGCCTTTGTGCACATTTTGACCTGAAATGCGCGCAATCCTGGGAGTGGCAAAAGTCACTTTTCGGGACCAAAAAAATCACACTCCATGACAGTGATTTCACACTTGAAGCCGCCTAAGGACAGCCACCAAAGCCTCCTTAGAAATCAAGGGAGCACACAATGGAATATTTGTGGCACACAATGGAATCATCCCCCTCTCTTGGGTCACCATCCACAATGTACCAAGAGAGGGAAGGAGGATTTGAATTCTCCTATATAGGGCCACCAAGAGATGAACAACTTGAGAGCACATTATTATGCTAGCCAGAATTTCCCCAAGAAATACCATCAGTGTGTGATTCGGAGCTGAAGATAGAGGGGACTCAATTTTTAGCCATCCAACAAGTTCATTCCACCACAGTAGAGAGAGGGAGACTTTTCACCGAAGCAAGCTTGGAAGTAAAAACATCCTTACATCGAGACTTAAAATTCGTGTTCTAAGGGCCCTTTGGCAAGACGGTTAAAGTTTCATCCTCATTTCCTACCAGCGCTCAATAAGAGGGGACGAAAGAGCCACCATTTGGATTATTGCAGTTGTTTGACTCTATTCAGAGTTTTTTTTTGTTTTTTTTTTAGTTTTAGTTTATATATGCATGTTATTTCTCTATCTAGTATGTTTATGAATTTATCTTGTTCCACTAACTTGCTTGACTCCACTTCTTTTTCTACCTGTGACCAATAACTTAAGAGGGTAAACCACACCCCTTAATTTGGTGTGATTTCGTACATGCGTGCACCAAACACACTAACATAGGATTGGCATCTCCACTAAAGTTTATTTCCAATTTTATGTGGTTGTGCCTTTTTGCAGAGATCTTTGTCTATGATGTGAAGTGGAGCTGAATTTCCCCCTTTTTCTCTTGCAGTCCCTAGTTCATCCCAAGTGACAAACTGAAGCAGAACATCTCCAAAATTTTACTTTTGTAGGAATTTGCACGCTTTTTCCTCCCACAGAGCTGACCCGCGCGTAGACATCGCACATGTTGCAGCCTTTTGCGAGCAAAAGACAGAAAGAGAAATTTTGCCCACATTTCTATCTTTTCCTACTTGTAGAGTGCTTGGAAGCCCATAATACATCTGCCATCACTGGTTGAGGTACCCTGAAGCTTGCTAAAGCTCACTCTTTGCTACTTTTTGTAGGCTTAGTGTCAGTTTTATTTCAAGTTGATTTTTGCAAAGCTCACACATAGTTTAAGTGGGGGGGGGAATTAACTTTCATTCCGAAAAAAATTATGTTTTGCAAATTTAGGTACCAACACACCTAGATGATTAGCCAAAGTAAGTGGCCCAAGTCCACGCATGCTTAGCTAGTTTCTTTTTTCTAGTGTAAAAGTTATTATTTTAGTTCAATTTTTGCACTAGGATTTCAGGACCAGGATTGAATTGTCGATAGAAGAGCAAGTAATCTCTACTGCCTTTGCACCCTTTGGTGATCCTAGGCAATCATATGAACACTCTCTATTCACAACTCACCATCTCCCTTTATTTTATCACATAGATTAACTAGGAAAAATACAAAGCGGCCCATATCCGCACATGTTTTTCTTTTGAGCAAGGAACAATACAACCTAGTTTAATAGGGGATTTTGAAAATTATCATCGCATATCCACACATTAAAACTATGTTCTTGTCCACTTTTTTCTCACACACATCCACACACTAAGCAAAGAAAAGACACCTAAAACTAACTTAACCAAACTCACTACATTCTCCCCACAGGGGCCACAAAATAATTTATAGTTTAAGTTAGGATCAAGGGGGTAGGAATCCAATAAGCCGCCTTAATCATTCTTCATCTTGAAACATAGAAGTTGATTATTTAGGGAGCTTTAAATCCACCTTTCAGCCCATGAAAAAGAAAACACGAGTGCGACAGAGATCTGTTTCAGAGGGAGTTAGGCTTAGGCACAGTGCGTGTGGTAACATTTGGGGCAACCTGACCCGGCTGATACTCGGTACTATTAGCTGACTTACCAAGAAGCCCAAGACTCGAGTGCTCACGTGGGATGGTGGTACTTAGTGGCCAAATCTAGGGCATCCTTTCCCTATAGGTGACGGTGCAGGAAAGCACTAGATCCTCTACCCTTACCTTGGTGGATTTTCTTCGGTTGACTGGGGGCGTCTCCAGCCCTTACAGGACGTTGTGCCAGCACTCGCAATATATCTTCTCAAGGCCTAGTTACATTTGAGTGTGTGAGGACGAATAGGTCTTCTAGGATTTGAGTATCATGCGCAAACAAAACAAAAAACCATATTTTTTATTACTTGATCACATAGAACTAATTTAAAGGAAAAATTTATTTTATTTTCGCTTTGTTTTATGTATGTGATCGGAATTTTTCTTTGATCATAAACTCTGTCCTCTCAATTTTTTCAAAAACCAGACATAGTCGACACCAAAATGGACCCAACGGGACCTCGTCGATCTAGGTGTCTTTTAGACCTCCCCCCATTACTGGGAAGGGTTCCAAGTCTTTCGCCATTTAGGCATCAAAGACAAAACGCTGCTACCATTATTGGTTCGTCCTTTATTGGGGCATCCTTAGTTGGGAACCCTGGTCAGTCTCCCAACTTCACACCACATAACACTCCTCCCACGACCCCTAGGAGCAGAGGAGTGCGACCCATTCAAGAAGCCAGTCGAATACACAGTAGGGTACGTCCCAAACTAACCCTCTTCCTAACCAAAACTATGTGTTTTCGCAAGTTGCAATGGTGTCAACCTCCCAGTCACTTTTCTTAGCTTTTTTGAATCTACCAGATTTAACCAAGTTGAGAATGACCCCATCGCACACAAACCTACATGGCCTCCCATGCCCACGAAGCTCCCTTCGTATATTCCAAAATTCGAAGGAAAGCAAGCGGAAGACCCAAGTAATCATGTCATGACCTTCCACCTGTCGTGCTCATCGAACAGTATCATCGACGACACTATTCGATTGAGATTATTTCAATGCACTCTGACGGGAGTAGCAGCAAAATGGTATGTGGAGCAACCCTCTGCTTCGCATGGAACTTTTTTTTCCCTCGCCACCACGTTCCTAACATATTTTCAGTTACCCATTCACCATGTTTCTGAAATGGAATTACTGACATATTTTAGGAAAACCCCCGCCATCCATATCTCAGACCATCTCCACGAATGGAGGCGGCGTCATAGTTTATGTAAAGCAAAACTCGATGACCAGGTTCCTTTAGATTAATTTGTTCCTAAAATCTCTCACTACAGATATTTCAAAGGATGTGGCGCAACAAAGGCCCATATCCGAAGAAGACGCCATCAGCAAATCCCAACAACTTGAGGTGATTTACACGCAGTTAGGATATATTTACAATATCATGTCGAACGCCCCGCGCCTGCAAACATATCAAGAATTTCCAGGCACGGAAACTCTACAGATGGACTAATTGGGTCGTTGACCCAAGGTTACATAGGCAGCAGTAGTCAAAACTCTGGTTACACATATAGTTCTACTCAGAATGTACCACAGCCCGGTTTTCAAAGTCATCATATGCCTCAGCAAAATTTGACCAATAGGGCGCCAACATATCAACATAGAGGACCCTATCCTCCGACTCAGGGGACCCAGTACGCAAAGAGGAATACTGACGAAAGAGCTCCCCTCCAATATCTAGGTGAAAACTAGGGACCGCGTTATGCTCAGTGCCTAGCATAAGACCCGCCTCTGCAGACCAATGCATAGGTGAACTTTGTGCAGCCTTCCAAAAACCAACCACACCAGTCATATAACCAGGAGAACTATTCTCCTAATTTGGTGAATAAAAAAGGAAAAAACAAGCCCAAAGGGAATCCTGGACAGGGGGCCAACAACCAGCAACGCGCGCCACTATCTCAAGCTGGAGGAAACTTCAACCGAAATCAGAACCAGGAGCCAAGAAATTCCCAACAGTAGAGAAAAAGGCCACCTCTTCGAACAAACCATTCTTGTTTGATATGTGGTGAGTATTGCCATTATAGTCACCACTGTCCCGATCTCCCTGAGCTGAAGAAGCTACAGAGTAACCGAGGACAAGGAGGATCTTCCCAACAAACAGTTGTGATGCAAGAACCTTTCCCCCATCAAGGGACGGTCAACACAGCAACAAAAACCAGACGAATCCAGGAAAAATAGCCACAAAATCTACATGATTGGAAAAGAGATTTTTTTCCCAACACGGAATCGCAATTACGACACCCCACCAGACACCAACACATCAGGGGTGAGTACCAGTGCACTGACTGCACCTTTGACCATTTCAAAGATGCCTATCGAACCATTTCCAAAGATGGTGAAGGGACCCAATAGGCGAGCAGGAAACTACTCCAAAGTGGCCCATAATTATATCATCATGGATGATTTAGCATAATCTCTCGCTGCTATGTCAGCTTTGGAAGTATTGATGTCATGCCCAAAACAACGAAAATCCTTACGTTCCACGTTAGGCGCTATCGACCCTGCCGATATGCGCCTAATGGCTTTTGATTTAGAGAAATCCACCCCTAGGCTTCCTTCCATGGTTGCCTTCCAAATAGAAATGTGGGTCCAAAATATCACCATTCACCGATGTGTCATTGACGAGGGTGCATCCATGTGCATCATGTCAAAAAAAATTTGGCAGAAGTTAGGGTCTCCTAAACTAAAACCTTAAGTAATCACGCTTATAGCATACGATGTTCGTCCTTCGACCCCCGTTGGCCTCTACCAAAACATCTTGGTCTGCTGAGCCGGAAAGACGGTCCATATAGACATTGAAGTCTTGGATGCTCACTTGTACTATAAAATACTCCTTGGTCAGAGTTATATGTACACCATGTCAGCCATATCCTCCTCTGTCTTTCGTGTTATGATGTTCCCCCATGAGGATCACATCATTCCTATTGACCAATGACGCATAGCGAGAAGAGACCCCCTAACAAACACTGATGTAATTATACCCTATGTAGATATATCCTCGGATGCGTTGTCATAGTACTAAGAATATGGCCCCGGTCAGTTCAAACCGTCATCCATTCTCGGAATATTCCTAGGAGATCCCCTCATTATCCCTTAGTCATCACTTGATGTCACAGGGGCTCATATGTGCATGATGTCCACATCAAGCACCTAAGCTAGTCAAGACACGGACACGAGCAGTAATGACACCGAGTCCTCAGACACGGCAGCCTCTCTCACCTACACTACTTCCCAAACCCCTTTCCTCTACCCCCTAGCTAGTTTCGTCTCCCAGCAGGTTTTGGAAAAAGTGGTGTTACCAAACTTATCATTTGCATTACCCATTTCGTATCTCATCCCCCTTACAGGGACAAGAGCCACACACATCACTGCCACAGGGTTAAAGCCCCTCAGTCCCGAGGAGGCCCCACTCGTCCAAGAAATAGTCGAAACCATCCCTGCAAAGGCAATTCCCATTGCAAAACCAGTGGTTACGGCTAATAAAACCGAGAAAAGAGGAAATAAGATAGAGACCCCTGCCATTCAATGGGACTCGCCAGTTTGCGCCATATGCGACATAATAGTACACCCTACCATATATGCCCAGAGTTGGATGAATTAAAACCACTCCTTGGCTCTAAGGCAGACATCGAAACGTCGTGTTCCCATAAAAAGGAACCTGCCACCAAAGGTAAAGGCAAAGCATTGCGTACCTATCACGCATGCGCTATCTGCAGCAACAGTAGTGTTACCAAACATATCGTTTGCACTACCCGTTGGGAA
This sequence comes from Pinus albicaulis, assembly GCA_034641835.2. Classification (NCBI taxonomy): domain Eukaryota; kingdom Viridiplantae; phylum Streptophyta; class Pinopsida; order Pinales; family Pinaceae; genus Pinus; species Pinus albicaulis. The sequence goes on along the minus strand of CM076572.1, from coordinate 1,295,478,638 downwards.
CTATACCCATCACCGCCCATAGATCCCACAATATAGGGACATCTTACATGCCATCGAGCAATCCTATCAAGAGTATCCCTCCACCCAGGCTGCTGGAAATGAACCTCGTACCATCCTTTACCTACAGGAGGAACGAAGGGCACCAGAAATAAAGCCATTTGTCCCTCCTCCCACCAAGCCACCATACACCAACCAGGGATAGGGGAACCTAGTTGCCTCGTCCTCTTGAGTTATTAGGCGCATCGATTACTGCAGATGGCTTGATCGGGTCTTTGACCCAAGGTCACCTAGGTAGAAGTAATCTGTATTCGGAGAGTGACCAAGCATGTCGACTACTGCAGATGGTTTGATATGGGTCTTTGACCCAAGATCACCTAGGCAGAAGTAATACCATGCGCGTCGATACTGCAGATGGTTTGATCGGGTCTTTTTCCCAATATCACCTAGGCAGCAGTAGTACTAGGTAGGTTGATTCTGCAGACGATTTGATACGGGTCTTTGACCCAAGATCACCTAGGCAGCAATAACACCTATGATACTCAGAGCGTTACCAAGTAGGTAGATTCTGCAGATGGCTTGATCGGTTCTTTGACCCTAGATCACCTAGGCAGCAGTAGTACCATGCACATCGATTCTGCAGACGGTTTGATCGGGTCTTTTTCACAAGATCACCTAGGCAGCAATAGTACCATGCACGTCAATTATGTAGATGGTTCGATCGGGTATTTGGCCCAAGGAAACCTAGGCAACAGTAATAAATACCCTAAACATTGATACGATTCTACTTAGAACGTATCACATCCTAGCTATCATGAAAATCACCCCAGCACTCATATACCAACCAGGGACAAGGGAACTGATATCCCCCATTCCCCGCACGGAATGGACCACTAGCACAACATAATGCGTCAATCAATCTAGTGCAACCCTTCCTAGGCTCATCAGCAACCATACAACCAGGAGAATTATGACAATCCTCCAAATACTGCAAAAAGAATCCGAGGAACAAACAAAAGGGAGATCCTAGACAGGGGGCGGTAACAGGAAACGGCCCCCATGATCTCAGTCTGGGAACAACCCCAGTCGAAATCAAAACTAGAATCCAAGTAACAAATCCCAAGGGAAAACTAGAGCTTATGATCACCAGACCGTAAGCACCACTGTGATCAGCACTCCATAAACGCCCAGAGGTGATGCCACATATTCGCACTCCCAAAAAAAAAAAAATTAGCGCCGGCAGGTATGTCCTTTCTCATATTCTTTTTTAAAAGCTCATGAATTTCAATAATATTTTATAAATAAGATGCTTTCACTTGAGGTAGTTGTATTTGCAGCAAAATCTCGCAAACCTTTCACAACTCCATCCACTGAAAGTTCCAGAGCAGGTATCATTCTACCCCCACCATGATAGAGTCCCAGAAAACTATGCATATCATGACATCACTTCTCCATCAGAAATCAACCATAGGTTCCACATATCTGACTGTGTTTTTCATCACCTCACCCTACGCATGATAAACATCCTCGTTGGTTGGTAGAGCCTCCCCTCCATGGCGCTCGTCACCCATAGTATACCACATATCACAGCAAAAGTGATGCCATGGCCATACCACTTTAGTCCAAGAAGCACCTCATGCCCATGCATCCACCATGTATAAAGGTCAAGTTTTACCATACAGAATAAAACCCCCTTCCCAGACGACCAGGTTGTACGAGCATATCAAAATCACACTACCGCACCTCGCATTTGGCCCACCATACCTCCACCAGCATAATCCCATCTACAATGCTTTTTCATCCATTTCATCAACCTCACACATGAGACCAACCAATGGGGCCCCCACCCTCAGCAAAACACCTTCCTCATAACATCAGTGAGCGAACATTTTCATTTTTTGGGGCACCCATCTCTGTGTTTTATACAAACCAAACCCCATTATTTTATTCTTTTGGTAAGTGTACAAAGACCGCAAATGGTGCACTACATCCCCCACCCTCACATTCATCTTTTCTCCCATGGCAGCAGTCCCTGAACACCCTTGTTCAGAATATTACACCCTCACGCACAAGCCACCATGACATTCATAGCCAGTTTATAGCCACCCTTGAAGTCCTACCGACTCCAGGGGTTTCACCATCAGAAATAACTATGACTATCGCCAATCTGCTTAGTATACTCTGACCTTAGGCCACTGAATCCCCATCATCAATTTTCAGTCACCCCTCGCCAACATGCCTATGTTAAACCCATCACATCCAGGTCCTTGGCCCTTCATATTAGCAACCCCTCACTCGGTTGAGGCTTCATTTTTGTCGAATTCAACACCTATTTTCCAAAAAGGAAACGATACGTTGGATCACCCCTCTCCATAAAAGGGGCATCCTCAGGTGGCACTGTGGGAGAGATCATTGCACATATGTCATCGATCCTCCTGACATTCAACTACAACAAAATATTTCATGTTAATATGGTATTGTACCTTACAACCATTTCATTTTGATCAAATTTTTCGAAGACCCGTGCCTTCATAAGCGTCTCTTTCAGCAATGCTTACACAGGAAGTTCATAGCCAACACCTATGCGTACAATGCGCAGCTATATGCCATACCAAGTTTACGCATATGGGTACCACATTCCACCTATTGTCAAAGAAAAAATGCCCCGAAGGGCGTCAGTAGTCGTCATCAGCAACCACCATATCACTACCATATTAGTGACACAAACAGAACATGTATCTGTCAAATAGATTTGTTTAACTAGGCACAACATTACAAGCATGGGACATGCCCGCCTCGTAGAAAATTTGTATATATATTGTATTATATTTGCTTACAGGGGTCCCATAGGACATGGTCATTCTTTGAACTGGTGCAGGGTGTCTCCAATTTTGAGCTTCACATAGGTCTCTCTCTCTCTCTACGCACAATATACAGAAAAGAAACTATAATGTATTTCGGCTATACAGTTCTTCCTAAACCTGACACATTAGGGGACAACTGTTAACACTGGAAAATCTTACAAGCAGAAGATGAAATTATTTAATGACAGGAAGAAGGATTTACAGGGCTAAAAGACATTAGAAAATCTGGAAAGTATTTAAAAATCTCTAAGGTCTGGGGAAAAATCAAATTTGAGCAAGCCATAAATGCTTTTGTGCACATAATCCTTCGTGAAGAGCGCCTTTGCGCGCCTTTTGACCCAAAATGCGTGCAATCCTGGGAGTGGCGAAAGTCACTTTCTGGGACCACAAAAAGCACACTCCAGGACAGTGATTTCACACTTGAATCCACCTAAGGACAGCCACCAAAGCCTCCTTAGACATCAAGGGAGCACACAATGGAATATTTGTGGCACACAATGGAATCATCCCCCTCTCTTGGGTCACCATCCACAATGTACCAAGAGAGGGAAGGAGGATTTGAAATCTCCTATATAAGGCCAGCAAGCGATGAACAACTTGAGAGCACATTGTTATGTTGTCCAGAATTTCCCCAAGAAATACCATCAGTGTGTGATCCGGAGTTGAAGATAGAGAAGACTCAATTGTTGGCCATCCAACAAATTCAGTCCACCATAGTAGAGAGAGGGATACTTTGCACCGAAGCAAGCTTGGAAGTAAAAACATCCTTACATCGAGACTTAGAACCCATGTTCTAAGGGCCCTTTGGCAAGAGGGTTAAAGTTTCATCCTCATTTCCTACCAGCACTCAATAAAAGGGGTCGAAAGAGCCACCATTTGAATTATTGCAATTGTTTGACTCTATCTAGAGCTTTTGTTTTATTTTTTTAGTTTTAGTTTAGTTTTAGTTTATATATGCATGCTATTTCTCTATCTAGTATGCTTATGATTCTAGCTTGTTCCACTAACTCGCTTGACTCCACTTATTTTTATGCCTGTGAACAATAACTTAAGAGGGTAAACCACACCCCTTAAGTTGGTGTGATTTCGTACATGCGTGCACAAAACACACTAACACACACGTGCATAATGTCATTAAACTGTTGTAAAACTCTCATTTCTCCAAAACTCAACCAATCACCGACGATCCTTAAAGCCTTTGATGGAAGAGGATTTCATCCTTACGGAATACTCTAGGATCTACCTATATAAGTAGAAGGCAAAATTGTTAATCTAGATGTGGAAGTTGTTGATGCCCCTCTGGATTACAACCTTATTTTGGGTCATAGTTGGTCTTATGCCATGATTGTTGTCGTTTCATCCGTCTTTCGGTTAATCATGTTTCCTCATAAAGGAAATATTGTGAAAATCAATCAGTTGTCTTATTATTCGTCTGACCCTGCTTCTACAGACAGTATCCAACACGTTGGAAAATCAACTATCTCATATAAATATGTTGGTGTAGGTTTAGTAAAGGACTTTGCTCTGATGGGAGCTTTCTCTATGCCTCCACCCAACGTACTGCACTATTTCCAACATCAATATGATCTCATCAAGCACTATACCATTCGATGACACTTGGGTAGTGCCTTTAGAATCAGAACTAGACTCTTTCAATGGCAAGATGCCTTTGATTCCTTTTCAACTACTCCTGATCAAATAAATGTGAGCACCGAAGAATCTTATTCACTGTCAAGCTCAGCCTTGACATCACTTTTCGATCCTTTTCAACACGTGTTTCACACTAATGAAAGTATTCAAGATTTTTTTTCTTTGGATGAATTACCCTGGGATGATCTACTTCATAGATCTTCATTTTTACCTTAACTTGATAGGTTTGAAAATTGTTTTTTGTCTATTTTTATAATTTATTATGTCGAGGAACCACAGAATCCCATATTGATTACAAATTCGGATTGTGAGACTAATTTGGGAAATATTTCTACAACAGTTCCCATCGACATATCAGTTAAACCTGAAATTATTGAAAACATTCATATAGGCGCTTCTTGTACGATTGAAGAGATTAATACATACAAAGCCCTATTTCAAGAATTATGTGACATATTTGCCTGGTCTTACGAAGAGATGCTAGGAATTGATCCAAAGATTGTAATTCATGAAATTAAGACATACCGGGATGCCAAGCCTATTAGAAAAATATTACGTCCAATACATCCGTGAAAAGTTGTTGCTATTAAAGCTGAAGTTGAAAATCTATTGCAAGCAGGATTTATTTATCCAATTCCATTAACAGATTGGGTATCTAATATAGTTCTCGTTACCAAGAAAAAAGAGACTATACGAGTATACGTCGATTATAGGGATATTAATAAAGAATCTCCAAAAGACAATTATCCTACCCCCTATATCGACCAAATTGTTGATGATTGTGACGAAAATGAAATTTTCTCATTTATGGATGGATTTTCCGGGTATAATCAAATCAACATACTCCCCGTTGATCAACCAAAAATAGTGTTTATATGTCCTTGGGGGACATTTGCTTATTGCAAATTACCTTTCAGATTAAAAAATGCTGGTGAAAATTTTCAAATGGAAATGTCTTACGCTTTTCATGATATCAAACATATTGTACAGCCTTATCTGGATGATTTACCTGCTCACTCTTTACGCAGGGAAGATCATCCTACACACTTACGAGCTATTTTCGTGAGATGTAGGCATTACAAGATTCATTTGAACCGGCACAAATGTGTTTTTTGTGTGCAATCAGAACAATTACTAGGGTTCATCGTTTTGAAAGTCGGCATTCGTGTCGACCACTCGAAAGTTGAGGCCATCATCAACTTACCTTTTCCTTCCACAATTCGCCAACTCCAAAGTTTGCAAGGGAAAGAAAATTTTCCATGTAGGTTTATCCTGAACTATGTTGAGTTAACAAAAGGTTTTACCTGGTTGTTGAAACAAAGTGTTCCTTTTATTTAGGATGAGATTGTTGATCGATATTTTGATGCATTAAAACATGCGTTGACCCATGCACCGTTATTGCATCCACCAAATTACCACCAGGCCTAATTTTTATACTTAGTAGCCTCTTATTCCACCATTGGAATGGTTCTGGTTCAAGAGGATGAATCTCACAATGACAATGTGATCTATTATCTAAGTCAAAATCTTAACCTGATGGAAATCAAATATTCGCATGTGGATAAATTGGCCTTGACAGTAGTGCAAGTTGTCCAACGATTATGTCACTACATACTATTATGTAAGACAACTGTGATATCTAATTGCAACCCGATGGTGTATATTTTGACAAAACAATTACTCGGGGGCAAATACTCTAAATGGATTTTCATCCTACAATAATTTGATTTGGAATTTGAGAAATCTAAATCAAAGAAATCATTGGTATTTGCAGAACTCATGTGTGACTTTCCCAATGCTGAGACAGAAATCGTGGTAGAGAATACCATCGCAGATGAATCTCTGTTTCTTATTAGTACATTAGATCCATGGTATGGAGATATCATCATATATCTTCAAACCCAAACCTTTCTCCCAAAGCTTTCACATTCAAATCGACGGAGAATCCGATATCAGTCCTAGAAATACAATATTGTTGGAGACACTCTTTATCGTTATGGTGTGGATTATGTTTTTCGACGTTGTATAACTCATGAAGAAGCTGAAAGGGTATTGAATGATTGACACTCTGAAGCGTGTGGTGGTCATATGTCTGGGTTTGCCATAGCCCAAAAGATATTGGGCGCTGGTTATTTTTGGTCATCATTGTTCAAATATTGTATTATTGCAGTCCGAAAATGCCACAACAGCCAAATTTTTTATCTAAAGATCTGTGCACCTCCAACTCCTCTTCACCCAATCATTGTTTTCGGTCCTTTTGCGAAATGGGACATTTATTTCGTTACATGTAACCATCACTCGGTCGGGGAGCATGGGTATATTATTCTTGTTGTAGATTACTTTACCAAATGGGCCGAGGCGATGTCTACATTTGCGACAAATGGAAAAATTGCAGCTAATTTCGTATTCAATCATGTGATTGCTCATTTCAGTGTACATCAAGCTATTATCACAAACCATGGGAGTCATTTTCGAAATAATGAGTCTGAACTTTCCGATCAACTTGGCCTGCGACATGATAAATCTGCTCCATATTACATGTAGGCTAATGGTCAAGTTGAAGCCATCAACAAGGTTTTAACCACCATGATTAAACGGATTATCAGAACTCACAAATCAAATTGGCATACCATGCTTTTTTCGGTACTATGGGCATACCGAACCTCAGCAAAAACTGCTACAGGGTTCACTCCTTTTCAACTTGTCTATGGTTTAGAAGTTGTGTTACCCATTGAATGTGAAATATCGTCACTTAAATGAGCCATTGAGTTACTATCAGCTACCTCTGAAGAGTAAAAACGCTTTTTGTACTTAGCACAATTAGATGAGACTCAGCGCACCACTGCATTAGCTACCGAAGCTCATATGAAACGTTTGAAAGCTTAGTATGATCGAAGTGTTACCCCTCGTGTTTTTTCAGAAGGTGACCTAGTATTAATATACAATCAAGCTAACACTAAGGTAGGTGTTGGAAAATTAAAATCGATGTGGCATGGTCCTTACATTATCAAGCGTGTGCTTGCAAAAGGGGCCTATGAATTGATTGATTATGACGGGGTCTCTTTAGATAAACCCATAAATGTTCTTTATCTTAAGAGATATTATGCTTGACTTTCGTGTGAAGATCTCACTTGTACAATAGTTACTTTTTAGATAGTGTGCCTTAGATTAGATAAGTGTGCCTAGTTTAATTTTATTGTTATGACTATCATTGCTTATCTTGATTACTCTTGATATTGAAGACGTCAACATCCCTTCAAACGTACATTGGTTTTGCTGATAGTACTTGTCGTAGTACATGGAATATCTCTTCCGCGGCTCGGGTTATCTATTCACCCACCGATGAGTTAGTTTCTATGCATGGGGTATGCCTTGGTCAAACAACAGAAAATATTGCAGAATATAGCACAGTCATTGAGTTATTATCTGATGCCATTTCATTTGGTATTCAACGTTTGACTATTAGGTTGGATTCAGAACTCATTGTATTACATTTAAACAGGGTATATACAATTAAAAAACCAGTGTTATTGAGGTTATTTTTGAAGGTTCGTCTTTTGGAATGACAGTTTGATTACATAGAATATCAACATATTTCAATAAATTTAAACACATTGGTTGATGCATTAGCTAATCGTGTTTTAAATAAACATTTGCAACATTAACATAGTAAACCAAAACAACATTCGATCTATGTTGAACAAGATACTCAGAGAAAGTAATAATTACATCGTCTATGATCATACATCGTCTATGATAATAGGTTCAAACACCTTATGATCTAATAGATACTAATATAAAAAACAAAACATGTCAATCCAAAATGATCATCTGCTATCCGTGATGATCATGGTAATAGACTATGGCACGTGCCACCTTGCGCAAGAATCTCCTAAACGGTCCTGGAACACATGTAACATGTCTCTAAAGCTAGAAAGGAATGTCATCTGTGCCTATCTCAGGAATGTATATGGTTAACCTCTCTAGGTTGTGTTCCATATCTGCTAGGATCTCTGATGCCTGATCCTGTGGTGGCGCTATAGGCTTATCTTGCCGCCTATCAAAGCGGCGGAGTGTAGCTGGTCATCGTGGACCAACATCTGCATTTAAATATTGTTATCAGTGTTGAACGATAATAAATAAATAAAAATTATATTAAATACATCAAAATAGTTTGCTTACCTGATTTGTCCCACTGTGCCCCTGGGAGCAAAGTCATCTCAGGATCACCTCTGAAATCCATACCTGCATAGGGGAAGTCTTTGATGGTGAAGACTTGGTTCCTTAGCCACATAAAGTATGTCAGAGTGAACCAGAACACTGAACTGCCATCGCCACCATAGCGAGCCATTAATGCCACCCAGCGTACCATCTAAGGTTCCCCGAGATCTACTGGAATCAGCTGAGGGGAGAGAAGTGGGATTCTCTCTAAAGCAAAAGAAATCAAAATTGCGCCATAACCAAAAATTTTCAATTTTGCATTATTTGCTCTAGTTAATTGGCCTTTCATGTTGGCCAACACCCCTTCACACTAGTTAAATATGGTACCTCCGAAACACTCTACTGCGGTTTGCATTTGAGATTTAGTGGCTACATGTGGAGCTGCAGTCCCACACAATCTGGTTACTATAAATGCAATAACTTTCAGATCCAATCGCAAAATAGTTTTAATAACTATGTGACTATATTTTAAGTCAGCCTCATCACTACAATATTGTTGTTTGTAGCTGGCAACGGGTAGGCTACCCTGTTTAGCTCCAAACAAGGATATGTTTTCTCCTCTTCGGGACAATCCAATAAGAAAATAGATATCCTCTGGCTCAATTTCGAGTTGATGGTCACCAATGATGAAGCATTGGTCTTGGGATTCCCATGCATTTACTAGCAACGTCATCAGCTCTACTTGTGCTTTCATACCTTGGATGGCCCAAAACTTATATAACCCACAAGTCTACAATGCATGTATTGTGGTAGCATCTTCCATGGCTTCATTGTCTATAGCCTCATGCTCACGTTCTCTCCACTCTAACATGGTGGAATAGCCTACAAATAAACACATTTTAAAGTTAGAAACCCTTTGAGTGCAAAACTTGAACCATTTTTAAGAGAATTTGTGAATTTTAAAACGGTCACGGCGCCTTCGCAGTTTTTGTGAGGAGACAGTGCGGATGTCCACATGGGCTCCACACAAAAACTACGGCAGCCCAATAGTTTTCTATTTAAAAAATTATTGGGGTCCGCAGGTAGCGTGCACATGACCTGCGAACCCCCGAGAGCGCAATTTTAAACACAAATTCCTCCCAAAAAATGAAATTAATACTAAAAACGAGAAATGAAATAGATAGAAATGAAGAGCAAGATGATGTGGATTACCTGGTTCTAACAATTCACGGAATGGACAGTCGGTTCTCCCGATATTAGCTCCGGAACTTTTTTGCCAAAAGCTCTCAATTCACTTATCTAAAGACAAAAGGTGAAAATGATTTTATTTTAACTCCTTTTCATAGTTTTTGAATGAATAAAATATTATATTTTATTTATTTTTCACTTTAAAAGGCTATTTTTATATATTTTTACCTCTTGGAAATAGGTATGCATAATATTTTGATTTTTTGTGCAGAATGCAAGATTTTTTGGTGAAAAGAATTATTTTGACGTTGAGTATACTTTTATCACTTTTTCGAGCTCTTGAAAATTACGAAAAATCAAAACCTTGGTTCTCTTTTAAGCCCTTTTCAGAATCTCTAAATATAAAAAGATCGTTGAGTACTTTACTATTCAAACTCGTTAAAGTAATGAACAGTCATCCCTTCAGTATAAGTTTACCCCTTTTCCGGACTGAAATGGACTATTTACGAAAAAGGTATGCGTTGACTAATCATGGGCAATAGAGTTCTCTCCTGTATTATTTTATCCTTTTTCGGGTTTGAGAAACAAAATTTACGAAAAATTACAACCACGGAGTTTACTTATGTTTTTTCTTATGACTCCCTAAACCTGAAAAACGTCGAGTTTCTCCTATACTGGACTCGTTAAAATTTAACAGTAAAGGATCTGTCGATTACAAACAGGACCGGACCACTCCTTAGGGTTCAATTTTAATACTAAGATGGACTCATTCGAAGGATGAGCTTACACAAATAAGCAAATTTTATCCTCCTCAAGCTTGTCAAAAATAAAGAGGTACTTGCCAGTAATGGTGGGGGGGGAAGAGAGAAAAAGAATCCAGTTGTCACCCTTGTTCAAAAAGCAGCATGCCACTCTTGAACACGACACTTTGTCACACTTGTACCTGGGTTGGGAAATCCTTTGTCCAAAATTTAATCAAACCACATTTAAAGTCTTCAGTTGGTTTCTGGGTATTAGCTTTAGGTCAATTTCTGCCAAACCATCTGTAGTGTCGTTATGTGTTCAAGAGACAGTTCAAATAAATCATTCATTGCAAACATTTGTCTCCATTCGCGTTGACCATCCCTGAGTCAGTCCTTGCAAATATTTCTTCAAACCTTGATCTAATGGTTTCATGTCGTAGGCTTTCCTACGACGGGTCACTTTCTATCGACGACAGCTCATCATCTAGAAAGTTGATCTAGAATCCTATCAATACATTGGGTTCTGCATGCCTTAATAGCAGGTTTCTCGCCTTTGACGATAGGTTGCATCATTGACCTTCGATCGAAAGATTCTATGAGTGTTCAACTGCAAATCATTCATTCACACTTCATAGATTTTACTGAGTACTTTGAGAGCCATTGTCATTATTGGTGGTTTCTTTCACACTTGTTAACAGTTCACATCATTGACCGGTAATCAAGTGGTTTCTACCATGTTCGACTTCGACACAATCAATCACATGGATAGAATCGTACTAGTTCGGGAAGCGGAAATCAAGACCCTGGATCTAGTTTCCACCATCCAGGTTCCGAAGAGTTTTATTATTCATGATACAGTAGACTACTTATGAAAAATGGTTGCACCCATACTGTGTCTACTTTTGATGTAATATTAAAATCATATATGTACCAGAACATTTAGTTAGTTTTGATCTGAGTATGGGAATGCCTACCTCATCGATGAGATATATGTATATGTATGTTTGCATTGAATGTTTTTATAGGTTTTTGACCGGTGTCCACAATCCAATCCTTAGAATGATAAATCACTTCACTCTTCAGAACAACCTCAGACTTTTCACTTTAGGGGGTAATCTGTTACATGTTATTTTGTCACCATGACATTTGACTATCCATATAGGTCTATCACCACCTATATTGTGCTCCCTTAGAAGTCAAAAACATTAATTTTCATAAACCAAGTCTTGGAATTGGATAAAATCTCATTAAAACCCTTAAAAGTCTACCTCTGCACTTTTTCTAGCCTTTTCCTACAGGTTCGCAGATACTTTTTCTATAACTTGCGGCAGCCCCCACACATTCTGCTACTAAAACTTGCGGACCCTCATAAAAAGTAAAATAAAGGAAAAAGTAAATTATAGAAGCCCATTTGGTCGAATATTCTCCTAACTGGAAGCTTCTAGAGGCGCGATCACTCATGGAGATTTATCCCTCCACTCATGGAGCTTTATCCCTCCACTAATGGAGCTTATCCCTTGGTCCATGGAGCTCAAATCCCTTCAGCAGAGGAATCCATCCCCCTCTTCATGGAAATAAAACTACCACCATTTCCCTATAAATTAAGCACATGTTTCAGTCTCAAGGGTAGACATACATGTTAGTTGCTGAAGAAATTCCCAATGGAGCATACTCTCTACACTAGTTGTTGTTGGCGTGAGAATAATCACACCCTTATGTCTATAACTCCATGCTGGTATTTTAAGAGGAACGCTTGTCAAACTGAAGGAGGAACGATTGTTTAGGACCCCGAGAGAAACTTATACGACATCAAGGCATCGGGTTGTAAGGTTACTCTTTTCATTCAAGATAATACATATGGATCTCTTTTTCTCATTGATTTGCTCTTGTGCTTATTAAATAACATCAATACTTAGACTCCTTGATCACTAAATTGGATTAGCTTTTCTTGATTATTATATGTTGCAAGTGCTTTGATTCTTTTGTCTTGTCTTTGATTGCAGGTTTTACTTACTGGAGAAGCCTCTTTGGAGCGACTAGATAAAATACTGCATCAAACGTTGGATTTCAAGGTAGGGGCATGTCCTCTCTATTTTCTTATAATAATTATGAATTGCAATTATTCTAGAGAAAAAGGTTTCCAAATGGATGTTTGTTTCTAGATATTCGTAGAATACTAGGGAGATCGTTGTTGTCCTCAAGAGGGATTAATCCGTATAACAGTTTGCTAAACGTGTATATCCTCAACTGTGTGAAGGCATGTAGCTTAATGTGGTTGTAGCAGACAACATAAAGTAGACGACTGAAGTGGTTACTTCCTGAAGGTCAAACTTGCTGAAATATATGAACATTGGGCATCATATTAAAGGTTTGAGGAATTCAAATATATGCATAATCGTTTCTTCTACGATTTCAAATCTATTTCAAATCGGATTTGTTGGCTTTGTCTCTGAGTGGAAGATCTCGTTGTTGGGTGCCAGAATCGCAGTTAAACAAACTCCTTTCAACACTTAATTGTCAACTCGGGGGTTTTGTAAACATAGATATGAAGAACATGAAATTCCAAAAATGGTATGAACTTTTCCTATGTCTATTCCTACTTCTTTAATAAAATTCTTGCAGGATTGAAAAGAAAGATCACACGGCAATTTACACCAAATAAATTCTAGTGTTGGAATGTGAAAGAAACTACTTTGCGAAGAAACCAAATAAAGGAAATTTCACACTGACGTAAATAATCTTGATTGTTGAGGTAAAATTCTATGTTTATCTCATGTATGGGTGTTTGCAGGTTAACAAGTGGGCCCTTGAAAAGACCTACATTCTTTAAGGATTTTCCTTCCTGCACTAAGTTGTTATTCTTGTACTCCTACAGTATGCTTGCACTACTATAGCCACAGGGCTTGTGTGCGGGAAGTATATTTTACACTTATACTGGAAATTTATGTCTTTATGGAGGGGCTCTAAGCTTCAGGCTTAGAGCACTTTATTCCTGTAACAGGATATTGGTTCCTGTACCGGAACAGAGATTCCTACACCAAGTTTTCCAATTACTTTCAGGAAAAATGAAAGGGTGTGCTAACTATGAAAAGAATTTGAAAAGGCGAACAAAATTATGAAATAACTTGCACACGCAAAAGAATGCTTCAACCAAATTGAATCTCACAATGAAAATAGACTTTTAAATAAAACAAACTTCAAAATCAAAGCAAAATTTCTATGCAGTCAAATAAATTATCTAAGTATGACAGCAAGCTTTATCCCTATAATAGTTAACGACATAAACCAAACCTACCTTTAATCTTGTTAACTTAGAAAGGTTCAATTAAACTATTCAGATTAAGTTTTAATCCTTTACTTTAAAAAAATATAAAGTGTAGGCACATATCGATGTGTTGTAACAGCGTTCATTCATAAATTAACAAAGCATGTTTAATTCCTAAGGTTTTAACTCTTAATATTAAAAATACTTTTATCTGAGAATGGACACTCACTTGCATAAATATATCAAATTTCTTATGAAAGAAAGGAATGAAACAACTTTGTTGTAATGAACCGACAAAACCAAGTTACAGTAATTATAAATGCACTAGTGCAGGAATAATGTGCTTGCATGATCCAGGCATAAGTAAACTAAGACTCGGAAAAGGAAATGACCGAAGGTAATTCAAACTTAATTAACATTCACACCATGGATCCATCACACATTGGCTATCAATGAAATAAAGCTAGAATTCTTATGAAAGAATAAAACATAAACTTAATCCACACTTTGCATTCAAATGAAGTCAACGCACACCTTTACCGAAACGAAAGTAAGAGGGTGAACGAGCTAGGTTGGTTGGCCCCTATCCAACCAACTATTTTCTTGTTTTAGGAAACTTGAAGCTTCAGCACTCATTGACGCATCAGTAATAGATTAAAATGCATAATGAAAACAACATGGTGCAGCTCCTTGTATTAATTCCAAATCAACAAATGTACATCATAAGTTCGAATCCATCCTAGAACGAGGGCGACAACAACAAAATTACAATTTCACCAAAGTTACAGTAGCATTGCTATCGCTAACTAATTCCTATCTGAAATCTACATTTTATGCAACCCTTTCGGCCTATGGCCATAACAAAATTACATACAATCGTTCTAATCCAAGACTTTCGGCTGAAACAAAATAACAAATAGCATTTCAAAATAAGCATGTGGCTAACAAAAAATGCTATTCTAATCGTTGGCAAATGACCTAATATTCGACCATATCCCTGACTATTCTCCGCTCTGAGTTCAACTCAAGATGACCTCAACTGAACAGGACAAGTTGAAACTAGATGACTGTGTTAGGTAACGAGTTGTCGTGTAAGTTTAGGAGCGAACGGTTGCCAACGATAAAGGAATTTGCCTGCACTCGACCATGCTGATAAAACGATTAATACATTTTCCTATCAGATAATTTAGGAAAGAAATTATTAGTTGCAAGAAATATTAAAGGCATAAAATCTATCAAAATTATTAATTAAGTAATTTTAAACCTTGAATATGAAATATAAAGCTAGTTCAGGAATAGACAATATTCTTCAAATAGTGCAGGAATAAGGAAGTTTATGAGGATAAAATAGAGGTTTATGATTGTGGTTTTGAAGTAGGAAGGGGCTAAAAATGAAGCATTTTAGCCTACCAACATCCTCCCATCCCTAAGTTGTTGTGTGTCCTCACATAACCTTTACCTGCTGCAAAAAACCCAAAAAAATGAGCCTCCCTTTAATCTTGAACTTGTATATTGAACCCTGCTTTCATTGTCTTCGTCTTCTTACCTCAGGCCTTCTTAAGTTGCTGGGTCACTTTTTTAAGACGTTTATAACACTTTGAGGCCCGAAACTTCCATATCTTGAATTTTCATTTTTGCTCTTTGACTTCTTCTACTAATTCCATTTTTCCTTGCTTTTGCACTGTATCCTGCTCCTTCATGGCTTGGTTTCATGCTTCCGAGTCATGAACTCATTGCTCGAGCTCTTCTATCCATTTTTTCAAATAGAGGGTGGAGTTCTATGTTCCAAATCATCTGGTGCAAGCATATTTTCTGCAATTGACTCTAAACATGTACCATCATCAATAGGATCAAAGTTATATTGGCCACCCAATTTCTGCATTTCAATATCATCAAGGGTTTTAGTGCCCTGTACTTCAATGTCACCAAGGGTTTTAGCACCAGGGACTTCCATGTCACCGAGGATTTCAATACCCTCCACTTCCATCTTACTAGGGCTTCAATACCCTACGCATCTATCTCATCAGGGATTTCAGTACCCTGTACTTCAAAATTATCGAGGGTTTCAATATGTTGCGCCTCATCATCTACCTGAACCTCTATCGGTTCATTGCTTGCACTCAATGTCACCCTTATTTTCTTTAACTTACAAAGGAAGGCCAACAACGGTATGTCGTCCTCCTTGTCTGCATGACCTTCATTAACCACAGTATGAGTCGCTGCCTCTGTGAGAACTGAGATATTATGATCTCTGGGTGAAGCAAGTGGTGACTCGTCCAACAAAATCGAGGAGCTCGACTGATCGTGACTCACCCTCATAGAGGCATTCCCTCTCTTAGTCGAGTTCCCGGTCATTCTTCTTACTGAGGATGGAATTTATTTGATAGGTTGCTCCTCTACTTGCACTTGTCTTTTCTTGTTGTTTGTCTCGGTAGTGCGCAGAGTGAGAGTCTCTGATTTTCTTGTCTTGACTTCATTATTTTTCTTGGAATATTTCCTTGTACTTCGTCCTTGGAACTCCTTCAAAAATGCCTCCCAATTCATTCCTTTGACCTCCAGCTCCTTCTTAACCAGAATAGTGATCAACCCGTGATGATACAATTTGCATGTGACATGACTCGCCTTCCCTTTCTAAACACCTCTTGCCATTCTTTCCAAGCTTCTTAGAAGATAATAAGGGAAATTGATGAGTTTTCCTGACTCAAAATGCAACAACAAATGGATATGGTATAGGAATGTTAACGAATAATGTCCCTTGCAGGTAAGAAACTTTTGCAATATGTACAGGAGGTCTCACCATTTCCCAAGTATGGCGCTGCGCGGAAGCCCTTTCTTCTAGTCGACTTTCAGCTTCCGGGCAACCACAAATCTGCGCCACCTTTTCTTCTCGATTTTATCCTTCTTAAACCATTTTTCTCCCATGGTTGATAAGCTTGTAGCCTGAGCTATGGATTTTTCTGTGACCTCAAATTCCAGTGAGCCTACCTTGGCTCAGCCTCCCTCAAACATCCTTGCAAATTCCAATGCTATGGTTGTATCGAATCCATCGAACTTTTGCAGAAATGGGAAAAATCTCGATTCTTTCAACAGTGCAAGGTTGTTTTGATACTCAGTCGTCTACTCTATTTCCTTCACAAATAATGGTTCCTTTATCACAGGTGCCATCTATGTTTGAATTCACCCCAACTCTCTATCGAAAACTTAGAAAGATATCACACTGAGGAATTCGAAGGCTCTGTCAAGAGTTTTATGATGATAGAGTCGTCCGCCCACCGCCTTATTGACCCTCTTCCGTCTAATCACGCTCCATCATTATTCCTTCGGGACGGCTGCACACACGTATCGGTCCAGTACTTGTAGGCAATGATGATTGGAAAAGGCGAAGGTTTCAATGATAACACAATGTAACGGTCATGCACGATCAAGTTATGAGGTAAGGCCATCATTGATAGGTGATGAAATATCTTTTCAAAAAGAGGTAAGTGTTGGGTTTTGGGTAAATTTCTACTATCCCACGTTTTCTTCACTATTCACATAAGGTGTACTTTAGTACTCATTAAAAACATGAGACTTCATGACCTAAAATATATTATACTTAAAATTATTTCTTCCTAAATTAGTAAGTGACAAAGAAAAATCTTAACCATAATTAAAATAATTAGATGTTATGGTCCACTGAAGGGGTAGTCATTATATCGCAAAAAATAATGAAATAAAGATAAACTTTCCAATGCACACTTTTGCACCAGGTTTTCCTGCATTGTGTTAATCATTCTTGCACGTGTTTTCACAGTCGGGCGCGTGCCTACACTAATCATGCTTACACTGAACCTGCCTGCACTGAAACATGCCTACACTGATCATGCCTGCACCTGAACACGTGTTCCTGCCCCAGGGATATTTGTAGCATCGAAGAGAAAAAGGGACAAAGATAAATTTTGATAGACTACAATTCATTGGCTGGATTAAAAAAAATTTCCTAAATGTACAAGGGAAGTTTTATTCGCCATTCTTTGGTGTTGAGCATGCCTTCCGATCTGACTTGCGAGTTCACATCAGATCCTGTAATCGATCTGTGAGGGAAAAAAGAAGTGGGAAAGGGTAATAGAATGGGAAGGAATATCATGACAGGGATTCTAGGAGTGAAACCACCAAGAGGGATAAACGAAAAAGGGATTTGGGAAAAAAATTCAGGGGGGAAAGAGGGAAATACGAAATCGGATAAGGATAGTTTTCTTAGAAGAAAAAGGAGGGTAATTCATTATGGGATTAGAAGAAGAAAAATAGCAGGAAATTATGAAACAAGAAGTAGAATAAGGGAAGAATTTTACCTTTAAAATATGCCTTCACTAGTGCCGGAAAAGGTAAATGCAGCGGGAATTGAGCGTTGTTTGAATAAAAATCTCTGTGCCAGTTATCCCAAACTTGGGTGAGGGCTCGGTTCCTAATCGAACCCGCTTCTTCTTGGTGACAATCAACACATCTAAAAATCAAGCAACATTCCCTTTTTATTGAAATTTTGATCTTCCTGCCAGCATGCTATTTTTCCGGTTGATCCTTCTATAATCATGTCAGTCAACTGATTTTCATAATTCCAGGAAAAAAAAAATCTTTTTGTTTTTATTTTTCTCATTTTTTTCTTTATATATATATATATAGGAAAAGAAAGAATCATATTTTCAGTAGGTTGGTGTTGCCACCTACTATCTCCTTCTCATATTTTTTTGGACTTGTTACATAAAATTTCCTTTAGTGAGGGGTTGAAAATATACCTTCAATCTATGCCCATTCACAAGGAATACTGAATTCCGTCCATCAATATTTTTGATTTCTACTACTCCATTTTCAAACAATTTGACCACCTCATAAGGTACCATCCAACGTGTATGGAATTTCCCTTTAAAATATTTAAATCTGGAATCGTAAAGGAGTACCCAATCACCTAGCTAGAACTTATTCTTCTGGATGGACTTGTCATGCCACTTCTTGCGCTACTATTGAACCAATGTGTTCTGCTGAAAAAAATCCCTTTGAAATTCATCTAACTCATTCAGCTGTAGGAGACGTTGTTTTTGTGCTTCAGAGAGGCCTAGCCCCAACTGGACTGCAGTCCTTAAGGTCTTGATCTGGAATTCTATCGGCAAAATGACTTGTTTCCCTTATACCAGCTCATATGGTGTGTGTCCCATGTTGTTCCTCCAAGTGGTTCGGTATGCCCACAAGGCTTCTAGTAATCTGTTAGCCCAATCCTTTCTATGCATGTTCATTTTCTTTGTGAGGATGGACTCAGTTACCTTGTTTGTGGACTCCACCTAACCATTTGCTTGCAGGTGATACGGTGTAGATTTCCTATGCCGAATTTTGTATTGCTCCATCACACCCTGTACCAGATTAGAAATAATATGCAGACCATTGTTAGAAACAATCTCTCGAGGCACACCAAATATAGTAAAGATTTCAGTGAAAATAAAATCAATGACAACTTTTTCAGTAGCAAAAGAAACAGCTTTAGCTTCTGCCCATTTGTAATGAAATCTGTACAAACCAAAATATGCTTTTTATTTAATGATGTTGGATTTATTGGCCCTACAAAATAAATATCCCATTGTTTCAAAAGGCTCAGTCATAACCTGAGGACATAAAGGCATTTCATTAGTTTGATTGGGTTGGCCCATTTGCTGACAACTATCACATCACTGGACATATTGTTTGGCATACTTAAATAAGGAGGGCCAAAAATAGCCAGCTCATAAAAAAAATTATGCAGTTCCCTTATCAGCGAAGTGGCCTCTGCAAGGTTCTTCGTGAGCATATTTTAAGATTTCAAACACTTCTTCCTCTCGTACACACCTTCAAATAATGAGGTCTGGCCCAGTGTAAAAGAGGTCTCCTTGAACCCAAGAATATGCAGCACTTTTCTATATAATATTCTGCTTTTCACGAGGAGATAAGTGAGGTGGTGTCTTTCTGGTGACTAAATAGTTAGCTATGTCAGTGAACAACGGGGATTCCGTTGACACAAAAAAAAAAGATGTTCGTCAAGAAAATCATCATCGACTGGAATTACTTCACCATGATTATTTAATCTTGAATGATAGTTTTCTACTACGTTAGATTTTCCTGGTCTATCAATAACAGTAATATTAAATTCTTGCAACAATAGTAACCACCTAGTCACTCTACCGTTAGTTAATGGTTTATTCATCAAATATGTTATCGCGGAATGATCAATGTGTGCAAAGACTTCATACCCTGTAATGTAGTTTCTGAATTTATTAATAGCAAAAATTATAGCTAAAAACTCTTTCTCAGTAACTGTGTAGATTAGTTCAGTGGGTGACAAGTTTTTGGTGATGAAGTAGATAGCATAGGATTGTTTGTATTCTTCTTGTCCTAAAGCTACATCAATGGAAGTGTCTGAGGCATCGGAGGAAATATGAAATGGCAGGGACGCTTTTTGGTCCTCTCAAAATTGGTGCTTGTACTAGTTTTTCCTTCAGTGTCTCAAAGGACTGTTGGAAATTTGTTAACCAAGAAAAATCACTATCCTTAGCTAAAAGCCGAAAAAGGGGGGTAGCTATCCTAGAGAAGTTCTCAATCAATCTCCTATAGTAGCCTGCATGTCCTAGAAAACCTCTCACTTCCCTTTGAGTTTTGGGTGTAGGAAGACTCAGAACAATTTCTATCTTTGCGGGGTCAACCTGGATACCTTTGTCAGAAATAAGATGGCCAAGAACTCCTGTCTTGCACATTAATCTGCACTTTTTATCACTCAAGGAAAGATGAGATTCTTGGCAACAAAGAAGCACTTTTTCTAGATTTTTGAGGGCCTCCTGAAATGAATCACCAAACACAAAAAATTCATCCATATAGATTTCCACACACTCAAGGTCAGCAAAAATGGCCAGGACTACCCTTTGAAAGGTAGTCAAGGCATTACATAGCCAAAAGGGGAGCACTCAGTAAGCAAATGTACCCCATGGACATGTAAAGGTGGTTTTGTCTTAATCCTCGAGTGTAATATGTATCTGGTTATAACCACTAAAGCCATCTAGAATAGAGAAGTACTTCTTACCAGCAAGGGTATCAAGCACCTAATCGATGAAAGGAATGGGGAAGTAATCCTTAAGAGTGGCTTTGCTAAATTCTCTATAGTAAATGCAAATGCGCCATCTCCCATATTTTTTCGGGACTAATACCAATGGGAAGACCCATTGGCTGTCAGAAATAGGATAGATAAAACCAGCATCCAAGAGTTTTTGCAATTCTTCTTTTACAACATCTATTAGAGCTAGGTTCATACGCCCTTGGGGTTGTCGGACAGGTCGAGCTCCATCCTGAATATAAATGTGGTGAGTATAGGTTTCAGGAGGGATGCCTTTCATATCTTCGTAACCCCATGCAAAGGCATCAAGATGGTTTGGCAAAAAATTCACAAGCTGCTCTTGCTAAGATGAATCCAAGTCTAAATTGATATGCAAAGATTTGCCTGGACTAATCTCAACAAGAGTGGTATTGAGCTCAATGGTACACAGAGGTGTTGCTAGAGACGGTGGTGAGGGAGGTTGAGAATCGTGACTTTCCTGAAAATCTAGACTAAAAATTTGGCTCAATGACTCAAAATTGGGCATGGTGTCTAGATTGTTTAGGAATTCTTGTATCTCACCCTCTTGTGAGGACTCCGCACAATGATGTAACATAGAGACAGACTGAGTCTCCTCAGCGCTATTGTAATCTAATCAAAAAGTGTCTCGAAGCTCCTGAGTGGATCTAGCGGGTGGATATAAGGTGACCTTCTTCCTAGAATATCCATGGGAAATATAAAGGTCACCAGAACGGCATCCAATGTAAGCATCGACCGTAGAAAGGCATGGTCATCCCAAGATCAAGGGATGTCCTCCCATAGAATTATTTGACTGAAGCACAATGAACTCTGTGGGATATTCCCAAGAATCTAATGAAATGACCACATCATCCAACACCCCTTCTGGCTTGATTTTAGATTTGTCTGCCAATTCAAGCATGGTGGGATTAGGACGAATATGGACCAATCCAATTTGATCCATGGTTTTCTTGTTCATAACATTAATGGCTACCCCCAGGTCTATAAGCACATTAGAGACAAGGACATCACCTATCTGAACAGAGACAACAAGATTTCCGGGGTCAGTATATTTTTCCATGTGCATACACCTCGTCATTAACTTTGTTTCTCTTCCAACAAATTGAATGGTTTGGGGTTCCAATCTTCTCCTTCCTGGATTCTTGAGATAGATTTCCCTAATTATTTTTGTACATATGGGGATCTCTTTGATAGCTTGGAGCAAAGGTACCTTTATAAAAATATTCCTAAGCTCAGAAGCCAGACTAGAATCAGGAATGGGGTCATTCCTCTCCACAACTAGCCTCTCTGGATAGGGAGGCCAGTTTCAAGAGAATGGAAAAGGCTCTGAAGGTACGGGGATGGTCTGAATGGTGACATCTCTCATAGAATGGTTAGGATTTTCCTCCTCACCTTTCCCTTCAATAATCACCATAGGTTGCTTCTGCTTTTCTAAGGTTACTATCTTCCCCGATATCAATTGGAGATCATTGACTCCAATTGGCATAGAATGATATTTGGATAAAGGAAGCGGGTTCATGGAATGGATCATTTGTACCACTTTGTTATTGGGATATGGTATGGGTTGGGCAGGCAGTTGAGGAGTTCTAAATGGTGGAGGCAAAGGTAATGGTGGCATAGGCTGACTCAACTGGGGCAATGACGGTTGTGGCATTGGGTAAGGTGCATATGTAGGTGGGTATGATTGCATAGGTGCAGGATAGGAATGGTGTGAATAGTTTGGCCCTCTCCATCCTTGTTTCCAATATTGGGAGGGTTTTCCATAGTGATATTGGTTCCCATGCGGCCAATGTTGAGAGTGATTAGTGTTAGGATAAGAATATGGATGTGCATTATAACTAAAAAATGTGATGGGAGTTCAGGAGCCATACTCGCACTTACCTGAGGCCAGTTTCTTCGTGCTCCCATAACATGCAATGATTTGGCTTCAGGTTTCCCTCCTTCAAATACATCTTTCAGCCCAAGTATGGAGGGACATTTTTCCGTGGCATGGTTCTCTACACAAATTTCACATTTATTATTCCCTTTAACATCAAGAGGACACTCTCTTAAAAGATGTTTTTTTCTACATTTTGGACAAAAAATAGACAATGACTCTTGTTCCTCTACAAGTATTTGCTGAAATTTAAAAGAGTATTTGTTTGCTAACAATATTCATTATTTCAATTTTCATATTGTCCATTTTGTTCTCCAATCCAACAATCATAGCATCAGTAGATTCGGTTTTCTTATTTCTCTTTCGAATTCCTTTACCAAATCTATATTGATTCCTTGATAATTTCTTGCACATGTCACAAATTTGATCAAAAGGTTTCTGGGAAATATCCCCTTGTCCTAAAAAATTTAAATTATTCCTAGCATCATCAGTAAGCCCACATAAGAACAAGGTCCTAATGGTACTCAGATCAAATTTGTGCTTTGACCTTTGGAGGATATACAGGAATCTCTCTAAGTAGTCCTCTAAGGTCTCATCAACATTTTGCACAATAGTAAATATTTAATCTTGAATATCTATAGTTTTACAATATTCCTAATATTTTGACAAGAACACTTTCTTCATCTGCTCCCAAGAGGCTATAGTTTTTCCTCCTAGTCCCATGAACCAGCATAATGTTGCGTCCTTGAGAGTTGCAGGAAACAACTTTAACTGCTGAGCATTAGATGAATAATCATAGCTCCTACATAAAATATCAAACTCAAATAGGAAATATTATGGGTCTTCGTGTACCTTACCATAGAAATGAGTAAAAGTTGATGGTGGAATATTCTTCATTTTCACAACTGTGTCAGGATCTAAAATTGGAAATCCAAAAGTGGATTGTTCCTCATTTACCTGATTTTCGCCAGTTCCCTCTGCATGGTCCTCGTGATCTACCATTGTTTTTCCTCCAAGCGAGCCACTCTCAGCAGGCTTAGAAGGTTGAATATGGGTTCTAATAGTACCCTTATTCCCCTTCATGGGTTGTGTCACACCTGGACTAGTGTTTCCAGAGTCCAAGTAGACCGGGGGGAAAGAAGGCCCAATGTGAGAATTAGTTTCATATTTACTAGTATTTCCTCGACCCTTAGTGGGCATCAGACCCCTGCACCTTTTAGGCATTCATTTCAAAAAATGACAAAACAAAACACAATAAAATGTCGCAAATTTAAAGTAACTCAACACCTATAAATTCCTTCAAACAATAGAAGCACACTGCAGTAAAAATAATAGCAGACTTACCCCTATTGCAGAAAACGGAAAATTCTTACCAATTCAAATTGTCTCCTCGGCAACGGCGCCAAAATTTTGGGTTTCGGAATCGCAATTAAGCAAAATCCTTTCAACACTTAATTGTCAACCTGGGGGTTTCGTAAAATTAGAGGCGAAGCATAGGAAATGCCAGAAATGGTATGATATTTTCCTATCTCTATTCCTACTTCTTTAATCAAAATCTTATAGGATTGAAAATAAATATCACACGATAATTTACACCAAAGGAATTCTAGTGCTAGAATGTGAAAGAAAATACTTTGCGAAGAAACCAAATAAAGGAAATTCCACACTATTGTAAACAATATTGATTGCTGAGGTAAAATTCTATGTTTATCTCCAGTATAGGTGTTGGCAGGTTAACAAGTGGGCCCTTGAAAATATCTCCCTTCTTCTACGATTTTCCTTCATGCACTAAGTTGTTATTCATGTACTCCTGCAATATGCTTGCACTAGTACAGCTACAGGGCTTGTGCGGGAAGTATCCTTTACACTTATACTAGAGATTTATGTCTTTATGCAGGGCCTCTAAGCTTCAGGCTTAGAGCATTGTATTCCTGTAACAGGATATTGGTTCCTCTACCGGAACAGAGATTTCTACACCAAGTTTTCCAATTACTTTCAGGAAAAATGAAAGGGGGCGCTAACTATGAATAGAATTTGCAAAGGCGAACAAAATTCTAAAATAACTTGCACATGCAAAAGAATGCTTCAACCAAACTAAATCTCACAATGAAAATAGACTTTAAAATAAAACAAACTTCAAAATTCAAAGCACACTTTCTTCAATGCAGTCAAAGAAATTATCTAAGTATGACCGTAGGCTTTATCCCTATAATAGTTACCCACATAAACCATATATGTCTTTAATCTTATTAACTCATAAAGGTTCACTTTAACTATTCAGATTAAGTTTTAATCCTTTCCTTTAAAAAATATAAAGTGCAGGCAAAGATTCATGTGTTGTAACAGCGTTCATTCATCAATTAACAAAGCATCTTTAATTCCTAAGATTTTAACTCTTAATATTAAAAATACTTTTATCTGATAACGAACACTCACTTGCAAAAATATATTGAATCTCTTATGAAAGAAAGGAATGAAACAACTTTGTTGTAATGAACCGACAAAACCAAGTTACAGTAATTATAAATGCACTAGTGCAGGAATAACGTGCTTGCATGATCCAGTCATAATTAAAGTAAGATTCGGAAAAGGAAATGACTGAAGGTAAATCAAACTTAATTAATGTTGACACCACGGATCCGTGACACATTGACCATCAATGAAATAAAACCAGAATTCTTATGAAAGAATAAAACATAGACTTAATAAACACTTTGTATTCAAATGAAATTAACACACACCTTTAATGAAACAAAAGCGAGAGGGTGAACGAGTTAGGTTGGCTGGGCCCTAGCCAACCAGCTCGTTTCTCGTTTTAGGAAACTTGAAGCTTTAACACTCAATGACGCATCAATAATAGATTAAAACGTAGAATGAAAAAAACATGGTGCAACTCCTTGTATTAATTCCAAATCAGCAAATTTACATCATAAGTTCGAATCCAACCCAGAACAAGGGCAACAACAAAAAAATTACAATTTTGCCAGAGTTACAGTAGCATTTCTATTGCTAACTAATTCTTATCTGAAATCTACATTTTATACAAGCCTTTCGGCCTATGGCCATAACGATATTACATACATTCGTTCTAATCCAAGCCTTTTGACTGAAACAAAATAACAAATACCATTACAAAATAAGAATGTGGCTATAACAAAATGACAATCTTATTGTTGGCCAGTGACCTAATCTTCGACCATATCCCTGACTATCCTCTACTCTAAGTTCAACTCGAGATGACCGCAACTGAACAAAATGAGTTGAAACGAGACGCCTGTGTTAGGTAACGAGTTGTCGAAAATTTTAGGAGCGAACAGTTGCCAACAGTGCAAGACTCTGCCTGCACTTGACCATGATGATAAAATGATTAATACATTTTCTTATCAAAAACTTTAGGAAACAAAGTATTAGTTGCAATAAATATTAAAGACATAAAATCTATTAAAATGATTAATTAAGTACTTTATAAACCTTAAATTAGAAATATAAAGCTAGTGCAGGAATAGACAGGATTCTTGGAATAGTGCAAGAATAAGGAAGTTTATGAGGATAAAAAAGAGGTTTATAATTGTGGTTTTGAAGTAGGAAGGGGGTTAAAAATGAAGCATTTTAGCCTACCAACACTTGTATTGAAAAAGAACCATGTCCTCCTATAGAAAAGACATAACTTAAGCCTCTAGTTGCATTAGTACTCTCCAAGCGAGCATGAGGATTACCTCTAGAGTTCACAGATATAACACCCATCGTTATGTGTGGGTGTTTAACTCCTGGTAAGAATTTCATGAGTTGTTGAAGGCAGTGTTGCTGAAGGGACTATTGTTGGAGCATTTTTGGGTGAGATTTGTAGCATTAATTAAGAGAGAAAATCCACATGGAAGCTTGATTAGAAGAAGTTGTTGCCAAGAAATTGCTGCACAACAAATCCCAGGGTAAGAAAAGGATATGTGTGAGGTTAGTTACATTATAGGAAAATAGTTGCCTTTTATTATGGTGAGTGTTGCCTTCGTTGAAGATACCCATCTAATAAGCCTAATGAAATTTGTTTGGAGAGAATGCATATTGAGTTATTGAAAGATTTCAGTGTGTGAAAGAGTACTCGTGAGGAGGGGGGTGTGGTCTGAGTGGCTAGGTCGCTATGACCTATGTGCATTGTTTGAATATTGCATCACTCCATTGAACTGGTGTTGAGGTTGTGGGAAAGTCAAATCGACTATTTTTGAATGTTGTGTGAATTGTGAAGTTGTTGTGTGGTGTTCTGGAGTGAAAGTGGGATTGTTTGCATATTACTTGTTTCTGTTCATCTTGATCCGATGGAGTTGATATTGGGTTAGTTGATAGAACATCAGAATCTGCAACTCCCACTTCATGAAGTTGTAGCAGCCGAGAGGAGTCGCAAATTTGAAATTCAAAGTAACTAATCAACAACTGAAGACTACATCTAGTTCCGAAGAAAGGATCAGTTTGGAGTGTGGAGTGTAGATGTGTGGAGTGTCGCTTGCAATGTTCAGACTTTCATGGTGAAGTGCCCAACTTGAACTTTTGAGATCAATTTTATAGCAGAAATTGTTGTTGGTATTGGTTGTTGAGTATATATGTATTTTGAAAGTTTCATAGTCATTGAGTCCTTGGCATGTTAATTTCAAGTGCAATATTTTTTTTATTCGTATCAAGTGTTCTATCCATTATTGTTGTGTTGAAAATTGCATGTAAATGAAATATATGCGTCAAATTCATTCATGAAAGTGCGCAAGCCAGTCAATCAGGGGGCTATATTGAATATGGGGACATCGTGGATGGCACCAACATGAAAGGATGCAGATCAGATGTAAGGATTTGGTCGTGTTTTTTATTTGCTGCTAGAGCGTGTAGATTGATATCACAGTCTTCAAGCATAAAAATTAAATTTGTTATGTTAATGGAAACTATTTCCCCAATCTACGTGTGACCATCGATTACATCGCCATTGACCCTGCGATTCGTGGCCTTGATGGCCTCATCGAGTGTCAAAAACGAGGTCTGCAACGAGGCCGACTCTACCAAAACCTCGATGGATTTCATGTAAGTCGATCGACAGAGCTCTAACTACAAGTTATATGCGTCCTCCATAATGAACGAAGGTGATACTGCAGTACTTGAGCCGTAAAATTGTTTCTTCCAAGTGTGTTCAGGGTGTTCTATTCATGCTTGCCGAGAGGCAATAGAAATTGCTAGTCATTTTTTCTATTATCTACCACGAACCACCAGTGGGTAGCTAGAGTGGAGAAGTGAGGTAAAGTGATGTTATAATATTTATATTTTAAGAAAGTGGAGAGTATAGGAGTGATAATTAATTTTTTGAGTATGTATTTTTTAAAAGTGACATTCAAAAAGGGAAAAAAGTTATGGAGTTATTTTATGTATATATAAAAAAATAGAGTGAAAAGTAAAGGATGTTTTTTTTAAATTGGTAGGAAGTTCTTAGGAAAGTTTTTTGAGTGGATATATAAGAGTGTTTAAAAGGAAAGAAGAAGGAAATTTTGTATTTCAATTTTCCTGAAATTGAATAAGGAGGTCAACTGATTCATAAAAGGTCATTTGAACGTGATTGTAAAATAATTAACTTGGGTGCATTTTTGGTAGCACCCGAAACCCTAAGGTCACATAATCAAGCGAATGTGAAAGCAAGCAAGTGTGATAATCAAGTGAGCGAGTACAAGTGAGTGTATTAAAGACCGCAATGAGTAAAGGACGAAAACATCTTCAAAGTGTCGAACTAAAAATCAAATAATTTCAAGATTGCAATCATGAATTGCACAAAAAAAATTATATACTTGAGTCAAATTTAAAGAAAAATCAAAACATAATCATTCAAATGACTACCACATTAGAAGAAACAAACGATATCAAAATGAACAAGATATGAAAGAACAACTCATTAATGCACTCTAGATTAAATTAAGTGAAAAATAAGATCTGCTTGATGTCATATGTACAGAGAAGATAGATGCAATTTGGGACACAAAAGGCCTCATCCAAAAAACAAATGCAATTTGTGACACAAATGACCTCATTCAGCATGTTGATAAAATTTGTGACACAAATGATCTAATCCACCAGGTTGATGAAATTTGTGACACAGATGATCTAATTCACTAGACTGATGTAAGTTGTGACACAATTTATCTCATCCAACAAGTTGTGCTACTAAATGATGCAACTAGTAGTACTAAATATCTAATTGAAAAGTTTGATGCAGCATGTGATATAAATGAATTTTTAATAGAGATGATTGATGCTTAGTGTGATACATAAAACTTAATGAATGTTAGTAGCAGGTGTGAAGAATAGTATTTCCAAGAAGGTGATCAGACCTTGGGAAGAAATTTCTTTCAACAAAGATTGACATGGCTTGGGATACACCAAAGAAAACACTTTTTATGTTCCATATTTCTCAAACCCTGTTAAGTTTGTAAGTACGGGTTTTCTAGAAAATACCCAGAATCCTATTAAGTGTAACCATTGTAAGAGAAAAGGTCATAAGGAGAGTAAATGTTTTGATCTCCATCCTTGTCACCTTTGTGGCAAGAAAAATCATCTATATGAGAAATGACGAATGCATACTAAAGTGACAGTAAATTTTGGCTCGATAAACCCTTAGAGATTGAATTTAGAAATGAAGAAACTCCATAAGTCCTACAATCTACTTAAGACAAAAGTAAAGATAAATTTTCCCGAAGAATTAAAAGGAGAAACTCTCCTACATTTGAAGGGGGGAGTTCAAAAATCAAATAATGATGATTGTATCTCCTGTCAGTTGACAAAAGGGGGAAATTATAATGGAATTGAAGGTGGTTGTCAAATTAAAAGTTTCTACAACATCAACAAATCAGCCAGTGGGCTTCAACAAATCTGCCAGTGGGTATCATCAAGTCTGCCAGTGGGCATCATCAAAAGTAGCCTGTGGGCAGTTTCGACAACATCGACAACATCAACAAGTCAAACAGTGGGCATCTCTAATGCAGCCAGTGGGCATCGTCAAAATTTCTGTGGGAAAGTGTTTGGGAATCTCAACTTCAACAAATATTCCAGTGGGAATCATCAAAATTTTGTCAATGGACAAGCGATAGGGAATCTGAACTTTAATAAATATGCCAGTGGGTGTCATCAAAAAAAAATTAGTGGACAAGCGATTGGGATGTTGATTGAGAGAATTTGGGAGATTATTTTATTCACTTGGATGGTCATTAGACCAAGCAAATGATAGATGGATCCTTTTGCAATGTAGCTTGGCATTTGATGGAGTTGTCAAGTAACTTTCAAGGATGTATCAGACTTGCAACTCATTCATTTTTTTCTCTTCATATTGGTTTTTTCGGCATATAGTTTTGGTGGTTTTTCAGGAACTTCTTCATTGAGGATCAACTCAACAGTTTCAATGTGAACACTTGGAGATGGTACTAGGTTCTTACTTTGGACTTATGATTGAGGGGGGGAATGTTAGCCTCACTCTCACATAAAAAAATCAATAATTCCAAAAGAATTAAAATTATAAGACTTGGATTACTTCCTACATATCTATTCTAGAATGTGATTATTCCTAAAACTTGGGAATTTGCTTAGGTCTAGTTGGTTGAGAGATTCTCTACAATTAGTTAGGCTCCTAGATAGTGTGTGGTCAAGATATTCACTCAACCAAAGTGATTATGTGCAAGATAGACGTACTACCTTGAGACATTCTCTTAATGTAGTTATATTGTATGATTATCATTATTTTGGTGTGTGAGAGAAACACAATACATTGAGGCTCATAAGCCTTTTCCGCCATATCTCATTTTTTGGTCTCTGTCTCCCATAATTTATGTTTTTATTAGTTTATTAAATCCTTTAACATTTTCCAAATTACTCATATGTTTTTCAACTTAAATATCACCTATATAAATCATATCAATTCTTTGATTTTGATGTTTACTCCCTACTGTGTTCTATCATAACTTGATGATGGATTTTATAAGAAACCTAAAGCTATCTTTCCTCTGTTAACCTTGTTTATATAGCATGTAGCTAACAATTTTACATCCAATACTCCATGCCCAATGGTCCTTGTCCTCTTCCTTCCAAAAATTGTTTTTATGTGTTACCAATTAAATCTGGCCAATGAGCTTATAAACCTATTGCTAAAGTGACAATGAGTTGTAGAGTTTTAAGGAGAGACCCCTCTCCAGATTAAAGGGCCAAGTTTCAATCCAAAGTGGTTAGAGGTTACCTTTGTTTTTTCCCTCTATAGTCAAGGTTTTTGTTAAGTGATAATTATAACCATAGAATTTTCTTCTGACTCGGACAAAGAAAGATATGAGCATTTAGGAACAATACGAAACAGTGTGCAGAAATAAAGATGAAAACTTGAATACCTTGCATATGAAATTGAAGGTCTTTCCTATTAATAAATATATGTTCTCTAACAAATCGTTTTAACTAGTTTATAACATTAACTTTTCGATTAGAAAAACAATCATACAAACTTTGAAAGCCTCTTGTGAATTCACCTTCATCCATGTTCTCATTCATAGCAAACATAAAGAAAGATCGAAGCTTTTTATTTACAATAGAATTCGCTAAGTAAGATGTTTCCAGCCAATCATAAATCTGATCATGGAACTCAAAACAATCCTTTTGAAAACCCTGAAACTCTTGAGTGAATGAACTTTAAATTAGTGCATACGAATCATGGGGAGAATCTTGCAAAGAAAAGATAACCTGATCTTGTTTAGAAACCTTGTCAAGATAGTGAGGACTTGGCATGACCATCAAAAAAGGTTGAAGTGCCTCAAATTCTTGATAAGTATCTGAACAATGAAATGATAAATCATAAAGATCAATGGGCTCAACAAGATCAATCAATGAAAAACAACTATCATCAAATATACTAGTGGGAAAATTATTATTTAAATGACGGTTGTTAGACCTAATGCTATGATCAGATTGGTGGCTTGACATACCAGATTATTGATTGTCTATTAGTTCCCTTTGTGTCCAATTCGATACCAGGCCAATAATACTAAATCTTAGGGAATTAAAAACAATTGTTGGCCTTGTAAATTTGGGAAACCAAATAGAATGACATGCTAACAAAAGGTTAGAAGGATATGTCAAATCAAATCTAGTATCCATATCAACATGGGGGTTTTGGTCCACTAAATGATTCAAGAAATGAATGCTAATCAAAAGGATTGATTGGGCATGAATGAAAATGATTAGTTTCATAACATTCACAATAATGATTAGGAGTTTATTTTTCATGGAAGAGTTCGAAAAGGAGAAATATTTCAGCGAGTGATGATCTTTGTTTTGATAATCAGAATGATAGGCTTCATAGTTCTGTGCATCCATGAAATATATACATTCCAATCCTAGGTTTAATACAAGGGATTTTCATGAACAATAACTAACCAAACAAGAATTTTCTATTCGAACAGAGACTCTATTTTTAGGTTAAAGATAATTAACTTGAAAATGATGAAAATCCTTCAAGAGTGAGCTTACGTCCAGTGAAACAATGTCGAGAAAAGAATTATGTGAGAATATTCTGGTTTGACCTAGTTCAAAGACCTCATCGGTATTACAAGAACCTGACATAACCATCAGTGGAAACTGAAGTGCTTCGAATTCTTGATGTGTCCCTGAACTTATAATGTTGAATGATTAAATTTTCAGGCTATGGTCAGATCAACGTCTATATGAAGACAACTATCATCAATTATTTCAGCAAGATCATTATGACTCAAATGGTAGCTTTTGGAATCATCAGCTTCATCGAATGTGTAAACATCACCAAATAAATTACCCAATGTGTATGAAATATGTTCAACCATATCATATTCTTCATCATGGGAAACCATACCACCTTGTGTCAACTTGAGATCTAATTCATCTGAATGCAAAATGGGAAAACATGATATATCAGTTGATACACTATACATATTTCGATAGAAGGGACGGTGAATTGAGAAAGAAATTCCTATGAGAAACTCCGCTATGATCGAATCATATTCCAAATCAAATCTTTGGAAATCTAGGCATGCTTGCGAAAAAAAGAAGAAGAGATCATCCAATGCATGGGCATTCATCACCACATATGTAAAAAAATTCATTAGTGTCAAGGTGATGGTTGATCAAACCTTCCTCTCGGTTAAGAGATTTAGTTACATTTGAATGATTACTGAGTCTATAATATTCTTGATCAGCTAAGAATGAAGGAACAAAATCTTGACATAGAGGATTTTGAAAAAGGGAAGAGAGATTAAACTCATCTACACCCTTTTGATCCTCTACCTGTGGAACATGGCCACTTTTCACATGGCCATTATTTAAACTAGCATATTGGGAGTCAAAAGTATCCGGAGAAATCGCTGGTGGAGTGGGTTGATTAAGTGAATCAAGGTATAAAGGGTCATGAGGTATACATGATAGAGGATGAAAGGTATCCCTTGAAGAAACAATACTTTCAATCATATCCAATTCGAGATTAAAATCATGTGCATTAATGTCATCTTGGGAAGCCAAGGGATCAACATTCACACTAGGTTTCATGGGATTAAGATAACATTCGAAGTTTTCTTGGATGAGGTCTTGATCATGATAAGGAAATATAGGTAGGATAAATGGATCATCAATTCGAATTTTAGATTTCCCAAAGCCAAACCGATATGAGAGACCACTTTATTTGGTAATGAAAAAGGACAAGGAGAAGGGAAAAAGGGATTGGTAGATTCCTCCACCAAGAATGGAGGTGCCTGATCGTCGATATGAGTTGGAAGAGTAAAATAATCCATGTGTTATCACTTTGTAATTTCTGAGGTTGTGGAAGAAACCATAGAGGTAACCACAAAACCACTTTGGAGTTTAGGATCTAGCCTTCCTAAACCCAGAGAGGGATCTCTTTGTCGAATTTTTTTTTTGACAGAAACGGTTATGTGGTATTAATATTCATCTTGGCCTGAATGCCAGAAATCTGATTACATTGAGGATGTCTAAATCCTGAAGCATCTCACTGCTAATATTGAAAATGCAGCCGAAGCTTTCAAATTTCTTCCATGACAGACTATCTAAAACTTCTATTTCAGAGATTTTCCCTAACTTGAAGATACAAACAAATTTATTTAAGAGCCAACAGTAAAACATGACAACAGACAGCTTAAGGGATAGGTTCCCAAGATTCTTCTTCGTCTTTCATCTTGACCCCGGCAGAGAGGAGGGTAGCTTTATTGGCTTCAATGTCCGCCTGTTTATTATGAGTTCTCAGCACATGATAGTAATTCAACTTCTGAAAATCGTTTTCCATACCCTTAATTCTGGATATCAGCATTGCTAACTTGAGATCCGAGGCTAGGGAGTTGGAAACCATTGCGTTTATAATGATCTGGGAATCCCCTATGACATTTGCTTCTCTTATATTTAAATCTTTGAGGATCTTGAGGCCTTGGAAGAGGGCCAAAGCTTCAGCTTAAACGCTGGATGAGAATCCAAGCCCCCAAGCAAAGGAATGAATTTTTTCCCCAATTGGACTTACAACAACACCTCCAGCACCAGCTTTGCCCGGATTGCCCTTTGTTGCCCCATCAAAAAAGAGAGAGTGCCTTGAATGTGAATTGAGCCAGTCTTGAAGGTCAGTTTCGGATTTCCTTATTTGCCAGTCTTTGAGAGGAGGGACGTTTCTAACTGTTGGTTGAAATTGCAAGTCAAGGGAAGCTCCCCAAGCAATGTCCTGTTGGCTAAGATTGGAATCGTCTTTTATATCAGTCAAGCACTCCTTTAGATGACATTTAATCTTGATTTCTAAGACCTTGTGATTCTATTTAATATTTCTGAAGATTCTTCTGTTTCGTTCTAGCCAGATCTGCCAACAAATAACCTTTGGAAGGACAGCCCATGCAGATTTAATAAGCTGATTTTTAGAAGGGGGGCCAGGATATTTGATTGCCCAATTGGAAAAAAGATCAGCAGTGGAACGAGGTAGCAAAAAGTTGGGATCCAAATTGTGAATGAAGGAGGACCAGATCTGCTTAGAGAACTTGCATTCGAGGACTAGATGGACAGCAGTCTCAGCATTTTCATTGCACAGCGAGCAGATGGAGGGACCATAGAACCCTTTTCTCTGCAAGATGTCATACGTAAGGATCTTGCCGTGGCAGAGGAGCCAAGCAAAGAATTCGACTTTAGGCCATGAAGGGAAACGCCAAACCCCCTGCCAAGGAGCAGGGTCAGGGGGGACGTAAGGCCTCTCTTTCAGCTTGTGATAACCCATGGAGACAGTGTAACCTTTGGCATTCGGCCACCAGCCTTTCACATCTTTTTTCCTCATGCGCGTGGGTGCCGAGCCATGGAGAAGGTCCAGCAGCGTGGACCATTCGAGTGACAGGTGAGCCGGCACCTCAATTCGTTTCCACCCTGCCCAGGCAGAGTCTTTCCAAAGAGAAATATCCCACAACGAACACAGTCCCTCTCTATCCATCCAGCAACGCAGCGCTCTAATGGAGGCTCTGTCTTCAATTGGGTCGTTATTCATAATTTTATCAGCCCAGATATTGATCTTTTTGCCATTTCCTGGAATCCAATATGAGTGCGCATTGATCAAGGGAGCAGCTTTAACATACAATTTGAGAAAAGATGAATAAGGAACATGGATTACATTGTCTAAACAGGAGGAATGAGGACCCCTGAAATACTTTTTCCAGAGAGCCAATTGGGCCCAGCCAGGCTTGGGCGCAATGATCCTCCAAATAATCTTGGCTGCCATAGCCACGTTTTGCTGACAGATATTTTTGAAATTCAAGCCGCCCTCCCTCAGAGGCTTGGAGATGGTTTCCCAAATGATAAGGGGAATCTTGTTTTCATTCTGTTTACCTCCCTTCCAAAAAAACCTCCGCATGAATTCTTCCATTTTTTTTAAAATACCTGTCGGAGCGAGAAGCACAGCGAATTGAAATAGGGGAAGACTGGAGAGCACAGATTTAATAAGGACAGATTTTCCAGCAGTGTTGAGCCAGGAGAAGCCCCAGGCTTGGATCCTAGACTTGAATTTTTCCAGCTGAGGGAGCCAGTCTTTGCTTGTAGATTTCTTATGAAAAACAAGAAGGCCTAAATATTTAAAGGAGATCCAATTGGAGGAGGCAGCAAAACCCAAACATCTAGATATAGCGGAGAGCAATCTGGGCGGGGTGTTCCAGCTGTAGATATGGCATTTGTTCTTATTTACCACGCTGCCAGAGACTTCACTGAAGTCATCCAAAACTGCTTTAAATTTAGAGGCGAAGGAGAGAGAGGCAGCTCCCAAGAACAGAGTGTCGTCCGCAAATAGGGCGTGGTTTATATTTTTTACCCCTCTAGCAATACACAGTCCGTTGATATCTTGATCTTGCATCTTTTTGTCTAACAGGTAGCTGAGGACAGAGGCTTGGATGACAAAAAGCAGGGGGGAAAGAGGACACCCCTGCCTTAGCCCTCGTGAAGCTTTGAAGAACTCAGTGGCTCTTCCATTTACAAGAGGAGCGATCCATGGCTCCGAGATGCATGCCCGGATCCATTTGATGAAATTTGCTCCAAAACCAAATTTTCTCATTACTTTTAAAAGAAAGTTATGATTTACATGATCAAAGGCATTTGCTAAATCAAGTTTAATCACCATACCTTGTTCTTTTCGAAGAAGACTTGAATGGATTGCTTCTTGAACAAGGGTGAAATTGTCCACGATTTGCCTTCCTTGAATGAAGCCTCCTTGATTCTCCGGAATTATTTTGGGAAGAATGAGCTTCAGTCTATTTGCAATAACTTTAGTGATAATCTTGTACCCAGTATTGCATAAGGAAATCGGGCGGAATCTGCTGAAATTGTTGGCCCCTTTTTCCTTTGGTATTAGGGCTAGAAAAGTGGAGTTTGTGCTACCTCCTATTTTCTGAGCATTTTGAGACTTCTGAACCATTTTGAGCAGATCCTTTTCAACAATCGGCCAACAGACTTGAAGGAACCTGGCAGAGAAGCCATCCGCCCCGGGGGCCTTATCCAGATCCATATCAAAGAGGGCCTTTTTAACTTCGTCTTTGGTGACTTTGGCCTCAAGGATCTCATTCATACGAGGAGAAATTGCAGAAGGAATGATGTCAAGAAGATCTGAGTATTGGTCCGAGTCCTTATCCTCACTATACAAGTTTTGAAAGTGAGAGAAGGCTGATTTTTTAATGTCTTCAAAATCCTTGAAGGTGACGTTATCCTCCTTAATCTTAGAAATAGTGTTGAAGCTTTTCCTGACTTGGGTTTGTTTGTGGAAAAAGGCAGAGTTCCTGTCCCCTGCTTTGAGCCAGAGATTTCGAGATTTTAATCTCCAGTATTCTTCCTCAGCTAGACAGGCCTTATGATAGCGTTGTTGTAAATGAGCCTCTTGATCTAAAATCTCCTCTGTGACAATAGCGTGCTCCATATGAGATTGATGAGAGGCGAGAGAGACTTTGATGTTTTTCCTTTCTGTAGCCGGGTTGGGCAGGGTTTTTGCCCATCGTTTTAGATCACCCTTTACCCTTCTGAGTTTTTCCTCCCAGATATAGAAGGGAGAACCATTGACAGGCTGACTCCAACAATCTTTGACTATTTGCATGAAGTTTGATTCTTTGACCCAGAGAGGACTAAACCGGAAAGGAATAGGGCCCAGGTCTAGATGGGCCAGGAGTTCGAGCTTTATAGGCTTATGGTCCGAGACGCTGTTAGAAAGGATATGCATTCTGGGTTCTAAGCCTAGTAATATAAAGGAGCTTTGAATGAAAAATCTATCTAATCTGGCAGCAATATGACCGGGGCCCACTCTTTTATTAGACCAAGAGAACTTACCGGAAGAGGGTTTGATATCTAGCAGGTCCCAGTCCTGCAGAAGATCTTCTGCCCATTCCCTTGCTGGATCTCGAACAGCGCTGCCACCTCTTTTTTCAGACGAGTGGAGCGTGAGATTAAGATCTCCAGCAATGATTATATTTTCCAGATTTGTCAGGTCTGCTTGTTGCCTTATAGTGTCCCAACATTACTTTTTTTCCCCAACATTAACTGGAGAATATACATTGAAGAGGCAAAGGTTTTCCTTGGTGTCCAGATTTTGCATTTTCAGCAGAAACCAGTGAGTATTTCTAGCCTCAAAGGTGACTACAAGTTTGTTAGGGTTCCATAGAGTGCCAATCCCTCCTAAAGCGCCCCGGGCAGAGATTGCTCTTGCTTCACTTTTAAACCAAAATTTCTTGCATGCTTGCAGGAAGACTGCGTCTTCCAACTTAGTCTCCTGGACGAGAAGTATGTCTGGAGTTTCTGTTCTTATTAAGCTTCTCATGGCTTCTTCCTTGACTTTACTCCCCATACCTCTACAATTCTAGGAGATGACCTTCATTATTTGTGTTTCTGGAGGGCCCCCTTGGAGCCATGGGTCTGATTTTTCAACATCCTTGACTTTGAGGCAAGCAGCTTTTCCAGAGTTGGTTGGCTGCCCTGTAATTTTTCCTTGTACGTTTCCTGCTCTCTTTTCTCCCGATCTGTTTTGCGACCTCTTGTGGATCTCCTAACAGAGGCCTGAGAGTCGCCTATTTCTCCTTCCTCCTCCGAATCTTCCGACTCCTGGACCTCTTCCTCATCTTCAACAGGTATTCCTTTTGAGCTTTCTGCAGCACTTCCGTCTTTGGAAGACATGGAGGGAGTCCCTTTGACCGGGGAGATCTCTTTGTCGAATTTAACTTTGTTGTATTTATGGTATTAGGCTAGCTATGAATGCTCAATTATTTTTTTTGATTGTTTGAGATTTGTTTTGATTGGTTTGGTTGATTAAATGCCTAAACTTACATTGGGCTATGGAGTCCACAACTTAACATGGATATGTCTCAGATTTTCAAAGGGTTTTCACAAGACAAGGTAGTTGAACTAACCGGATCTTTCAAATTTAAATGAAGTGTAATAGAAGAAATGAAATAGGTTCAATTAAGAAAAAGAGAAGTTAAGAATTATTTAAATTAATAGAAGAGGAAAACATTTAAATTATCCACAATCAGAATCATACTGTATCTTTCAACAAATTGTGTTCATCAAATTTCTGTAAAATAATTCAGATTTAAGAACACATAAGTATGGGAACAAATAAATAAACACATAGACAGTGAGTGAAGCACTTCACCAAATAATATAACACATGAATCCTGTGAAATAGTCCTTTTATTACTGATCATCCCATCAAATGGAAAAGTACAATAGGTTCTGGAATGCAAAAATCAACCCTCAATACTTCGAAATCTGAAGTATTTATACAATTATTTACAAAAGTCCTGTCATAACTGACTAGGATATATTTTGGGGAAATTTAAAACAAATTATATCTCTTATTACAAACTAATAGGGCAAGTTGGAACTATTCGAAAGTTGGCCTTCATTTGAAGGAAGTTGTTGTTGATCTATCACTTTGATCCTTGTTGTGTTGTTGATCCTTTGACTAAAGATAGAGTTACTCACTTAATCTAGTAACTCACATAACTTATTCCACCTTTCTTCATTCAAAATAGACAACTTAGTCACCCTCCTGCATATCTCATCTACTTCAGTGTACTTGGAAAAAGTAGGCTTGATGACAAAAAAGTGATTTAACTCATTTTGTATGGTTAAATAATTCTCCAGTGCCTCAAGAAAGGCTTTTCCTATTATGTTGCCTGTTATACCTGCAAATTTGGAGACGTCCTTGGCCAAATCTTTCAATTTCTTGTCGTAGTCCTCGTGAGTGATCAATTTATCATTTATCACAAATAAACTGGGAAATCCCTTTTTGTTTAACACTCAATAGAGGAAATTTCAGCCTAAAAGTGGCCTCCTAAGGAAAAATAATAATATAATAGTTAAAATAATAAAATAAGAGTTATGAATTTTGGAGGGAAAACAAAAAACTAATTTTTTAATTGTATTTTCGCGTTATCTCCTTATAGATTTACTCAAATTTCAAGTTTACACACTCATTAGATGCAGAATTACATTTCACGTCCAACGAGTACCCATTATGCATACTTTTGAGAGGACCCACACTGATAAAAATTGCAGATATGTTAAAAAACGTGTTAAAACATGTTTTTTTAATGTATCTAAATTTTTTATCAAGGTGAGTCTTCTTAAAATTATGCATAATGGGTACTCATTGGATGTGAAATTTAATTTCGCATCCAATGAGTGTCTAAACTTGAAATTTGAGTAAACCTATAAGGAGATAAGCCAAAAATACAATTAAAAAATAATAATTTTTCTTTTTTTCCCTCCAAAATATTTACATGTACCTCTTTTTAAATTTAAAGCATTTTGATTGGTTTACATATTATGACATGGAAATTACATGAAAATTTCATGGGAACTTTTAGGCTGAAATTTCCTCTAATGTCAAACCTGTTGACACCAATTTCCAGGCCCTAACATTTTTCTTCGAGCTGTAGCACGAGGTTCTTTTTGGTTAAAACCTTCTCAACCTCAAGTATTGTTTCAGTTTTCTCTTCAATTCCCACTTCCTCCAGCCCATATTATTCTTAGAATTCAGAAATATGATAATATCAGTGGCTTTAGTGGGCTTATCACCTAGCTTTTCTTTGATGTCTTCAATGGTTGTTGTAGCTTTCTGTATCAACTCCTTTTGTTCAAAAATTATTTGTATGGAAGGAAAAATTTCATTCATTGAGTTAAGGATGTTTATCCATGTGATCTCTTTTGCTTGGGCCAAGGTCTGGCCCATGTGGAGTGTAAAAACTCTGGTAAACTTGAATAATATACATTATTATTGATAAAGGATGAGATGATTACAAGCAGGGATCACCAAGGCTTTAAATACAACCCTATGATGTCCCTTGGCGAAGAGGCATGATCGTTGATCATGCCCTTCTACATTAATAAACCTAAGATAACTATATTTAACTAATAATTAATAAAATATACATAACATTTCCCCTCTCTTAAAGATGCTTTGTCCTCAAAGCATACGTAATGATGGACATCGTTGACGAATGCCTAGGTTTCTTGAGAGGCAGGATCTTGCTTCCCACATTTTTAAAAGATCGTGGAGCACCTTCTCGAGTTCAATATTTTGGTGATGTGGATAGCGACAAGATTTGATATTGACAGGGTCGAGTCCTTTCTTGACTTCTATTGGATGTTCATGTTCCCTATTAGGAGGTATTTTTATTGGCAGGTCTTGGAAGACTTTTTCGTGTTTCTGAACTATTCCTTGTTCTTCTGGTGACTCTTCATGGTTCCTTTTTGTAGATAACATTTCTAACTGATGACATTGTACTATAGAGGGTGGCGCTCCTTTTCGAATCATCTTCGTCATTTGAGATGATGATACGATGTGATTTCCTGGGGCTTGGAATCCATAAAACTTGTGCTTCTGCCCTTTCCATTTAAAGCTTATAAACTGCTTCTGATGGTTGGCATAATAGGTACCTAAGGTTTGTAGCCATTGAATTCCTAAGACCACATCTACTCCTTGTAATGGCACGGTGTAGAATGGAGATTCTAAATTAAAATTTTGAATCTGCAATTTGACCTTATGGCATTTCCCTACCTTCTCAATTTTCTTACCATCGGCCACCATTACCTTCATATTGGGCATGGGAAATGTAAATATGTTAAGTCTTTTGGCCATGGTCAAATCGAAAAAATTGTGGGTACTACCGGTGTCAAGGAGAACCATTACATTGTTCTTCTTAATATGTCTTGTTAGTTTTAGTGTGTGAGGTTGTGATATACCTGTCATAGCTGATAAGGACATTTGTGTAATGCTTCCATCATCTAGTTCTGGAGTGGTTGCATTGATTCATCAGTGTTAGAGTTATTAATTGCTTCACAGTTATAAAGATTCTTTGTCTCATTTCTTTTAGCGCACCTATGCTTAGGGTCCCATTTTTCATCGCAACATTTGCACTTGCCCTCTCTCATCCTTTGTATTTCCATGTTAGATTTTTCTTCATCACGAAGATGGGGTGGGGCATATTTTATCTTATCTATATTTTCAGATTGAGGAAATATTTGTCTCAAATATACTCTTTCTGATTTTGACCATGATAACCTTTCAAATTTATTTTCAACGGCTTTTGCTTTTTGCCTTACTAGTTCTACTGATCTCGTGAAGTTCGAGCTCTTCTTGTATATGTGCTTTAAGTCCTGAGATGAAAGACTGGATTAAACGATATTCTGACAATTCAGGTACTCGTGTCGCTAAGGTCTCCCATTCTCGAGTATACTCATCCACATCTCCTTTTTGGCGTAATTTGATGAATGTTGAAAAAAACTTTTCCTCTTTTATACATTGGAATCTTTTAAAGAATGCATCCTTAAATTTCCTCCAACTGATAGCAAGCATTGTCTTTTTCCACCACATATACCAATTATATGCTTCTCCTTCCATTTTCATGGAAGCGTGCTTAATTTTTTTGTCATCACTATTAATGTCATAAATCTCAAAATATTCTTCAGCTTTATTAAGCCATGCAACGCTATTTTTTTCATTACCGTCAAACTTGGGTAGCTCAATTTTTGCTCTTCGATGATATGCTAACGGTGGGATGAGAAAGGGGTATTGATTAGCAAATGCATTCCAGAGCTGCTTATTTTGAGAATCTGCATTACTATCTTTGTGATGATGTAGGGAAGCGGTTTTTTCTTGATGCTCTTCTGAGTTCCCTGAATCTGCGGAATTGTTCTGTTGATTTTGTTCCATATAAGGAATATGGGTCGTTCTGTCTGGCTTATCTTCTCGCAGAGTTCTGTCATATTTTGCATTGCTTGGCTAAGATTTTATGTGGCCTTGTGATGATTTAGCCACATTTGTCTTTCAATTCGA
This sequence comes from Pinus albicaulis, assembly GCA_034641835.2. NCBI lineage: Eukaryota > Viridiplantae > Streptophyta > Pinopsida > Pinales > Pinaceae > Pinus > Pinus albicaulis. Next base: position 1,295,435,910 of record CM076572.1, on the reverse strand, counting down.
TTCATTGTATCTTGAAGTTTTTTGATATTGTTGGAGTTTCCTACAACTATACCTTCGAGACTGACTAATCTTTTTCCAAAGTCATCTGAATTATCATTGATTTGTTTCTCAAGATCCAGCAATTTTTTTGGAAATCGACCATCGACATTGATGATGTCATTGAACGCGTATGCGGTGGTGATTATTTTTTCTGCCAGTTTTTTCCTTTTTTTCATTAATTAATTAATTAATTAAATTAAATTTTTTATTTTTTTATTTTATTATTATTGTTATTTGAATTATATATATATATATATATATATATATATATAGGGAAAAAAAAAAAAAATTGTTAACTTTGAAAAGTCGTGTTGTTTAAAAAGTCACGTTGTTTTGAAAAGTGGGAATGGGCAGCACAGACAGCAGGGTGGAAGGGCGACGGCGGAATGGGTGAGAAGACCGAGGGCTAAGGGGTGGGGAGAGGCCGCGGGGAGAGAGCCGAGGGGGAGGCGAAAGGTGGAGGGAGGAAGGGTGGCGAGAGGTCCAAGGAGGGAAGGTGGCCGGAAGGGCCAAGGGAGTCGGGGAAGGGTGGCCGGAGAGATGGGGTGAGCGGGAGGAAGACCAAGGGAGGAGGGAGGAAGATGGCAGGAGGGCCACAAGAGGGTGGATCGCCGAGGCGAAAGGAGAAGGGTGGTGAGGAGTGTCGGGGAAAGAGTGTGGGAAGGGTGGGGACGGGAAATAGAGAGTCGGGGGGTATCAGAAGACGGAGTGTGCAGAGCGGAGTTGTGAGGTGAGGGGGTAGGGTGGGTTGGGTTGGGTGAGGGGGTAAGGAAGCGGAGGGAGGAGGGGGCGTGTGAGAGAGGTAAGGGAGTGGAGGGTTTGGCCGAGGGGTGAGGGGGATGGGCGAGGGCCGTGAGGGCTAAGGGCTGTGTGAGGGGGCAGGGAGTGAGGTTGAGCGGTTGTGTTGGTCGTGTGGAGTGAGCGTTTGGGAATGGGGAGTGATGTGAGGGGGCGGGTTGAGAGATGTGAGGGCATTGTGTGAAGAGGAGAGAGGGTTGGGTCGAGAGCGTTGAGGGCAAAGGCTGAGGGAAGATGGGGACAGGTAGCGGGAGAAATGGGAGTGTAGTAATGGAGGGGAGTGCTATGTGAGGGGGAAGAGGGAAAAAGATTTGGGGGAGAAAAAATCTGTAAACAAAAAAAAAAATTAAACAAATGCTGCTCACAAGCACTTGGTTTTAAAAAATCTGCAATTTTGGAATTTTCTTGTAATTCCTTAATTCTTGGTGATCACACAAATCTTGAAGAGTGACTGCTTCGATACCAATGGAGTGTAAAAACTCTGGTAAACTTGAATAAGTATATATTATTATTGATAAAAGATAAGATGATTACAAGCGGGGATCACCAAGGCTTCAAATACAGCCCTACGATGTCCCTTGGTCAAGAGGCATGATCGTTGATCATGCCCTTCCACATTAATAAACCTAAGATAACTATATTTAACTAATAATTTATAAAATATACATAACACCATGGTTGTCTCTTTTCCCATTTGTTGTATCCTTTCCATTAATCTTTGGGACCTTTGTGCCTCAAGCATGTGTGAGGCCTCACTTCTGTTCTTCGGCTCCTGTAAGGCCTTTATCTGTCCCTGCAACTTCTTGATTTCTTCATTTTTTATTGACATATCTTCCATTTCTTTTGTTAATTTTCCAGCAACATCAGTGGGCTGTGTTGGAGGTGTTGTTGATGTAGAAGTACCTCTAGTTGGTATTATTGTGAGGGGCATCGCATCTAAAGGAACCATGGCCAAATGTGGATTTTGTTCCTTTTCTTTGATTAATTTATCCATATATGTCTCCATATTTCTAATTTGTGCGTTTTGCTCCATCATCAACTTGAGCATGTCTTCCTTCTGGCTCTCTGATTCTCCTTCTTCTTCTTCTTCTTCTTCTTCTTTTTGGTGGGTCCTCAATTGCTGGCATCTTTAACTGCTTTCTAAATGTTGCAATATCAACATTTTTCTTCTTGATAAACTCTCCGGCTACTTTGGCATTCTCTGGATCATACCCCATCTTTATGATTAGTTCTTCTAGTGATTTTATTCTGGTATCCTTTTCCAGAGTGTTTTCAATCTTCAGATGAGTTTGCACATCAGTAAAGGATACCTGCAACTTTGAAGCATTCAAAGTGGAAAATATCATTTCCCCTATTTGCTTATGCATCTCCATCCGATCAATGGGATGAATGTCCTTTGTATCAAATTCAAAGGAGGTCTTTTTGTAGTCAGCAGTTGTCTTTGGATGTGGAATCTGAGCTTATATGAATGCCATTTTAAGTTTTCCCTTCTCTACATCAAAGGCTGATAGAAGCTTGATTTGAGCACTGGAAGTTTGTTTCCATAATTGAGTGTAGGTGTTACCTTTAAGGATCTCATTCTTGAGCTTTATCTCTTTGTATTTGTCAAAAAAACCTTTCTCTTTATCTCCATGAATTAGCCCAGATGTTTGGGCTTGGTCCTGATGTTCTTGTGACATTGATGATGTTGTTGGGGACCTTGTGAATTTGCTACCTGATTGTGTAGATGAAAGTGGATCTTTGATGACTATGGTGGCTTGTTGTTTTGCTTCTTTTTCCAAATTTATCTTGACACTCCTTTTAGCTTTCTTTGTGGAGATTATTTTAAATTCCTTTATAAGCTTCCTGCAACTGAAGGGGATCCTTCCTCTCTTTGTCTCTTCCCTATCTTCTTTTGAGTAGTAGGATTTTGTGAAGTAGAGGTGGACATGAGTTGCTCCTCTGCTCCTTGTAAGGTGTTCTCTGCCCACTCCAACTTATTCATGTAACTTTCAATCTCTGGCCTCTGTGTGTGCACATAAGGAGTGGTTTTTTGTTCCACCCTTAGCTTGGATACTAGGCCAAATGGGTCATAATACCATGTGAAGCTCAAAGTGAAATTCATTTGTTTCAGGAGCTTATTTGCTTCTTCACCAGCTGCCCTGTTGTTACAAATAAAGGGACCAATTACCAGTGTCTTTATTCGGAATTGATACTTCTTTTTGGTTGAAACAAAATGTGTTTCATCAGCATTAATCATTTGTCTTATGTAATAAAGAGAAAATAATCTCATTGGGAGGTATTTAAGCAGATTGTATGGTTGTAGCTCACACCCATACACTCTTATTTCTATGTAGTTCTGATATAGGTACCAACCCCTTGTTTTGGCTTGCTCAGTTAGGCGCGAAATTTTTATTAATCTCATCACTGATTCTTGGCTCTGCATTGCTAGTCAACATACTCACGACTGGATGAATTAACTGCTTTATGAAATCTTTGAAGGTATACTCATCTGAATCTTTCCTCACCAAAGAAGTCCAGAAAATCATTGACTGTGGGTTTCCTTCTTCATATAACTTCTGTAGTGAGCATAGGAATTTGTCTTCATGATAATATATAAACATGTAGGAAATAATGGAGGCATACTTGAACGTTCCTTCATTTGGTAACTTTAGGAATTTTTCATGTATGTTGTTAGCAATAAATTGACTAAAATTAAACACAGCAGAGGGTTTTTGATCAATATAGAAAATTGACAGAAAACCTAGGATAAGCTCATCTATCCATTCATTAGGATAATATACTAACAAGCATGAAAGAACATAAATAATTTGCTTGGCTTGGTTAGGAAACATGGATGCAACATAAGTTGGATTCTTCTTGGGAAATGGGGCATTTTCAGGTATAAAAATTTCAAAAAATTTGGCCCTCTTAGAGAAATTTAATTTTTGGTACTGGTCATTCAAAGCTTCTACTAAAAAAGGGGTGCTAGATTATGTCTGAGGGACCTGCATCATTTGATTTATTTTTTCAGGGGTGATGGTGAATAAAACTTCCCCACTTGGGGCCACAACAACTCTATGATTGGAAAAATAGCAGGCATGGAACTTTCTAATGAAATCAGGTAAATGATAGGTATTAGGAAAAATATAGAAGGGTAAATTGGACTCCCAGAGTCCAATTTCATCAGTTTGATCAATGAAATTGTCCTCGAACCAGCAGTATAACTTGAAGAGATCAAATTCGCATTTGGTCTCTATGATTTTATACTTCCTACCTGCAAGGGGAATATGGTCAAGATCGACTGTGGGAGGGAGCAGTTGGTTGATTGGATTACCATTATTTTTCTTCTTTGGAGGCATTTTGACTATTCAAATTGCAAGAAAGGGAAAACTGACAGTAGTAGATTACCATGGATTTGCTGACAGTCGGCTATAGGTGGAAACAATGTATTTTTCCTGTGCTCGACTGGTTTCTTTGTCAGTTGTGGAAGCTTAGTGTGTCAGCACAATTTCGAAAATAAGACAGAGTGAAATATTTGTGACAAAATGGAGTGGAAATGGTGCACAAAGGGGGTTTTATGGTAATGGCATAGTCCCGTTAGAGGCACGGGGACGTTATTGAATTTAAACGGTTATCCCGGGAAACATTAATTGTGTAACGAACATGGCCAGGTGTCAGGATAGGATTGGAGGGAAGTGTGCGGGAAGCACTAGTGAAAAAAGACAGAGGGTTGGAAATTTTCCGAGGGGGGTCAAAGTGGTAAGAAATTTGTTAGGGGGGAGGGGGTACAAAATGGCGAAAAGCTGACACGTATGGGTGGGACCAGTGGCGAGGAAACTGCTTTTCGGACCCCCATCCCGTTGATAAATATAGGATGGGTAGGAGGGTGCAAAAATCACTATCAATCGTTGATCTGACAAGGTGATGATCGAGCTGTCGATTGGAGCGTGCACTTTAACCATATATGACAAAAAACCTTTTGTCGCTTACAGACAATATAACATAGGCCCGATACTGAAGATAAAAAACATTTTCTTTCAAACTTAGGATAAAAGCGCAATTATTGTAAAACATGCATATCACCCTTTGAACCTTTTTTATTGCAATTTTCTCCTAACCTAAGACTAATTCTAACCAATCAAGCGTGCATTTAGATGTGCAGACCCTTGTTTTATTTTCTTTGAGGGGAAAGACAACTAATCTAATCTTATCTATCATTTTTTTTCATTGAGCCAACTTAAACAATTGAATCAACTCATTCATATACCTAACTAGCATTAGCCAAGATTACACAGTTTGGCTAACTTATTCTCTAATCTAATTAACAAAAATTGAAACTTGTTTGACCATGATTACATTGTATGATCTAAACAACGACTCAGGGTTGTGGCATTTTAAACAAGCTACACTCAACATTCTATTTATTCTTAAAAACAAACTATTTATCTAGTAGTGGCATTTGAATTTTGCATCACTTTCATATTTATTTTTCCTTTTTTCATGGGGTTCTTTCATCTTTATTTTTCTTCTTTCTCTGTTTTTTCTTTCTCTTTTTCTTTTCTTTTTCTTTATTCTATTTTTATTTTAAAATACCCTCTTTTCATTTTTTCTTTCTTTTTTATTTATATTTTTTTGGAAATCATTTGCAAAAATGCAATATTATTTACAATTTCATGTGACTGAGATAAAATATTCAATCGCCTTGTGATCCTATGGATTATAGGACCCTAACACCAGGGATTCCAATTGAAATTTATTCAAAGGAATTTGAACCAAATACTGAAACTTTTCATTGAAGGAACCCTAATCGACATCTTCTTCAGGGAAATCATAATGTAGGTGAAGAAATCTATTAGCAAAATCCTCTACTCATTCATCAGGTTCCATTCTAAGTTGATTAACCCTTTTACATGTCTCTTGATAATCATACCTATCAAAGGCTCGATGAAACTCCTTGAAAAGTTGTTTGAATGAATGGATAGAAGAAGATGGTAAGGTTTCACACCTTAGTTCAACTTGACCTTCAATAGAAAGGGTGAATAATTTACAAGCAACATCTTCAAAATCCACTTCATTAAAATCACAAATATTAAGGAATTGAGATGTATGCTTGGCTTTAGATGTTCCACCCTCACCATAAAACTTTAATTGAGACAAGCTATAAATTAGTTCCACGGGGAGTGGAAAATTTTCTCTATTAGAAAAACATCCTGGGATTATGATTTGAGAAGAATCCATTTAAGATAAAATATTCAAAATAAACTTAAAAGGTTCAACTTGTCATGTGACCCTCCTTCTAGCGCTGACTTGTTGATGGTGTTGGAATTCCGCCAACACAGGGGGTATCCCCAGTATGAAGTCCCAACTATACCTCACACCATTTGGAGTAGGAGCCCAAGCTAGGAATACGTTTGGTTTCCATTATCCTTAGGAATTTTCCTTGGCTACAACTATCAACATAAGAGATTATAAAAGCAATCTTTGAAATAAGCAAGTTGACATTGTAACACATACAACTACAATGTATATAAGGTACTTTCACGGAAGGGAAAATATATATTGGGTCTCTAGAAGAAAATTAATAGTACTATCCTAGAAGAGACACACAAGAGCATGAGAGGGTTGTTAGTTAACGTAAAAAGTATTTTACAACATAACAACGATCGTAAAATCAAGTAACAACACACATTCAACAAGATGCATACCAAAGCCAACGAAATAGTTCATTTTAATTAGTACGATTTAACATGAACATATACTACAAACAATGAAATAATAGTCTCACAATCATTCACAACATATCCAATAAAGTGCGTCGGATCCAAGAGCCTCATATATTAAGTGAAAGTCCCAAGATACACAATCACAATGTTTCCACAATAGCCCCAATAGTGGAACATTAAGTCACCACTTGCTCCTCCAAAGAAAAATATTCCTTCCTATGTGAAGCTAGAGAAGTCAAGGTGAAAAGTAAAAAGTCCCCTCTCTTGAGATATGAGGGTGTATTTATAACAAATGAGGTGACTCTCCACCTCCCATGTGACTCTTGACTTCCCTCATGACTCTTGAGCTCCTACTGTAGCTTTTTGAATCCATATGTGACCTTTGAGTTTCTACACGACTTTAGAAATTTCTACTGAATTTTCACTTTCTAATTGAACTCCACTCATGACAAGCCAACATTAGTTTGGAAATCATCTGTTCTACCTTTTCCTGCTCATGGAAAGTGTTGACTGTGATAGGAAAATTTGCAAGGGCTTTGAGAGCAATAAGCTAATAAATGTGCAATTGAGGAATATAGGGACCTAGGGATAACCACATTTTCCTCTGGAATCACACAATGCGCAATTAGGGAAGGCTTATCAAGGCCTAATGCAGTGGGGAAGTCCAAGAGATAAGGAGATGAGTTTGCTGACTAAGGATGTTCATTGCACAATGCTTAAGGAAGAAGAGGCAGGGATTTCACAGTTGAACTTCATAGGGACTGAGGAATGGCCTCACCATACACTAGAACTACACAATGTGTACTAGGAGGAAAGGAAGAACACAAGACTACGCCATGAGGGGTTTCAGTTAATAGGGGAGACAAGACTGGCCACTATAACTACGCAATGCACAGTGATTGAGGCGAATACCAAGGATTACACAGTTGACGACTGGAGTGACCTAGAGGGGCAAAACTTTCCACAATAACTACGCAATGTGTAGTTGAGGAAAGGCAATACAAAGGATTGCAGAGTTTATCAAGTTAGGGAGACAAGAGAGGCAAGTTTGGGCATTGTAACTACGCAATGATTGAGGAGGAGGCTCAGAATATTGCGTAGTTGGGCACTATGAGAGTCTAAAGAAGGCTCCACTGTCCACTTTGACTATGTGTTGTGCAGATCAAGGTAGGGATGATCAATATTTCACATTAGGCAAGTGTAACTGGTAGATCTGAGTGACTGAGCACTAGGATTGCATAATGTGCAATTGAGAGAGACTGTCCTCTGGGATTGCATGGTGCGCAATTCCAAGAGGCAAAAGGTGCTTCATTATGGCTTATCATTCCATAGTGCATAGTTGGAGGAAGCAAAAATACCAACCTTTGAACAGGCGAGTCTTGAGGACAATAAGAACTCTAAAAATGAATAAGTGTGGGATTAGTGAGACAAGAAGGTAAGGGTGAAAGCATATCACATGACTTGAACATGATCGCACACTCATAAATGATCAACCACGTGAAAAGAAGGCACGCAATACCAAAAATTAACCAGCGCACAATGAAATGACACTTGTCTCCAAGTGCGTCATTTGAAACTTAACTTTGTGACACTTAGGATACAAGTGAGGACACGAGTGTTAGCTGCAACCAACAAGTGTGTTAAGTTGTGGGACAATGTCTAGCACATATTCTTATTGTTGGAAAGTGTAAATAGGTTCAGTCTTCATATTTACTATGTAATTATGTATTTATGTAATGAAGAAGACAAAGATAATAAAATATACTTTTGGTATGCTTGCTTCATGGGTTTCATGAGCAAGGTTTATTATAGGTCAAAAGACTTCTTTTTGATGTCTTTTAAGGATTTTTCATCTGGTCATAAAATGTACTAATTAAGATTCAAGTCAAACTTATATGCCTAAATACCTTGTAACATAAGCCTTGAATTCATGGCTCAAAATGTGGCTCAAGATCAGCGTTGAAGTGCCCCCTCAAGTCAGCCTATGTATAGTGAACAAGTCGACTTCCATACCCCTGCAAAAGTTGACTCAGAAGTAGGCCTTCATGTCGGCCCAGAAGGAGGTTTGTCCTGTATATATAAGAACATGTTTGCAGCTCATTTGGAGACGTAACTTCAAATTGGTCTGAGGAAGAAATGTGAGGAAAGGTCTGAGATCTCTACGGTTATACAAATCAACAAAAGGTGTGAAGTAAGGACTGTGTTCTAATATTAAGGAGGGAATAAGGTAATTGTGGATATAAGGCTACACTCAAACGTAAAGAAGGATAGTGTCCTAGTGCAGATATAAGACTGTGTTCTGGAATGAAGAAGGACTGTGTTATAGTGAATATATAAGTCTGCATTCAAGCATGAAGAAAGATTGTGTTAAAATGTGAGGTTAACACAATGTTTAGTATGAATAAAGGGTTGTATAAAAGATTTAGAACAGGACTATGAACAAGATTGTGTAAGGGTATCTTGATAGTATAGGGTGGACTGTTCTACAGAAGGGAAGAAGACAAGTGTGCACAGTCAACAATGATAAGTGAAAGCATAAGGTAAGACAGTCTATGACACAGTGTTGATATCAAGCAAGGATCTCATACAACCGGAGAAGGAATAATACAAGTAGAGACTAATATATCTAGTCTTGGTGCAGAAAGGTGCAGAGTAGTACAGGACAGTGTAGGAAAGAAGGATCAACTCAAGGAGTCAATGAAGAAGCAGTGACAAGGTCTTGGAAGCATACATAAGTCAAGGATCTGATCCATGGTCATGGTACTTGTCAACTGAAAGTATATAAGAATAATTTCTTGTGGGTTTTCCTCTCCAAGAGGGAGAGGTTTTGGCCCTGGCTTGAAGAGCCTAAATTTGGGTCTCGTGTGTTTTGGTAATTGACTTGGTGAAAGACATAACAATTTAAGAAGAGAAGACATAAGTAAAAGAAGTAATCTCACAATTAATTATCAAGAAGAGAATTTGAATTAAACCTAGCCCTGCCTAATTTCTGTAGGTTTTAACCCTGTACAGAAATTATCTGCAAATGAATTATTAAACACAGAAAATAAACAATAGCGAGAGCATAAAACATAAAAAAATATATACACATAGATTTTTCCTTTGGATCCCAAAACCGGGACTACCATATTGATTTTTCATTATATTCCTTTTAGTGTTACAACACATATATATACATGTCGAAGCATTCATAAACCCCAATCAATTAACCCTGGATTAGAACATAACCATAGTTCCCTTGACCAGATCTTCAAAATACCAGGGGTCTAAAACCATCATGCCCCAAAACCATGTGCAAATCCATGCACAAAACCATAGGCAGGTCCGCCCACCAAAATTTAGGGTCCAAATAAATTTTCCCGGGCGATGCCCCGAGCCCCAGGTAGGGGGCTACCCACCCCTTGCGAACCCCTGGACAGGGGGGTTGTCACCCCCCTGTGACCCCCCCATTGCGCCCGGCGTAACGAACAGGGGGGGCTTTCACCCCCCCTATGACCCCCCGCGCGTGCGACTAATCGTGGAAATAATATAATACATACCCAACATTCTCTCACTTCTTGTTTTCTTTCCGCAAGGGGCCACAAGAGAGATTATTCATTTGTCTAGCCCTGCGACACCCATTGTTTCTCTACACAAAGAGAACTTTTGAGTGCTCACAGACTTCGTCAATACATCTGCAACATTCTTCAAAGTGTCCACCTTTACCAGCAACACCCTTTTATCCTCAACCATATCTCTCACAAAGTGACATTGAACATCAATGTGCCTTGTCTTTGAATGATAAGCAGGGTTCTTAGCCAATAAAATTGAACTTTGGCTATGACGGTCTATCCTTGTAGCTCACCCCATACTTGAACACAATCTCTGCAACCAAATTTCTTCCTTGCCTGCATGATTGGCTGCCATATATTCGGCCTCTATAGTTGAAAGAGCCACTACAGACTGTCTTTTACTCATCCAACTGACTGCACCTCCAAATAGGCTAAACACATACCCACTTGTAGATCTTCTTTGGTACAGATCTCCAACTCATTTTGCATCAACAAAACCATGGATGTCCAAAACTCTTTCCAATCCTAGCCTTCCCTGGTAACACAAACCATAATCACTAGTGCCAGGAAAATATCTAAAAACCCACTTCACTGTTGTCCAATGCTCCTTCCATGGTTTTGATTTAAACCTACACACACTTACCGGCATTTTTTATTTGGGAAGACATGCTAATACATCAGATACCTACCTTCACTTGTTGTAATGATATCCTTTTCTTCTTTGTTCGACACCTGTTTTCGCGAAATAGCTACAATTTGCTGCATTAGAACCTTTCATCGTTTACTATCTTGCCATTGAACTGCAATATTAATTATTATTACCTTTCAGTTTAACTAGAGCTTTTTGTTTTGATCTTCTTGAATTTCCATGCCTAAATTAGAAGTTGTAGCACCAAGATCCTTTCATGTCGAAGAGGAATAATTTGTCTTCAAATCTTGATAATTTTCTTGCCGCTTCAATTGCAACATATTTATCCACATATGAACCATATAAATAATACGTCACCATTAATTTGCACCATTAACAGGATCTCTTTTGTTGGTGAAGCCAAGTCCCCGTATATAGGTATCAAATTTATGATACCACATCCTTGGTGACTGTTTTAACCCATAGAGAGGATTTTTTAACCTACATACCATTTCTTTCTTACCCTTCACCGTAAAGCCTTCAAGTTGCTTCATGTAGTTCTCCTCTTCTAGATCCCCATGAAGAAATATTGTCTTCACATCCATCTGTTCTACCTAAAAATCAAATGCAACGACAAGAGATAAAAGTAATCTAATAGAAGTAACCTTGGCAACAGGAGAAAAAATGTCGCCAAAATCAATTCTCAGCACTTGGGAATAACCTTTTGCTACCAATCGAGCTTTGTATTTCATTACCTTACCTTCTACATTGATCTTATTCTTAAACACCCATTTTCTCCTGATGGACTTCCTTCCAGCTGGCAACTCCACCAGATACGATGCCTTATTTTTGCGCAAGGATGTCATTTCATCAACCATGGCCTCCTTTCCATCCTCTGAATCCACTACCTCCCTGACAATTCTTCCATCATCATCAGTGATAGTTAAAGCAAAATTTGAATAGAAAGCAGATGGACTATACCTTTATGGTTGCCTTCTTTCCCGACCTGATCTTCTCACAGTTGGAGTTTGTGGCTCTTCCTCTTCTAAACCTTGTTCTGTTGTAGAGTCTGATTCATCCTCCTTTAGCTCAAACTCTATCTTCTCAGGTTCCTTTGATAGGAATTCATGTTTAACAACATCTTTCACCTCTCTAAACACCTGTTGTGCTATACAACAACCCCCATTTATTTTCACTAAATGGGGACCCTTTAAAAAATAAATAAGAAAACTATTTGTTTGATTTTATCTTAGCCTAAGTAAAAAAACTTTCGGAAATAAAGTTATTTTCCTTTCCGCTTTCATTTCTTAGCGTGCATCACAAATCACATAGCTTACAAGGTGAAAAACTTAAAAAATATTTAAGTCTTGCAGACTGCGATATGCACTAAACCTTTTCGAATTCATATAAAACTCTCGTTGCAAAAATCTTGAAAAGAAAACTACTTCGCACCTTGTAAAACGATCAACTTATAACAATTCGGTAAGAGTTGCAATTAAACAGACCCGGCAAATCAATAAATCAACAAACATAAAACTTCAAGTGTATGATAAAGCGCATCTGCATGGTTCCTTAAGCACACTTTGCATTTCGTAGCAAATAACTAAATGCAAGTTTCATTACCATATAGAAATTGTGATGTGTGATTTGCGCAGATCGCATTTCGCGAAATTTATCAATAACATAACTAATAGAAATAGTATCGAGTTGCGATATGTGATAACTAATAGTTATTGGTCAAGTATGCGAAATAATTCATATCTAATCAATTGAATATAAAATCTAACGTCTTAAATTGATCGATAGACATTTCACGTGAAGGAAAGTAAGATATTTGATTGAAAGAATTATGAGTGATTAACGACATTTAATAGGAATAAGGTTTGAAAGATTCATATCTACTTTGAGCATGTTTTTAATGATTGAACGTCAGATTTGTGATTATATCGCTTTAATTTTATATGTCTCTCTATTCTCTCTTATTTTAAAAGTTTGCTTTGTTCACCTGAATTCAGAAAACTACTTAACAGAGCAAGGAAATAGAGATGAGAAAGAAAGGCAAGGAAATTTCCCAAACATCATCTACTGAAGACTCAGATATGTCTCCCCTATTCTCAGATACCACCTACAACAAGGATTGCGGAAGTTCCTCGTGGGAGGAAATGTATCAATTCTTCGACAATGAAAAGCCAAGGGTAATAATCAAAGTTGCTACAATAGGCATGTCAGTTCCTTCAGACCTGACCTATTTCGACGTTGCATGCTCATTCATCCATAAGGTAGCAGCAAGGCCAAAGTTTCTCCCCTATAAATATATGGTTAAGTGGGTAATTAACCACTTGAACATAGAAGATATGACATTTAAGGATTCAAAGGGTGAGAATATCGATTCATTCAGGGCAGAAGATTTCAGGACAATGTACCACTTACCCACCCCGCATTAGAACTATGACAAAGCTTTTGTTCAAAGCTTCAGAACAAAAAATCCAGACCTGATGAAAGTTATAAAAGAATGGAAGGATGACCAAGGCAATCTTAAACGAGAAAAACACGATACGTGCCCAATAGCACAAATTCCTTCCCCTTATTGTTATGTTGCCTGTATGTTGTGTAGATTATTTGCAAAACCTAATACTACTAGGTTTTCTATAGATTGGGTTCCATTAATTGACGCAATCGTCAATTCCTTAATTCTAAATTAGGAAAATATCCTATTTGATAATTTAGTCAGAAGTATCATGGAGTATAGAAGTAAAAGAAGTGTTTCCTCTAGGGAAATACCCCCATTTTACATGATCAGTGCCTATATCATGGACACAATTTGCTTTTCTTCGAGTTTTCCTACCATGGGATGGAAATGGACAACCCAAGACCCTACTCCAATCCAAATTTACCACAAATTCCTTTGGGAATCAGATTTCATCTACATTTTTACAAAATTCGCCATAGAATCATACTACCTATGCACCAGATCATATTTAACGAGAAATCCCCTAGGATTTCCAAAGAGGCTAGTACAGAAATTTTGCCCGTTGCCAAGTGGTTTGCCAAAGAAAGTTTCACCTATGTCAGAGTTTTCAGGAGTTATGCTTCTCCCCACGTCCTGCCATATTATGTTCCTGACAAACTACTTGCTAGAGAGATTGCTTACCAGCTTGTGGTAAATGATATTTCAAAACAGCTTAAAGATGCTAAGAAGGCCATTTGGCCTAATTTCCCTTTACAATGCAGTACTTTTGCACTTTTTGATATTGGTCAAGCCTACAAGGAAGTTTCAAATGTTAATTTGTTGAATTTGGTTGTAATTCCAAAGCGGCCATATGACCCCAATGATGTGATTAAAAATTACATCACAGAGCTCAAAGTAAAACCTTTTGTGAAAGAGATAGATAGATTTGATGATTTCTTTCAAGGTATTGAAAAGTTTTCAAATGTACTATAGTTTGCATCTAGTCAAATCAATCAAGATGACTTGGAAGCCTTCCAAGCATACAGAAACAAGAGACTGGAAAGGATTCCTCTGGATTTATTTACTATTGAAGATGTCAACAGATCGAATCCAAATATTAGCTTGTATAATGAAACTAAAGACATGTCTAAAGATGAGTCAAGGCAATCAAAACATTAATGGCCGAAGTGTCCTTAGACGCGTAATTTATTAATAAGAAAAACAATTCAATTTGGAATTATGCAAGAGTTTACACCTGAACAACAAAAACACTCTTGCAATGAGCTATTTATAAGCTCAATGTCCTAACTTCCACTAATTATGGATCACTTATTAAATAACAAGTGTCCACTTACATTAAATGACCTTCTAACTATTCTACTAACTTTATTCCTAACTTAGATCCTAGGAAATGACTCTATTCTAGAGTCCTATTTTTAATAACAAAATTATATTTCTAAGTATCCCAAATATTTAATAAATATTTCAATTTAATAAATATTTTTATTCTCTAATATTTATTAAATATTTCAATTTAATAAATATTTATCGAACAAGCTTATAATAACATCATTCCATCATTCAATATCTTCCTACATCCAAAGATACATTACAACAGATACCGAGTTCATCCCTGAACTTAGTAAATTTTATTTTCCCAAGAGGTTTCGTGAAAATGTCGGAGGTTTGATCTTCTAAAGGACAATACACTGGCTTGATGACATCCTTTGCAATGAGAGATCTGATATGATGATACTTGGTGTCCACATGCTTTGTCTTTGAATGGAAAACTGGATTCTTGGCAAGCTTTATTGCTCACTGATTGTCGATGAATAACGAAGTAGCTTCTGCTGGAGGAATTCCCAAGTCCTGTAAAACTCGACGTAACCAAACAATCTCACAAGGTGCTTCCCATGCTGAAATGTACTCTGCTTCGGCTGAATAAGTGGCCATTGTAGCTTGCTTCTTACAACTCCAGCTGACCCCATGTTCATTAAGTAACCTGAGGTTGATGCCCTGTCATCAATACTGCTAGCAAAGTCGGCATCTGAAAATCCACCAAGTACAAAATTTTTAGTCTTTTTGTAAAGAAGACCAAAATCTTTTGTTCCTTGGATATATCGAAGAACTCTTTTGGCTGCATTCCAGTGTCTGTTTAGAGGTTCCTACATAAAACGTGAAAGAATACTAACTGCATAAGATAGATCAGGACGAGTGGTTGTCAAATAAATCAAGTTGCCAATCAACTGTCTGTAAGTAGTGCTATCCACCTTTTCCCCCCCTTTCAAATTTTGAAAGTTTCAAGTTTTGTTTCATAGGGGTAAGGACAGGTTTGCAATCCTACATTCCAAGTCGCTGAAGAATTTCTGCTGCATATTTACTTTGAGAAATGAAGATCTGATGTGCATGTTGGAATACTTCAACTCCAAGATAGTAGTGAAGTAGTCCCAAATATGTCATCTTAAAACCTGCCTGTAACTCCTTTTTCACCTGTTCAATGTGATCATCATTGTTGCCTATGATGATCAAATCATCGACATACATAATCAAAATCACCAGATTTTTACCTTGTTGGCGTACATACAAAGTATCATCAGATTCACTACGATGAAAACCAACTTTGCGAATGCATTCATCCATTTTGGCATACCAAGCTCGGGGAGCTTGTTTTAACCCATATAAAGCCTTTATCAGTTTGTAGACTTTATGTTCTTGTCCTTCAATTTAAAAACCTAGTGATTGAGTCATGTAGACTTCTTCCTGTAAATCGTCATTGAGAAAAGCACTTTTTACATCCATTTGATGAACTTTCCATCCTTGTTGAGCTGCTAAGGCAAGTGTGAGGCGGATGGTGTTCCATTTAGCTGTAGGAGCAAACGTTTCCTCATAATCTATCCCTTCCTGCTGCGAAAAACCTTTAGCAACAAGTATTGCTTTATACTTGTCAATATCACCATTTTGCTTGTACTTAATTCGATAAACCCATTTGCATCCAATAGGTTTAACATGTTGAGGGCAATCAACAAGTTGCCAAGCGTTGTTGTCTTGAACTGCCTGATATTCATCAACCATTGCTTGTTGCCATGCTTTATGTTTTACTGCCTCTTGATAAGAAGAAGGTTCAGTAAAATCATTTGCTATCAAAGCAAAATTGCCTTCATTTTGTTTTGATCCCCTTGTTCCTGTTTTGTTTTGTTCATTAGGCCTTACATCTTTCAAAAGTTGAACTGCCCATTTCGGCAATTGATGTTCACTAGTTTGGGCTTGAGCAACCGCAGGTTCTGGGAGTGGAGAGTGATTGCCAGAAGTGCTGCCGCTGCTAGGAGAGTTGGATGAACTGCTCGAGGACCTGGATGGCACTGATGAAGAAAACGGACTGGATGAATAATCGTCAGATGAAGGAAATTCAAGTTCATACCAACATGGTGAATTTGGTTGACTTTGTAAATTTCCATGTCTTTTATCAGTTTTTGTTTCTAACTTTTGAAGAAGAATTTCAACTTCTTCAGCACTCTTACTCTCATTTTCATCAAAGATCACATCTCTTCTTACAATAAATTTTCCATTCCACAAAAGTCGGTCTCCTTTCTTCTCTTCAGAATACTCAA
Organism: Pinus albicaulis; assembly: GCA_034641835.2. NCBI lineage: Eukaryota > Viridiplantae > Streptophyta > Pinopsida > Pinales > Pinaceae > Pinus > Pinus albicaulis. The sequence continues at coordinate 1,295,419,132 of CM076572.1, read as the reverse complement.
TCATTGTGCACTTTAAGCTTCGTGCATCAAGCTTAGTTCGTTTTTCCTTGGGAACTAAGGCATAACAAATAGATTTGAAAACTCGGAGATGCTTAACCCGTGGTTTGAATCCAAACCATGCTTCATAAGGTGTGATTTCGTCTAAAGAAGTTGTGGGAGATCTGTTTCTCAAGTAGACGACGGTATGAAATGCTTCAGCCCAATATGAAGGACTTAACTTTTTGAAAGTTAACATAGATCGCGCCATTCCTAACAAGGTATGATTCATTCTTTCTACTACCCCATTTTGCTGCAGAGTGTAGACATTGGTAAGATGTCGTTTTATGCCATTTTACATGCAATAATTTTTTAATTAATTTGAAGTGAATTCTCCATTTTTGTCAGTTCGAAGAGTGCCAATCTTCTCCTTTACTTCATTTTCAATAAGATTATGAAAAGTTTTAAACTTTTCAAATGCTTCTGACTTTTGCTTCAAGAAATATACCCATGTCATCCTGCTAAAATCGTCAATAAAAAGTAAAAAATATCGGCAACTTCCAAGTGAAGTTGGGAAGGGTCCACAAATATCACTATGAACCAACTGCAAATGCCTGTCTGCTCGCCAGGAACTGGTGGGAAAAGTCTCTCGATGTTGCTTTCCAAAAATGCAAGATTCACACTTTGCATTTTCCCTTTTGAAGGTTGGAAGTCCTTTAACCATGCCCTGTTTTTGTAACTGAGAGAGACTGTCAGAGTTGAGATGGCCATATCTGACATGCCATAATCTGATTGGTGAAATATCTATACTTGTTGTGCCTGCAAAGTCAGAATGTCTTGGAATAACTGTCCCTTTCATCCTTAACAGTTTTCCATCTTCATAACCTGTCATTATTGTTTGCATGTTTTGTTTGACTGAGTTTATTTTAACTGAGCCATCTTGCATAATCACTGTATGCCCTGCTTGTCGAATTGTGACTAAGGACAACAAATTTTGCTTGAATGTTGGGACATACCATACATTAGAAATCATTCTTTCTCCGATGCCTGGTAAAAAAACTTTAACTACACCTTTCCCTGAAGGAGTATGTTTGGTTTTGTCAGCAAGATAGATTGAATTCAGATGACATTCTTTGAAACTCCAGAAGAAGTCACGTCGAAATGTCATGTGTTGAGTTGCGCCTGTATCAAGAATCCATGCATCTTCATAATCACTACGGAGAAAGCTTGAAACCTGTAAAGCTGTTGCTTCTGTGTTTGTGAAAACATATTCGGAACTATCAGGATCATCTTCATCATTTGCAAACTGTGCTGAGTTTGGATGAAACTTAGAAATTTTCTCAATAGAAGTTCTACAATCTGCTGCATAATGACCAACTCTAGTACATCGCTTGCAAACAATTTGACTCAAATCGGTGCCTCTTCCCTGAGACTATCCTCTGCCTTGAAACTGTCCTCGACCTCTGCTTTGTCCTCTGTTTTGAGTTTGTCCTCTTCCTGGACTTTGTCTTGTGCCTTGATGATATATTCTGTTTTGATTGTTGCCTCTGCCTTGAAAATTGTTTCTGCCTGACTTGGAGCCTCTGTTGGAATTGTTTCCTCTGTGTTGACTGCGACCACGACCTTGCGCTGCTTGATTTGGATTGAAATTACCTCTTTCTTTGTTTCTGGAATTATCAGCTGAGGAGTTGCTTGAACTGGCTCCGCTGAGGAAGACATCTTCCCCAATCTGCTTCTTCTTCCTGAAATTTTTATCATGCTGTGCTAACATGTCACTCATTTCATCAAAATTTGATCTTCTCTAACTTTCCAGTGACTTGCAAAGTTTCCAAAAAATGAGTATATGATGATGGTAATCCAACAATTAAAATTGTAGTTAAGAAGCTTTCATCAATAGCTTGAAATCCAGCATTTATGATTTCTTGCTTAATGTTTTTAAGTCGTAAAATGTACTCAAGGACATCACCACCTTCATTTAATTTCTGTTGAAGCAATTTTAATTGAAGATCAACCTTCTTTGATTCAGGTTGTGTATCAAATATATCTTTGAATGTATGTAAAGCAGCCCATGCATCTGAAGAATTCTCAATGTGTATGTACATTTCATTACTAACTGAAGCTTTTATAAGAGCTAATGCCTTGGCATATTTTATTTCCCATTTTGCAAGTGAAGCTGGATCTGTTGGTTTATTTGGCTTAATGTTGCCATCACAAATGACATGCCATAATTCATTAAAAATAAGAGTTCTTTCAATTAGACGTCTCCATGTCTTATAGGATTTCACTCCTTCTAGCTTATCAGTTTTAGAGAACAGATTAATTAATTTCGACATTAGAGTGTCGAAGCAGTGCACCAAAAGAATCAAGCACAAAAATTGAGCAACTCGTCACACAAAACACGCCACACAAAAAACGATCTATCGGGTCTTGGCCTTGACCCTCGTATAGTCGTTGAAACAGGAGAAAAATGACTGAGCTTTGCACTTGGCTCTAGTCAATTTCTCAAATATTTACAAGGTAACTTTCAAAATTTAACTTTTACAATGATGCTCTTGCAAAATCTGGTAAAAAAATGTTACCCCCCCTCAAAGTAAAATTACTTTGAGTCACACTTATCTTTCTAGAAACAAATTACAAAAGAAAAACAAATCTCCTTATTACTCCAAAAAATTACAAATAACCTTATTGCTCCATAAATATTACAAAATCCTTATTACTCCAATAAAACATGACATAAAAAAATATATACTTTATAAAGAACGTGGCAGCTTCAAGTCTGTGAAAGATATTGGGAATTTTGAGGCATCAATGTCTTACTTGGATAACTGTAATGAAGCTACAAGCCCTGATTCTAAAAATGGATATTTGCATCAAGGACGAAGGGGCTCAGCTGGACCAACCAAAGCTATGATGTGCTTTGCTTCTCATTGCTTTTGCTGCTTTAGATGAAACAGGAAAAATGGGAACAAGGAGTGTTGTTGAGAACAAAAGCAAAACTGCAGATTGCATAGTCATCGCCAATGAATGCCATTGAAATGTACAGGCTTCTTCATAAGGTTCCCTGCAACAAATCCATTCACACACAAGACTCTACGTTCATCTTGGATTATATCCTCCAATTTGACTTCACCAATGGGGAACGTTACAACTGCCCTCAACTAAATTTCGTGTGGATAAAACTCGGTTGATCAACATTGGAAAGTGTCGGATGAATGCAAATGAAACCTGCGTTATCATTCCATTACTAGACCATTTGATTTCACATAAGAATCGTTCTCACAGAGGCTATTTCTATGGCGTTCTTCATTCAATGCGACTTGCTGCAATTATATGAATCCACTCCTCGAATACGTCTTTCCCCAACTTGCGTTCACTTCTTGCGTGGGCTCTTTACACAGTAACATGTCATAATTTAGCTCCTTACATGCATGAGGACACAGCTCAAACTGGATCTGCGTACACGGTTTCGCTTGCTCACCACAGTGACGTTGATGGCGTATAATCACAACAGGAACGCAGCTTTGGTCCCTCACCGCGTTAGTTCGCTTGTTTGAATCTCTGCGTTAGACATGAACACTTACTCTGTTGCAAAAACCTGATGGTTTCGAAAACCAGCATTAACGGCAAAGACAAAAGACTTGGATTCTATGAAGAAAAACCAGCAGAAGGTCTGATAATTCACGAATGATAATTCAATTGCTCATGGATTGCTCGGTTTCTCATTGAGATCAACGATTATCAATGACTCACAAATTGACATAATTCAGACAATTATGCATCGAAAAAACAAAACTTCTACTCGTTGCAATGTGCTTCAATCTGACAAGGATGTGGCGAAGAGTAGCCCGAAAACAAAGATACAACACTATTGATGAAACGAGTTAACAAAGATCCTGAACCCCAATTTTTCAAGATAAAGTCCCACAGATTTTGCAGAAAAGTCACCACAGATTTTTTTTTTTTTAAATGATTTTAGAATTTACAAATCTAAAATCAATAATAAAATTTATGTTCCTTTAAACAAAAAACTTGAAAAATACCATACTAATCATTTTCTGATCAATTCAATGGAGTTTTCCAAGAACTTGTAGAGCTGGAATCTCCTCCTCACATCTACTGTAGCATTACCGTAGCTCTGATACCACAATAATGGCCGAAGTGTCCTCAGACACGTAATTTTATTAATCAGAAAAAACAATTACATTTGGAATTATGCAAGAGTTTACACCCGAACAACAAAAACACTCTTGCAATGAGCTATTTATAAGCTCAATGTCCTAACTTCCACTAATTATGGATCACTTATTAAATAACAAGTGTCCACTTACATTAAATGACCTTCTAACTATTCTACTAACTTTATTCCTAACTTAGAGCCTAGGAAACGACTCTATTCTAGAGTCCTATTTTTAAGAACAAAATTCTATTTCTAAGTATCTCAAATATTTATTAAATATTTCAATTTAATAAATATTTTTATTCACTAATATTTATTAAATATCTAATTTAATAAATATTTTATCCTAATGTTTATATTAACATATTTGGATCATCTAACAAACATCAATCTTAGAATTCATATAATTCTGATAATGAATCCGAAAATAGAAATGAGAACCCAGAAAATGTAATTAATCAAGTAATCAAAGAGATTGAGATGCAAGAGAAAGGAGGAATTAATGGAACTAAATCGTCTTCCCAAGAAGTTTAGCACAACTAAGATACACCTGATCAGTCAGAAAAATCTCAACCAAAAGATTTGAAGAGTGAATAGAATAAGTTTTCTATGGCACTAAAAACACCTCAAACAAATCCTAATACTAATCAATCTACCAGTTTTTAGACGCCATAACATTCTAAGAAATTAGTGGAAACTGTTACTCCACTAAAACAAGTTCTTGAAACTCATGATCGAGAGATCATTCCAGCGTACCCCACAAAGCAAATAGTTTTACAAATTGAGGAAATCCCTTCACTGGATCTCTTCTACAGTCCTATTCATAAGACTGTAGTCAAGAGAAGAAAAAGGAGAAGAATTGATGACATTTTATCGAAGGATCCTCTAGCTGATCCTCCTGAACATATAACCAAGCTATCACAGTTTGCAGGGGCATATGCTACTACCACTATTGATAAGGCCACTGAAGTTCAAATGTTACTGAAGCAGAAAGAAGATAAAATACAAGATTTAGAGAGACTGTTAGAGCAAGAAAATTCTAACTCCAGTGAGAAAATGGAATTGAAAATGTCTCAATTTCAAAAAGATTTTGAAATATTAAATTTGCAGCATCAAGTGCAACTTAGAGAAAAGAAAACACAATTGGAAGCAGCAATAAACAAATTAAAAAACCAACCACATCTAGAGCAATTCATAAAGGAAGCATTGGATGTGAATGATAAACTAAAGTAGCAACAAGAAGTATTTTGCCAACAAGCTTCTATCACTAACTCTTATCATGAGTCAAGTGAAATATTGATTCAGCAAGTGGTTATCCAGAAACTTAAGTGTGAGAATATTGAGAAGAAAATCAATGAACACATTCAATGGCAAGCATTAGACTCAAGGAAGGAAGTTGATCTACCCCAGGTAGATAAATTTCACAAGGAAATATTATTTAAATATTGGGAAGCACAGATAAGGCAAGCAGACAAAGCAACAGCAAAAGCATCAAGGTTAACAAGGAAATTACTGAATTTGTATGTGAATAGCTTTTGAAAGCAGAACTTATCAAAAAGTGCACATCTGAAGTGCTCTCAGAAATCAAACAATTGGAAACACATTAGAAACAAAGGACGGAAATGCAGGAAGAAATGATTAAAAAATTAAATAAGTTCGATCAAGAAAAGTATTGAAAATTTCTGATCAAACCTTATCATTAGTATCAAACCTTACAGTGTTTAACTTATTCAACAAAAACATCGCAACCAACACTCTCAAATGCAGTATTCAAGGGACAGGTCAGATCGAGAATTTCGCAGCCAGCTCAGCTCAAACCCATGCTAGATTTTTGTCAAATTCGGGATCAAATCCAAATGAAAGATCATAATTCATAGTTATATTGTTACTTTATTTTCCTAGATTGTAGTTAAAGTTTTTCTTACAAGGATGGTTGTTTGAAACCTCCTCTATTTTTATGTAACAATCTGTTTTTAAACATATTTAGTTTAGTATTTAAATCTCTTTCATGCATTTAGAGAAGGGTCCATAAATTTGTCAAAAACATTTGCAAAGAATGCACTTTTGTAAGTTTGTAAATGCTTTGATGGATTAATGGAACACACTCTGTTATATTTTTACATTTGAAGTTGTTTAACTGATGTTGCGCTATAGTACTCTTTAAATTGCTTGAAAATGAAGAGGAGCGGAAAATCTACTGTCAGTTTCTATGAGTAAGACTTCGTAAATATGGTACTTTTATTCACGTGTATTAAGCTTTGCTTTCTAGATTGACAATTATCTTTTTACTTGCATTATATTTTTAAAACGTCATCATAAATGAATGTTAAATGCACTTTTGTACTAATATTTGTCTATGATTTCTTTCTGATATATAATCACACATGAATGCGATATACTTTTCACAATTCTTTTAATCAAACTATTTTGTTAAAAGAATCATCTTTACATAATGTTTATCTCTTTCAACTGTTAAATAATCTTCATTACTAATAGTTGGAGGATATCTCTTTAGATCGCAAAAAGGAAGAAACACCTCAGGTATATAGTAGAATAGATAAGTGTTATATAAATGCATGTGATAGAATAAAATAATTTTCCATTGCATGTTATATAAACAAAACACACCCCAAATCATCCTTATTGGGAAACTGGTCCCTTCATCCCCAGCCGGAGCCACACACCAAACAGAAAAGGACTTGCTTCAAGGTCCGGATTGGGTGTTTTTATCCCATATTGTGGCAACGAAATTCTGAGGCCTCAACAACACCACATCTCGACTGTACACAACCTTCCCTGTTTCTGGGTTCCAAATCTTGTAACCTTTTCAACCATCCTTAGACCCAATAAAGATGCACCTTTCAAATTTATTATCCAACTTGGTCCTTTTCTCCTTTGGAACATGTACATATGCATCACATCCAAATACCCTTAGATGTGAAAGTGAGGGTTTTTTACCAGTCCATACCTGATGTGGAGTCTTATCCTCCAATGTTGATAAAGATGATCCGTTAACTAGGTAACATGCAGTCTCCATTGCCTCTGCCCATAATTCCTATCCTAACTCAGTACCACTGAGCATGCTTCTTGCCTTTTCCATCAGCGTTCTGTTCATTCTTTCTGCAAATCCATTTTGTTGAGGTGTGTATGGAGTAGTCTTCTTCCATGCTACACCAAACTTCTTACAAAACTCTTCAAATTACTTCTTGCAGAACTATCCACCATTATCTTTCCTCGACACCTTTATCGTCTTCTCTATCTGGTTTTCCACCAGAGCCTTAAATTCTTTAAATTTGTCAAAGACTTCAGATTTCTTCCTTAAGAAATATATCCATGTATTCCTTGAGAATTCATCTATGAACGAAACATAGTACATAGAATTTCCTGGTGATGGAACCGACATAGGTCCAAACAAATCATTGTGCACAAGCTCTAATAATTTGTTCTCCCTCTTAGCACCAGAAGGAAAACTCACCCGATTCTGCTTCCCATATGCACAATTTTCACAGAAATTGAAATATAGAGAGCAATTAGACATACCTTCTACCATACCATTACAATGCAGTATCCGAAGGCCCTTCTCTCCAATATGTCCAAGCATTTGATGCCATAGCATGGTCTTTTCTCCAGAGACAACTAGGCTTTTTGCTCCACTTTTAGGAACCACATAACTGTTGAACCCATCAATAATAGCGCTACCATGAAGATTGTATAGAGTTTCAATCCAAACTCCTCGCATTAATACCAGTGCTCCCCGAACCATCTTGCAGGTATCTTTCTCGAACACTGTTTTTACACTTGCATCATCCATCTTTCTTACAGAAATCATCTTTCTGGCCAATGTAGGAATATGCAGAACACCAGGAAGTGTTCTAATCCTTCCAACTTGCAGCTTCAGCTTGACTTATCCACGTCTAACGATTTTGGCCTTCCTATCATCCCCTAAGAAGACATCACCACCATCATACTTATCATACCCGCAGAACCATTCCCTATGGGGAGTGAAGTGAAAGGATGCACCTAATTCAATCAACCATGCCTCATGATCTACATGTGTATTTGAAGAAGAAGCCAAATACACATCCCCACCTTCATCTAAGGTGTTTTTTTTGCAAAAGATCATCACTGCATCCCTTCCCTTTGTTTTAGATCTGCAGTCCTTTTTGTAGTTCCCTTCCTTTCCGCATTTCTAGCACACCTTTACAGGCTTTCCTGGAGATTTAGATCTCCCTCTAGATTTAGATCTCCCACTCGAAAACTTATTTTTATTTCTGTTCTGGAACCTTCCTTGTAAAGATAAGGCATCTCCATTCTGGCCCTCCATATTTCTCTGTCTCATTTCCTCCAACAGCGAGGTTAAGACAATTTCATCAAAATTCATGGTAGTTGTATTGCTACCTATTCCAATAACCATACTATCCCACAAATCTAGTAGAGAACACAAAAACTGATGCACTTATCTTCATCTGAAATTTTAATATCAACAGATGAAAACTGACTTACCACAGTATTGAAGGCGTTCAGATGCTCTGTCACCGAGTCACCATCCTTCATCCTCGGGTTATACAATTTTTTCCACAGGAACAATTTATTCACCAGAGTCTTAAATTGGTACAAAGTCCCTAACTTGACCCACAAAGTCTTCATCGTAGCTTCCTCAGATACATTCAAAAATACCGAATTTGAGGTACACAAGCATATTGTGCTCTTTTCCTTCCGATCCAACTTCACCCAATGTTCATCTGACATTGTCATTGGTTCAGTACCCGAATCTACCGTGATCCACTAATCTTTATTCACGAGCAAATCCTCCATCTTGAGCCTTCAAAACTCAAAACTCTGACCATTAAATTTCTCGATCTCTATCTTTACACTCCTCACCATATTCTTTCATCGCAAGAATCGATCCCACAGATCTCCCACTGAATACGATCTACCACAGGCCCGAGCAAAAAACCCCTTAGCAGCAAAGGCGTTCCCTTGAAGCCAAAACAACTCTAATACCAAATGTAGTTTTTAAACTTGTACAAAATTTATCTACAAACGAATTCTTAAAGACAAAAAATGAACAATAGCGAGAGCATATATATATATATATATATATATATATATATATTTCCCTTGGATCCCAAAACCGAGACTACCAACTTGATTTTTCATTATATTTCTTTTAGTGTTACAAGACACACACACACACACACACACACACATATATACATGTTGAAGCATTCATAAACCCCAATCCATTCATCCTGGATTATAACATAACCGTAGTTCCCTTGACCGGATCTACAAAATACCAGCGACTGAAAACCATCGTGCCCTAAAACCATGTGCAAACCCATGCACAAAATCGTAGGCGGGTCCGCACATCAAAAAATAGGGTCCAAATTTTTTTTCCCAGGGCGCTACCCCGAACCCTGCACAAGGGGCTACTAGCCCCCTGCAAACCCCCGGATAGGGGGAGTTTTCGCCCCCCTGTGACCCCCTCGTTGTGCCCAGCGCAATGAACTCGTGGAAAGAATATAACACATGTTAGCACTCCACCAGTTCTCCAAAGGATGAAAAGGAGACTGACAAAGGTAACCACATACCACTTTGACCTAGTAGCTAGCCCTACCAGGCTGAGAGGGCTCTCTCTATGAGATCACAGTCAAGGATTCACTGTGATATGAAGGATATTAGGCTATATAGGATTGGCTCATGTAGGTTTTGATGTTAGATCAGGGATGAAACCAAGTAGCTAGGTCTAGGTATCAAAAGGGTTTACAACTGCAAAGATATAAAGGAGAAAGGTAGAAGTGGATCTATGATGGATTTAGAGTTTTGTAGGTATGGTGGTGAGTTTGAAAAAGTAGAGGGATTTAATGAGCATGTTCAATCATGAATTCATTAAACTGGAAGCATAAAACACAAAATGACATTTCCATATAAACAGAGCTAAATTAATAGAATTATGCCTATCAACTATAAGGAAAGCCATTGAAGATACAAGATATGGAAAGAGGAGCTATATATCATTCATCAAATACTATAACAAAGAAAATGCATGATCACTGCACATGAATTCCTAGATAATAGCTGCTACTGTATTATTTGATTTTGGAATATGAAAGTGAAAGTACAAGCTACAAGAGTAACAATATTCTGATGTCCAACTAGTCAAATGACTGTGAAAATGATAGATGTAGACCAAAAAAACATCTCCACTCTCTCAGGGGTCAAATCCACCAGTTGTGGAGTTGATTATATGATATGCTCAACAAAACCCTAATGTCTAATGAAGGTCAACCAATTGACCTCATGATACGAAACTAGATACATTTGACCAAAAATTACATTAACAAGCATGTATCTACCCTATTTCACTATTTACCAACTTAATTACACTTCATGGCATCACAAAATCATCATCATTTATCAATTACACATGTAAAAAGTCAAACTAGGTCAAACTGCCTGTGAAACATGCCTGTTGGAGAAAGCACAGCGAATTCTGGGGGAAGTGCAACATGCTTGGAGAAAGCGTAGTGAGCTAGGGAAAAAGGCAATTTGAAGGCATTCCAGGTGTCAAAATTTTGATATGAAAGTTGTTATGGAAAGCTCTAGATGTTTGCTACATGGTAGGATGTTCAAGAACTCAAAAATGTGTCTCCTAGCCCTCCAAAACTTCATTCTCCCAAGAGTACACATAAAGCGCAACATGGCCTTCAAAAACAGGGCAAAAAGGTCATTTTTTGCATGTTTTTGGGCATTTTGACCCTCCAAAATGACTGGCATGGCTCCACCGCTGACTAGGATTGAAGTACTCATTAAGAGGAATCTGTCAATGCTGAGAGTGCATCAATTGGACCTCCCCAACAAAAGCACAACGTGGACCACGTTGCGCTTCTACTAGTGTGACTAGTTTTCAAAATTTCAAATTTTGACCCAAAACTGACAAAAATAAAAATTTACTCCAAAACTCCTCAAAATTGGTCCAAAGATGCCTGATAAGATTTTTTAAGCTACTAAGGAAGCATCAACAAGTATCTCCAAGCTACCCTTCTCCTTTTGACTAATTAAGGTTTCCTTCAATTTTGCTTGCAATTGTTTGACTTTGACTTTGTAAATTTGATTCCTGGTATAGTAGTGGTCAGCCATGTGTTTTTGTAACTTGTTGTCTCTGTTGGCCTTGTCAAGGAGCTTCTCCAAGTGAATATTGACTTTCTCAAGCCAAAACTTCCTATTTTCATTGATTTCCATGGCTATCCTTTCTTCAAGTGTACACTCTTCATCTGGTGGATTTTTCTCTATTTCTTTCTGAAGTTCTCTTCGGAAACCCGTGGTCCTTGGCCTTTTCCTTGTCACCTACTCTTCATGCTTTTCTAAATCTTCACTGTCAGCCACTGCTTTTCCTTTCACGTCTTGCATACTAGCTTGAAATTGATTCTTCTCCAAAGGCAATTGTTTTACCTTCAACTGATTATTCTCTTGCTCTAGGAAAGAAATTATGAAATTAGCCCTTGCCAAGTTCTCCTTTAGTTCTTTGATCTGAGCATATTTTTCCTTGATCACCTGTTGTAGGTTTTCATGCTCTTCACTGGCCTCCAAGTATACTATGTCAATGTCATGATGGATGAGCTCCTCATCATGCATAGATATCTCATGTTGTGATGGTAATCCCTGCTTTGTTGATGTGGGCTTGGCCGCTTCCTCAATCTGAGGAGCAAGCACAAGCCTTCTGCCTCTATGGTATCTTTGAGTGGCCTCAATCTTCCTCCTCACTGAAACTGTGCTAGGTGAGCCAACCTCCACATGTCTAGATGGTGCTGATGGTGCTGATGGTGAACTAGGGCTAGTAGGTTGGCTACTAGAAGACAAAAAGACATATTCTTGCATGAAGGTTTCCCAATATATGCTCCTCTTTTCAAGTTGGTGTAAAACAATGATTTTGATAATAGCATGGTGGAGGAGGCTGCCTTCAAGAATACTCTTCTTATGTTGAACTTTTTATGCCATCTTTGCCAAACTTTTGTAGAGGTAATAGGGAAAATTGAGTGGTTTTACCCCTGTGAAATGCATGATAAATCTGACATGATACCCATATAGTCTAGAAAATCTTCCTTCACAGGTGAAGTACTTCATGATGATCTTCATTAGTGGTGTATACTTCTCAAGGAGGTGCCCAACAGGAAAAATATTCTTCATGTGTTGTTGATAATGTCTTCTGAGATAGGGCTGGTAATTTTGAATGTCTAGGTCTTGGTTTTTAAACCATTTTTCACCATGATTTGGTATCCTATGGCCTCAGCTACTACATCAGTTGATATAGTGAAATTCACCCCTGCAATCATTACTTGATCCTTTTTGAGCTGAGTGGCAAACAATTTGATCAATGTGGCATGGTATTTGACTCTCTCAACTTGTTCACAAAAAGGAAGACAACCCTACCCTTTGAAAACAGTTCTTGGATAATGGTGAAGACATCACTTCATGAGTGGTTAAGGGCTCATGTCTTATTAGTTAACCTCCCTTATTATAAGGCTTCTTCTCCTCCATTTGATGTTTTGCAAAGAGAAAAACCCTAATTGGAAAAAATAGGGGAAGGGATAAGATGAAGGGGATATGGGAGTAGGAAAATTGAGGAAAGTGGACAGGGATTTAGGAAAATTTAGAAAGTGAAATGGAGTGAAATGGGTATGGGAATCGAGCTAGGGAATTTTTACACAGTCCTAGCTAGGAAAACTACCAAAAATTACAGTATTAGGCTAGGTTTTAGGGTTTGGGGCTTAGGAAATTGAAATTAAGGGGTGTGAAGGCTATGGGAGATGGTTTTGAATGTGAGGGAGGGTAACAAGTCTATGGGAGAGTGTGTTTACCTTGCAAAATTTTCAAAAAATGGGTCAGCCACTAAAACACAACGTAGAGGCCAATGGAGGGTTTGCACTCTAAAACCATGAAAATGAGCTGCAAGGAGGGGTTACTTGAGGTGTAACTTACTTGTGCACTGATGCTAGACACATTAATAGCCTTCAGAAACCTTAAGAAGTTGATTTTATGCCTTTGAAAGAGAAAACACAACATGTAGAAGAAAGCGCAACGTGAAGCCCAGAAAGCACAACGTGGCTGCTTTGGCATCAAAATTTGGAATGTTTTTGACTTGAAATTGCTGAAATTTTCTTGGTAGGTGAGATATAACTCTTCTTCAATGAGTTGAATGAGATAATTAACTTGAATTGGTATTTTATAGCTTGTGATGGTCACTTTTCTTCATAGTAGTGGGATGATCCACTACATGTCTTTTCACTTTTCTTTGAAAACTTGTAGCTTTGAAACTTTCTCATGCAACTTTAGGAACATGATGAACTTATTACATTTTGAAACCAAACTTTATTGAAAAAATTTACCTATTACCACTCCTTCGCCGGATTTATGCATGAAATGACAGATTTTGGATGACTGAAACCATAATTACCTAATGGAGACACTGAAATAAATGAAATCATGATGATGTTGATTGAAGTGATGATGGTGATCTTTCAATGATGGTACACTCAACTGAGTGATGACAAGGAATGTCATGTGAAATTTTTGAAAGGAGTGGAAATAGCCCTAGACACACTAACCAATGACCAAATTTTTATTTGAAGACCTAATGAAATGACAAAAATTTGACTTTGAGAACCTAACAAGACATGGTAAGATCATATTTGATCACTGGTGACAAGCTAAATAGACCGACACTAACAAAACATACCCAACAATTTATCAACATGGTTTCAAAGTTAAGGTGTTGAAGACGAGGGCTACTTGACAAAGAGACACTTAGAGAAGCAAGAATCAAAGTCTACATTGAAAGATCAATTTAGTTTGCAAGGAAAATTCTCAAGCCATTTCAAGAAGACCTTCAATTTCTTTCAGAGGATTCACTCATCAAGAAGATAACCTTTGTCATAAAAGATTTATATTGAAGACATTGTTGGAAGATACATCATCAAGTACCATTCAACACTATCCATCACCTTTGAAGACATCTACATTGGATAATTCAATCTAAGAAGAAGTTCCTAACTTCATCATCATCAAGGAAGATGCAAGAAGGAGGAATTCACCCTACTTAAGTAATTATCTATGACCTTATCTAAATCTGTCAAAATGACTTATTGTAAAGAGAGAAACAAATGGGTTGGTTCATCAAACTTTAGTGCATGGAAGAAGAGGACATATTTGAATCTAATTGAAAATGAAGTTATGGGATACATCGAAGGATCTTAAATTCAACCTTCAAAATAAGACATTCTAGCATATGTCAAATACATGAAGGGATACATAAGAGCCCAAAGGATTCTTATATAAGCCATAAAGGACTCTCTCATTCCCTATGTATCAAATTTAGAATCTGAAAATAAATATATGGCAATTTGGTGGAGCTATTATCGAAAGGTTCTGCAGGGGAAATAATATCCCTAAAAATTATACAAATTGAGAATGTCAAGAAAGGAAGGAATAATTCCATATCTTATGAACATTTTCACAAATTTAGATCAACTACATAAATTGGGAGAACTAATGTTTGATGGAGAAATACTCACTATGGTACAAAATGCTCTACTGAAAGAATGGAGAAGTTTCACTTCAAGCATAGATGGGAAAGAAGAAGCCATGCGATTCTAGGGTCTGAGTAAGATAGAATAAACAAGAATGAAAGCCAAAGATGATACAAGATCAAGTGAAAGGAATCAAGCATTTGCAGCCATATCCAAGAAGAAAGGATGATTCCGTAATTTTGGTCCTCATAATAAAGAAGAAATATGGACAAAGCATGATACTTTGGATGTAATGTTTTGGGGGATTATAAAAGGGATTGTCCTAAATCTAGAAAGGACAAGAGAAAAATGGAAGAATCCTATGTCATAGATGAAAGAGAAGAACCTTCTGCAAAGAAATATAAGAAAGAAGAAGCGAAAGATCTCTATAATTGAGATCATATTCCTCTTTAAGTGATTTTTGTTGTCTGTAAAATAGTATGATAGGAAGTATTAGCATCATGATTGAAGCATGGAAGGAGCATTTGAAGAAGCAACTCCTGAAAATCTCACTGATAACAACATTGATGGAAGGAAGTCATCAAGATCAAGGATCATCACTCAATAATCAATATGGAAATAGGTGTTGACATTGACTATAAAGAAAGCAAAAGGTTTCATCGGGAATCCTATCTTAGAGAATTCTGGGAATAGGATATGATGACATATTGATGAAGCAAGTCAAGGGAATGAATTTCTTCATTCTAGTAAAATTGTTGCAGGATGAGTCAAAAGGAAAAGGATGAGGTACATATATCTATGTGCTGACACTAGATGTTGTGAATTCATGTCACATGGTTGCAGGAAATGGACTTCTATCTTTAGAAGTATGATCAAAGGAACGAGGATCTATTATAGTGAATAGGCTGCCACGTGGTTGCCACTAACAGATGAAAACAAATATGTCCTCGTATGGAATATGAGGTGGTTGTATACAAATAAGGAAATGGATACTGGAAGTTTTTATGAATAAAGTTGCGTGGAGAAAGCAAGGAAGAGATCATGAAGTGCAACCATGTCAAGAGGTGGTTATCATTCAGAATCCAAGAAGATGTGACTAGAAGATATCTTGGAAAGATATATGGACCTTGATAGAAATATCGTGAACAAGAAGACCCATGACAATACATATATTTAGGAAGATGTCATGGTGAAAGATCATCACTAAGGTCACTTTTTATATAAAATTTCTTATGCATATATTTATCTCGATGAGTTTATACAGGGTTGCCTATCATGTAGAAGGATGTAATATTCTTAGGAGATGGTTTGAAGGAAATCATCATGGAATAAAGGTGGACCATATGAGAAAAACTGATGAATCCCTTTCTAATGGTTGACATGACTCGTGGATGAAAGTAATGGATGATATGTGCCATATGAAGCCAAAAGTTGAAGATTCCTTAATATCGAAATCCATGACATTAAGGGGAGGAATTCTTCATGAGAAGCTGTGTGTCTCACCATTGTTGTTTCAGGTCCCTGGTTGAGAGGGAGCCTGGTGGTAAGTTTCTTACTTGGAAGAAACTTGAAGTATGTCATTCCTGAATTAAGAGGGAGTGACATATATGATTATCTAATTCATGTGGCACGTACTAGATTAGGACTAACAACTGTAAGTCTTAGTGAAGGCCATAAGGAGAGAATGGATAGACACATCATCTTGGTCTTTGCCTGGAAGCCAGGATGGAGGATTGAGTAATCATCTGGCATTCGATACTCTTTGAGAATGAGATAGCGCATTCAAGATAAGAGTAGTCGGGGACCGATATTCTTTGAGGGATGGCTACCGAAGAGAAGAATAGTCCAAGAAGGTCATACTCTGGGAACACCTGTAGAAAATTATATGCACTGCGCATGCATATGTCCAAGATTCTCCTGATCACACACTATTTTAACTTCATGCACAATACATAATCTATTCCACCATTGATCATCACATGCAGAAATTAAATCAAATGCAATGCACACATGAAACCATAAAAATTCACATACATTAACACTGTTTTTTTTAACGGGAAAGCCTGAAGCTAAAAACCCCAACTATCTGTATATAATATATGTCATAAAGATCATGTAACAATCCCCATACAAAGCTTATCACAAGCTCTCAGTACAATCCAATCACTACACACTAATCAGGCCCGATCTAGCAAATCCATGCACCGATCTTTGCCAGCCTTTAGCCTGCCTCTACTGCGCAATCCCTACTGAAGAATGGCTCTGGATGAACTCGAATTGCTCTAGCCTTGCACACGCAATCCTTAAAGGCATCTCCATTAAATTTGTGGTGCAAACAATGCAACACTATAGTCACAACTGATAGTCACACTTGCTCTTTCACCTACCTCTCCACTGGTCTCCACTAAACTGTCCATGCACTGTAGTTAACTGATGCATTCTTCAGTTGATTAATGAGTTATTATTTAGTGAATTAATTCACACCACTCTCACTAGTGTATCAATCAGTTAGACTAGATACAACTAGCTCAACTGAGTCTAACTGAGTTGAACTAAATACAACTCCATAACTACTTCTTCCAACTGTGTCATAACTCTACCACTTCGAATGAATCGAGTTCTAATTGAGTCCTCCATGCAATAGCTCCACTTAACCCTCAGGAATAGCGTAATTCCTTCTGTCAGCTCCTGTGCCACATCTGTGCACTTAACTGAAGTGCTCCAAGAGAATAAGATAATGTTTATAGTCCAAACATTATTAAGAGCTAATAATATTCGACATATCTATTTTTAGACTGGCAATCTAAAAATAGATTCCGCCCAATATGTCTAAAAATAGAAGTCCATCTATTTTTCCAACTTGACCAACCATCCACAAATAGCATCCCGCAACTTATAGAATATGCTCACCATGTCTAAAAATAGACATGCACCTAAAAATAGCCTGTGTGGACCCCACCTAGTTTAGGTGATTATTTTCCAACTAAGATCAAGGATGATGTTTCGTGATGCCTCCTTCAATCGTTTCTCGTTGGAGAAAACTGTCACTCCCTCTCAACAAGAAAGGACTGTCTTTGCATGCGACATGCAACTCCATGCATTTGCCCTGCAACCTTCACAAGCACCATGCAACTCCATGCATCTGCTCTGCAACTCCTCTGAAACTGAATAGGCTCCAAACAAATCAATCAATCTGATGCATCTATCATCAAAGTCTTCGACTTCTGCTGTTACCAACTGCACATGTCATCAGGAACCACTGTGCTGTTGAACTCTTGCACCCATGCACTCTGCACTTGCTGTCAACTCTGATCCGCGCTCTAGTATCCGACACTGTCACTTTGATCCGCCTGCATCAATCCAACTGATCATGCTACCGCGTTCTAAGGGCACCGTGAGCGTTCAACTTACATCCACACCATCTCAATGAATCCTGCCCAAAAATCTCCTCTTGGGATTACTCATGCATGTCGCCCCACTTCTCACCTGGTGGTATGGCTGCATGCACTCCCTCTGCTCATTTGGCACGAAATTTCTCTACATGAGTGGTTGCTCCCACTCCATGATCCTCATCTTGTGGCTGCTCCACATCCCGAGGTTCATTCTTACCTGCATGCAAATCTTGCTCCCTCTCAAGCTTCAATTGCATGGCTTTCTCACACTTCCCAACAGTAGGAAGCTCCGTAGAAATCCCATCTACATCAAATCTATAAAGATTCTTCACTCGAATCCCAACCTTCTTGCCTTGTCCTGTTGCTTTGTACCGAAGGAAAAATTTTCCTTCACTAAATACAACATCATACCCTTTATCCTCTAACATTGCGACTAAGATTAAATTCTTCTTTAAACCTGGAACATGCACTATGTCTTGTAAAAGAATGAGTTTACCTGACTCCCTTTGAAAGGTAATGGTACCAATTCCGGTCGCATTGTATCGTCCATTGTCGCCCAACTCAACATGAAACTGGAGATCTTTCTCCACCAAGTCACTGAAAAGGTGCACATCTCCCGTCATGTGAAAGGAAGTGTCACTATCAAAATACCACCTTGATCCCAATGCACTAGACACCATGCATGCGATTAATGAGAAGTCAAGCTCAAATTGCGAGGCAAGAGCCTCACCAACTACAACTCCAGCAGCCTACTTGTTCTTCTTCTTTTGTGGACAATGTGTGGCGAAATGCCCATGCTCGTGACAGTGAAAACACTTCACTTTGGACATGTCACGCTCTTTGCCATCCGCACCAGATTGAGAAGGATTTTTCTTCCCCTTCCCTTTCCTTGCTTTGACAGCCAAAGTGAAATCCTCTTCATCATCATTCTTTGATGAAGAGCCATCACTAGTACTCTGCCTTATCTCCTCCTGCACAAGATCCGACCAAAGTCGCTCCCATCCTGGTAGTTTCTCCCGACCATTGACAGAGACCTCGTAGCTATGCCAACTCTTCAGAAGCCCAAGGAGAGCCAAGCTCACCAAGTCTTCTTCATCCACACTAACTCCTACACTCCCAAGCTCATCCCTGTAGTGGAAAAACTTTGTCAAGTATACCAGAATAGTGTCATTCTTCTCCATTTTTATTTTCCTGAGCTTGTCTTTAAGCGCCAACTTCCTTTGGTCACTTTTGCTTTGGAACAATTCTGTCAAAGCCTTTCACATCAAGAATGGAATGGCTTTACCGTGAAGGCTGGACACAATGTGATCCTTCACACCTTCCAACAGAATCCTTCGACGCCTTGCTACCTTCTTTTGCCATGCGTCAAGTGCAGCTGCATCACTGGAACCCGGTTTAGGAATTTCAGCATCTATGAACTCCTTCAACCCATTATCCTCCAGCACCGCCTCCATCCTGTCCTTCCATGCAATATAATTCGAGCTTCCCTCGAGAGCATACTCCAGTCGCAATCCGTTGAAAGACATTTCAATGAATGCTCAACTTCGACACCAAGAAAACACTGCAGCAAATTTGAATTCAACCAGCACAAAACTCAACTATTTCAATAATTGCAACTGCTCCAATGATCAACGCTCTGATACCATGTAGAAAATTATATGCACTACACATGCATATGTCCAATATTCTCCTGATCACACACTATTTTAACTTCATGCACAATACATAATATATTCCACCATTGATCATCACATGCAGAAATTAAATCAATTGCAATGCACACATGAAACCATAAAAATTCACACACATTAACACAGTTGTTTTAACGGGAAAGCCTGAAGCTAAAAACCCCAAATATCTGTATATAATACATGTCATAGAGATCATGTAACAATCCTCATACAAAGCTTCTCACAAGCTCTTAGTACAATCCAATCGCTACACACTAATCAGGCCCGATCTAGCAAATCCATGGACCGATCTTTGCCAACCTTTAGCCTACTTCTATTGCGCAATCCCTGCTGAAGAATGGCTCTGGATGAACTCGAATTTCTCCAGCCTTGCTCACGCAATCCTTAAAGGCATCTCCACTAAATTTGTGGTGCAAAAAATGCAACACTATAGTCACAACTGATAGTCACACTTGCTCTTTCGCCTACCTCTCCACTGGTCTCCACTGAACTGTCCATGAACTTTAGTTAACAGATGTATTCTTCAGTTGATTAATGAGTTATTATTTAGTGAATTAATTAACTAATTAATTCACACCACTCTCACTAGTGTAACAATCAGTTAGACTAGATACAACTAGCTCAACTGAGTCTAACTGAGTTGAACTAAATACAACTCCATAAATACTTCTTCCAATTGTGTCATAACTCTACCACTTGAGTTCTAACTAAGTCCTCCATGCAATAGCTCCAGTAAACCCTTAGGAATAGCGTAATTCCTTCTGTCAGCTGTTGTGCCACATCTATGCACTGAACTGAAGTGCTCCAAGAGAATAAGTTGTTGTTTAGAGTCTGACGATACAAGAGCCAATAATCGACATGCATCTATTTTGTGATCGACGATCTATAAATACTCGCCCAATCTTCTAAAAATAGAATCTCATCTATTATTTAATTAAACTATCTACAAATAAGATCCTAACTTATAGCATATGCCTTTTCATGTCTAAAAATAGACATACACCTAAAATATCCTCGGTATGGCCCCACCTAGTTTAGGTGATTATTTTCCAACTAGGATCAAGGATGATGTTTCAGGATGCCTCCTTCACTGTTTCTTGTTGCAAACTTCAACAACACCTGGGTGGAGTATGTACCTTGAGGAGACAATGACTATGGTGTCTATAAGTCACGTGTCTCGGTAACATTGTAGCCCATTGTCTTGTTGAGAGATGGGGTTGTTAGTCAAGGCCTTGCACTAGGACAATGTTGATTGATATGATGCTATACAGATGCGATTACCAATCCAATTCTTTAGATTGAAAGTGACCATGTAACATTATGATTACCTCCCTAGTTAAGAGGGAGTGTTGGAAAGTGTAACTAGGTTCGGTCTTGATATTGACTATGTAATTATGTATTTATGTAATGAAGAAGACAAGGATAATAAAATATACTTCTGGTATGCTTGCTTCATGGGTTTCATGAGAAAGGTTTATTATAGGTCAAAATACTTCTTCTTGATGTCATTTAGGGATTTTTCATTTGTTCGTAAATGTACTAATTAAGAGTAATGTATATGAAGAGTCAAGTCAAATGTATATGCCTAAAGACCTTGTCACATAAGCCTTGAAGTCATGCCTTAGAATGTGGCTCAAGATCAACGTTGAAGTGCCCCCCTCAAGTCAACCTATGTACAATGAACGAGTCGACTTCCATACCCCTGCACAAGTCGAGTCAGAAGTAGGCCTTCATGTCGGCCCAGAAGGAGGTCTATCCTGTATATATAAGAACATGTCTACAGCTCATTTGGAGACATAACTTCAGATTGGTCTGAGGAATAAATACGAGGAAAGGTATAATATCTCTATGGTTAAACAGATCAACAAAAAGTGTGAAGTAAGGGTTGTGTTCTAGTGTGAAGGAGGGACTAAGGTAATTGCGGATATAGGATTACACTAAAGCGTAAAGAAGGACTATGTCCTAGTGCGGATATAAGACTGCGTTCTAGCATGAAGAAGGATTGTGTTATAGTGCAGATATAATTCTGCATTCAAGCATGAAGAAATATTGTGTTAAAATGTGAGATTAATATAGTGTTTAGTATGAAGAAAGGATTATATAAAAGAGTTAGAAAATGGCTATGAACATGATTGTTTAAGGGTATATTCATAGTATAGGGTGGATTGTTCTACATAATGACACAAGACAAGTGTGTACAGTCAACAATGATAAGTGAAAGCATAAGGTATGAAAATCTATGACACAATGTTGATATCAAGCAAGGATCTCATATAGCCGGAGAAGGAATAATACAAGTAGATACTGAGATCTCTAGTATTGGTGCAGAAAGGTGCAGAATGGTGCAATACGGTGCATGAAAGAAGTATCAGCTCAAGGAGTCAATGAAGAAGCAGTGACAAGGTCTTGGAGGCATACATAGGTCAAGGGTCTAATTCATGGTCATGGTACTTATCAACTGAAAGCCTATAAGAAGAATTTATTCTAGGTTTTCCTCTCCAAGAGGGAGAGGTTTTGGCCTTGGCTTGAAGAGCCTAAATTTGTGTCTCGTGTTTTGGTAATTGACTTGATGAAAGACATAATAAGTGAAGAATAGAAGACATAAGTAAAATGAGTAAGCTCACAAGTAATTATCAAGAAGAGAATTTGAATTAAACCTAGGCCTACCTAATTTCTCAACACTTATGATGTATAATATTAGCTAATGCAGAAGAGTGCGCTACAGCTACCTCTAGTGGTGCGGAAAAGTGCGACACAAGCAGGAGTGAAAACAACCAAAAGCAACACTTGCGACAGTAAGAATAAGTGAAATGACACTCGCAGAAGCTAAAGAAAGTGGAAGTGACACATGTGAAAGTGAAACTTGTGGAAGTGAAAGCAAGAAAAAAATGATAGTCGCGAAAGTGAAAGCGATACTTATGAAAGAAAAAGCGTGCAAAATTTATAGTTGAGAAAATCACCTAAATGATGGTACATTTGCAACCAAGAGTGAGGGAATATATCAACCAAAATTGTGCACATGACTGTCGTCATGGATTTCCTAGTCACTATCCCTGTCAACTATGCAAGCACTGTCGTTAGGGATTGTACAATGTCTAAGAGGCGTGTAATGTCTTCCACTAAAGACTATTTAATCACTGTTACGAAGGATTGCACAATCATTGTCTTCCAAGATTGCGCAATGCTTGTCCTTTAAGGATAGACATGGGATGCTAAGCTTGTTAGGATGAGGTGCACTTATGAATGCATTAGAAGCTAATAATATGTAATCAAGTGACTCCGGTAGTTATAATCTCAGAAGAAGACTCAAACCCTTACAAAAACATTAACCAATCGCGAAGTGACGATGAACAACTTGAGGTGATAGATCATAAGCTCACAGAGAAGCTCTAAAATTCGAGTTTAGGCATAATTTTGAAGGGTGTTTGTTCTAGAGACAACACATGGATGAAAAATAATATAATTATCCAATCCAGATCATGGGTGGTGATGGAGTAGCATCACCTATGGTGAAATGAGCTCTTTGAAATTCCTCAAGTATAAGGTGTCTAGCTTGGGTTCATGCAAGGACATATTAATGAGGTGTAGTATGGGTGATGCAAGAAATTCATGATCATTCCCATCTAAGATCATGTCGACATCACATGATGACTAGGATTCTTGTGTGGTATGGGATGTTCAAGCAAAATGAAAAGTATAGCTCTGTGACAAATGGCATCAATGCATCAACACCCTTTTCATTGGAGTTGAAGGGGCCATGTTGATGATGTTAATATTTCAACTGGTGTAGATTGTTGCAACCCTATAGATATACTATTGAGGTGGCACAAAGGAGGGTATGGCAAGCATACATGTACTTGTCATATGCTATAGATATATCATATACAAGAAGTTCTTGATGTGTGGTTAAGCTTCATGGACCCCATTATATCACAACCAAATCCCTTCTAGCTTCCTTGTATGTATCTTTTTCTTTTATTGAGTCAAACTTTGGAGTTGGTTCTACAACTTTTCTTACCCATTAGTGATCCAATCCTATCCTTATTCCTTATCGTGTAACTATTCCTACTTGTGGATGATACCCCTGCGTGATTCAACGACCATCATTTTTATGTTTTGCATATCTTCTCCCGCCACTTGATAATGAGCTAAGGACGATCTTCTGTAGCATGATCCATTTTTCTGGAATATGTACAAGTTGTGTAGGGGTTGGGGAAATCCCATGCAATATGTCCTGGTTATGCACAGTGATGGCAGATCAATTGACCCCCACCTCTTCCAAATCCACCCCATTCTCTGCCTTGGAAACCTTGTCCTCTTCCTTACATTCCTTGTCCTCTACCTAACTAGTTGAAATTTCTTGGTTGATTGTAATTTTGTGCTCCTCCTTCAGTTCCCTCGGTTACCTATAACCTATATAAACTTGAAGTGTGCTCTCTCATCAATTCTAGTGCACAACGTGTATGGATGTCATGTCCCACAACTTGCAAAAGTCATAGAACACAATCCTGACTAAGCTCTAGTATTTTTACATCATGGGAAAGGATATTTGTAAATGACCCCATACTCTACAAATATTTCACCATAGGTTCTTGCCTTGTGCCAAAGGGTTCGCGGCCCCTGTATACATGTACTATATCACATTCGAGTGCTCATTTCTATGGTGCCCTTTTTTATACATATAGTACACCATACCTCTTTACACTTTTCCTTACCTTTGGATAGATCTTGTAATTGTATCGTTGATGTCGCTAGTTGTGACTAAAATTGAGCTAGTCCTGAACTATTTTCACTTCTTGCCAAGATGCTTCCAATTTCATAGCGATTTCTATTGCGTTTGACTACGACACAATATTATATTGAGTTAATGGGACACATATATGAGGCGATAATTATGTGATGAACCACTCATTATGCTATGCATCCATAATATAAAATGTCAATTGATCCATCAACACCTTAAATCTCTGGTTAAAATCCCATACTGAATCATTAACATTTTGTTTCATCTCTTTGATTTCTATAATACATCGAGACTCTGACTTTTGATTTTGAAAATCCTTCAACAATGTTTGCCTGATGTCCACCAAAGACTTAGTTTACCTTGCTAGCGCAGTAGCCTTATGCTTCATATACCAGATAAGTGCACGGTCATTGAACATGGTTTCCAATAGTGCAACCTTCATTGGTTCATCCTAGACTTGTTTAATAGTCCATACAACCTCGCAAATAAATATATGTTGTTTGGAATCCTCTGTCGCAATCCCATGAAAAATATGCATTCACAAAGTAGGATCAACACCTCTTATTGTGTATTGTGTAGTATTACCTTATGATACCCCTCTTGAATATCCTTTTCATACTTTGGGTTACTCCCCCTATGTTTTACTAGTCTCACTACTGTGGCTATATTTACTACTATCCTTACTTTCTTTACTTATTAAAATCATATGCAATAAACTATCAAATGATCTTACCTCTTATAGTGGAGATGCACACGGTCATGGGTTTGACAAAGGGTATGGCTTGAGTAAGGTCAATGGGATACACTAGATCTTCCATTCCTAGACTAAGGTGATGATTTTCTTCCTTATTATTTCCCCTATCGTTACTTAGGTTGTGTGATCTTTCGTTACCTTTTATGTGCAATACTTCATTAGGTAGATGATCTACGCTAATTGCTTTTTCTTGGTTACTAAAATCCCAACCTTAGCTACAATTTTTCTCGGCGATTCATAGCTAAGGAGTATATATTTACACTTAGATATGCTTTCATGATCTGTAGCTTACATGTTTACCATGTGTTTGAGAAATGTCTTGTGTGTTCTAGGCAGTCTAGGTCAAGTTTTTGACTAAAGTTTGAATGTTTAGCTTTGTAGTCATGTAAATAATGATTCTGGAAAGTCTCTAGAATTTATGGGAAGTGGTTTAGAGGTTGACCTGGAATTGTGGCTCAGATCTTAGGAACGCACCCTCTGAACTAGGCAAGTTGGGTCACAACCACATGGAAGTAGTGTTGTGCATGTGGTTGGAGGCCTTCAACCACACTCAAGCCTTGTCATGTATGCGGTTGGGAGCCTAGGTCAGTGAAAAGCAGCCCTAACTCAGGGTTTGATCACTTGGGGTGGTTTTTTAGCTTCTGAGTGTCTTGTATCCCTAAGGGATGTTGTGAGTTGTTAGTTTGTGGCCAGTTTTGGGCCCCACTTCCTTAACTAGAGTTGGGAGATTAGGTCATGTCATAATAACTCTTCGTCTCATGCTTACCCTAGTAGGCCAGTGAAATTGAGTAAATGTGGGAGGGGGTGGTTACAAAAACTTATGGTATTGAAGTATAGTTCATTGAGACTTATTTTCTTTTGATGCCTTATCAATTGGGTTGAAGAGAAGTGAATTACTTATTTCTATAGTTTAAAATTCAAATTCAGCCACGAGGACGAAATTTCATAGGAAATACATTTAAGAAACCTTAAGGTTGAGGTGGAATTTCTAAATATTGTAATAAAGTTATGAATCAAGATCTCAATGCTTAATGTGATATATGGCGCACAATGTGTTTATTACACACACATTGGAGATAACTTACTCATGGATTGTCAAAACCCATTTTCATGGTTATGTGGTGTACTTCCATGGATCATTAGAGACCTAGTGGGCACGACAATTTTCTTTATAATGCACATGGAGATTTGATTTTTTGCTTGGAAGATGATTCAAATTTGAGGAGAAGTGTTGGACATCTTGACAGATGGTTTTGAGCCCTATATGGCACATGGAAACTTGTTTGCTTGCATAAAGGCTTCTACTTTACTTTAAGTCACTTGTATTGGGAATGATCATGTAGATGTGGTGTGACCATAGGTACACATGGATTAGGAATTATTATTGGAGATTTAGAGGCTTTTGGAGGAGTGTTGTACCTTTATTAAGTAGTATTTGACCTTGGAACCTTCTTTGTTGGACATACACACCATGACACTTAACATGTTTCATCTAGAGTTGAAGTTCTCTACATGTAGGTTTATCTTGTGTAAAGTTATGATGTAATGGAATGGGTCCACTCTTTATTTTCTTCCTCCCTCACCTTTCATACAAGTAAAGGGAGGTGAGGTTTATTTATTTATTTGTAAGTTCGACATCAATGAGGCTATGTCATGGTCATGTCCAAGAATAAAACCCGAATAGGGCAGGGAATTGAACCAGTGACTTGACATCTAGGAGTGCCTTAATAGTGCACCTGATCACCATCTATCCAAGACCCTATGGACAAAGGGAGGTGAGATTATTTTAATCACATTCATTGTTTTCAATTTATGTAATCACGTACTTGTATTAGAGATGTGAGAGTTAAAGTGAACTAGTCTCTTTGCATCATTCTTTATTTGTATTTGTTCTCTGTCTTGAGCACTAGGGTTCCTTGAGGAAATTCAAGAGAAGATTAAAGTTAGGGATTTATTTAAGGATAAAAAAATGACTAAGATTCAATACAAATATTAAAGGATAAAATCATAATTTCATCTTGTATCCTCGAGAAAGAAGAAGACTACGGTTTTGTGGCATTTATAAACCCTGGTGCTACTTGGTTTGCTTGTTGTGGGGAAGAAAAAGAGATACTTTTCATCTACTTGTGAGATTTAAGCTATATATTCTAACAAAAAATCTTGGGGTTAAAAGCATAGAATTCCTATAGGGATGATGTTTAAATCATAGATTTGGATTATTGTAAAAGCCTCTTGTGAAAACGATCCCCTCTCTTGATTTCAGTAGCAACCTCTAAATAGGACCTTATATTTTTGGGCATCCCTTCAATAACTTTATTATTTGTAATAAAATATGCCACAAATATAAATATATTTCCACAATTTATAAATCCGTTCACATATGCATCTGTTCCAACCATGAGTAACCAATAAATGCATCCATTTTCTTCAATGTACACATTTACTTTATTTCAATCCTATGTGCCAAGGAAATTGATTGAAATAACATATACATGGAAACAAAGTATGCATGGATAATAATGGTTATTTATCTCAAAGTTTCTTAATTTCTCCCTTGAAGATTTGGGAATAGCTTCTACATATGTGAAAGTTGGGATCCTTGCTAGTGGGCCATGGAATTGGTCTAGGATGGCTAGCAAGGAATCTTCATAGTTTGCATTTCCTTGTATTTGAGGACAAAGGAAAAGTTCACAATAGATTCCTAAACCCATTAGGGGAATTCCTTGCTTTTATATGGACACAACTTAGTTGGTAAAAGGGTTTTTCTATGCCTTAATCATCATATCAAGGTGGTTCTTTAGTCTTACTTGAGGCCAACATACCTATTTCTTTGGGTTTTTCAACTTTATAATGATGTTACCCAAGCTAGTGTTTGTGACGGAGGCCATGACTTTAGTAGTGACATGGAAAATGACTTTATGTTTGTCCACAAACATGGGACAAGCTTGTATGGGATCGTAACTTTGTGTGCAAAGGGACACTGATTTAGGGAAAGGAAAAACCTTGAAGACGACAATGTTGTGAAAATATTGAAGACCAACACTGGGCCACTTTAACTCTAATCAATAATCAACCATAAGTTGCTCCTAGGAGTTTTTTTTTCAAAATCAAATTTTCATGTGGGGTTGGCTATTTGGGTATAATTTTTGAAGAAAGGAGGTAATTGTAGATGAGGACGTGTCACTTACCTCCTTCGAGCACAAATTCATAAATTTCACCTTAACCTTTAGGTTTATTGGTTATATTTTCTATGAAATTTTAACCTTGGGGATGAATTTGAAATATAAATTGTAACAATTTATATATCACTTTTGTCCAACCAAATACACAAGGTAACACAATAAAATAAATATTGAACAATTGTACTTAAAAGGAATAATGTTTCCCAACACTTAGGGCACACAACTCAACACACAATAAATATGCTAATTTAAAATAGATTTCTTACAACCATAAATCTACCCATTTAACTTCTCTATATTTGTCAAATCACTTTAACAAAATTCACTCGTTGTTATCTTAGATTGTAGTGCATAATCAACACAATAAACTACTTAATTTCCATGAGAACAAAATATGAAATCAAATTTGCAAGTGCATAAAGATTAGGCACTAAAACACACTTAATATATGCATAATATGAAGTTACAAGTACATACCAATAACTTGTCATAATCTTGGGCAAGTAAGTCCATCAAGCTTATCACAATCTTGGACTTTACAATGCTCACCAAACTTCGGTTAGGACATCCTCAACATGCTCGCATCACACCAACCGCCAAACCATAGCCACCAAATCCTTGTATCTAGCAAGCATACACATCAAGAAGTCGTCTTTCAAACCTACACTTGCATCATTCAAATTCATAAGAGAAAACTAGATTGTCTTCCATTATCTTCTCTGCATCAAGCAACCCAAGTAGTCTCATGGTTTCTAACACCAAAAAATCCTAGTCTTCTTCTCTCACAATAAACACAAGAGAAAGTGCTTCCTTATCTCTTTCATAGTTTCTCCCAAATCATATCCTCCATTGTCCTCTTAGAGAAACCCCTTACCCTAATGCCTTCATTGAATTAACATATGAACACTAATACACTAGATAAGATTGCAAGGTACAATGAAGAAAAAGTATACACGAAAATATAAGTTCCCTCCAACTCTCACTTCTCTAATATACAATGATCAATATAATGAATGAATCAAAATACTTTATTCTCTCTTTATATGAAATAAGTGAGGGAGGCCAATAATAACAAAGTGGACAAGGTCCACAACCAACTATCTCAAAAAAATTAATTAATTACTACATAGATTCACACATGAAGCGTACCAACTCTAAGGTGACACATGTCAAGCTTCGAGGTGAGCATGTCCATCAAGAAAAGGTCCCAATGTGAGTAATCCACAAGCTAATGTTCAACACTCCTCTAAATGTTTCTAATGCTACCTCCTGATCCATGCACTACTTTAGGTTCACCACACCTCTGTGAAGACTCGTCAAACCAACCATGCTCAACTCAAGAATAGGTCTCCATGTAAGATACCAAGTGATATCATGCTATCTAAAACTAAATTCCATCCTCCCAAATGCCCCAATGATTCTCTATAAATAGGTTATCCTCCCAAGCAAGCAACCGTGCTCTCCACGTGTACTTCATGAAGAAAGTCACCATGACACATAGGTCTCCAACCTCCTATAAAAGTGCAACGCACAATGAGTAAGTTATGTCCACTTAAGTACAATTAATGGTAGTTAACACACCATGCACTCCATATCACTTGAAGCACCTCCAAGCATGGCGTAAACATTTTCAAAGCAACTTAAAAATCTAACATCAGTTAGGTCAGGGCAGTGGTTAGAAGACTAGACAATGGAGGTATTAGACTTGGATGTGATTGTTTTATCTTTCAACACGTTTCTCTAATTATCTTCTCAAGGAATAAAATCACAAATAGAGTTGGAAATATATGACTTAGTTAAAAGGTGAGACGTTGCTGGAGCTCAAGTAATTGATTCAAATGACATAGGACAATGACACTTTCAACGGTTAGATTGTAGGATATTGTGTATTATTTCTCTTTTTATAAATCCTAAAATCATCCCAGGAAATTCTTTGAATATCATTGAAATAACCTCTTTACTATTCTCCTTGTTCTAAAATTCAGAATTGTGTAGCCTCTAGGACCAAAATCCCCTTATTAAATGAAGATCTAGTACAAAATCCACCAATTGTTGGAAGGTACTAGCCACATGGCATTTGCCAATTGGATGTATATATTTGGTATTTCAAACTCATAGTGGAATCTCTTTTCCTAATAGCTGTTGCTTGTTCCTTCAATGTTGTAATTTTTTTTCACTCGGAGGAATAACCCCCTTCAATGAGTTCACGACTATTGATCCATTCTCATGGGGGTGATTTGGGCCATTCATGGTGAGTGGAGTGACATTGGTTTCGAGAGATGTTATGATCATACCAAGACCATCTACCTAACCACCTAGGGAAGATTTTTGTCATTCATAATGCTTTAGGTACCCATGTCTCACCTCCTTTGAGTGTGAAAAACTCAATGGTAGATCTAATTATGCAAAGACGTTCTAAGCTATTTGTGAATTTCAAGGCCCTTATTTCCCCTCTTCCCCAATTTTGTGTGGAGAGATACTAACCATTGATTTGATTTGGCATTAAGGATTTGAGTCATTCATGGTATCAAGAAAATATTTCTCCCCTTATGGCCATTATTGTGATAATGCACCATTTGGAGATCGAGAGACATGACTTGTGGATGACACATGTATTTTGAGTCATTTTTTGCTTCATTTCATGGGGATACATGACTTTTGGAGTTGATGTCATCCCTTGGAAGGAAATTTTCTCACACATGTGGGCTAACTGGGGCTTATTTTCCTGTTATTACATTATTTTGGCTATCTTTGGGGGTCGACTTGATGATTTATCCACCTTGTATCATGGATAACTCATTTTTAGGGGCTTTTAGAGAAAATTAGAGGCAAATTGACTGGGTTACCCTCATATATATATATAGACTTTATAGACTTTATTTGTCTCTTGAATTCATCACACTTGGATCATATATTCTCATGATTAGTGATTCTTCTCTCTTGTGCACTATGGAGGATTAGTCGAGTTACTTCTCTTAAATGGAATTACGATGTGACGTGATCTCTTCTCATGGACGTTTATGGTGGATCTTGGATGTCACATGGTGAAGAAAGCCGATTTATTTACTTTATCTTGGTATTACGTTCTTTGGGTTTATTGTTCACATGCTAAGTTAGTTTATTTGGGATTTGCTCCATTGTCCCTTGTCGAGTTAAACCCTTCCTCCAAGTATCTGAGGACTAAAGATTGGTTTTTCTTTCCCTTAATAATTCAAAAAATCGAGAACCCAAATCCGAAACCTTAGGGTAAGTTAGTTTATTTTCCCTAGTTTGTTTGGATCTAATATCACTCCAAGGAAACCTTATAATTGTTTGTATCCTATACTCCATGTGCCCTAGATTGAGGAGTTACTAGTCCGCCTCTCTTGCAGCATTCTTTACAAATATAAAAATCATATTCCTTTTCATTTCATGGTAAATTAGAGTTAAATTACAACAAATGCTTATATTTTCAACACTCAATGACTTGTTGATGTATGCCCCAGGGAAAGTAAGTATATATATATATATATATAGGGTTGACATCAAAGTTTTCTTTGCTATTATATGCCTTATTAATCGTAAAAAAATGTTGTAATGTTGTCCTTAGTTCACTCTATAATTTATCCCTCATTCTTCATAACTTATAATATATTCACGATTAAATTTGCTGCTATTATAAACTATTGTTTTGCTACAATTTGTTGAGATAAAACCTTATTTTTATAACATCCTTGAGGATTTTCTTGATTTGGTGCATTCAAGAAACCTATTTGTGACTCTTTAGACCAATCCTAGCCTTTATGTTGACCATAGCTCCGTTGAACCCAAATATGAAATTTACTTCTTGATCCACCGCAAACCCTAATTTTTCATATCTCTATTTGGTGGATTCACACTATAGGATACTTAAAGGGCACTTAGCTTAAAGTCCTTGGGTTATTTGATCTACAAGCCTGATTAGAGAAGCCTCCCTTATGTTGGATTTCTCCTCCACTAAAGAGAAGAAAGTAGTTGCTAAAGTGCTAGTAATAACATCCCTATATGCATGTTGCACCTTGTCTAGATCACGTAGTAAAACTTTACACCATGTATTAGATTTTATTGTAACACAAAGGTTTTTAAAACTACTTAACTTTTTTTAAGAAATATAATTTAATAAATATATAACTTATTAAAAACTTATTTATAAGGTTTTTAAACTTATATAAGGAAAAAAAACTTGAAAATTCAAAACCCTTCACTTAACCCACTTATTTTCACGAGACCCACGTATTTTCACTATAACACCATAGAAGCTTGACCATAATCGACACAAATTTGGAGAACTCATGCCTACCATGCTATTTGACCCAGAAGTAATATTGTGACGAGGCAAATTGGTCAACCTTGCAAGCCAGATGTGACCTACTACCATGATAAACATTTCTACGTTTACAAATTGTCCCATGAGAGAAAGGTATATATATACAGAACCAATATTGCTCTAGGAGCAAATTACGACAGTCGAGATTGACACCATCTACCAACAAAGCAATAGGGTCTCTAGATTTTCAATTCCTTCTAAACAGGGAATGGGAAATTCCCAGGCACGTCGATCGGACCCAGATTTCGAGTCTGCTTGCAGGTATATTCATTGATATTAAACTCACAATTTCTACTATGTCTGTAAATCTTATGCTTTCGTTTCACCTGTGTATTCAGGAAATTTAGCGAAAAGGAGTTGAAGGACTTAAAAACCCTCTTTATTTCGCTGGCCTCTCAATCCAGGAGTAATGGTCAATTCATCATTGCGTCAGTCTTCCAGGTTCTCTCTCTCATTCACGCGCACACTGAATTGCTCTTCCAGTTTCTCTCTCACGCGCACACACACTGAATTGCTCTGATTTGAAATGACGTACCCACTTACATTGAAATCAGATCACAACTAAGAGAACATAAATGACTATACATTGATTTAGGCGTTCAAAGGCTTAATTGGTTATCCCAAAAGTTCTTAAACCTAGAGGAACAAAATCTTACCCCTTGTATTTAAACCTTTGGCCTCATCCACTTTTGGTTGATCAACTTCTTGTGACTGGAGGGGCCGAAACTCCCAATATGAACTTTAGATCGTGATGGCCTTTAGACGCAAAGCCACAAAATTAATCCAGGAGAAATCAATTGTTTATGCCATTAACATGTCCTTCCAACCTGTGGGAAGTCTTGGTCAGCTGCATTAGAACTGAAAACACATCTGTTGGGTTTTCAACCTGGGTCATTATCAAAGCACCCACACCAACTTACCACTAGACCACAGCCCAATGGACTTTTGCCCAATCCACTTTACCAGAACTCTGGCATGATGGATAAATTCGTATAATGATAATCAATTGGGGGCACAGTTTATTCACATTTTTAAGTAGCTTCTTCCATGGGTGTATTCTCTAGACTTTTTGAAATAATTAGTGGCACGCGAGTCTTGTCTTAGCTGTTGCAAATGCAAAATCAATATACACTTAGGTACCCCTTTTTGCTCTAGTTAAGGCTATAGATATAGTCCTTGAACCTTTTCGGTTTTCTATTGCACCGAAGAAGCAAGGTACAGTCTACAGCTTGGCTGGGGTGATCTATCAAGTCCTCTTGTTCACACGTGTGTTTGTAGAATGGTGCATTGAATATGGACAAGTGTTTTGTGTATCAAATATTAGAGCTCAAGATACACTTTGAGCTTCCCAACCTCAAGGTGCATATCAGATCCAGTTGGATGGATCTGTGCTAGTTTATACACTTTTCACATGCTTTTAAGTCAAAATAAAATTCAATAGAATCACAACAGACCAGTAATAGTCTGACATGTTAATGAATTTGATTGTACATTGCAAAAGTCTCCGTATTATCCACAATATCGAAAAACATTGGTCGACGTTTCGAAATTTGATTGTACCTTAGCAGTGTCTGGGTCACGATCACGAGTAATGTTAATTGGGTTCTTTCTTTCAAAGCAATAGAAATTGAAGCTTTCCTATACATGTTGCTGGTATTTGGATGAGGCACTACTCATCCAAATGTCTTGGAACTGCTGAATTCTCCCAAGGAAGTCTCAAGACTTGACCTACACTTGTGGCATCTCTATAGGACTCCAGGTCATGGTCATGAGTTATTTTTATTTGGCTCTTTCTTTCAAAAAAACGGAAACTAAAGCTTTCCTGTGCATGCTGCCCGTATACTCATATAAATATCTTGGAACCATTGAATTTTCCCATGGAAGTCTCAAGACTTGACCTATAATTGTCGCATTTCTCTAAAGTATTCATTTAATTAGATAAATTAGAAAGGAAAAGATGAAAATAAGGTAGAAATTTATCAGCGTTTTCTCAAATGGGGGCAGTTGGACAAATACTGGAATGTAGAACTCTATAGTGATAATATTCATTGTGGCAGAATTCTAAGACACATTTTCAGGAGTATGATACACATATATTTGAAAAAAGCTGAGAATATGCTTTGAAACTTTGTAAAGCTTAGAATATGGAATACCCTTTAGGATCATGCATGCCGATTGATTTGACTGATTTGTAAATTTTCCAAATTTTAGGTGACTGCTGTCCTATGCTTCTTTATTAAATAAATCTGATCTTGAATTTACTCAATAATATAAATAAAAATCTGAGCATGCATCAATCACACAAATGGCTGGAAAATACAGCAGAAGCATAAAAATTAATTTCACACACATATAGGTAATTGCACTTTCAAATCAGCTTTCATTCCATTGAAAAAACTTATAAGGAAATCTACACATGCTGCGAAAAAAGCATGCACAATACCAAAAAACGCCCTAAATGAGATTGTACACCTGCTGTTAAATCCAAAAACCGCAGAAAACTGCTGTACGATATATAGGACAGCCTGTATGGTCTGTCCATATGATTGCATGAACATGTATGAAACTGTCCGTATGACTATACGGAAATGTATGGATCAATGTTTTGTATTGCATGCTGCCCAATAATGCCTTTTTGTTGGACATTGGATAAACCAACGCTCCCTGTGTGTTTCGCGATATGGACTAACCGCCTCTCGTGGATCCTTATTTTTGGCGATGCGATCGTTGACTAACACCTGCGGGTTTTGGTCTAACGGTAATCGTGATTCCCAACACTTTTCCCTGACTGCCGTCTCTCTCTCTCTCCCTTGCTTAATTGTTCAAGTGTGTGTCATAGCCTCTACCTTGCCCTCTCTTTATAGTTTTAGCGGATAATCTATTTTTAAGATTACTCCTAGTCGTAAGTACAATTTTAGACTCAATTGCTAATAGTAAGACTTTCCCTTTTTTACTAAAGTGAACTACAAAATATAATTTCTTTTCAAAATTAACTTTTTAAAACATATTTCGAACTACTTCTAGTTCTCGCATGTTAACATTGAACATGTGCGAAACTTCCTATTTAAGCTATAATTCTCAATACTCCCTTTTAGTGAGGAAGGAATTATGCACCAATCTAAGTTTTTCTCTGAATGCCTCAAACTTCCTCTTGCCACAAGCTTGGTCAAAATGTCAACAACTTGCTGATTTGTCGTTACATACTGGAGCTTCATTGTTCCATCTTGAAGCTTGTCTCAAACAAAGTGATATCTGATGTCTATGTGCTCGGACTTGTCATGGAATACTAGATTCTTAGAGAGTTTGATACAACTGTGATTGCGACAGTAGATCACCATGGGATCCAACTCCTAATCAAATAAACCTACAAGTAACTTGTGAATACATGTGGCCTCATTGCTTGCTGTAGTAGTTTCCATATATTCTGTCTTTGCTGAGAAAAGTGCCATGAAATTATTCTTCCTATTGAACCAAGATATCATTGTTGATCCCTAACTAAAACAACACCCTAAGGTGCTCTTCCTGTCTATTGCACTGCTTGCCCAATTTGAGTCTGTATATCCTTGCAACTTCACCTCAACATCTCCAAGATATCATAGAACATACTCCACCGTGCCTCTCAAATACCTGAACACATGTTTCACTGCTACCCAATGCCCTTGCCTCTCCTCCACCATGAATTGACTCAAGGTGTTCATTACAAAACATATATTTGTTTTGGTATTGAATAAATATATCAAAAAAGTTATTAGTTGCCTGTACAACATGGGATCTACTAACTCTAAATTTGAAGTTATCACTTTCTTCAGATTGGTGATCATCAGTGTGGCCATCTATTTGTAGTGCTCCATTTGAAATCTCTTGAGGATCTCAACTACATACTTACCTCACCCAAGGAATATCTTCCTTGGTTTTTACCAAACCTCCAAACCCAAAAATTAATGCACCATGCTTATGTCCTTCATCTCGAACTCAATTGCCATATCAACTTTGCACCTTGCATTGAGCTTCTCATCACATGTAAGAAACAAGTCACCTACATACAACACCAAAATAAGCAGATCAGTGTAATATTCCTAATTGGAAAATAACAGTAAATACCAAAAACATGAACTAGGAGCAACAATTAGAATTAACGTCCAAGCACCCAAATCGAGAAACCATAGAAAATAAGTAGAATAATTGAGCCATTTTATTAATCAATGGGAATCTGAGTACATAATGAGTAAGAACATTGGAACCTGGGCTTACTATGCAAACCCTAGGTGAAATCTCACTGACCCAACTATTGAAATGGCTCCAAAGTTCAAACTAATAATGCACACTGCCTAGAAAATTTGCTATAGGCTGCCAAATGGAACTGGTCGTCCTGCTCAAAATAATGCCCAAAATGCTCTGAAATTGCAGCCACAAGCTCCTCTCCTCAAACCCGAAAATACCTAGAAAAGTTTGGTCTATCTCCAAGACAAAGTCGAACCCACAAAATGGTGCAAATTCTCCTGTTAACCAATAATTCGCCCTGCTATAAGAATGAGGATTTTAGGCTCGAATATTGCCCGAAAAATTCTGTAAAATTAGTCGGAGACTCCTCTCAATAAATCCACAAAAACCCAGAAAGGGTTTGGGCTAAATCCACCAACTCTTGGTGACCCCCAACAAGTGCAAATTGCCCAATTTGGCCAGAAAATGATGCACATAACAGATATTGCTGAATTAAGCCCAAATCCCCCACTAGAAATCTCTCCCAACACTGGCTAAATTCTTCCCTAAGGAATACCTCCAATCTCAACCTCTATTCCTCTGACCCTTGCACACTTCAAGAAATGTAGAATTTCGGCCCCAAGTATTCTCTCAAACTCAGCCCTGATAATCACCACAAAATCTCCAGATAAATTAGGGGAAAACCCCTGCAAATTCTTTTGGCGTTCTACTCCTCCGTAATTGATCTCCCCACAAGCAATTCAAACCACTTTTGCGCCTTGGAAGAAAAACGTACTTGTTGAAATAACCTGCAAATACGCCCAATGGATGTTGAAAAATGTAACTAGGTTTGGTCTTCATAATGACATGTGTAATTATGATTTTATGTAATTGATGTAAAGAAGAAAAATAAAATTATTTCTGTAATGTTTGTCTCATGGGTTTCATGAGCAAGGAATTCTATTTTTAGTTAAAGGTCCTGTTATCACTCAGTAATTTCTTAAGGTTAAAGACAATTTTAGTCCAGGCAACCATTGCAATTAAATTTTAAAATTGTGATCTAGGCCTTCCTAGGGTTCAAAGAAGGCTCTCTCTATAAAATTTAACTTTGTTTTAATTATAAGATATTAGGCTAGTTATGATTGTGCAATTGGTTTTGGTTTTGATTGGTTTGGTGGGAAAAATCACTCAAAGAGATGGATAGTGGGAAATCTATTTGTCCATTGGGCTTAAGGAGTCAAAAGTCAAGCAGATAGAACTAGGATCAAGGCCAAAAAGTCAAATGTTTTCAGGGCAAGATAGATTGCCCTTGAAGATCTTGAAAAGTTGTTTTGTGAGGTG
The DNA here is from genome assembly GCA_034641835.2 of Pinus albicaulis. Classification (NCBI taxonomy): domain Eukaryota; kingdom Viridiplantae; phylum Streptophyta; class Pinopsida; order Pinales; family Pinaceae; genus Pinus; species Pinus albicaulis. The sequence goes on along the minus strand of CM076572.1, from coordinate 1,295,380,801 downwards.
ATATGATCGGGATAACGAGAAATGAAGGGTTCTTTGATCTGGAAAAGGGAAGTAGTAGGCAGAGGTCAAACGAAAGAGGGAGCAATTAAGGGTTCCCTACTCTGGAAATCAGCAGAAAACATAGAAATGACAAACAGTAAAGACAAGGTGCTTTTAACAAATCCTGAAGTAATACTCCCGTTCATTCATTCAAATTTAGAACACATAATGGATTGCATGTAACAAAGAAGATAAACAATGACAAGTAGGAAATACTTCACTTCAATAACTCATCACATGAATCCTAAAATATGATGCTAGTTGACTTGATCCAGTTTGCTACTCGAAATTTGAAACACAAAAGCCTTCAAGTCCACAAAAATGACTATAGAAAACTTCAGCAATTTATTCCACAATAATACTTCAAAGGATGAAGTATTTATACAAATTCTAAAACCAGAATGTCTTGAAAAAATATCAAGATTGGTTTACAAATATCTCAAACTGTATTACATAAATAAAACTTGATAAAATGCCACTCAAAACTAATGAATCTATTTGGCACTATACTTATGGATTGACGGTGACAAAGAAGATAATTCAAATTTGATATCAACTCTTAGTTGATGATGAGGCATCCAAGTCACTAACTGTCTCCTTTCTTTGTGCATTCTGCTCCAGAAATTCTGAAACTTGGGGTCCAATGATACCTTTGTATATCTCAATCCGAAATAGATATGTAAAAAGTGAAAGAGGTTATTGTAGATAAATATGTTTTTGAGATAAACCTCTCTCAGTTCCCTAAAATTCTGCTCCGACTGTTCACAATAGGCTCTGCAAAAAGATGTGTAAAGCAGAACTTTGCATAGTCTTAAAAATAGACTGTAAATATGTGCATGTATCTCTCATTTTATAATACCTGTGCAAAAAGTGAGATAGGTTTTTGTAGATGGGTCCCTTAGAAACAAAAACCTCCTTCAGTTTTGTAAGATTTATTTTTGATTAGCCACAATCTTCTCTGCAAACTGATGACTTAACAAGAAATTTCTGTGAAAAGTGCTTTCAAATATTGTTTAATATTTCCAAACCCATAATGGCTGTTAGAAAAGTGAGAGAGGTTTTTGTAGTTGGACATCTTAGGAACATAAACCTCCTTCAGTTTTGCAAAATTCATCTTGGATTGGTCACGATAATTTCTGCAAAACAATGACTTAAACAAGAAATTTCTGAAAAATGTCCCTTCTTGCTCTGTTTTTATTTTTTAACCTTTTTGTTCTTTTAACTGTTTTTCTTTTACTTTGGATAAATTTCATTGTTGGTGAAAGTATTTTCATCTTTGTTTAACCATTACTGCCTCTATATTTACTTTTACTGTCTTACCTTGACTGCTCTGTTACTTTTTCACTTTTACCTTTTACAGTAAGATTGAGTAAAATATGTCCTGGATAATTACTGATGGAAATGTTTTCATCCTCTGTTCTGACCACTTGTGTAAATTTCTTCATTCTCCTTTGCTACTATATGAAATTTTCTTGTTTTTAGGAAAACAATTCAAAATCATTTCCTTGTGGATTTTTTGAGTAAACAGGGCTTTAACTAGTATTAAGTTGTTTATCCAAATTATTCTTTTGCCAATAACTTGCAAAACAAAACAATTGTTAATGAAACCATGGCTGCAGCGAGGATTTCTCTGGGACAGCGGAGGTTTTCTGAGCGCTGTTGAAGTCTTTGGAAGTACATTGGAAACTTTAAGCGGTTTTAACAACAGCTGCAATGGATTTTTTCAGGTCCTTTGGGCGTAAAATAGTGTACCAGGAGCTTTGTTTTTGTAGTCGGGATGGATAAACACATTGAAAATGAAAAAAAAAGGCTTTACTGGTGCATATGGGGTTTTATGGTTTAAACAGAATCGGCATTAAATTGTAGTCATGTCGGGCAAATAGGCGGTTTTCGAGCTTCATAGGATAGAAACCGCGAGTGTTTATTGCGCGGGTCTAAGGTGGTAAGTGGTTTCAAATGAATCAGACGTGATCCAATAAAAATAAGCCACGTAGAGGAGGGCGGAAAGGCTAAAACAACCTATTTCACGTAGAAATGGAATATGTTGATATCGCGCAACTTTATTTGCGATATGGGTTATTGATTGTTGGATTGGGAAGGACTCATACGAACGGTCGAGATTTGTTTTGGAAGATGTATCGGGATTTCGGGGTGGGGTCCAGGTTTATCAATGCGGCGGGATAGGTTTTTAACATTATAAATATAACTTTATAACATTTAAAACCTTGGGTTAAATGACTGGGCAAAAGGATAATGTTATATTAAATTAAAACATTTAATCGAATGTTTTAACCAATAGTGCTGGCGGGGGTATTAATATTTATATGGTATATAAACCTTTGACAAGTGTTTAAGAACCATAGGGGTGGGGATATATTTTATTGATATATTTAAACCTTATGGGAAAGGGCGGGGATTTATTTCACCATGTGGGATAATATAAACATAGGTTTAAACTTAAAATAGAAGGGTTTTGGGGTTATTTTAAATATAAAGGGTTTAATAATATACGGTAAAGGTATAGTTTAGGGAATTAATAATATAAGATAGAAATTAATATGAAATAAAGGTGTAATGTAGGAAATGAATGAAAAATATATGATTTAAAACTAAGTAACGTGTAAAGATAGACAAATAAACATAGTTTGTCCCATTTTTGTTTTTCACACTTAAACTTAAGATAAATGTATTTTTGTGGGTTTTTTGAGTGTTTTTCTGAATGGAAATGAAATTAATTATTTAAGGTTTTTACTTTTACCAAGTAAAAATGGGTTTTCACTTAGGAAAAGGGATCATGATTTTGAAAGGGTGAAAATGCTGATGAGAATGGGCTTTATGCAAGGAATTCAATATTTTTAACCAATTAGTTATAGAGTCTTGGGTCTGGTTCCAACATAAGTTAGAGAAATGCTCTGAGCCTCTTTAACTGAATCTTTAGAATACTAAATCATTGTGGGGGAGGGAAATTAGTAATTTTTACCCGATGATGCTTTATTACATGTCTTGCATAACTGCTTTCTACCTACCCATCATTATTCTAACATTTTTACTTCATTTTCACGGCTGCATTTAGGCTGCAACTCTAAATCAATTTTCTTTCAAAACATAAAAACTATCTAAGTCTAACCTTATTTCATCTAAGGGCTCAGATTAAACTATTGAGCTCCTCATTTATTCTCTAACTATCTACTGATTTGTCAAGTTTAATCTGTTTGACAGATCTTTATTCTCTATCTAACAACATGAAATTTAAAGCATGAGAGGTCAAGTTTAAGCTGTTTGACCCTCATGGATTGTGGCATTTAGGACAAGCTGCACACAATCTTATTTGCAAAAGTAAACTAAAGTAGCGACATTTAAACTTGCAACACTTTCATGATCTATTTTTGATGGGGTTCATATTTAATATTCTTTTTTGATCTTTGTTTCTTTTTTTTTCTTTGATTGTTCTTTTAGGACATACTCTCTTTTCATTTTTTAATTTGGGAATACATTTGCAGAAAGCAAAGGTATGTACAATATTTCAAGAATTTTAACAGAGTCAAATCAAAATTATGAATCCTATATTTATAGAACCCTAACAGGTCCCATTGTGAGCTCTTATGATTGGTCATAAAGTTAAATTGAGTGAATGTCATGTATGAAGGATCCTTCTTGGGCATGTTACATCTGTATATGAGTCATTAAAAGAGTCAAAAGACCCTCCAAGACCAAGCTCAAGCACCTCCAGCAAGTCGGCCTAAAATGAACGACTAAAGCTACACCAAATGGCATGTTGGCCTATGGGCAAGGAGAAGTTGGCTTATTTCATGGGAAAAGCACTATAAATAGGCAACTTGACCTTCATTTGTGGACAAGGAATTCGGTCAAGGTTTGAAGCTAGAGGAAGTGCAAGAAACACATAAGAAGAGCGTCCATCCAAGTGAAGAAAAAAAAGGGACTAGAACCTGAGTTATTTTTGGATTTGTTTTAGGGCTATAATTGTCACATGTGCGAAGAGGAGAGGCATCATCTGTTGCAGGAGAAGCCGAGAATGTTACTGTCATCTTAAGGTACCGAATTAGGAAGAAGACAAGTCAAAAGGAAGTCAAGTTGAAGTAGGAAAAGTCTCCATCCAAAGCGAAGGAAACAAGGGCACCCTATAGGTGGTGACACTTCCCACGTGCTGCAACTGGGGCTTTTGAAATAGGCTGAGAATTGCAGGAAGCCAAAATCTGAAGGGTAACTGAGAAAGAGGAAGAAGGTAGCAGTTTGACTATCGTTGACTCAAGGAATAAGAAGTTAAGCTAAAAAGTCTTGTGACTTGGTCTTGGAGAGTGTTGTGTCAAGGTTCTAGGTCATGGTCTTGGTATTCGTCAATTGAAGACACTATAAGAAGAATAATTCATTTGGGTTTTCCTCTGAAGTTGGAGAGGTTTTGGCCCTAGCTGATTGCCTACTTTTTGTGTCTCTTGTCTCTTTATTATTTATTCATTGGTAGCTATTTGATGAAGAAGAACACTATAACAATCTAAGTAAAGAGAAGATCCTAATCTAAAGAAGTAGAAATCATTCACAAGCAATTATCATAAGAAGAGAAATCACCTAACTACTATGCCCCAAATTTCTCAACATGGAATTAGAGCTAAGGTGAAAATCTCAAGGAGGGCATCTTATCAAGGGACACACAAGAACTCAAGGATCAATCTCGAAGGAAATCAAAGCAAATCTAGAAAATCATCAACGAAGTCAAGATCTACAAGGAACTGCCAAAACCCTAGATAAAAAAGAAGAAGAAGTCTACACTAGAAGAAGTCTTGATCATTGTTCAAATCATCATCAAGAAAAAGAAAGCCAAAGCCCTATATCTACTCAAGTTAAAGAGATCTACAAATCAAAGTAACTTGAAGTCTATTCATCCAAAAGAAGTACTTCGTCATCTTGGAGAAAGTCAAAACCCTAGTTCAATCAAAGAAGCATTCCTGGGATTTGCACTCAATCATCACCTCAAAGAAGAAGACCTCAAAGATTGTGAGTGGAAGTATCTTGAAAACTACTCATTCGAAGAGAAGCAAGATCAAGGATGTTGTCATTATCATCAAAAGTTTTAAGGAAATTTCCCTCTAGTTGAAGCAAGGTCCCTACCATTGAAGGACACCATCAAGAAGTCATCATTAATCATCATCAACAAAGACATCACCATCAAAGGATCTAAAGTGACCTCCTTCTTTGTGGAGTCAAGAATCTTTTGAAGAGATCTATCTTCATCAAGGAGAAGTTCTCTATCATCTATTTTGTCATCAAATTCAAAGGAGTTAACAAGTGGAAGAATCATCTTCACAAGTAAGTATATTTATGTTTGAATCTGTCAACATGTCTTTTGGCAAGGAAAGCAACAAATTGGTTGGGGCTACAAACTATATTGCATGAAAGAAGAGGACAAATTTGAATCTCATTGAAAATGAAGTCATGGATCATGTCAAAGGATCTATCAGCAAACCAACGAAGGATGCTCAAGCATTTGCAAAGTTTATGAAAGGGGAAGTGAGGGCTCAAAGGATTCTCATAGAATCCATCAAGGATTTCCTCATTCCATATGTATCAAAACTCAAAACTTCAAAAGAAATATATGACAAACTGGTAGAGTTGTATTCCGTAAGCACTGCAGGAGAATTTATCTCATTAAGGCAAGAACTCTACAAGCTAAAAATGTTAAAAGAGAAGGAATAAACTCATACTTTATGAGGATATCTGAAATCAGGGATCAACTTCAAGATTTGGGAGAAATCATGTCTGATAGAGAAATGGCTACAGTAGTACTAAATGCACTACTGGAGGAATGGTGTAACTTTACTTCAACCATTTATGGGAAGAAAGAAGCTACTCCATTCCAGGATCTATGGTCTCTATGTAATATTGGAGAATCCAGGCTAAAGGAAAAATCTTATGTACGATCAAGTGAGCAAAATCAAGCATATGCTACAATGACAAAAAGAAAGGGAAAATTTGGAAAGTTTGGTCCTAAGAAAAAGAAGAAGAACATGGCTCAGATTCAATGTTATGTATGTCATGAATATGGGCATTACAAGAGAGATTGTCCTAAGATCAAGAAGGACAATAACAAAAGAGGAAGAGAAGAAGCCCATATCACTGAGGAAATAGAGGAAGCTGAAAAGAAGTCCAAGAAAGAGGAAGTAAAAGATCTCTACTATGATTGAGATAGTCTTTCTCACCTAGTTCTTTTCAAGTTTCTGATTTCAAGTTCTTCTGTTGTAAAGTATAACTATAATGGTAGGAATCATTGGAAGAGCATGATAAGATGCATCATGGCATTATAAGAACATTAGAAGAAAGAGTTCGTAACATCATCATAGGGAAGCATGAATGATAGTTGAAATAGGTCTATGGAGGGATATATCTCTTGATAACCTCATTAGGCGCACTTATGGGAAAAAGAAAAAGAAAGTCATTTGGTACAAAGCTCATGATACATCAGTTAAGAGGAAACATATGCTGGATGAGGATACTTAAGATCCTCTATTGGAATCTTCAGGTTTACCAATCAAAAGGGAGCAAGTGTTTCATCAAGAATTCCAACTTGGAGGAATTCATGAAAAGATGGTATGATGTCAATAAGCAGGTCAAGGGATTGAAGTTCTTTCAATCATGGAAGCTGTTGAAGGAAGATGACCTAAAAGAAGAATGAGGTATGTATGCTTTTAAGTTTTATTTGATAATTTGGAGTCATGTCATATGGTTACTGGCAACATGGATGGATGCTCTACTTCGAGAGCATGATCAAGAGAAGAGGATCTCCTCCATTGAGAAGATGTAGGAAGGCATGTGTCACACATTAAGAAGATGCAATCAACATAATATGTCCTCATATGAAATATGAGGTGTTTGACAACAATTGGAGAAACTATGATAAGAAGTTCCTAAATGAAAATATGTGGAGAAAGAAAGGAAGAGATTGTGAAATATGCAACTATGGAGAAGGCAATCAACATCAGAGGACTAAAAGATTTGACTATGATATCTCCATGAAAGATATGAATACTTTGATGAAGTCTGAAAAAGAAAGAGACCCTTGACAATATATATCTTTTGGAGATGTGTCAATATGTATGTAGGATGCTGATGCAAACCAAAAGATGTCATGATGAAAGACCATCTAAGAGGTAATTTTGTTTAATATTCATTTCTTATTTTTGAATATTTGGATGGCCTTATGCAGGGCTACCAAGCTGCAGATGTCTTCCACCACTGATGACCATGTAATAGGATGAAATATTCTTAAGAAAACATGGCATGAAGAAGGCAACATGGCGTTAAGGAAGGCCAAATATGGACTGATGGATCACTTTTTGATGAAAACGACATGACTCATGGATGGTCTGTGCCCTACAAGGCAGTGTTGAACGATGTAGACTCTATAACAAAGAAAAAATTCATGACATCAAAGAAGGGAGTTCTACAAGCAACTGGTTGTTCCATGATCTCCACCTGATGAGCTGTTGGAAGCAAGTCCCTGGTCAGGAGGAAGCTTGGTCAAGTCCCTATTCAAGAGGGATCTTGGGCACATTCCTTTTATAGGAATAGGTACATTCCTTCAGTGGGATGGGTATGTCCTCCCTTAGTTGAGAGGTGTTGAGATTTTGTGTATTTGGGGTAGCATCAGTTGTGCTCTAGGTCCCAAATTTTGAGGAAGGACTAGAGTTCACCTGATCTACAAGACCCAGAAATGGATTTGGGAAATTTCATCTGGTTTAGGAGATATTAAATTAATTAATTATTTTAATGTATTTCCTAAGTTAAAACTTAGGAAAATAAAATATTTAAAGTGAATTTAATTAAACATGTGATGAAATTGTCTTAAGTCACACGGATCAAGCTTTCTTTTAATCTTAGCCATTGATTAAAGATTTAATCTTGGTCGTTGATTTATCAATGAGAAAGGTATAAAGGAAAGGCTTGGGGGTTTGTGCATGTATGACAGAGGCGGGAGAGCACTGTCAGCTGTCGAGATTTTAGGCTAGTGTTGCTAAGAATTCTCAAGGTTTTTACGAGGAGAGGGAATTCTAGACCATGATGATCCGATCCCGTGGTTCAGAATACACAAGAAGAAGAGAAGTGATCAGAAAGACAAGGCAGGAAGGCACAACAGCCATTGCACGCAGCGTTGTTAAAACAAGGATGCAAGAGCCTGTGTGCGCATCTAGGGCCTTTGCTCAGATCCGGCTTTCCAGTTCCATAAACTCGTTCGAGGGTGTGGACTGGCCATTATCGGGTCTTAGATTAGCCAGGTGCTGCAGATCTAGAGTTTTCTCTGTAGGGTTTTCCAGATCTGGAACCTAGAGTTGTGTATTCAGAAATATTCTTAATAATAGAGCCCTCTAGCAGCCAGAGATCGGTTTTCCCACATTGGGTTTTTCCGAGGACAATTTGTCCAGAAATAACTGTGTCACTTTGTCTATGTGTGCATGTGCTTATTCTAGGTCTAAATTGGTAGAGATCTGTTATGTGTTTTGCTTTGATGTTAACTTAAATTTATTCAATTGATAACTTGTATAAGTAGGAGAAGCTTAACTGGACTAACAGAAATAATTTCTGCATAAGAATTAAGATTCAAAAATTTCTACAAGAGGGAGAGACAGACACATCATTCTTGTCTTCACCTGGGAAGACAGAATGGAGGATTGGGTAAACATCTGGCATTCGATGCTCTTTGATGATGAGTTAGAGCATCCAAGATAAGAGTAGTCATAGAGGACCAATATTCTTTGAGGTCTAGGAATCCAAGATAAGAATAGTCTCGGTGGAACACACTCTGAGAACCCGGGTGGAGTATGTTTCAAGAGAGACAATGATGAGGGTATCTATACATCATTTGTCTCGCCAACGTTGTGCTCTGATCTTGTGGAGAGATAGAGCTGTTAGTCAAGGCCTTGCTATGTGACAATGCTGGTTGATATGATGCTAAACAAATGGGTTACTAATCTGACTCTTCTTATGTGAATTCTTTAGATTGAGAATGACCAAGTGCCATTATGAATACCTCCCTAGTTAAGAGGGAGTGTTGAAAAATGCAACTAGGTTCGGTCTTCATAATAACATGTGTAATTGTGATTTTATGTAATTGATGTAAAGGAGAAAAATAAAATTATTTTTGTAATTCTTGTCTCATGGGTTTCATGAGCAAGGAATTTTATTTTTAGTTAAGGCTCCCATTGTGAGCTCTTAGGATTGGTCATAAAGTCAAATTGAGTCAATGTCATGTATGAAGTACCCTTCTTGGGCATGTTACATATGTATATGAGTCATTGAAAGAGTCAAAAGACCCTCCAAGACCAAGCTCAAACACCTCCAACAAGTCGGCCTCAAATGAAGTGCGGGAAATAGATAAGAAGAGCCTCCATCCAAGCAAAGAAAAAAAGGGATTAGAAGTCGAGTTATTTTTGGATATGTTTTAGGGCTATAATTTGTCACATGTGCGAAGAGGAGAGGCATCATCTGCTGCAGGAGACGCTGGGAGTATTATTGTCATCTTAAGTTACCGAATTAGGAAGAGGACAAGTCAAGAAGGAAGCCGAGTTGAATTTGAAAAAGTCTCCATCCAAAGAGAAGGAAACAAAGGCACCATCTAGGTGGTGATACTTCCCACCTGCTGCAACTAGGGCTTTTAAAATAGGCCAAGAATTGCAGGAAGCCGAAATCTAAAGGGAAGCTGAGAAGGAGGAAGAAGGTAGCAGTTTGACCATCGTTGACTCAAGGAAGAAGAAGTTAAGCTAAGAGTCTTGTGACTTGGTCTTGGAGAGGTTGTTGTGTCAAGGGTCTAGGTCATGGTCTTGGTATTCGTCAATTGAAGACACTATAAGAAGAAGAATTCGTTTGGGTTTTCCTCTCAAGTTGGAGAGGTTTTGGCCCTAGCTGATTGCCTACTTTTTGTCTCTTGTCTCCTCATTATTTATGCATTTGTAGCTGCTTGATGAAGAAGAACACTATAACAATCTAAGTAAAGAGAAGATCCTAATCTAAAGTAGTAAAAGGCATTCGCGAGCAGTCATCATAAGAAGATAAATCACTTAATTACTATGCCCTAGATTTCTCAACAATGGGAACTCTAAATTGAGCTCCCCAAATTGCCTCACTAGGGAGACGCTCGAAGATCTCCGAAATGAGGGTGGAATTCCTGCTCGGAAATTCCTTGTGCTGAACAACACAGTTGTCTTGGCTAAGCAACTCAATAGAAATAGTGTTAAATTGTTAATTGATCAAAGATATCCCAAATGAGAGCCTCCTTGTGCTATGCCCAACACCTCCCCAATAAACTTTGTTAATCTCCTCAAATGAAAAATCAAAATTTGGGATATTACAGTGCTTCCCGCCAAAAATTGCTTGTCCTCAAGCAATGCCTGAACAAGCACCCTCTTTAGCTGTTGATCCCCACTGTTAATGCAAACTATGCCAGGGTCCCATATGCGCCATTGAATCGTCCCTAACCTCTGCACTATCTTGTCATGAAGGAATCCCTCAATACCAGGATCGCAAGCCATCATGTACAACGTGAAGCTCCCCTTGCTACACTCACTATCCTGCTAGGTATAAGTACCAAAAGCCCTCTGCATATCATCAATGAGTAGGGCATCATGATCATGATAATGTAGCACTTTGTCCAACTCCTAACAAAGTTGCCCTACGGAGTGGTCCATCTCATACACTCCAAGAGTAAACTCTTGAAGATACCACCCAATCTTTGTAGAGATAAAGTCTCGCTCGCATGAGCTTCCCTTGATATCTTCTTGTTGATGCACCTGCCATGCTAATGAAGTCCCCCATGCCATCAACGAATCACTAAAGCCGAATGAAAGATCTGAATGATCTCCCCCTATAGAAATTAGCTCATCCCTAAGGGTAACTATACTGCCAAGTCCTGTGACGCCCAGATCCCATGCTAGTCTAAAAAGGGTGCCACCATGTTGTCGCCACACAACTCTTACCATAACAGTCTGCCCCTCATGCGCAAGTTGTATCCTCCTCTCCTGGGACCTGATGGCAAAATTATCTATGGAGTCCCAATGCATCTGGCCCAAGCACCTCCACGATGTCACGACCTACCCATCCAACACTCACCCTGATCCGTAGTAGCAACAAGGAAAACCAACCTTGCCATGCAACAAAGGCCTCAATGCTCCCCCACATGTCAAACCAAGTGTGAGTTGGGTCATCACCTGTCCTGATCCCACTCATCACGAAACAGAGCGTCCAATCAACCAACCAAATCCTTGAATCCCACAGGCAGAACGACTGCGGCATAGTCTTGACAACTGATGGCACCAACCTGTACCACGTCTCTGGTCCCTGCGTGCAATCAATAAATGGACTCCATACATCACGAACCAATCTTTTGTGTGCGAAACCCTGGCCATACCATGCAGTGGGATTTGTCGTCCTGCCTCCTAAAAGTGCTCCTGAATACTGCCCAAAGTCTAAACATTCGTTTGCAAGTAAGGTCCACCAACCGCTGTAGATACTCTTGAGACACCTCAAAATATCTCACCAAAAGGGGGTCATGCATCCCCCTGTGTGTGGGCTCAAGGGTGGTGCAAGTGCTACCTCTGTAGAAGGTCGGACTACCCCCAAGCCTGCATCCACCAACTCGCGTCCTGACCATATGCCACAACTGGAAAGACTCTCTCCCAATCATAGTTTTAAAAAACGGAATCGGGTTCCGACCAGGCCGAGGGTCGGCTCGGACTCCGACTCCAAATCGGTAATGACTCGGTCGACTCGGTTTTTGTAAAAAATACATTAAATATTAATTTTTTTGTACAAAAACATAAATTTAAAGATTTTTATTCATGTTTCCAAACACAAAGCATTACAATATAGACAAAAGACAACATATGATAAAAGTAGGCTCATGAATATATCCATTATATCAAAATTGCACCTAGTGCACTGTCCAAGGACCAATACATGATGATGATATAGAGATCAAAACAAAAAACATAACTAAGGAGGCTCTAAATGGCCTCTACAACAAAACATGAATAGTCACTAGTAACTACTGCTAGTCATCTGACTGTGACAAGCCAATGTCCTCTTCCTCAAACTCTAAACCAGAGGGGGAACCAGAAATCGCTTGCTCTGCATCCTCCTTTGAATCAACATCCTCAACTGGAACTATACCCTTGCCCTTACCACCTTGAGAATCAGATAGATGAGTTATGCGTCTCCGTCGTGGCTGACTAGAGAAAGTGCCTGCACCTGCAAATGGATGGCTTGGGACTGGGTCTGCTACTAGTGGATCTACATTGAGCATAGTACCCTCCATCTCTAAATCGATGTCAATCGGAATCCCCCCATCTATGTCAAACTCTGGTGGACAAGACTCCACTACCCAATCTGATGTTGGATCAATATCCTCCAACACAATGGGATCTGAATTAGGTCTTTTGTTCAGCAATTGGTTGCGTCTTAGTCGGAGGTTGTATTGGACAAACACTAGATCATTTAACCGTTTTTGCTCCAAACGGTTTCTCTTCTTTGTGTGAATCCTCTCAAAGACAGACCAATTGCGCTCACACCCAGAAGCACTGCAAGTTTGACTCAAAATGCGAATTGCAAACCTCTGCAATTCAGGACAGTGGCTACCAAATGCCTCCCACCATTGTGCTGCAAAAAATGAGTTTCAGTTAGCTCAACAATTTATATCCAACTTTGAAATTGAAATTATAAAAAATTATACAAAATAATAAATTATAAAATATAAATTTGAAAATTGAAATTCTTTGTTTACCTGGCTCATCTAATTCCCTTGCAATCCTTGCAAGGTTCTTGCCAAAGGTACCAATGGCTTGGCTGAACACAGAGATCTGATTGTGTATCTTCAGCTGCTCACTCTCTGTGGGGATCATGCGATCAATGCAGTCAATCAATCCATTTCTAACCTCCCCAGTCAAAGCTCTTGTTTCCTGAGCTTTATAATGATACCTTAGGTTCAGAAAATACCCAGCTGCATGTATCGGGCGATGGAGTTGATTGTTCCATCTCTGATCAATGATTTGCCAAATGGGCCCATACTTAGCCACTCTGTCCTTGTATGCTGCCCTTATTTGCTCCTTTGCTTGATCCATAGCCTCATAAATGAAGCCCATAGCCAATCTTTCCCCATCCACCAAGCGCAACACCTTAACCAGTGGCTCAGTAAGTTTCACAATCTCTGCTGCCTTTTTCCAAAATATTTCTTCATTGACTTTCCTTTTCACATCTTTGCCATCCTGTTTGCGAGCCCACTGACATTCATTCCATTCATCACTAGAAAACATCTTTTGCAAGTTTCTATGTTGGGCAAGCATAGATTGCAATGTCAAAAAATGTGTTGCAAATCTAGTGATGGCGGGCCTAATAAGTTCCTTGCCCCCTGTGTATTTCCTCATCAGACTCAGAATCCATGAGTAATTGTAAATATATTTTGTGATGCATTTGCCATGCTCTATAGTGTTCTTGATCCAGTCTATTTTGCCAATATCCTCAAGCATGAGGTCAATGCAATGTGCAGCACATGGGGTCCAAAAGATGGTTGGGTGTTTTTCCTCTAACAATTTACCAACAAGAACATAGTTAGAGGCATTGTCTGTGATGATTTGAACAACATTTTCCACCCCCACCTCTTGAACAACCTCATCCAAAAGCTATAACAACAACTGTGCATCTTTCACCTTATCAGATGCATCAACTGATCTTAGAAACATGGTTCCCCGTGGGCAAAAGACAAGAAAGTTTAAGATGGTACGGTTCCTCTGATCAGTCCATCCATCTGACATGATGGTACATCCTGTATGTGCCCATGAGTTTTTGAACTCTTTCAAATAATCTTCAATGTTCGAAATCTCTCTTTGCAAAAAAGATCCTCTTAACTCATGCATAGTAGGAGGTTTGAAGCCCTTTCCAGCAGCATATATGGCATAAAAAATAGGTTCATAATATGGTGAATGAGTAGCATTGAAGGGAATATCAGCATCATACCACCATCTAGCAATGTACTCACAAGCAGTATCTCTCAATTCTTTTTTCCAATGAGAATCTAAAGTGGGCTTCACAGTTGGAGGACTAGGACCAAATGCAGTTGCACTATCAGAGGGAGATGAGGGCACAATTTTTTTTTTGATAGTACCCTTATTTCTCATTGCACTCTTACCCTTTTCAGAAATAGACTCCATAGAGGGAGGAACATAGCAAAAGGGGTTTTTTGGTGCATCAGTGGAAGGGATAGATGAAGAACCCTCGTAATCAAAAGATCCAAAACTTGAGTTGGCAGCCATCATATGTTGTAGATTCCTCTTCCTCCCAATTTCAGCCTGTATTTCTTTTTGCCTATTTTTCTCTTGCTCATACTTCTCAAATTGTTCTTTCAACTGCTTCCTAATTTCCCCAATGTATTCTGCTTGACATGAAGTAATTTGGCCTTTAACACCAGCCAAATGTAGTATCAGTCTATGAATGCCCCCTCCACCCTCCTTCATTTTTTTCTTACAAAATTTGCAATACATTTGATCACCAACCATTTCAGCATATGCCCAAGCAACATCTTTCGCTCTAGGGGCCATTTTGGAAATTTGGATTGAGTTTTTGACTTGGAAAGAAAATGTTTAAATCTGAAAATGAAAACAAAAAAAAACTATTCATTCTATGTTCATTTCTTTCACCAAATGGCAAAAACTATGTTTACCATTTTTAGATTTGCTAAATAAATAAAACAAAGAAAGGCAGATTTTAGAAGAGAAAAAATAAATACCTTTAGCCTCTAGCCTCCTCTAGCTCAATGCTGCTCCAAAGCTTGCCCAATAAGCTCCTCACTGCTGCTCCAAAGCTTGCCCAAAAGACTCCTCAAAGCTGCTCCAAAACCAACTCCACAACTCTTCAGAAAACCCTCACAAATGCTCAAGCAAATTGAATGAGAAAGATGTGAGGTATTGAGAGGGGTTGGGTTAGTTAAATAGGACTCCCAATGTATTGTGTCCCATCCCACTGTCTCAAATGAACCTCCTGGGTCTTGTTGCTCGTGATGAGAGCATCAAGAGATGATATCCAAGTCCCTAGTGTCAGTGTGCAATGCTGGAGAGTGATAAATGGAAGCTCACGGTCGACCCTATGGTCAACTTGCTCTCCAAATCTAAGTGTGCTAAACCAAATGGTGTGCCTGATGCCCTTGTTAGGAGATCTCTCTGGCGGCAACACTTCAACAACCAACTGTGCATCATCATGCTCGGCTGCACACAAGTGCATACCCCTACACTCCTCTGCATAACACTGAACTCCATGGTACAACTCCATGCACCACTGGATACCAATGTGTAATGCCATGCGCCCATGTACCATAAGGCATCCTATATGTGCCCATGCATCCACCACTCTGCTAGTACACTCGCCACATTGTGATCTACACCTCCTCATCTGCCTAGGTAAACCTAAGAGACCTAACTCCACACCTGCTAGAGGGGATATCTCTGTTGTGTCGATCCCCAGTGACTCTTGTGCCCAATCCCCCAATGGGAGAACATCGTCTCCATACAATGCCTGGTTCGGTGGCGTACCCATGCCACCTCCTCCCACTAGCTCCTTCCAGAGAATGCTAATCATCCTGCGACCCTGTGTGCAACCAACATGCCAATACAACCCATGGGGCCTGCTCACAAACCACTTGGCCACCAGTGCCGATTGGAACTCCCCTAAGGAATGCATGTGCTCAGTCACTGGTTCGACTACCTCATCAATGCCATATCCATCTCGCATGTTTGATATCGGAAAGGAAGCCCCAACTGAATCTGAATGCCACTTGGGCCTCTAGTACCCTCAGTGTTTGAGAGCTCCCATTGAGCTTTACTCTAGATTACGACCATCTCCATGAGTCCAATCCAC
Source organism: Pinus albicaulis (assembly GCA_034641835.2). Taxonomy (NCBI): domain Eukaryota; kingdom Viridiplantae; phylum Streptophyta; class Pinopsida; order Pinales; family Pinaceae; genus Pinus; species Pinus albicaulis. Next base: position 1,295,364,859 of record CM076572.1, on the reverse strand, counting down.
TCCATCAGGTACCATCTCAGAATCTCTCGCCATCCAACCCCATGAGAGGGATCAAATGCACGAACCCCCCCACACATAGAACAAGCTCTCCATCCTGCGAGTGCTGCACCTTCTGCAGCTCATGTCGCCTCATCTCACCATCTTGGTCAGCACCCAAAATTTGTCGAGGTGACTCTACCTCTCCCTCCCCAATGTTCAGAGGCAACCCACTAGTGCTACAAGCCCCATCTTTGTATGTCTGAAGAGGGTTGCTCTGATGCACTAATGTGCACTCTAGCTGGACAATTAGGGAATCCAATTGTTCCCCAATGCGAGTTAGTTTGGTCGCTGACTCGGCACAAACTGCTCTCATGCCTTCTAGCTCCTCGTTCTGTTGCAAAATAGTCTCTCGCACTGTCGTGGCCTTCTTCTTCAACGCTAGAAGGTCGGCCTGGAACCGATGAAACTGCTGTGGGCAGCCATCATCTAATACCACGGTGTCCCCTGACATCTCATCAATGGTGGACATGTCTCCCAGTACCTTGCCAATCTGTTGTGCGCCGCTATCACTTGAAAACTTAGACACAACCCTGGACACCTCACCAATGGATATCTCAACAACGAATGGCACCTCGTCAATGTTGGACACCTCTGTGTCTTTGGGCACCTTGTCGATGGGTGGCCCTATGGGTGTATGCTCTACTTTCTCCTTTAAGATGTCAACCCGAGCAGTCAAGGGAGTCTCCAACAAGGGTGACTCTTGTGTTACTTTGGGTGTATCTATGTGCTCCCCACAATCCTGTGTGCCCTCAACCTCATGCTCAACCTCCTCCTTAGGCTCCTGATATCTAAAGTCGGGTCTCCACCAATAATAGCGCCCCCTTGTCTCACCCTCGAACGATGTCTGTCCTGTTTGCTCCTTTGGAGGAGATTTGGTGCCACTCTCCCCACATGGCGTAGGGTTGCGCCCCCATGACCTATGTACCTCTAGTGTCTCCGCTGTAAGGATGAGGATGGATTTGTTCTATCACCTTCCTCAACTGGCCCAACTTCTCATCATTCCAGCAGATTCCACCCCAGAATTTCTGCATATTGAATCTCCCTTGAGCCATGGGTTGTGTATGGTTTAACCTGTCACTGTGCATACATGCCCAAATATCCAATGATTTAGTTGGCTACCCCATAACTGGCCAAGACCATGGCTCTGATACCACTGTAATATTCCTAATTGGAAAATAACAGTAAATGCCAAAAACATGAACTGGGAACAACAATTAAAATTAAAGTCCAAGCACCCAAATTAGAAAATTAGCAGAATAATTGAGCCATTTTAGTAATCAATGGGAATCTGAGTATATAATGAGTAAGAGCAATGGAGCTTGGGCTTGCTATGCAAGCTATGCAAACCCTAGGTGAAATCTTGCTAACCCAACTACTGAGATGACTCCAAACTGATAATGCACACTGCCCAAAAATCTGCTATAGCTTGCCAAATGAAACTGGTCGTCCTGCTTAAAATAATGTCCGGAATGCTCTGAAATTGCAGCCGCAAGCTCCTCTTCTCAAACCTGAAAATACCCAGAAAAGGTTTGGTCTATCTCCAAGCCAAAGTCGAACCCACAAAATGGTGCAAATTCCCCAATTAACCAACAAATCAGCCTGCTATAATAATGAGGATTTCAGGCCCGAATATTGCCCGAAAATTTCTGTAAAATTAGTCGGAGACTCCTCTCAATAAACCCACAAAAACCCAGAAAGGGTTTGGGCTAAATCCACCGACCCCAACAAGTGCAAATTGTCCAATTTGGTCAGAAAATGCCCCATAAAACTGACATTGTTGAATTAAGCCCAAATCCCCCACTAGAAATCTCTCTCGACTGTAACTAAATTCTCCCTTGAGGAATACCTCCAATCTATGGCCCTTATCTCTCCTCAACCTCTATTCCTCCGACCTCTGCGCACTTCCAGAAATGTAGATTTTCGGCCCCAAGAATTCTCTCAAACTTAGCCTTGCTAATCACCACAAAATCTCTGGATAAATTAGGGGAAAACCTCTGCAAATTCCTTCGGTGTTCTACTCCTTCCTAATTGATCTCGCCACAAGCAATTTGAACCACTTCTGCTCCCTGGAAGAAAAATCTACTAGCTGAAATAACTTGAAAATACGCCCAATGGAAACTCTGAATTGAGCTCCCCAAATTGCCTCACTAGGGAGACACTCGAAGTTCTCCGAAATGAGGGTGGAATTCCTGCTCAGAAATTCCTTGTGCGGAACAACGCAGTTGTCTTGGCTAAGCAGCTCAAGAGAACCAATGTTAAATTGTCAATTGATGAAAGATGTCCCAAATGAGAGCCTCCTTTCTCTATTTATAATTGTTGGACTCTCTCTCTCCCTTGTTGGCCCCCACTTTCCACTAGTTCACTCCCTTTCTTTTTCTCTCTCTTGCTCCACAAGTGCGCATTCCCTTTTTCTCTCTCTTGTGGCCCACATCTGCCAATGAGTTGCATTCTTGCATTTTCACCCAAGCTCCTCAAGCTGAAATCATCTCCAAAACTTGAACTACAAAATTGTGCTATGCTTAACACCTTCGGGAATAAACTTCGTTAATCTCCTCAAATGAAAAATCAAAATTGGGGATATTACAATCAGTCCCAACAAATACAAAGTATAAGTTTAGATCCGCTTCACTCTTGGGTTAGCCCATACTAAGCAAGTATCCATTGATCCTGAAGTACCATGCTAACTGTGCTTGCTTGAGTCCATATAAGGCCTTCTTAAGCCTGCAAACATGGGACTCCTTCCCATGCACTTGAAAGCCCTGAAGTTTCTCTATGTACAGTTCTTCCTCAATTATCCCATTAAGGAAAGCTGTCTTCACATCCATTTGATGTATCTTCCATTTCATGACTGAGACAATAGACATAACAACTCTAGTGGAAGTGTAGTTGGTGATTGGAGCAAAAGTCTCTTGATAGTCCACTCCCCTTTTTTGGAGAACCCTCTTGCCACAAACCTCACCTTGAATTTCTCAATGTGCCATCTACAACATGCTTGATCATGTAGAGTTGTTTGGAACTCACAACTGATTTCCCTTTTGGTTTTCGTAGTATCGTACCATGTTGCAAATATCATTCTTCATAATGGAGGTGTACTCTTCCACCATAGCATTTTGAAATACTTGTTGGTTTGCTGCATCCTAAAAACTAGAGGGATCAAAATCAATGATGCTGCTTATTAATGCCATATAGTTGGGAAAATAATTTGGAAGCTTGCTCTCTTTGAATGTGCTTTTAGGACCCTCAACACACTCCTGAGCATCCCTCAATTTTTGTGTGAATTGTCAAGCTCTCCTGATGGAACTGGAAGGGGCTAATGTCTCCTCCTTACTTGAAGGTTGACTTCCTGAATTAGAAACTTCTTTTGTCTTGGGTGACCCGAGCTCAACTTTCAGAGCTTCATGCTCCCCATTTTCTGTCACTAGAATGGGCTCATGCGAATTCCTAGATAGATTGTTGTCCTCAAACTTTACAAACTTGCTTAGCACTATTTTCCTATGTGCTGGAGCCTGGAATATAGATCCTGGATGCTTTTGAAGTCTCACTGTAACCCACAAATAAACCCTTCTTGTTGGAGGGTTGAAACTTGGTCCTTTTCTCTACAGGTACATGAATATAAACTAGACAACCAAATATGTGAAAATGACTCATCTTTGGCTTCACACGAGTGAATGCATCCTTTGGTGACTTGTCCTCCAAGGTCTTGCATGGACACCTGTTTAGGATGTAGACTGCTGTGTTGCATGCCTTTGCCAAAGAGACATGGACAAGTCTTGGTCATGTATCATGGATCGAATAGTCTCTGTGATGGTTGATTCTTTCGCTTTGCAAACCCATTTTGCTGTGGGTTGTACAAAACTGTTAAGTCCCTCTTGATTCCCGCTTGCTTGCAAGAATCCTTGAAATTGGTGGAGGTATACCCACCCCCATTATCTGATCTCAAAACCTTGATCTTCTTTCCTGTCTGGTTCTCAACAAGAGCCTTGAGCTCGTAAATCCTGCTAAAGACCTTATCCTTTGTCTTCAATAAATAATTCCATATTTTGCAAGAGAAACCATCAATAAAGGAAACATAGTACATACCTCCCAAAATTTATGTTGTTGAGATCAGTCCACACATATCTGGATGAATCAGGTCTAGAATTTCCTTAGACCCGTGGTTGCTGCTTGGGAAAGCAACCTTGGCATGCTTGCCAAGTGCACACCATTTGCATACTCCTTGTTGTTCAATGTTAAAATCTGGAAGTTCTGTGACTGTCCCTTAGAATAGGCAATGCTCTATAATGTAGGTGCCCTATCTTCTTGTGCCATAACTCACATAGGTTATTATTGCCATGAACCAAGGCTCAAATAAGCTTGTGCAAATTGTTGATTTTGTAGCTTCAAAAGTCTTCTGCATAGGCTTGTGTATAGCATGTATGTTAAATTTGGACAACTAGGTCCAAACTCCATCTTGTGATGCTCAGATGAAGATTCCAATATTTGTATTGGATTCCTCTTTCAAAGAGGTGTAAAATCAATATAAAATTGATTTTAATCTGATGAGCAGAACATTTATTTTGAATTTATTATTTAAAATAAATTTAAGTGCAGGTCGGCCTTAAGGTTTTACACCCCCAACAGATGTGTCACACACCTCAATGATGGATATAAATACAGTCAACGTTGGAGAGCTTTTCACTCATCTCATCCACACACTTCTCATTATCTACAAGCATTTGAGAAGCAGTTTCATCTCCCACGTGAGAAGAAGGACGAAATCTACTGCAGTTAAAGGACGAAATTTACCACAACAAATTTTCTGCAGTTAGGGTCTCTGGGCAAGTTTGACCAGCGTTGACTTTGGTCAATGCATGGTCCGTTTGAGCTGAAATTTTGTAGACTCCTCTGATTATCTACAAGCATTTGAGAAGCAGTTTCATCTCCCACATGAGAAGAAGGACGAAATCTACTGCAGCTAAAGGATGAAATTTACCGCAGCAATTTTTCTGCAGTTAGGGTTTCTGGGCAAGTTTGACCAGCGTTGACTTTGGTCAACGCATGGTCCGTTTGAGCTGAAATTTTGTGGAGAGTTAGATTTTTGTAGGCCGTACTCATTGGCACAAAAATCGAGGTCAAAGAGTTGACCGAAGTTGGAGCTGCGTTGACTTTCTTGTTGTTGCCCTGCGTTGACTTTTTCTGGATTGCGTTGACTTTTCTGGGGTTGACTTTGAGTTGACTGGATAATTGATTTGAGGACTGTTGTGACACATTTTGGGTTGGCCGAACAAGAAGACTTTGCTAGTTGAAGCATCCTGCTGATCGCCGTAACGCACCAACACATTCTCCTGTTTCTGGTTTGTCTTCTATAGATCCACTGGTATGTTCTATCAGCATTTTACTTAACTATTTATGTGATTGCTGTTATAAAAGTAAAATTGCATCAAGCATAGAGCATCTACAAAAATTTACATGGTATCAGAGGTGAGGTGAAGACAAGCCCTAACTTATAGCAATCACCAACTGAGAAAAATGAGTTCCACAAGTTATGGCTTCAAGGAGGATGACAAGCTGACTGGAAGGGATGACTTCCATGCTTGGAAGATGATATTAGATCTCAAATTGGAAGACCATGATCTCATGGACTATGTGTTGGGTAAGATACAAGAACCTCCATCCACTGCTACTGCTGCTGCTAAAACCAAGTATAAGAAGGGGGAGATCAAAGCAAAGCTAATGATCAGGGAATCCATACATAAAAGTCTGGTTGCCTACATATCTGAGCTAGGCACATCCAAGGGGATGTATGATAAGCTGATACAAATGTTCAAAGTAAACAATGCAAACCAAGTGCTATTCTTCAAGAATCAATTGAAGAATCTGAAGAAAGGCAGGGATGAGTCTGTCCAAACATACTTTCTGAAATTGACCGAGATCACGAACAATCTGTTGGCTATTGGGGAGACAATAGCCAATCGTGAGATGGTACTCACCGCACTTGGAGGGCTCCCATATGAATAGCAAGTATTCAACACTACCATTCTCAATAATAATACAATTCCTAACTTTGACGAGCTACTGTCAAGATGCATGCAAGAAGAGACAAGAATGAAGGAATACGAAAATGACAGAAATGTTGCCTACGCTGCTCATTCTAGAAAGAAGAACTCTGGTGGTCCTAAGAACAAAGGAAGAGCAAGGGCCCAAGGAAAGAAGGGCAAGTGTTTCACTTGTCATAGGCCTGGTCACTATGCTAGAGAATGCCCTTTCAAGAAGGATTCTCCCGATAGTGATGACAACAACAACAACCGGAGAAATGGAAATGAAAGAAACGACAGGTCCAAAGGAAAGAGGAAGGCTCCCTCCGGCGGAAACAATCAACCTTTCAAAAGGTATAGAAACTCTAGGTATGAGGAGTCAAATGTTGTTGATAAAAGAAATGAATACATTCTTGTATACGCATTATGTGCATCCCCGCTGGGCTTACTATGGATGTACGATAGATAGTGGTGCCTCAAGACACATCCTGGGGTTCAAGGAAGCACTCTCTGACATGGTTGAGAAGGATACTAATCTAGAAATTATCCTTGGAGATAATGCCACATATCCCATGAAAGGGACAGGCACTGTGACCCTCCACTTATCTCAAGGACAAGTCCTACATTTGCGGGATGTACTCTATGTACCAAAATTGAAGAAGAACCTTGTGTATATATCAACCATCGAATACAAAGGCTTCAATGTGGCATTCACTGATGGAAAGGTGTGCATGTGGAAGAAGGATCTCAAGGAAGCTATCATGATTGGCTTTAGAGTTGGAACACTCTACCAGGTTGAAGGAAGTCCACTAGGAGCTATGACATGTGAGACTATCCGACAAGGCGAACTATGGCTGCTCGAAGAGTTTTGACACCTTCATTACAAGGCCAACTAGAAGCAAGGAAGGTGGTGACGAGGATGCGATAGTTCTCATAATCATGAAGGTGTATGTAAGGGCTGTGCTGAAGGAAAACATACAGGGGGACCTTTCCCCTCAAGTGTCACAAAGACATCTGATATATTGCAACTGGTCCATTCTGATCTATCTGGTATGTTGCCCGTAACATCCCTGGGGGGATGTTCTTACTACATGACATTTACTGATGACTTCTCTCGCAAAACCTGGATATACTTCTTGAAGAAGAAGGATGAGGCTTTCATGTGGTTCCGTGCCTTCAAAGCCTTGGTGGAAAATATGACCGGAAAGAAGATCAAGATTTTGAGGACTGACAATGGCACTGAATATGAGTCAAATGAGTTCAAGGGTACACGAGAGAAAGGCGGCATTAAGAGGAGACTATACGCATATACGAAGCGAATGGCGTTTATTTGAGAACGAAAGAACGGGGACCATTGTGGAAGCTGCCCGTGCCATGCTATGTGACCAGGATCTACCAAAGTTTCTGTGGGGAGAAGCTGCGAATACTGCTGTATACATTCAAAACCGATGCCCTCATTCTGCCCTGGACTCCAAAACTCCTGAAGAAGTTTTCACCGGTAAGAAACCTGACGTCTCACATTTTAGAATTTTTGGATGTCCTGTTTATTTTCATGTGCCAAAAGAAAAGAGAAGTAAGATGGATGCTACTGGGAAGAAAGGAATGTTTGTGGGCTACATCGAAACCTCTAAGGCCTATAGAGTCTATGTAACTGGTCAAAGGGAAGTAGAAATATGCCATGGTGTCACTTTTGACGAAGATGCTTCCCTCAATAAAGTAGTAGATCTTCCAAGATCTGAGGAAAATCATGAAGCAAGGCCTGGAAATCAAGAAGAACCGCAGGATGAGACAATGCCTGATGTTGAAGGACCAATGGACCCAATCGATCCATCTCCTTCACTGAAAAAGAGACCATCATGGCTGGGGACACTCTCGAAGATGCGGGGACATGCGCGAGGGGGACATTCGACGAAGCCGTGTGAATACGGTGTACGCCGCCATGAGTATATTGTACAATCTTTGAACACGGATCTTTTGAGGATATGAAAGCATCAAGTACGGAAGAATCTTTGTGCACGAAGAATATGAGTCCATAATGAAGAATGATGTACGGGATGTGGTTCCAAGACCGAAGGAAAAATCGATTTGTCTGGCAAGTGGCTCTAAAAGATCAAGCATGGATGCGATGGAAGTCTTTAAAGAAAAGTTCAAGGCAAGATTTGTTGCCGTGGCTTCTCTCAAAAGGAAGGAATAGACTATGATGACACAGCTTGCACACAGCCACCGTGCCACACCTCGTAACTCAACGTACCAAATATTTGCTACGCAAGGATGGAGTCTACATCAGATGGATGTGAAGACCGCATTTCTGCATGGATCGATAAAGGAAGAGGTGTTTGTGGAGCAACCTTTGGGTTTCGAAGTCAAGGATAAAGACTCTCATGTATGCAGGTTGAAGAAAGCCCTCTATGGGTTGAAGCAAGCACCCAGGGCTTGGTACGAGAGGATAGATAGCTACTTAATGAAGCTGGGCTTCACTCGAAGTAATGTTGATCCGAACCTTGACTTCAAGGTTGATAGAGAAAAGCCTCTCATTCTGGTTCTCTATGTGGACGATCTCTTCCTGACAGGTGTTGACCCTCTCGTTCATCAGTGTAAGAGGGAGCTCGCTTGTGAGTTTGAGATGAAAGACCTGGGGCTGATGCACTACTTCCTGGGCACGGAGGTACGGCAGAGACACAGAGAGATTTTCCTTTCTCAAGGAAAATACATTGTGAGAAACTTACGGGAAAGATTTGGTATAGTGTTGCAAGTCTGTGTAACCTGTCGGAACTCAACTTCCAAGAAGTTGGTGGCGACAGCTTCTTTGAGTTGTGTTATGCAAATCCTGACATAATTATCGTCAACTCATGGGAGCTTTGATGTTCTTAGTGAACACCCGACCGGATATATGTTTTGCAGTGAACACTTTGAGTCAACAGATGGTTGAGCCTCATCATTTTCACTGGGTTGGTGCCAAGAATCTTCTGAGATATCTTTGGGGCACGATAAACCATGGGCTGAGATACACTGCCGGGAGTGTGACACTCCGTGGATATATTGATGTCGATTGGGATGGCAGTGTGGTGGATCATAAGAGCACATCGGGATGCTTCAATCTTGGTTCTGCTTCGATCTCATGGATGAGCAGGAAGCAGAAGTCGGTGGCTTTGAGCACCGTTGAGGCCGAATACATTGCAGCAAGTATGGCCTGTTGTGAAGCAGTTTGGTTGCGAAAGCTCTTTAGTGAGCTATTTGGACATGTGCTAGATACCACCGTGATACTCTGTGATAACCAGAGTGGGATTCGCTTGACCGAGAATCCTGTGTTCCACGATCGATCCAAGCATATTGATATCAGGTACCATTTCATCCGGGATATGGTACAGTGAGGCGCCGTAAGGCTCGATCATATAGGAACTGATGAGCAGGTCGTGGATATTCTCACTAAGCCCCTGGGGAAGGTCAAGTTCCTAACCTTCCGTGAGAGACTTGGTATCGTGGAACGACCCTATGATGTGGGTCTTGTTGGACGATGAGCTCGAGGAGCTCTGGGGGCTTTGGGGACAGCTTCTCGGAGCTATGAGCAACCACAAGGCTAGGCTTGCCAAACCTTGTTGGTGTGCTTGGACCCCACCATTGTGATTATTGAGTTGGTTCACCTCTCATTATCTGTGCCCCGTATGCATCCTACCCATTGAGTTCGGGGCTCATGGGAAGTACCTCTCATTTGGCCAATGAGATGGGAAAAGCTAGAGACCAGTAGCAAAGACTGATGGACGCATCAGAGATTGCCGTACTCTCTATCTAGGATGGCACAGTCCAACCACTTGATCTAGGATCAAGTCTAGTGAGGTCTCGGACCTCCGCCTGACCTCGGGTCAGATGAACCAACTTCGGGTTGGTTGGAGACTCTTTGTGAGTCCGATAGAGGTTTCGGACCTCTGGGCTGAATTTGTCAGCCGGGGGATGATGTCTTTGTGACTGACCCACTTCTGTTCTGAAATAAAGAGGCCAGCAAAGCAAGTTACGGCGGGATGACGCACGATGTTTGATTGCATTGGTGGATGGAGTTCTCCCTAGTTGAGAGGGAGTGTTAAATTTGGACAACTAGGTCCAAACTCCATCTTGTGATGCTCAGATGAAGATTCCAATATTTGTATTGGATTCCTCTTTCGGAGAAGTGTAAAATCGATATAAAATTGATTTTAATCTGATGAGCAGAACATTTATTTTGAATTTATTATTTATAATAAATTTAAGTGCAGGTCGGCCTTAAGGTTTTACACCCCCAACAGATGTGTCACACACCTCAATGATGGATATAAATACAGTCAACGTTGGAGAGCTTTTCACTCATCTCATCCACACACTTCTCATTATCCATTATCTACAAGCATTTGAGAAGCAGTTTTATCTCCCACGTGAGAAGAAGGACGAAATCTACTGCAGCTAAAGGACAAAATTTATCGCAGCAAATTTTCTGCAGTTAGGGTTTCTGGGGCAAGTTTGACCAGCGTTGACTTTGGTCAACGCATGGTCTGTTTGAGCTGAAATTTTGTAGAGAGTTCGATTTTTGTAGGCCGTACTCATTGGCACAAAAATCGAGGTCAAAAAGTTGACCAAAGTTGGCGCTGTGTTGACTTTCTTGTTGCTGCCCTGCATTGACTTTTTCTGGATTGCGTTGAATTTTCTGGGGTTGAGTTTGAGTTGACTGGATATTTGATTTGAGGACTGTTGTGACACATTTTGGGTTGGCCGACCAAGAAGACTTTGCTGGTTTAAGCATCCTGCTGATCGCCGTAATGCACCAACACATTCCCCTGTTTCTGGTTTGTCTTCTATAGATGCACTGGTACGTTCTATCAACATTTTACTTAACTATTTATGTGATTGCTGTTATAAAAGTAAAATTGCATCAAGCATAGAACATCTACAAAAATTTACAATGTAGGAGAAGTCCTCTTTAGGTGGTTGTTCGAGAGGAGCAACTAATACGATCTTCTTCCTAAGTTTTTGATTTAGGAAAATGTACATTGATTAATTATTTAATTAATGTTGACTTTGGGCTAATGTTTTTGTTAAAGTATTTAAGTGACTTAGATCTAATCTCCACTATTGATCTAAGAAGGATGAGATTTAATCTTAGCTGTCTATCACTGTGGAGATTGGGGATTTCGTCCATGGAGAAATTTTAAAGAGAACGTATGGGAGAGGATGAAGATACATTGTTATTGTTGAAAGAGCGATTTTCTCAAGGAGTGAGAGACTCTAGGATTGAAGAGAAGGCAAAAGGATTGCAACAAGGAAATTTTGGGAACAAATTTCGGAGAGGTTGAGTCTAGGAGAGAGAGGCCGAATTGTTGAAGAGGAGGGCCGAAATATCTAGGGGCTGATTTTTTTTTCAAGTGCATAATGGTTGTGTGAAGGGAGAATGAGGGGCTGAGTTAGGTGGTGAGGGAGGCTGATTTTCTAGTGCTGAAATTTTCGGGAGGTCTGAGTTTGAGTGGGCCGAATTCCTTGAGGGCGATTTTCCAAAGGGACTGATTTCTAGGTTCCAAGCAACTATGGGTCTAGGTCGTAATTTCTTGAGTAATATAAAGTGAAGGAAGATTGTTTTGGGCAATAATTTCTATGGTAGTGTGATTGATTTCCCTATTTTATTTCCGTTGAAATTTAATTTTTAAAGGTTAAAATACCAATGAATTTATTTTCCAGTTGTTTTCAGATTTTATTGATTAAATAATTTATGGGTATAAAATAATTGTTGAGTTATAAATAAATTAAATATGGTATTGGAGATTTAACACAAATTGCTTTCTCTAGCCCTAATCACTTGTGCTACTTTGGGTTAGGTTCCTTTGGCCTAATAAAAACTTGTCTTTTCCTGAAGTCTACTAAAAATCCTTTATCTTCCATATCCGAATCTGTAAGCAAATTTTTCTTTAGACCTGGGAAGAATAACACATCATTAATGTCTAAAGAATTACCTTACTCCAGCTAAAAGGAAGTATTACCAACTTCTGCTACTGAATACTTGGCATCATCACCAAGCTCAATCTATACTCCTAAGTATTGCTCTATTAGACTTGAAACTAACTGTTGGGTTGATTTCATATGATGAGATACCCCATTGTGCACATACCACACATTCCTTGAAATTGTGATGGTAGAAAGGAAAGACACCAATGAGAATTCTTTCTCAAACTTGGCAACAAACTTATTCATTTGAGTTTTGTTGAGGTTGGTATTTTCTTTTGCTACGACTTCCGTTTTCCCTTCTTCTTTTTTTGGACATTGTGATGCATATGTCCAAACTTAATACAAATAAAGCACTTGATTTTACTCAAGTCTTTTTTTCATGGTTGTGGGGTTGACTCTTCACTCTTTCCCTTACCTTTAATGGAACCTTTTCTTTTGTTCTTCTTGGTCTAGCCGAATATGGCTAGGTTCTTGTCACCACCCTTCTTGTTGGCCCTTGACTCCATTTGAGTCTCCTCTTGGATACAATAATCCCATAGTCATTCAAAATTGGGAAGTTTCTTGTGAGCACAAACACTTTGGACAAATGGTTCCCACGACACTGGCAATCTATTTAGTGCTATGTGTTGAAATATGTAACTAGGTTCGGTCTTCATAATGACATATGTAATCATGATTTTACGTATTTAATGTAAAGAGAAAAATACATTTATTATTGTTGTTCTTGAGGCATGGGTTTCATGCTCAAGGGAAATTTATTTTTAGGTCAGGCACCCAAAAAGTGCTTCTAGATCAATTGAGTCATTGTCATGTATTGAAGACCCATTTGGGCCTGTTACATATTGTAAAGAAAAATTTTATTTGAGTCAAACTAGAGTCAAAAGACTCTCCAAGACCTCGTCATGATGCTACATCAAGTCGACCTTTAAAAGGGACAAGTTGGCCTATCTAGAAGGACATGTCAGCCTATTAAAGAATTCAAGGAAGCCTATATAAAGGAGTACTTGACCTCATTCATGGAGCACTCACTCAAGCATCAAGAAGTTCGATCGAGCTAGAAGAAGAAGTCTAATACTTAGAGAAGGAAAGGGAAGATAAAGGAAGGAAGAGCGAATTACTTTTTGATCTAGTTTTGGGCTATATTCCTCCACAGGTGCGAAGGTTAGGGCATCATCTTGCAGTAGCAGATATCGAATTATAGTCACTCCAAGAGAGACGAGTTTTGGGTCAAAGGAAGTCTCCTTTGCAAGCCGAGTTCTCTAGGAAAGAAAAACAACTCAAGTGAGGAAAAAAAAGGAAGAAGAATCTACCTTAAGTTTCTCTTGTGCAAGATCTAGGGTTTTTGCAGAAGTATCTTCTGGGAGATCGAAGTTGCAAAAGAATCTCTTGGGAGGTCGAAGTTGCAGAAGAATCTGCTGGAGGGTCGAAGTTGCAGAAATTGCTGAGGTCAAAGTTGCTAGAAGGAAATCTCATTAAGGAAAGATTTGACTTGGTCTTGCAAAGGTCTTGGTCAAGGGTCATAGGTCTTAGAATTCGTCAATTGAAGTCCTATAAGAAGAGAAGAATTCTTGTGGGTTTTCCTCTCAAGTGGAGAGATTTTGGCCCTGGCTGATCACCTACATCTTGTGTTCTCTTATCTTATTGTTCTTTATGGTTTAACAGCTGTTTGATGAAAAAATACTAAATATAACCAAGTGAAAGAAGAAGCTAATTAAGTTAAAGTAAATCACAAGCAGTTATCAAAGTAAGAGAAATCACCTAACTTGCTGCCTCAAGATTTCTCAAAACTATGTTCATCGACTTTACGTCTTCCACCTTTTCCTCGACTATTGCAAGTTGATTAGACAGCTGGTAATGATGTTAGATCTAATTAACTCTATGGATATGAGTTTGTTCCTCAAGATCATCTTCCTATTGTTCTCACTTTGGTAGAGGCTTACCAATGCATCAAACATCTCCTTAATAGTGTTATTCTTCGATATCTGAGGGATTGAGTGATCTTTAATGCCATCCATGATCATCTAATTTGATTTTACCTCCTTGTCGTGGGATACCAATTGTTGCGGATTTGTCAGTAGTGTCACCACATCTTTCATGATGTCCCAGAGATCATTCTCTTCCAATAAGAGAGTAACCCTAACCTTCCAAGTTAGAAAATTAGAGGTGCCATCCAATTTGTCCTTGAACCTGAGGCCTGATGCCATCTCTAATCTGGACACTAACTGCGACTCTTCGATCTTTTAATCAGAGCAGCTTTGATACCATGTAAATTTTCCAAACCCTAGGTGACTATTGCCATATCTTTCTTTATTAAACAATTAGATCTTTGAATTTTCTTTGCAACAAAAATAAAATTCCGAGTATGCATCAATCACATAGATGTTTGGAAAATACAATGGAAGCATATAAATTAATTTCTCACACATAATTAATTACTCCTTCAAATAAGCTTTTCATTTCATTGAAAAAATACTTGCAAGGACATCTCTGAATGCTGCCGAAAAAGCCTAACATGCATGGATACAAAAAACACCTTAATTGAGCTTGTACAGCCTAATGAAAAACCCAAAAACAACAAAAAATTGTTGTATGACCTGTAGGATAGCTTATATGGTCTATCCATATGACTATACAAACATGTACATACTTGTCTGTACAATTGTACGGAGCTGTACAAACCATTGTCTCATATAACATGCATCCTGAGAATGACTTTTCCCTAGCTGCTTCCTTTCCCTCTCTTGCTCAATTTCTTAAGTGTGTATAATAGCCTCTACTTTGCAGTGTCTTTATAGTTTTAACGAAGAATCTATATTTAAGATTACTTATAGTCCAAGTACAATTTTAGACTCAAGTACTAAAAAGAATGCTTTCACTTTTTTACTAAAGTGAATTACAAAATAGAATCACTTTTCCAAAATCAAAGTTACTTTTCAAATTACTTTGTTTAAAGTATATCGAGACTTGAACTACTTATCGCATGTTCACATTGAACATGTGTGGAAGTTACTGTCCAAGCTATAATTCTCAACATGATTTCCCTCCCCTCTTTTTGTTATCAAGGTCGTACGATAGTTTTAAAAACCAACCAGGTTGAACCGGAAATTGGCCAAATCGACTGGGTAGACCCCCCTGTGCTTGCTAATTGGAGAAATAAATCTGATTCAAGGGCTTGTTAGGACCAATTAGGTACCAAACCAGTCCTAACCAGCGAGGTCTGTAAGAAATTGGCCTGGTTAGGTAAACATGTGGCTCGGTGAGGAGATGGGAACCCACAAGTGTTTTTGGAGGTGGTTTTTTGCAAACCATGTGTAGGTTCCCTGCTAAATTTCCCCCCTAAGCTTATAAAAGCATGTCTAAGCTCCTATTTGCCTCACACATCTAATTTCTAGTACTTCTGAGCATATGAGAGCTTGGACAGTTCTACAACAACATTGAGTTTTGAAGCAACAATAGCAAGTTTAGAGGTTCTTTGTCATTTTGGAGCTGGTTTGGAGCTGTTTAGTGGAGTTGGCATCTTTGGGAGGAGGCTTAATCAGCTGGTTTTCATTCCCAAATATGATTTCTCTCTTGAAAATTTCCATATTTGATTACTGTCCCCGTTTTAAATTTTTTCTCCTATTTCAAGTAGAAAAGAGCTCTTGTTTGTAGGCTAAACATGTCTCTTTTTTTTGTTTATCATAGGTTTTGCATTTTACTTAGATGCACTTTTCTTTTCTATTTGCAATTATCTTTCCATTCAAATCTGAAATTTCATCGTCCACCTTGGCAACAAAAGCCAAAAATGCTGCATGGGTTCATTGTGATGTTGTTGGTGGCAAAATGTTGTGCAAATATAGCAAACACCCAATGGTAGGGGGGCATCTATAGGTTGAAACAACACTTGGCTGGTATAAGAGGCCACGTAATCCCATGTAATGCACTAGATGAAGTGATAGGGTCTGTTAGGGCATAATACTTGAAAAATTTGACAAGTTTGAGGAGGCAAAGGTTACGGAAATAGCTATACAAGCAGAAGTTTGATGATTGGTCGATTCATGTTGACCGGTGATTTGAAATTTGCCATAGGCCAATGGCCTAGTAACTTAAGTTGTAGCATTGCTTTTGGACTCTACAAGCCATTTAGAAGTTTGAACCTCGTTGATTATTGTCAGGCCAGGAGGTAACTCTTCAAATGGATTATTGTGATTTGCATTAAGACTGATCATGAATATATGCATGGAGGGAGAGACTCTTGGGCTTCATCTCCCAGTGTCTCTTCATTTGCTATTCTCCTTATTTTCTATTTACTCTATTTTACACAAATTCCCTAATCCCAAAGATTAGGTTTCAACAATTATGTATTTTGTTGATGATATGTATTGCACTGTGTGCGATTTTGAAATATGCACCCTTACATGGTATATAAATGAATAGACTTCGCATATTTTGCCTCTCATGGTTTGGATGTTAGAAATATTGAGAAGGGGTGGGGGATGGGCTCCGTGAATCAATATTTCACTCTTTTTACACAATTGTTTAGATTCCCTTAAACATTCGTAGCATCAAAACAAAACGTGAAACATCATCACATCATAGGATCAGTACTTGGGAGATTTCACTCAACAAAGAAATTCATTATGCATGGTTACATAAGGCTGGAAGGAAGGAGCTGCTCCCAAAGTCTGAAGATCTTTGCAGACTCAATCTGAAGGAGTATTCATTTCCCTAAGCACTCCAACTCAACAACTCTGCCCCACAACGCTTTGCTGCTCGAAACAATGACTAAGCTTGGGTTCTCGTACCAATGACAATGACCCAACTACAAATGATATTCAATAAAACTCAGCGATTGTAGCCCAAACTCAATTGCTGTGCCAGACTTCTTCAATACTGCTGATGCAACGATGCCCAACTCCAAACTATCAAAGTTGAACTGCTGGAAGATGTACAAACTACTATACAACATACCTCAGCAAGACAGCTGTCACTATATGACTGCAATCTTCAGCTGATGTGATGACTCTGCCTAAGCTTTGACTGTCAGTGCACATGATGCAGTTGAAACCCTACCTCAACACTCTCACTGTTCAAACCCTGGCAATATTTGTGCTTCAACTAACAATCAATCCTCTGAAGCAATACTCCCAATGTTATCTGTTGCTAACAATACGTTCTGCTCTTCAAGGTCAAATTCTAGCAGTGTCATTAACTCTACCATATGAAACTGTCACAACTTTTAAGTTATATAATCATTTTAAAGTTCATGAAGACCTACAAGTCTTGCTAAGCTCTGTCCTTAAAACCATCAGCAGCAAAAACCTTGTCAACTTAGTTTTGCGTCTGCTCAAAACTCCCTGTTACCCACCACCTGTGGGTAGTGTATGTAGGAGAATTTTTTTTCTCCTAGATGGTCATCACCCAACAACCAGCAACACCTTGCAGCCACCAGATAGCTTGTTATGCCATTGTCTCTACTCTCTGCCACTTGAGCCAGCCATGTGGTCCCTCGACCACTTGTCATAAATGTATGTTTGAAGGTGGGCCTCCCGACTCCAAAGGTATGGGTTTTCCTTGGTATAGTTGAGTAATTTTCCTTACTTGTCATGGACACTTGGGTATAGATTGGTGGGAATATTTGATGGAAAGAGTGGGTTAGGTTGTATTCTTGTCTCCATTGCCCGATTTCGTGGTTACCCTTGTATTGTTGATTTTTAATGTACTTTGGACAAGTGGTTTCCCATGGGTTAGTCTCTCCCTAGGGAAAAGTGTCCAAAATAATTATTTCCTAAATGTGACTTTATAAAGTGAAAGTGACTTTATAAGTGGTAAAGTCAATTATTAATTAGAAAGAGAAAGTGACTTTATAAGTGGTAAAGTCAATATTAAATTATAAAGTGAAAAGTGACTTTATACATAAAGTACAATATGGGTACTTTATTTAATGGGTGAGTTAAAAAATAGAAAGTGAGAATTAAATGCACATTTATCAATGTTCCACCAAGTCCCCTCGAGGTGGGAGCGAGGGGGTGCGGGAGCGGCCTATGCAAAAGCTCCCTACCAATTTTCAGGAAACGTGGGGGGACGTCGGGGTCATAAAAATTATAAAATTTAATATTTATAATGCAACTATATTTTTGCAAGGAATGTATATACAGTCATCATACACTTGCATCATGAAAGATAAATCATAAATGATAAAATAACAAATCGATGAATGATAATCATATAATTGAAACAAATTTAAAAGTTAAAAGTTAAAACATATATCATACAATCATGCATGTAAGTTTGTAAGTTTGTAACTATATAATCATTAATGTAACTACTAACAATGTACAATGAAAACAAAGTTTAAGATATCATATGACATATTATATCAAGATTCAAAATAGAGTTTAAACTGAAGTTTACAACTCAAGTCTGAAACATAAAACTTAAACGCAAATAAGTTATGTCTGAAACATAAAACATAAAACATAAAACATATGAATATCAAATGATATCATCATAATGATAAATGAGCATAAATGCTCAAGTTAATGCCCCACTAGTCTCTTCATCCAACTTCTGCACGAATATATCAGGATCAACCATGTCACCATCTAAATCAGAATCACTTGGATTCTCAAATATGCTAAGTGGCACATCAACTTTTAACACGAAACCATAAACTAAAAGGGGTGGTGAGGGGGTGTGAGGGGGCGTGAAGGGGGGCGTGAAAGGGGGTGTGCGGGGTCGTGAGGGGGCGTGAGGGAAACGTCCCCTAGAAGTATCCAAGACCCCGGAGCGCGAGGGGGCGAGGAATCTAGACCCTTAGGTGGGGGGGCGAGACCCCGTGTAAAACTGACATTTATTCTCATCCCTTGATCTAAATGAATTTGAGCCATTAGATCTTAGGGTTGCCCGAAAGTCATTTAGGAAAACAAAAGAGGGAAAAGAAAAGAGAAACTGCATTCATTCATTCTTCATGAGTAGATTGGAGAAAGGAGGCTAAGAGCTGGAGAAAAGTTTTGAAAGATAAATTTGTTGCAGCAAGCTGAAGGAGTGATTTCTGGGCAAAGTTGGGCACGAAAATCAAGGCATAGAAGACAACAGAATGTACAGTTCGAACAACATTTAATGCTGTGAGGTGCACGCTGTTAGAGGGCTGTTTTGAACATTTATTTATTTATATTTTTTTTCGAGAAAAAAAATCCGTACTGTCTGTATAGCGGTACAAAAGTCCATACAGGGCCGTCCGCATCTGTAATGTACTATTTCAGCTTCAAGTGGGCACGAAAATCGAGGCAAAGTGGGCACGGTTTTCAAGGAGTTTTGGGTTGAAGAGATAAGTTGTATCTTGCTGTTTTTTTGTCTGCAAATGTATTTTCCTGAACTTGAAAGATAAATAAATTTGAAGAGCTCTCTAACAGGTTTTCCTCGGAGAAGATTGAAGGGGTTTTTCCTGGGTCTAAGTTGACCAAAAATCTGTGTGTATTTTTGATGTGTTGCTGGTCTGTTTATGTCCATATTTATTTTCAGCATGTGTTGACAGTGCCATGTGTTTTAATTTGAAAATTTCATTTCCAGAATTCTATATGTTGAATGTAAGTTTATGGGAAAGGGCATTTAACTGAATGGGAGTGATAAGGTGAAATTAAAACCAGGTTGGGATTGCAGGAAACTTTTTAGTCATCAAATTTCAACATGGTATCAGAGCTACAGACTGAAAATTGCAGTTTGAACAACAGACAATAGTTTGGGACAACAAGCAGTGGTTTGGACAACAAACTCAGTTTGGATAGCAAACTAATATTTTGGGACAGCAAGGTGAAATTTCACACAGACTGAACTTTTGGGACAACAAAGTGTGTTGGAAAGTTCATTTCTCTATTTTCTTGGTTTTGTAAATTTTGGACAGCAGTCATGGCCATGTTCTTAAGGATAGAGGACAGATTGGATGGGATATCCAACTATGCCGTTTGGAAGGACAAAATTCAGACAATGTTTGACGAGGCAACACTCTGGGACATAGTGCAGCAAGGGGTTGTACCTCTTACTGATGCAGATGAACTTGTTGAATTCATAAAATATAATGCAAAGGCAAAAAGGATTTTGATGGGCATTCTGAAGCATCATGTGGTTCCTTAGGTGAGAGGAAACACATATGCATATCAGATGTGGACAACTCTAACCACTCTCTATCAGAGTACCAATCAGAGCAGGAAGATGGTACTCAAAGAACAATTGAAGAACATCAGGATGACAAAGGCTGAAAGTGTAGTTCATTATCTTGGCAGGGTCAAACAGGTACATGATGATTTGACTGCTATTGGTGAGGTAGTTGCACCCACAGAGTTAGTCAGGATAGTCGTAGCAGGACTTCCTAAGTATTGGGAGGTCTTTGGAGATACAGTTTCCTCTAGGGAGAATCTTCCCAATTAGGACAGATTCTGGGATGATTGTGTGCAACATGAGATACGGAAGACTACTGGAGTTCCTGATTTCAATCTCGAGCATTATGAGGTGTGCAGAGGGTGTGCTTTGGGAAAGTACACCAAGTTACCATTTCCAGCGAGCTACAACAGATCTACAGGTATACTAGACTTGATTCATACTGATGTTAGTGGTTGTATGTCTCATGTGCCCTTGAGTGGTTATGAGTATTATGTTATGTTCATTGATGACTACTCTAGGAGGACTTGGATATATTTCCTGAAGACCAAGGGTGAGGTCTTCAGTCGCTTTAAAGGGTTCAAAGCTCTTGTGGAAAAGTAGACAGGTAGGAAGATTCAGGTCTTGAGGTCAGACAATGGTGGGTTTTCTGACTTCTGTGCACAGGGGGGCATTAGGAGAGAGTTCATGGTTCCTTACAACCCACAACAAAATGGGGTGTCTGAAAGGAAGAACAGAGCTATTGTTGAGGCTGCTAGAGTGATGATTCATGATCAGGGGTTGCCTTTGTTTTTGTGGGATGAGGCTTGCAACACTGCTGTTTATCTTCAGAACAAGAGTCTTCACAGAGTATTGGGGAATATGACTCTGGAGGAGGCCTTCACTGGAGAGAAGTCTCTTGTGGGACACCTTCGTATCTTTGGATGTCTCACATATTCTTATATCCCCAAGGAGCAGAGGACAAGGCTGGAACCCATGGCAGAGAAGGGTATCTTTATGGGTTATAGTGAGACTTCGAAGGCCTATCGGATCTTCATTCCTTCTAAACGGAGAGTGGTGATTAGGAGGGATGTGAAGTTCGAGGAGGAGAGGGCCTATCAGAGATCACGAGAGTATGATGAGAGAGAGTCACAGACTTCTCCTCAGCAGGGAGGTCAGGTACAGGGAGCAGGACCTCAGGGTTCTGAATCGACTGGTACATGAGGTACTTTAGTGTCAGTGACATTTGGGGCACCAGTGGCAAGTTCACCGAGCACTTCTTTAGGGAGTCCACTGGTACAGAGTTCACATGGCACTTCAGCTGACATAGACACAGGTTCTTCAAGGACAGGTGTTGGTACAGGCACATCTGGGTCAGTTGGCAGACCTTCAGGTTCACTAGACTGGGGGGCAAAGGATGAGGTTCCCTATGGGGAAGCTTATTCAAGGAAGAGGCCCAAGTGGCTTCAAGACACATTGAAGGAAGCGGAGTTCATTGGTCCTTCAAAGAGGGTGAACAGGGAGAGTGTGCCACTTGAGCGGTTTTGTAGTTATGTAGCCAAGGCTACTAGCATTGTTGACTCTGAGCCTACTAGTTATGGGGAGGTTGCCAGCCAGGAGTTATGGAGAGAGGTTATTGTGGAGGAGTATGTCTCTATCATTAAGAACAATGTCTGGGAGGTGGTGCCTAGGCCCGAGGGCAAGTCAATTGTGACTTCCAGGTGGCTCTATAAGATCAAGCATGCTCCGGATGGCAACATTGAGAAGTTCAAGGTGAGGTTTGTGGCTAGAGGGTTCTCACAGATAGAGGGAGTTAGACTATGATAGGACCTTCGCTCTCGTAGCTTGGTACACTTCTATCTGGTCCCTTATTTCTATTGCTGCAGAAATGGGTTGGCAGATCCATCAGATGGATGTGAAGACCGCATTTCTGAACGAAGTTATAGAGGAGGAGGTGTATGTTGAGCAGCCACAGGGCTTTGAGGTACTTGGGTGGGAGACCCATGTATGCCGGTTGAGGTGAGCACTCTACAGACTTAAGCAAGCTCCGAGATCTTGGTATTCGAGGATTGATACTTACTTGCAGCAGATGGGTTTCACGAAGAGTGATGCAGATCTGAACCTATATCACATTGTTGTACGGGATGATCCGCTCATTCTTGTGCTATATGACCTTGCTATAGGACCTTGCTATGGAGTTCGAGATGAAGGACATTGGGCTGATGCATTACTTTTTGCAGCTTGAGGCGTGGCAGGAGGAGGGGCATATCTTTCTAGGGCAGGGGCAGTATGTTGTGGATGTGTTGAGCAGATTTCACATGGTAGACTGTAGACCCATGTCTACAACTATGATCACCAACTGGAAGAAGCTTCATGCTCAGATTCTAGTTTGGTGGATCCCACATTGTATAGGCAGCTTATTGGGTCCTTGATGTATCTAGTCAACACTAGGCTAGATATATGCTTTGCAATGAACACACTTAGCCAGTTCATGGTTGAGCCCAGGAGGGTACATTGGGTAGCTGCAAAGCATATTCTTTGCTATGTGTAGGGGACTATTGATTATGGTGTGGACTATAGGCGGGGAGATGGAGTGAGGTTGGCAGGTTACACAGATTCAAATTGGGCAGGGAGTGCTTCTGACAGGAAAAACACTTCAAAATGTTGCTTCGGATTGGGTTCAACAGTTGTGTCATGGTTCAGTCGAAAGCAAAATTCAGTTGCTTTGAGCTCTTCTGAGGCTGAGTATATGGGCGCTAGCCAGGCTAGTTGCGAGGCCATTTGGCTTCGCAAGTTATTGTATGGCCTATTTGACCAGGAGTTGAGATCGACGATTATTCACTGTGATAATCAGAGTTGCATTAAACTCACGGAGAATCCAGTGTTTCATGACAGTTCAAAACACATGGACATCATATATCATTTCATTAGGGACTATGTTCAGAAGGGGGCAGTGAAGTTGGAGTATATATTGACAGATGAGCAGGTGGCTGATGTTCTCACGCAGTCCTTGCCAAGAGGCAAGCATGTCCATTTCAGGGACAAGATGGGTGTGGTGAGAAACATTTTCCTCGGTAAGAGGGAGTGTTTATTTTTAATGTACCTTGGACAAGTGGTTTCCCATGGGTTAGTCTCTACCGAGGGAAAAGTGTCTAAAATAATTCTTTTCCTAAGCGTGACTTTAGAAAATGAAAGTGACTTTATAAGTGGTAAAGTCAATATTAAATTATAAAGTGAAAGTGACTTTATAAGTGGTAATGTCAATATTAAATTAGAAAGTGAAAGTGACTTTATAAGTGGTAAAGTCAATATTAAATTATACAGTGAAAAGTGACTTTAGACATTAAGTACAATGAGGGTGCTTTATTTAATGGGTGAGTTAAAAAATAGAAAGTGAGAATTAAATGCACATTTATTTTCATCCCTTGATCTAAATGAATCTGACCCATTAGCTCTTAGGGTTGCCCAAAAGTCATTTAGGGAAACAAAAGAGGGAAAAGAAAAGAGAGACTACATTCATTCATTCTTCATGAGCAGATTGGAGAAAGGAGGCTGAGAGCTGGAGAAAAGTTCTGAAAGAGAAATTTGTTGCAATAAGCTGAAGGAGTGATTTCCAGGAAAAGTTGGGCACGTGAATCAAGGCATAGAAGACAACAAAATGTACAGTTCGAACAACATTTATTGCTGTGATCTACACGCAGTTCGAGGGTTGTGTTGAGCAAAAAAAAAATTGGAGAAAAAAATTCCGTATAGTCCGTACAACAGTACGGAAATCCGTACAGTCCATACGGAATCCGTACAGTACAGTCTGCATCCGTACAGTACTGTTTCAGCTTCAAGTGGGTATGGAAATCGAGGCAAAGTGGGCATGGTTTTCAAAGAGTTTTGGGCTGACGAGATAAGTTGTATCTTGTTGTTTTTTTTTTGTCTGCAAATGTATTTTCCTGAACTTGAAAGATAAATAAATTTGAAGAGCTCTCTAACAGGTTTTCCTTGAAGAAGATTGAAGGGGTTTTGCCTGGGTCTAAGTTGACCAAAAATCTGTGTATTTTTTATGTGCTGATGGTCTGTTTATGTCCATATTTATTTTCAGCATGTGTTGACAGTCGCATGTGTTTTAATCTGAAAATTTCATTTCCAGAATTCCATATGTTGAATGTAAGTTTATGGGAAAGAGAATTTAACTAAATGGGAGTGATAAGGTGAAATTAAAATCGGGTTGGGATTGTAGGAAACTTTTTAGTCATCAAATTTCTACATGTATCCTAGTCCCATGGGATACAAGCTTGGAGTTCTCAGCACCCTAGCCACCAGAGCCTTTAGAATCTCTGATGAACACCACTTTGAAGGTGAAAAGGCTCATCTCCTTAAATTTTTTAATAAAAATGGTTATAGCATGAGTCATTGTCTTAAAGCTTTTCAATAAGCTGAAAAGGGTCCCAGAGCTAAGAAAGATCCTTGCGATCGGTTATCTGGAGTTCACCTTCCGTTTATCCAAGGTACTATGGATAAAATTGCCAGGATCCTAAAGAAAATAATGTTTCCTCAACGTTCAAACCCTCCCGCACCATTCGGAGTTCGCTTAGATCGGTTAAGGACCTGATTTGCCCCAAGGATGTTAAGGGTTGTTACTTGATTCCGTGATCGTGTGGGACCCCTTACATTGGTGAAACGGGTCGATCAATTAATCAAAGAATTCATGAACATGTCGCTGACCTTAAGCATAATAGATCACACTCCTCGGCCCTAGCAGAGCATGCTGAGAAGACTAATCATCACATTTGCATTGAAGATGCTAAGGTTATTGCGAGGATTGACCATTTCCACCACCGCAAGTTGAGAGAAGCCTTGGAAATCGAAAAGAGGCCGGTTAACCTCAACAGGGACGATGGGTGGATGGTTAGCAGATGTTGGATTCCTGCTCTTCATTCCTAGTTTTTTTTTTTGATGTAACTTATAATTATTAATATATAACATATTGTTAAAATAAAATAGATTTATTAAATTCAAACTATAAATATTTATTTATTTTATTTTATTTTTTTATTTATTAATTTTTATTCTATTTTTTAAACTTCTGATTATTAATATATAGCATATTATTAAAATAAAATAGATTTATTAAACTCAAATTATAAATATATATTTATTCATTTATTTTTATTTGTATTTTTATTTATTAATTTTTATTTTTATTTTATGTTTATTTATTTATTTTATTTTATTTATCTATTTATTTTTTGTTGTTGATATTTTAACATTTAATCTATTATTAAAATAAATAAAAATAAGAATAAATATTTAATAGTAAACATTTATTTATTCTTCAAGATTATATTGGATAATTTTTATTTTATTAAAAATAAAAAATAAATAAGATTCAAATTATAAACATTAAGCATTTAATTTATTCCTATTAAATAAAAAATAAAGAAATCATTATTATATTTTTTGATTTTATTGCCTAAGTTTAGTCAAACTAGCGGTTATTTTACAAACGGCTAATTGGAGCTTTTCTTATCTATTTAATTGGGTTACCTGTTTAGATTTGTCATCTTGTCCTGATGATGAACCACACTGGCTGGTTCGAAACGCGTCGACCAAATTTATTTTGATGTGATTTTTACCGAAAGATTTTACTCACAATTTATGGATCCTAGAAGCCAAATTCCTAAGATCCTCTTGCTCTTGCTTATTTACTTGTGATCTTCTTTAGTTCTTATTATGTTATTCTTATCTTTCTTCTTAATAGTTCATCAAGCAAATATAAAAGCACATGCACATAAACCAAGGACACCAAATGTAGGCCCGCAGCCAGGGCAAACCCCCCTCGAGGGGAAAACCCAGTCATGAAATTCTTCCTTTCAATAGTATTAGTTTCTACTCTTCACCCTAGAACAAGATCAGACCTTTCTTCCATACCAAGTCAGCCTCCAGAATTTCGACCCCTTTCCAGCAACTTTAACTATTCAGTAGTTTTGGCGTTGTACAACTTTTGACAACAACAAAACTTGGAAGAATCCGATCTCCCAATCCAGAGCTCGAAACAGAGAGAGAGAGAGAGAGAGAGAGGTGCCAAAATTTTGTTTTTCTTCTTCTCCTTAGACTTCCCAAAACCCGCACTTCTTTTAGTTTCTCGACAACAGACTTCGAACTTCTTCATGGCTACAAGAGATATCGAATTGCTTGAGAGAATGTGCTCCAAATGAATTTGAATTGCTTCCTTTTATAGGCTCTAGGTGAGGTCGAATAGGTGTCTCTTGGGCCTACATGAGCTGACATGATCTCTTCTTGGCCAACTTGGTGTGGAGGTCACATAATTCATATTTGACTCGATAATAAACCTTTTTACATGATTCGAAAGCCCACGAAGGGTCTCTTTAAATGTGCAATGACTCTATTAACTTAGAATAAATCCTAGAAGTCCTCAATGGGGACTTTGACGTAAAACATGGTGACCCAAGCATGAAACCCGGGCTTTAATAAGTCACAATAATAATAATAAAAATTCTTTTCTTTATTCTTTTGACAAGTACATTACATGATGACTCAAATACATTAAATGAAGACCGAACCTAGTTACAATTTCCAACATAAATGGGTATCCAAAATTCAAGAATATGACCTTGATATCCGTCCCAAGAAAATCATCAAAGGTGAGGGCCTAGCTGAGATGTTGACTGAAAGCAATAACGAGGCCATTAAGCAAGGAGAAGAGGAGCAAGTGTGTGCTATTTGTATTGAGCTTGAGGAAGATGATTGGTACAAGGACATCATTTACTATTTACGCAACCTGTCAGCCCCTCCTCACTTAACTGATCACAAACGAGGAGCCCTGAGATTGAAAGCATCTAAATTCTACATAACCTAAGACAACCTTGGTTGGATGAGTCCTGATAGAGTGATTATTCAATGTGTTAGTAGGGAAGAGTCTGAAAAACTGTTGAAAGAGTTCCACGGAGGATTTTGTGGAGGACATTATGTCGCTAGGACCACTACTCACAAAATCCTTCGGGCAAGCTACTATTGGTCTACCATCTTCACTGATACATTGAATTTTGTGAAAAGATGCCAACCTTGCCAACCCTTTGCTGGAAAACAACTCACTACCATGCCTTTAAGAAATGTTGTTGTAGGTGTGCCCTTCCAACAATGGGGCACAAATTTTATTTGTGAATCCAAAGAAAACTTGTGCCATGGATACAAATGGATTCTCACTACCACAAACTACTTCACAAAATGGGTTGAGGCCATACCAACCAATAAAGTAACTGACGAGGTAGTTATGGTCTTCCTTGAGGATAAAATTATTACCAGGTTTGGTGTCCCCTCCAAGATTGTTACTGTTGATGCCAAGGCATTTGATTCTTTAGCTCTGACATCCTTATGTAACAAGTATGGTATTATATTGTGACATTCATCTAACTATTATCCTCAAGGAAATGGCCAAGCTAAGTCAAGCAATAAAAACCTCATAAAGATAATGAGGCGAACTATTGGGGAACATAAAAGGGATTGGGACAACAAGATTAAGTACGCTCTCCAGGCTAACCGAATGACTATCAAAGCATCAACCGAATTTAGCCCATTTCAATTAGTCTACGGTTTTGAGGCCAAGTTACGCATCCAACTCCAGTTGCCCACCCTTGAATGCCCAAAAGCCTTTCCTAACTAGCAAGATGCCATACAAGCTCGTATTGACCAAATCATTGAGGCTGATGAAAATAGAAGAAAAGCCCTCAATCAACTTGGCCGTAGTCATGATAAGATGAAGGCTGCTTTTGACAAACATGCCCGAAACAAGGCCTTTAAACCCGACGACCTCGTGCTGTTATGGGATAAGAGAAGGGAGATCCCTGGCATGCACAAGAAATGGGACAACCTGTGGTTAGGCCCATTCAAAATAATTGATCTAGCAGGCATAAACTCTTACCACTTAGAAACTCTCGATGGAGAGCCCATTCCTCTTCCCGTGAATGGACAACTCCTGAAAGAGTACTACCTTGAAGGCACTTGGTATTGTACTATTTGCATGATAGGGTAGGATGCATTACATGCTGATTTTCTCATTATAACTAACATCATATGATATTTTCATGGTAAATTAGTTGCATTTAGATTAAAATTTGCACTTTACTTTCTTGTTGATTTTTTTTACGGCTTAATTCTAAGCATGGGTGATCACAAGACACCGCAAAAACATGCTTCCATGTGCTTTTGGTCTTTGATGTGTAGGTAACAAGTCTACGGTACCAAGAGATTGGTGGTGTTCTCACGACCTCCCGTTTGAGTAGCTTCGTTCAATTTCCTGAGAGCTCATGTCCCAGTTGGAGCTAGATGTGACCCATCACCTGTGGGTAGTGTATGTAGGAGAATTTTTTTCTTCTAGATGGTCCTCAGCCGGCAACCAACAACCCCTTGCAGCCACCAGATAGCTCATTGTGCCATTGTCTCCGCCACCCAACCCAACCATCTAGTCCCTCGACCACTCGTCATGAATGTATGTTTGAAGGTGGGCCTCTTGACCCCAAAGATATGGCTTTTCATTGGTATAGTTGAGTAATTTTCCATACTTGTCATGGACACTTTTGGGCATAGATTGGTGGGGGGATTTGGCGGAAAGAGTGGGTTAGGCTTGTATTCTTGTCTCCATTGTCCGATTTCGTGGTTACCCTCGTATCCTAGTCTCGTGGGATATCCTTTACTTGCCATTAGCTTTATGGATGACACTACATGAGAAATCCCGATTTTTGTTGTGTGGTCCCATTTAATTCCACCTCATCACTCCCCTTCCACTCATTTTAGCCCCATTCATCTCTTTTCCCATCCGGGTCCACATGTGTCCACTGGGTCCACAGAATTAATCTTGCCCTCCCCTTGTCCACAACTTGGGTTAGGCTTGGAATGATGACCCAAAGGTTGATGCAGCTAAAAAGAAAAGAAAAAGCTCTCAATAGGAAATGTACCACAAAATGCAAAATATGGCCGGGACATACAAATTTAGCATGTGGGCAAAAGCCAAACATGAACTCTACCCCTTATCCATGGCCATCACCCTGGTTCCTATGGGCCCCAGGTGAGCCCCCTCCATCATTAAGAAACCATGACTGCCCCAACCCTTGGTGGGCGATGAAATGCCCCACTTTAAGGGGGTATCCACTGCTATATATTACACATCATGCTCTCATCCGCTGGAGCCGCGATTAGTTATAAAGAAAAATCAATCAAAATCAAAAGGCATATGAAGAAGGGTGGAATAACAAAGGCCTGGGGTAATTCATGTACCACGATCTGCTCCCTCCTACACTCATATACCCAAGTGTGGGATTCCCTTATTATAGCTACCCTTGCACCTTAACATGTGGTGTGAATGATTCCCCTTATCCCCACTCCATTCCATTATTATATCATTTTCTACCCACGACTTAAAGTATGTACCATGGACATGTCACCCCCTTTAGAGGTTGAAACCACTTAATAGGGTCCTTGGTTAACCCCCTATTGAGCTTGGAGACACTTGTACATGCCAAAGCCCACTATGGAAGGGCATGCCACCATGAAGTGCCCCATTGACCCTGTGACTTGTAAGCTCTTTTATTTGATTATTTTAATGATTTGTTGTATTGTAGGGCAAGGGGACCCATTGGATCTTATGCAGGTGGATTTCCGTTTGGGGCTTGGTCTCCCTATACGGGGTCCTAGCTCTCTAGAGGGCCACATTGGCACTTGTAGGGTGAGCGTTGAGAGCCATGGGCCTCCAACATAGCATGGAGAACAAGGGCCAACCCCTTGTCCACTATGTTTGGAGTCCATCTCTACATCATGGCACCTCTTGGATTTCATTAGACCTCCTGAAAGGCCCAACAACTCACTTTATTGATCGTTCGACCCTCTTGAGAGGCTTATCTTTATATTATTGAGCTATTTGGTGGGCTTGTCACCAAAATAATTGTTATTATGCACATTATTTTATTTTAGGGGCTCATTTAGGCCATTTTAGCTAAATCGAATTCATAAGAGAGTGCATAAATAGAAGTGAGATGATTCATTTTTATCATCATCACTTGGATTGGGGTATTTTCTCTTGTGAAATTTTCACTATCCCTTTTAGAGGACGAGTTTGGATGTTATGGATGAATTTTGATGTTTGGATATCTCTCTCTTGTCTTGGAGCTTCATTCTTGGCATAATTTGATGATTGGGTATACTCTTTTATACATGTGAGTACTCTTTTAATGCTTATTCTTGTCATTTACTTTTGTCACTTGAATGTTGCTGGGATTTTCGCTATACAAGTCTGAAATTTACAAAATTGTGGGAATTTTTGTTCTTTATACCGTTGCATCATGTCATGGGCCATGTATCGATGGGTGAATGTTCCTAGAGATAATTTATGTTAAATATATGTTGATAAGTCATCATTTATTGCAAACCGAAATATAAAGTCCTTGCAACAACTATTCTCTTTCTCTAAATGCCATGTGAAGTTGAAAGCCTCCTTGATTGGGTGAATTCTTCCCAATCCATAAATTCTTCTTGACTCCATCTCTCCCAAAGGACAAGGCACTAATCATCCATTGCTGATCATTTTAAAAGCTTATTCTTTTCGCCTCCCCCTTTTACTTGGCCAAGCCTACATAGGTCACCTAGGGCATAAATTATCTCATGATCTATCCATCCAAACACTTTGGTTTTTGGTCCTCAACTGTGCTGAGGTTTGCTCTAGAGGCCCTCCAAATTTGAAGCAAATCCGATGGTGGGATCTCGAGATATAGCAAGCCATAGCTCAAGGACCATTTATTGCCCTAGTTTTGCCTTGGCTAGTGCCCTCATTAGGATCATTGAATTCAAACCTCAATGAAAATTTGTCCTTTGATCCTCTTCTCTTCCCTAATTAGGTCAAGCCCCTCATTGGGTATCAACTTCATACCCTTGACCTAATTTTGGGTCTGCTTGTTCCCGTGTGGTCCCACAACCTATTGATGCCAATTCCACAAAGATCACCCAAAGACTAATTCTCCGTAAGGATTTCTAGGCCTCGGAATCATCTGTGCTAGATATATTCCCAAACCCTAGCCTCGAGAATCCTCTTAGCCCTTCCTAGAGAGCATATCACCTTGCTTCCCAAGCAAGAAAGCCATATAATTGAGTCTCTCTTGTGAATAGGCCATAGGAGTCACTCATTTCCCTCTCATTGTTCCATTCATCTAGTGATTCCCCTTTATATTGGGTCTCTTCCAATCGGTGAAATTCCGTAAAGAGCAGGGAGCTTTAGCTGAGGTGACAGTGGGCTATTGCTCCATTCTTGCCCTCGGCCTAGTAGTTGTTCTATAGGATCCCCTCCTAGGATCCCTTGCTAGTTTGAGCGGTAACACTACCCTCTGCCAACTTAACAGTAATAGCTTAAAAATAACTCTTCTCTACCAATAACTTGGCTCACAATATTGAATCTGCTCATGCACAGATGAACAGCATTCCCACAAACTGAAGAGCTCCCTGTGATACACAAACCCTAGCAATGACCAGCTATGCAGTTTTAACTTAGAAGTACCTCTCTCTGCATCAGTGCTCAACAACATATATGCTCAGAGATCATATGGCCTCAAGTCTGTTGTCAGGGTCACACTTTCTCTGCCACAGATGCATCAGATGAATGGTTACTGAATTGATACCATGCAGTTGTCTTTTTAAGATCCTGTACTTGAATTGCCATAGGAGTCACTCATTTCCCTCTCATTGTTCCATTCATCTAGTGATTCCCCTTTATACTAGGTCTCCTCCAATTGGTGAAATTCCGTAAAGAGCAGGGAGCTTTAGCTGAGGTGACAGTGGGCTATTGCTCCATTACTGTCCTTGGCCTAGTAGTTGTTCTATAGGATCCCCTCCTAGGACCCCTTGCTAGTTTGAGCGGTAACACTACCCTCTGCCAACTTAACAGTAATAGCTTAAAAATAACTCTTCTCTACCAATAACTTGGCTCACAATATTGAATCTGCTCATGCACAGATGAACAGCATTCCCACAAACTGAAGAGCTCCCTGTGATACACAAACCCTAGCAATGACCAGCTATGCAGTTTTAACTTATAAGTACCTCTCTCTGCATCAGTGCTCAACAACATATATGCTCAGAGATCATATGGCCTCAAGTCTGTTGTCAGGGTCACACTTTCTCTGCCACAGATGCATCAGATGAATGGTTACTGAATTGATACTATGCAGTTGTCTTTTTAAGATCCTGTACTTGAATTGCCAACATGTCACAATTAAATTTGTTTGTCACCATCTCACTGATTCTTTTCAGTAGACTGAAATACTTATTAACAGTTCAGGACAGCAGCAATCACTAATTCATCATTCAAACCCTCGAGAAATGATAAGACTGATCTTCAATAAAACTCCAGATTTAGTGCACATCATATTGACCCAAATTATCCTTAATAGACTTCTGGAAACCAGTCTTGGATCTTCTCTTAAACAGTGAGAATCACCACCAATATGTCTCAGTGAATTCTGCTTCAGATGTGTGATTCCTCCCATCAATAAGATGTCTGAAAATGTAACTGTTGGTTACTGTAATGAGATCATACTACAGTACTGCTTTTGTCGTTCCTTTTCTGATGTCAATGCCCCTTTTCTTGCTACAAAGCAACATTGTGAGGTTTAAAAGCTGTTATAGAGTCCCTCGATATACCATGCTTTTGACAAGAGCTCAACAAGGTACTTATCCTCAGAATTATGCTAGGACTTTAACCGCAAAATCATGCCAAGAACTCTCACGGATCTGCCTTTTGGATGTCCTTAAGAAGATTCAAAACGATGCCATTGTTTTGTGCCTATTTGGTGGGTGTCTGTAAACAAATTCAAGTTTATCTGTCACAATGTTTTGAGATTAACCCTTAATTAGGGCAGCAAGAACATATTTTAGATTATCTTCAGAATTTGCTAAAGTATGTCCACAGATGTGTCTTGGTTTAGTTTATTGACACATGGTTGGGTCATCACAGTTGAGCCTTAAATTCTTGGATTAGCCTCAAGAAATAAGCTCCAAACGCTTGCTTCGGCCACAGATCAGTCAACCACCTTCACAACAATTTTTGTTTGAATTTTGGAGCTCGATGTGTACAGATCTATGCCTTCAGTCACTGAGATAGGCTGCAGAGCATAGATAACCAGCGTATCAACCTCATACATGGTCAGAAAAGGAGTCCAAACTTCTAGCGAAAATCCAACCCCAACATCAATATTTGGATGCCCAGACTTGTCTCAAAACTCGGCCTATGGATCCACTTCACAAGGCTGCAGAAGGTGCACTTAGGTCAGCATTTTTGTTGTCTCATAGCCTGAAGAAATGCTCTCAGAAAACGTCTTCTGTTCAAGGTTCTCAAGTTTCCACAGGGCCACAGAATATGCCACAAGAAGGCCTGCAAGTTAG
Organism: Pinus albicaulis; assembly: GCA_034641835.2. Classification (NCBI taxonomy): domain Eukaryota; kingdom Viridiplantae; phylum Streptophyta; class Pinopsida; order Pinales; family Pinaceae; genus Pinus; species Pinus albicaulis. The sequence goes on along the minus strand of CM076572.1, from coordinate 1,295,331,296 downwards.
ACGAAAATCCAATCCAAAGAAGAGCAAAAAAAAGATCAAAGACTACCCTCTCTTCTCCAAAAATTTGGCCTATTCTTCTGTGACAGTCTGCAGAGAAATTACAGAGATATACAAATTAGATCCTTGCCTTTGTGGAGAGTTTACGTCTCATATTTATAATTGATGTGCAGGCTACTAGAGGGGTCGGCTAGCCCTAAACCTTTGGAGGGAGCCGACCTTTAATGTGGAAAATTTAAATTCAAATTTGGAGCCAAAATATTTGGAGACCAACTTGAAATTAAAAATTGTTTTTCAAGCCAAAATGAAATTTATTTTTGGAGCCCTACTTCAATTCAATTTGATTAATTTTTCTTGATAAAAGTCCCTTCTCCCTTTTTGACTTTGACTATACCTCTTAAATTTAAATTAAATCAATACATTTCTTTGTAGCAACTCCTTTGGGGTTTTTGACCACTAAATGGGGTCACCAACTTTGAGTGAGCATATTTCCTCAACCGCGAGGAGTCTCATGGCATGACACATACCGTTAGAATGAGCATGACGAGGAGCATCAGCTGGCGATGGTCACAGAGGCAAATCTGTTGATTTTTAATGTATCGTGGACAAGTGGTTTCCCATGGGTTAGTCTCTACCTAGGGAAAAGTGTCCAAAATAATTCTTTTCCTAAGTGTGACTTTATAAAGTGAAAGTGACTTTATAAGTGGTAAAGTTGGAAATGCATATGAGGTAAGGGTTGAGACATAGGAATATGAAGTGAATTGCGTGGAGCTCGAAACCCTAGAGATGGCGGCGGGCGGATTTCCACATGGTTTCTCGGACACATTTCGCTGGAACGGTTTGTTTATTCGCCACATGAACCTGGGGCCGACCCTGCACTGCTCCCTGTGCACATACTACGGTTTTCTCGGACGGTGTTTTCAATATGCTCTGCCCAATCTTTTGGCATCGACCCGACATTGTTTATCATATGCGCTCGCGAATATCATGTGATTACCCGTTGTTACCTTGTGATTATTGACAGGCTGGGCTCTCATCGTGTATCCGCACAGTGTTTTGCGGGGTTTTTCACATCTGTGGGACGCGGTTTCATATTACAAAGCTCGATGTGGGCTTTTGCGGTTTTATTTTATTTTCATCATCTGTTTTGGTCTACTAGATACCCTACAGACCTCCGGTTGCTCGCGACTCCTTTGTCTCATTCAGAATGATTGGCTATGAGGAGGAGGTGGATTATTCGGAGGATCCCTTGGTGGGTGTGGACATCTGGGGGCTCTAGGAACAAGAGGCGGGTGATGAGATGGTCGACATGGCTCCCACCCATCCTATCTCGACACCGAATATGTCAAACCCTACCTCCGTGGCCGGTTGCTCAACCCCCATTGGTGACAGCTTGGAGCATTGCAGTTTTGTGTCACCCTCCCCATCGACTGGTGGTATTTGGAGCTTCTTGTCACCCGACATGCCACAGCTTCTGGTGGTTGATATGCCCTATTCGACACCATTTTCGGATGCAGAACTGACCTTCATCACCGACGCGACTCAAAATCTGGGCAACTTACATATCCGCGACTGTGGACAATACTCCACGGTTGAAGCAGGTGTACAGGCAGTGGCATCGGGGGTTTTTACAAACATCCCTACAGATGCCCTGATTGGGGATATTCAACACACTTCATCGGACTCTGAAGGAGCTCCGGAGCAGGGGCACTCGATCGGGGGTAAAAAGCACAAGACAACCATGAATAAACTCTGCCGCAACTCAAATTTCTGCAGTGAAAGAGGTCTGGAGGATATTTCAAATATGGCGTCCAGGGTGCTTGTGGGCAGGGTAAGGGGCCAAATATACTCTACCCCTCGCCTCATACAATGGACCAGAGAAATTTGGGGGGAGACTATGGAAAACCTCTCGGAAGTTGCTCTTCTCAGGCGCGGTTGGTTCTCTCTCACTTTCACTGTGCCGACCCAGGCAGATTGGGCTCTGGAACATTTCTGGCATATAGAATTACATCCTGTCCTCCTAAAGCTCTGGACGCCACTTTTCGATCCTAACAAAGAAAACGCAGGGGCAGGCCCCATTTGGATGCGACTTCTTGGCTTACCGATCCAGTTCTGGAACGAGACAGCCTTCCAGAATATCGGCGAGGACTTTGGCCATTATCTTGACCACGATAGTTCCTACCTTGTCACTGGGAACAAAGCCGTGGCTCGCATACTCATTTTTCTTGATACCAGAGATGGACTGCACGACATCTACAACATGTTTTTCGAAGACATGGTGTGGAGTCAAATTCTGGATTATGAGGGCGTTCCTTTCAGATGTGGGAAGTGCCATGAGGTTGGGCACCTGCATAAGGAATGTTCAATGTTGGGTCTCCCCAAGCCCATTGTTAAAAAGACTATATCGGTGGCAGTGCAAACAGACTCGATCACATGCAATTGCAAACAGGATGTGGTGCGGCCATAGGGTGAATAGGATCAGCAAACAGCTTTCGTGGCAATGACACCACTTCCCACTTGGCCTGTCATAGAAGCAAGAACACATGCTCCGGTGGCCACAGAATCTTTACAATGCTCTGCATCAGTACCTGGTACCCTTCCTTACCCTAACTTATCGCATCTCTTTATGCATCCTATTACAAATTACACATGTACTCCTATTTTATCATCTATAGATCAGAGGATTGCTATCAGTATACCATCGCTTAGCTGCACTATTGCCCAGGCCCCTCCATCCATTTCTCCCTCTATACCTCACACAACTGTGCACTTGTCTTCTTGCCATACATCACTATGCCCGGATTCTTCCTCCTCAAAACACTCATACTACCTCAGTTCCGCCACTACATCACAACCCCTCAATGCTCTTGGCATTGGCCTGGGGTTTGAAACTATCCCTTCCAAAATCGGAGGTCGACCATCACTTTTGGCAAAGGCAATTAAGAGAGCAAATTTAGAGGTCGAAGCTGGCACACAATCTACCCTCATGCGGGTCCTTAGAGCAAGAAGGCCCAATAACGGGGTTCACTTATGATGTGCCTCACTTACAACTGCAAGGGACTTGCCAACCCCGACAAGAGATTGGCACTCAAAGCACTTCTGGCACAACATCCCATTGACATTCTATTTCTTTAGGAAACTCTGGGAGAAGGCATATATGTTTCATCCACTCTATCATCGATTCTGCCAAACTGGATTTTCATTACTTTAGACGCTAGGGGCAGATCTGACGGATGTGCCTTGGGAATAAATAACAGAACCACCCGTATGATAAATTGCTGGGGCAGGGAGGGGGTACTTGGCATGGATATTAACATTAGTAACATTGAAACCCCCTTCACGCTGATAAATGTCTACGGCCCTTGCACTAATAGGATGGTATTCTGGCAATCACTATTAGACTGCACTCTTTTAGACCACCCACATGTCATTATGGGTGGTGATCTCAATTTTTCATTAGGCATCTCAGAATCCTGGGGATCACATGCGGTTCCAGATCCTTTGGCTGATTTTATCATTTCTAGTCTGGAACAAGCCGACCTTATTGACATCCAGATGCCCAAACTTTTTCCTACTTGGAGGAATTGCAGAACTGGGGATGCAGCATTGGCACGAAGGCTGGATAGATTTCTCATCAAGCTGCCATTACTCCAATCTTTGGAAAAAGTTCGACAATGGGTGGGACATGGTGGCATGTTGGACCACTCTCCTGTATTTTTAGATTTTGAGTGTGGGCCAAAGCGTGCCCAACATCCATTTAAATTCAACTCCAGATGGCTTCTCGATCCTGAATACCATGGTCTGGTGGTTCAAGAGTGGCAACACTATCAGCAACACCCTAACTTTGAACCGGCTCGGGTTATTTCTGATAATCTCAAGAGGATCAAAGGCTTGACCATCAAGTGGACTGAGAAAAACGTAGGAAAGAGGGAGAGGAACTGAAAAGGATCGAATTGGAGATTTCCCAACTCAATGCATCTGATATGCTTGGGTATAGATCTAGTGACACAAAGGAGCATCTCATCACACTTGAAGCATCCAGAAGGAAGCTCTTGCAACAGAAAGAGGTAGATTGGAGGCTAAAAAGCAAGGCCATATGGCTTAAGGCTGGTGATGAGAATACTAAATTTTTTCAGTAGCATGCAAATGGCCGAAAAAATTGCAATATGATTTGGGAACTCACTGACCAACACGGTTATGTGGCCAGAACTCATCCTCAACTTCTTGATATGGGCATACAACATTTCTCCAACTTATATAGAGCTCCATTGCAAATTGGCCTTCCAGAGATCATGCACATCACCAGTCTATATCAAAGATATGTGGACCAAGGAAAGGAGGAGGTGCTTGATGCTCCGGTCATGATGAACGAGCTTGAAGGAGTGCTCAAATGGTTCCAAAAAGACAAAAGCCCCGGACCGGACGATTGGCCCATTGAATTCTTCATACATTTTTTTGAGCTGATTGGCAATGATCTCCTTATTGCCATTGAAGATAGTCGTGTCAAGGGGAGAATATATGATGGTTTCAACTCTACCTTTATTGCTCTTATCTCCAAGACTGACCATCCTTCTACATTTGAAGACTATAGACCTATATCCCTCTGTAACTGTTTATACAAAATTATATCCAAAATCATTGCCAATTGCATCAAACCCATCCTATCCTCTCATATAGCCAAAGAACAATTTGCTTTTCTTCACCACAGGCAGATTCATGAAGCCACTGGCACCGCATAAGAAGCTCTACATTCCATTAAATCTAAGAACCTCAAATCCACCATCCTTAAAATTGACCTTGCGAAGGCATTTGACCAAGTCAATTGGAGCTACCTCCATCTCATTCTTATACAAACTAGTTTTCCCCCCATGTTCATCAATTGGATTATGGGTTGTATTTGTCACACCTCATTCAGTATACTTCTTAATGGCATTGCGTCGGACTTTTTTCATGCTGGTAGGGGACTGAGACAAGGATGCCCCCTATCACCACTCCTTTTCATTTTAGTTATGGAAGGTCTATCTGTCCTCATAAAAAAGGCCATCACGGATGGATTGCTGCATGGAATACAAATAAATGAGATCATACAACTTTCACATTTATTATTTGTTGATGATGTACTCATTTTTCTTGATGGCTCTTGTCAGGACACTCTACAATTTGGAAATATTCTTCAGTGTTTTTGCAGGGCGACGGGCATGCAACCAAACAATTCTAAATCCATCATCATCATGACTAGATGCTCGACACATGAACAAGGAACTGCTTTAACCACATATGCCTTTACTCATAACAACATTGGGGATGGATTAAAATATTTGGGATTCCACATCAAACCAAATGACTATTAAATCAAAGATTGGAACTGGCTCATTGCAAAAGTGGAACACAGAATCAATATCTGGTATCATAGATGGCTCTCCCTGGCAGGCCGACTGGTACTAATTAAATCTGTCCTTGAGGCCATTCTTGTATATTGGATGTCGCTGGCATGGATTCCTATTGGGGTCACCAATTGCATCACACAGATCTGCAGAATTTTTTTATGGAGAAACCAGGAAAAGGACAACACTTTTGCATGGATCGCATGGGACTGAATCAGTAGACCTAAACAATGGGGTGGGTGGGGTCTAAAAGATCTACACATATTTTCAGCAGCCCTTGCTACCAAGACGTGCTGGCATCTTATCACCGGCCAAAGTCTCTGGAAGGAGGTCATCACTGCTAAGTATATTTCCCCCAGAAGCACACTTGATTGGGTGTGGGGCAACATTCGGGTCTCCCCTGGGGTTTCCATCATTTGGAAAGCAATCACCAAGGCTGCTCCACTTATCCAACAAGGATTCTCTTGACAAATAGGTTCGGGGGATTCGGTTCTAGTGGGCTCGGATTCTTGGTCGGGGAGTGGGGAATACTTCAAACTACCGGACTGGATTATTGTGCATCTGGCCAATAGGGGTATCCGGTACCTTTCACAAATTGATGATCCAGACCGCACAAATTGGCACACACAATATTGGCTATCGGCTGATGATCTGCACATTCCTCGGGCTGGTGCGCACTGCTGGGCAAATTATATCAGAGCATTACACGCGTCACATATTCGTCTGACTCAACAAGAGGACCAATGGATATGGGCTATCTCTCCAAAGGGATATTACACTCCCAAACTTGGATATTTAACTCTCTGTCTAAATAAAGAACCACACGAAAAGCTCAGGTGGTGGTCATCTATTTGGAAACTCAAGGCACCACATAAATATAGACTACTTTTCCGATGCATTCTACAGAACTGTATCCCCACTATGGATTATCTACACAGGCGGGGTTTAATAGGTCCCTCTAGATGCTGCTTTTGTCACAACCATGCGGAAGAGACCACTCATATATTTCTGGACTGCCCCATTATACAACGCATACGGCTTCAGGGGACACAGAGCATGTCTGGTCATCATATTTGGAGGGGTAATTCTATCATCCATGCTTGGTCACATTGGTGGCAGACGACGGTCAACACAACAAAGTTGCGAAATCTGCCTATGGTTTTCACTTGGGAGATCCGGATCAATCGGAACAATTATATCCTCAACAATCTGCCAATAAATAAGGATTGTATTTGTCGAGCGATCTTGGTCACATACTCCCTGATTCCCGAAGATGATAGGCAAAACACAAAGAAACTTGACATCCCTGAAACTATTGATCATAACAGGCCGTGGGCTTATTTTGATGGCGCGGCCACACAAAATGGATGCGGGGGGGGGGGGGGGAGGGGGGATTCTCTACATTAATGATCTGCACCACTATCAACTTAGAATGGGCCTGGGCCCGGGAACCAACAATTTTGCTGAACTACAATGTCTAAGACTCCTTCTGATCTTTTTGCCCATGAACAAAATTGCAATCACCTACAGATTTTTGGTGACTCCCTCATTGTGATTAACTGGTTCAACTCTCATGCACAGTGTCACACTCACACACTCACTGCATTACTGTGGGAAGTTCTTCAGCTCAAATCACAATTTGACTCCATCTCTATCTCTCATATTTACAGGCATCGGAACAAAATGGCAGACACACTTTCCAAAGAAGCCACGCAGTTGATTTGGGGCACTTGGCATATCACTGAACAGGTCGGCTCTCAGGTGAACAGATTCTATCACAGGCCTTTCATCGAGGACTTTCAGGCAGAACATGCTGCTGATTTTTGATTACAGATTTTGGGTATATGGTTATTTTGGGGGATTCTTCATATCTTCACATGCCATCTGTAAATATACACAGCCGGTTGCTATTTATATTTTTGTTCATACTCTAGATATTTTCCTTTTTTTACTCTATTTTGGCGCTGGTATGGATTAGTAAGTTATGCACCGTACTTACTCTATCTCTACTTGGATAGATACTCATGGACTATAGCCTCTTACATGTACCACTGACTAGTGTATAAAATTAGCAATATACTTTGAACACACATGACAGTATACTCAGTAAAATGTAATATGTAATTTTTCTTATCTAATGAAAGATTACGAATTTTTCCTTTGTGAAAAAAAGTGGTCAAGTCGATGTTAAATTATAAAGTGAAAGTGACTTTATAAGTGGTAAAGTCAATATTAAATTATAAAGTGAAAAGTGACTTTAAACATAAAGTACAATGTGTGTAGTTTATTTAATCGGTCAGTGAAAAAATAGAAAGTGAGAATTAAATGCACATTTATTCTCAGCCCTTGATCTAAATGAATCTGAGGCATTAAAACTTAGGGTTGCCCAAAAGTCATTTAGGGAAACAAAAGGGGGAAAAGAAAAAGGAGACTGCATTCATTCATTCTTCATGAGTAGATTGGAGAAAGGAGGTTGAGGGCTGGAGAAAAGTTTTGAAAGAGAAATTTGTTGCAGCAAGCTGAAGGAGTGATTTCTGGGCAAAGCTGGGCACGGAAATCAAGGCATAGAAGATAACAGAAGGTACAATACGAACAACATTTAATGCTATAAGTTGCACGTAGTTCGAGAAAGTTTTTGAGCAAATATATATTTTTTGGGAAAAAATCCGTAGAGCAGCATGAAAATCCGTACAGAATACGTACAATACAGTCCACGTCCGTACAATACGTTTTTTAGCTTCAAGTGGGCACGAAAATTGAGGCAAAGTGGGCACGGTTTTCAAGGAGTTTTGGGCTGAAGAGATAAGTTGTATTTTGCTGTTTTGTTTTGCTTGCAAATGTATTTTTCCTCATCTTGAAAGATAAATAAATTTGAAGAACTCTCTAACAAGTTTTCCCCGGAGAAGATTGAAGGAGTTTTGCCTGGGTCTAAGTTGACCAAAAATCTATTTGTATTTTTTATGTGTTGCTAGTCTGTTTATGTCCATATTTATTTTCAGCATGTGTTGACAGTCCCATGTGTTTTAATTTGAAAATTTGATTTCCAGAATTCTATATGTTGAATGTAAGTTTATGTGAAAAGACATTTAACTGAATGGGTGTGATAAGGTGAAATTAAAACCGGGTTGGGATTGTAGGAAACTTTTAGTCATCAAATTTCAACATGGTATCAGAGCTACAGGTTGAAAATTGCAGTTTGAACAACAGATAGTAGTTTGGGACAACACATAGTGGTTTGGACAACAAACTGAATTTTTGGACAACAAATTCAGTTTGGGCAACAAATTGATATTTTGGGACAACAAGGTGAAATTTCACACAGACTGAACTTTTGGGACAACAAGGTGTGCTGGAAAGTTCTTTTCTCCATTTTCTTGGTTTTGTAAATTTTGGATAGCAGTCATGGCCATGTTATTAAAGATAGAGGATAAACTAGATGGGATATCCAACTATGCTGTTTGGAAGGACAAAATTTAGACAGTGTTTGAGGAAGCAACAGTTTGGGACATAGTGCGGTAAGAGGTTGTACCTCCTACTGCAGCAGATGAACTTGCTGAATTCACAAAAAATAATGCAAAGGCAACAAGGATTTTGATGGACAATTTGAAGGATCATGTGGTTCCTTAGGTGAGAGGAAACACATACGCATATCAGATGTGGATAACTCTAACCACTCTCTGTCGGAGTACCAGTGAGAGCAGGAAGATGGTACTCAAAGAACAATTGAAGAACATCAGGATGACAAAGGCTGAAAATGTTGTTCATTATCTTGGTAGGGTCAAACAGGTACGTGATGATTTGACTGCCATTGGTGTGGTAGTTGCACCCACAGAGTTAGTCAAGATAGCCGTAGCGAGACTTTGTAAGTCTTGGGAGGTCTTTGAAGATACTATTACCTGTAGGGAGAATCTTCCCAATTGGAACAAATTCTAGGATGATTGTGTGCAACATGAGATATGGAAGACTGGCTGTGGCGGGCTGAAGATAGCAGATGTCCAAAGTCAAATGTTGGGCATGTTAGAAGATGGGACACTGTGCTGCTACGTGTCATGAGAGGAAAAACAAGGGAAGGGTACTGCAACTTCAGCAGAGGTGGAGCAGTTTGCTTCATAGTTTGACATGGACTTTGCATTTATTACTTCTACTTTTAGTAGGAGTACATCATCCGATATGTGGTACATAGACAATAGGGCTTCCCGCCATATGACAGGTGCACAAGAGTTCTTTTCAGAGCTTGCAGAGAGGGCACTTGATATTGAGATTGTACTAGGAGATGACCGCACTGTGAGAGCTGTTGGTGTGGGGACTGTGACCTTTGAGAGGGAGTCTTTGCCTCCTTTGAAGGTCGTGGATGTTTTGTATGTTCCAGGGATGAAGAAGAACTTGATTTCAGTGTCTCCTATGGAGGAGAAGGGGTTTGATGTCACTTTCTCAGGAGGGCAGGTATTGATGCATCCCAGGGGAGCTTCCATCACTTCGGCCAAAGTGATTGGAGTCCACTCTGGGAAACTATATAGGTTCAGTTTTTAGTCGGCAGGAGCATTGGTGAATAGCACATATGGTAGCACTCACACTAGTACCACCTGTAGTAGAGACTTGTGCGAGTTATGGCACCAGAAGATGGCGCATATGCATCATGGAGCTTTGAGAGTTATGAGAGAGATCACTACTGGAGTTCCCGATTTCAGTGTCGAGCATTATGAGGTCTGTAGAGGGTGTGCTTTGGGCAAGTACACCAAGTTACCATTCCCAGTGAGCGACAATAGATCTATAGGTATACTGGACTTGATTCATACTGATGTTAGTGGTCGTATGTCTCATGTGTCTTTGGGTGGTTATGAGTATTATATTATATTCATTGATGACTAGTCTAGGAGGACTTGGATATATTTCCTGAAGACCAAGGGTGAGGTCTTCAGTCGCTTTGAAGAGTTCAAAGCTCTTGTGGAAAAGCAGACCGGTAGGAAGATTAGAGTCTTGAGGTCAAACAATGGTGGTGAGTACACCGATGGTGGGTTTTATGACTTCTATGCACAGGAGGGCATTATGAGAGAGTTCAGGATTACTTACAACCCCCAGCAGAATGAGGTGTCTGAAAGGAAGAACAAGGCTATTGTTGGGGCTGCTAGAGCGATGATTCATGATCAGAGGTTGCCTTTATTTTTGTGGGTTGAGGCCTGCAATATTGCTGTTTGTCTTTAGAACAAGAGTCCTCACAGAGCATTGGGGAATATGACTCCGGAGGAGGCTTTCACTGGAGAGAAGCTTCATGTGGGACATCTTTGTATCTTTGGATGTTTCACATATTCTTATATCCCCAAGGAGCAGAAGACGACGCTGGAACCCATGGCAATGAAGGGTATCTTTATGGGTTACAACGAGACTTTGAAGCCTATCGGATCTTCATTCCTTCTAAATGGAGAGTGGTGATTAGGAGGGATGTGAAATACTACAGTGATAGATTTATTTCGCCTACTTATTTATGATAAGTTATTTACAGATTTTCTTCTAGGAAATTATGAAATAAACACAACTGCAGTATTCACTTACCCATAAGCAGAAAATAAAACATAACACATATAATGCAATAGAAACAATCACATGAACACAGTTATTTTTGGACAATTGTCCCCGAAAAGACCCAATGCGGGAAAACCGATGCAACAGATGAGGGTTTGTATTATTCTTCAGCAAGGAGAAATCTTTTACAAGAATTAGACGAGCAGACTTCTAGAATACACCTGAGATGAATTCTCCGAATCCTCTGGGAGAATTTCTGACACTTGGAAGACACCCTAGCTCCCTCTGTGTCACTCTGTGTAATCTTCTGCGCAGTCCCTGTACTGGACTGTGTCACTCTGCGTGGGGACTTAGTGATGCTGCTCAACACTGTCCTCTATGGCCCTCTACGTCCTCCTCTTGCCTTTCTCTGCCTCTGCTGACTTCCCCTTCCTTCTTCTGCTTCTGTAACTTTGCCTTTGCAACTCTCCCTTTGAAATCGAATTCTATTCCTTCAGAATCGATTTTCTTCGGGTACTAAGGGTGTGCCTGGCTTGCTTTCCAAATGACCCTCAAGCCTTCTCTTATAATCTTCTCGTTGATGAATCAACGACCCAGATTAGATTTCTAATCAATGGCTAAGATTAAACATGACTTGATCTTCGTTCTCTAGAAGATTCTCACTCTGTTTTATTAATACCCTTTAATTATTTAATTTCCCTAAGTTTAGACTTAGGGACCACATTAAATAATTAATTATTTTAATAAATCATGAATAGAGTGGAATTTCCACAAACGGTTTCTGGGTGCTTTGGAATACTGATGCCCAAGCCTCCTCACAAAATATGAGATTTGGAGCACTTTCCAATGCTACAGAAATCAACACTCCCTCTTAGCGAGGAAAGTGTTCAAGCAAAATACCACCTGCATCTGCTCTGACTTGAAGCAGATGTCTCGGCTGCTGCCCCTCATCTGCTGCGTTGCTGCCCTCTATACTGCTGCCCATGACACCATCTCTGTCACTGCCTCATCCATATTTCAGCTCCCTCTGAATTTCGAGCCTATCCATTCCTCTAGTGGAATGGATTCTTGACCATCCCCATCTTTTCTCTGAAGTAAGAAAACTTATTCTTACCTAGAGCTTAGTTGCACCCACAGAGTTAGTCAAGATAGTCGTAGCGGGACTTCGTAAGTCTTGGGAGGTCTTTGGAGATACTGTTACCTCTAGGGACAATCTTCCCAATTGGGACAAATTCTGGGATGATTGTGTGCAACATGAGATACAGAAGACTGGCTGTGGTGGGGTGAAGATAGCAGATGTCCAAAGTCAAATGTTGGGCATGTCAGAAGATGGGACACTATGCTGGTACGTGTCATGAGAGGAAAAACAAGGGAAGGGTACTGCAACTTCAGCAGAGGTGGAGCAGTTTGCTTCACAGTTTGACAGGGACTTTGCATTCATTACTTCTACATTTAGTAGGAGTACATCATCCGATGTGTGGTACATAGACAACAGGGCTTCCCGCCATATGATAGGTGCACGAGAGTTCTTTTCAGAGCTTGCAAAGAGGGCACTTGATATTGAGATTGTACTAGGAGATGACCGCACTGTGAGAGCTGTTGGTGTGGGGACTGTGACCTTTGAGAGGGAGTCTTTGCCTCCTTTGAAGGTCGTGGATGTTTTTTATGTTCCAGGGATGAAGAAGAACTTGATTTCAGTCTCTGCTATGGAGGAGAAGGGGTTTGATGTCACTTTCTTAGGAGGGCAGGTATTGATGCATCCCAGGGGAGCTTCCATCACTTCGGCCAAAGTGATTGGAGTCCGCTCTGGGAACGACACAGTTCAGCTACCAAGTAGAGTGATTGTGAGTAGCAGAGTCCAGTACCCACAACAGTACCACTGGGCAGAGACTTGTGTGAGCGATGGTAATCTTGCTGGCGGAGTGCATTTGGGAGCTTGCTGCGAGGGAGACCAATACCGGGAGTTCCCCGATTTCTGCGTGAAGGAAATATGAGGTCTGTAGAGGGTGTGCTTTGGGCAAGTACACCAAGTTACCATTCCCAATGAGCGACAACAAATCTACAGGTATATTGGACTTGAGTCATACTGATGTTAGTGGTCGTACGTCTCATGTGTCTTTGGGTGGTTATGAGTATTATATTATATTCATTGATGACTACTCAAGGAGGACTTGGATATATTTCCTGAAGACCAAGGGTGAGGTCTTCAGTCGCTTTAAAGAGTTCAAAGCTCTTGTGGAAAAGCAAACCGGTAGGAAGATTCGAGTCTTGAGGTCAAATAATGGTGGTGAGTACACCGATGGTGGGTTTTATGACTTTTGTGCATAGGAGGGCGTCATGCGAGAGTTCATGATTACTTACAACCCCCAGCAGAATGGAGTGTTTGAAAGGAAGAACAAGGCTATTGTTGGGGCTGCTAGAGCGATGATTCATGATCAGAGGTTGCCTTTATTTTTGTGGGTTGAGGCCTGCAATACTGCTATTTATCTTTAAAACAAGAGTCCTCACAGAGTATTGGGGAATATGACTCCAGAGGAGGCTTTCATTGGAGAGAAGCCTCATGTGAGACATCTTCGTATCTTTGGATGTTTCACATATTCTTATATCCCCAAGGAGCAGAGGACGAAGCTGGAACCCATGGCAGAGAAGGGTATCTTTATGGGTTACAACGAGACTTCAAAGCCTATCGGATCTTCATTCCTTCTAAACGGAGAGTGGTGATTAGGAGGGATGTGAAATACTACAGTGATAGATTTATTTCGCCTACTTATTTATGATAAGTTATTTACAAATTTTCTTCCAGGAAATTATGAAATAAACACAATTGCAATATTCACTTAACCATAAGCAGAAAATAAACATAACACATATAATGCAATAGAAACAATCACATGAACACAATTATTTTTGGATAATTGTCCCCGAAAAGACCCAATGCGGGAAAACCGATGCAACAGAGGAGGGTTTGTATTATTCTTCAGCAAGGAGAAATCTTTTACAAGAATTAGGTGAGTAGACTTCTAGAATACACCTGAGATGAATTCCCTGAATCCTCTGGGTGAATTTCTGACACCCAGAAGACACCCTAGCTCCCTCTGCGTCACTCTGCGTGATCTTTTGCGCAGTCCCTGTACTGGACTGCGTCACTTTGCGTGGGGACTTAGTGATGCTGCTCAACACTGTCCTCTGTGGCCCTCTATGTCCTCCTCTTGCCTTTCTCTGCCTCTGCTGACTTCCCCTTCCTTCTTCTGCCTTTGCAACTTTGCCTCTGCAACTCTCCCTCTGAAATCGAATTCTATTCCTTCAGAATCGATTTCCTTTGGGTACTAAGTGTGTGCCCGGCTTGCTTTCCAAATGACCCTCAAGCCTTCTCTTATAATCTACTCGTTGATGAATCAACGACCCAGATTAGATCTCTAATCAATGGCTAAGATTAAAATATGACTTGATCTTCGTTCTCTAGAAGATTCTCACTTTGTTTTATTAATACCCTTTAATTATTTAATTTCCCTAAGTTTAGACTTAGGGACCACATTAAAATAATTAATTATTTTAAATAAAACATGAATTGAGTGGAATTTCCACAAATGGTTTCTGGGTGCTTTGGAATATTGATGCCCAAGCCTCCTCACAAAATATGAGATTTGGAGCACTTTCCAATGCTACAGAAATCAACACTCCCTCTGAACAATGAAAGTGTTCAAGCAAAATACCACCTGCATCTGCTCTGACTTGAAGCAGATGTCTCGGCTGCTGCCCCTCATCTGCTACGTTGCTGCCCTCTGTATCGCTGCCCATGACACCATCTCTGTCACTGTCTCATCCATATTGCAGCTCCCTCTGAATTTCGAGCCTATCCATTCCTCTACAGGAATGGATTCTTGACCATCCCCATCTATTCTTTGAAGTAAGAAAACTTATTCTTACCCAAAGCTTTCGTGAGAATATCTGCCACCTATTCCCCTTAGGAATGTACTTCAACTGTACAGGTCCCCGTTGGACATAGTCTCTGATGAAGTGGCACCTGATGTTAATGTGCTTCGATCGATCATGAAACACAGGATTTTCAGAGAGCTTGATGCAAATCTGATTATCACACAAAATTCTGGTCGGTTCTATCCTCTTCTTGAGTAAGTTCATGAGCAACTGACGAGGCCATATGGCCTCACACGAAGCTGTGCTAGCTGCCATATATTCAGCCTCGGCTGAGCTCAACACCACGAATTTTTGTATCCTACTGCACCAGGAATTCATTCTTGATCCGATACTAAAACAATACCCACTGGTACTTTTTTGATCTACTGGACTTCCAGCCCAGTATGCATCAGTGAACCCACTCAACTAGATTTCATTAGCCTTGGTGTACCTCAATCCAAACTCGACAGTCCCCTTCAAGTATTTGAGAACATGTTTGGCTGCTGCCTAGTGAACCCTCCTTGGTTCTATGATGAATTGACTGAGGGTATTCACGACATAACAGATGTCTGGTCTAGTGTTGACCAAGTACATCAATGATCCTATGAGTTGCCTATACAAGGTAGGATCAACCTCATCATCCTCGGACGTGTCGATTTTCTTCCATTTTGTGATCATTGGTGTAGCCATGGGTCTACAGTCCTCCATGTGAAATCCCTGTAGCATATCTTCCTTGCCGAAGGAAGATTTCTCCCTTTTGCTACCAAACTTCCAAACTCAGAAAATAGTGCATCTGCCCAAGATCCATCATGTTGAATTTTGTAGCCAGATTTTCCTTGCAGTCTTTGATGAACCTAGATGATCCAATCAGAAACAAATCATCTAGCCAGATTTTTCCTTGCAGTCTTTGATGAGCCTAGATGATCCAATCAGAAATAAATCATCTACATATAACACCAATATTAGAGGCTCATCCCCTACTCTCAGATAGTAGAGGTTGGGATCTGCGTCACTCTTGACAAATCCCATCTTTTGCAGGTAGCTGTCAATTCGCTTGTACCAAGCTGTAGGGGCTTGCTTTAGTCCGTACAAGGCTTTCTTAAGCCTGCACACATGATTTTTCTGCTCATGTGTCTCAAAGCCCTTTGGTTGTTCTATGTACACTTCCTCTTCTATCACCCCATTCAAGAACACAGTCTTGACATCCATCTGTTGAATTTCCCATCCCATCTGCACTGCAAGAGAGATGATGGATCTGATTGAAGTATAATAAGCTACAGGGGCGAAGGTTTCTTCATAGTCGATCCTTTCCTTCTGTGCGTACCCCTTAGCCACAAACCTGGCTTTGAATTTCTCTATGCTGCCATCTGCAACATATTTTATCTTGTAGATCCATCTCGAACTTACAACCGACTTGTTCAGAGATCTAGGAACTACTTTCCAGACATCATTTGTCATCATGGAGCTGTACTCCTCCACCATAACATCTAACCACACCTGATGCTGAGATGCCTCATGAAAACTATAGGGTTCTCCAACTTGTGCTACCTATGCCTGCTACTTGTCTGGCTGCCTGCGTTCCCTCTTCTCATTTTTAGGAGCTCCAACAAACTCCTCTGCATCCCTCATAGTATGTTGTTGTTCTTTGTTCGTCCTTCCACTGGTGGTGGGTGGATTCACCTGCTCTCGTTCTTGCACTTCCTCGGAAAAGCTTTCGTTAGGATCCTTGTGCCTTGGAGAGGCACTAGAGCCATCATTCGTAGGTCGCTGTGGCTGGACCAACAGATCCGCCTCAGACTACATAGTTGAAGACATTTCTCGGGATTTGTTGAAGGCTCTCTCTTCCATGAACTTCACGTCTCGTCTTACTGCTATCTTCCTACTCTCGGGAATATATATGCGGTAAGCCTTCGCATTCTCGCTATATCCCACAAGGTACCCTTTTTCCGCAGTCTAATCCAACTTCTTCCTCTTCTCATCAGGTACATGGCAGTACGCTATACTGCCAAATATCCGAAAGTGGCTCACTTCAGGCTTGCTGCTAGTGAACACACTCTCAGGAGTAACCTTACCCAATGCGTTATGAGGAACCCTGTTCTGCACATACACGACTGTATTACAAGCTTCAACCCACAAAAATTTGGGCATGTCTTGATCATACATCATTGCCCTCATAACTTCCACAATAGTCCTATTCTTCCTCTCTGCGACCCCATTCTGCTTCAGATTATATGGAGTAGTCCATTCTCTCTTAATGCCTTCCTCTGCGCAGAACCTTGTGAAGTCCTTGTCAATGTACTCTCCACCATTGTCTGATCGCAATGTCTTGATCCGCTTTCCTGTTAGATTCTCCGCTAGAGCCTTAAACTCTTTGAATCGTTCAAAGACCTCGTCTTTGGTCTTCAGAAAGTAGATCCATGTCTTTCTAGAATCATCATTGATAAAGATGACAAAATACTTTGCACTACAGAGAGCATTCGTGGACATTGGTCCACAGATGTCTGAGTGTATCAATCCCAACACACTCTTGGCTCTATTACTGCTTTGCGGATATGCTGCCTTGGCATAGTTCCCTAATACACACCCTCTGCAGACATCGTCTCGCTTGGTGCTAAGTTCTGGAACTCCCGTGATAGTCTTCTTGAGAATTCTCAAGGCTCCATGATGTAGATGCCCCATTCTTCTATGCCATAATTGGTTCAAATCTCTTTCATCAGTACTACCTGTCAGTGCCATTGGGGACTCGAGCTATAACTTGTACAATTTATGGCTCATGACTCCAATTTGTGCCTTCTTTTTCTAATTTGCTAGATCTCTGGAGAGGCCATGCTTGACACACAAGCAAATTCCTTTTCTAGTCTGGATGCCAGAACTGAAAGGTCATGATCCCTTTGTTCTTCCATGCGTTCTGAAGGATTGTGTGAACCCTTATGAGCTGATGCTGCATCATTGTCGGACCTTCGTTCCATTGCAGAACCTCCTCTTCTGTTACTCGTCTTTTGCTCTATCGTTGCAGTATAAATCTATCACTGCAGTATTCACTTAACCATAAGCAGAAAATAAAACAAAACACATATACTGCAATAGAAACAATCACATGAACACGGTTATTTTTGGACAATTGTCCCCGGAAGAACCCAATGCGGGAAAACCGGTGCCGCAGATGACGGTTTGTATTATTCTTTAGCAAGGAGAAATCTTTTACAAGAATTAGACGAGAAGACTTCTACAATACACCTGAGATGAATCCTTCGAGAGAATTTTTGACACCTAGAAGACACCCTAGGTCCCTCTACGTCACTCTGCGTGGGGACTCAGTGCTGCTGCTCAGTGCTGTCCTCTGTGGCCCTCTATGTCCTCCTCTTGCCTTTCTCTGCCTCAGTTGACTTCCCTTTCCTTCTTTTGCCTCTGCAACTCTCCCTTTGAAATCAAATTCTATTCCTTTAGAATCGATTTCCTTCGGGTACTGAGTGTGTGCCCAACTTGCTTTCTAAATGACCCTCAAGCCTTCTCTTATAATCTTCTCATTGATGAATCAACGACCCAGATTAGATCTCTAATCAATGGCTAAGATTAAAACATGACCCGTTCTTCGTTCTCTAGAAGATTCTCACTCTGTTTTATTAATATCCTTTAATTATTTAATTTGCTCATCGGATTAAGAAAAATTTTATATGGATCTTACACCTCTCCGAAAGAGGAATCCAATAAAAATATTGGAATCTTCATCTGAGCATCACAACATGGAGTTTGGACCTAGTTGTCCAATTTTAACAATAATTCATTCAAATCTCTTTCATCAGTACTGCCTATCAGCGCCATTGGAGACTCTAGATGTAACTTGTATAGTTTATGGCTCCTTACTCCAATTTGTGCTTTTTTTTTTCCAACTAGTGTGTTTGACATAAACTTTGTTGCCAATAAAGTAGACATCGTAACCCTTGTTCTGAAGCTGATACACTGAGAGCAAGTTCATCCCCAATCCTGGTACATGCAGTACGTTGGTGGCCTGAAGCTTGTTGCCAGATTCTGTTTGAAATATTATGGTGCCTTTTTCAATAGGGGTGCATTTTGCCTTGTTTCCCATCGTGATTTGAAAATTCATCTGCTCCTCCTGGTAGCTCGAGAAGCATTCTCGAACCCCCGTCATGTGAGAAGATGCTCCACTGTCAATATACCAGATCTCTGGAGAGGCCATGCTTGACAGGCAAGCAAAATCCTCTTCTAGTTTGGATGCCAGGATTGAAACTTCATGATCCCTCTGTTCCTCCATGCATTCTGGAGGACTGTGCGAACCCTTCTGAGTTGATGCTGCATTACTGTCGGACCTTTGTTCCATTGCAGAACCTCCTCTTCTGTTACTCGAACTCAACTCTGATTCCATGTGAAATTTTCAAGTTGAAACAATATTGCAGTGATAGATTTATTTCGCCTATTTATTTTATGATAAGTTATTTACAGATTCTTTAGTAAATTTTGAAATAAACACAACTGCAGTATTCATTTAGCCATAAGCATAAAATAGAATAGAACACATATAACGCAATAGAAACAATCACATGAACACAGTTATTTTTGGACAATTATCCTCGGAAAATCCCAATGCAGGAAAACCAGTGCAGTAGATGAGGGTTTGTATTATTCTTCAACAAGGAAGATCATTTACAAGAATTTGACTAGTAGACTTCTAGAAAACACCTGAGATAAATATCCTGAAACTTTCGAGAGAATTTCTGACACTCGAGAGGTACCCTAGCTCCCTCTGCGTCACTCTGTGTGGTATTTTGCGCAGTCCCTGTGCTGTATTGAGTCACTTTGTGTGGGGACTTAATGCTGCTTCTCAACGCTATCCCCTTTGTGTCCTCCTGCCTCTCTTCTACCTCTGTTGACCTCCCCTTCCGTCTTTCGCCTCTACAACCTTTCCCTCTGAAATCGAATTCTATTCCTTCAGAATCGATTTCCTTTGGGTACTGAGTATGTGCCCGACTTACTTTTCAAATGACCCTCAAACCTTCTCTTATAATCTTCTCGTTGATGAATCAACGACCTAGATTAGATCTCTAATCAATGGCTAAGATTAAAACATGACTTGATCTTCGTTTTCTAGAAGGTTCACACTTTGTTTTATTAATACCCTTTAATTATTTATTTTCTCTAAGTTTAGACTTAGGGATCACATTAAAATAATTAATTATTTTAATAAAACATGAACCGAGTGGAATTTCCACAAACGGATTTTGGGTTCTTTGGAATATGGATTTCCAAGCCTCCTTACAAAATATGAGACTTGGAACACTTTCCAATGCTACAAAATTAACATGGCCACCTCGACACTCAGGTTACTAATCATGCTCTAGGTCTTGTGCTTTCTCTTATAGGTCTCTACAAAGAAAGCAAATTGCCTCCTATTAGAGCCTTGAGCCTGAATTGTGCCTTTCCTGTAGAAAGCCTCATCATGTCACCTCGTACCCTAACTCTAGAATATCCATTAGGTGACCTTCTCACATACCGGGACTCCTCCCATCAGTGAAAATCCGTAAAGAGCAAGGTGTTTTGGTTGTGGTGACAGTGGGCCATCACTCCATTGTTGTCTCTTGGTCTAATGTTAGCCTTGTAGGGTGTCTCTCTTTGGGGCCTGTTAGGTTTTGCAACATCAGGTTATAGAATGGTTAAGATAAGTTTGAGTTAGTCATTTGATGGCTTTACCGATGGTGGTTTACAAGCCCATGGTATTTGTATGTGGTATTTGTTATGCTAAAGCCTATTTAAAGGCTTGAGGAAATATATTATGGAATGCAAGATTACCAACTTAGATCCATATTAGCTTTGAACATGTCCCTCTTGGCGCTTGGTAGATCCGAATTTAAGATGGATCTTGGTTGGTTATAGATAAATGGATGGCAGGTTGCCAAGACTAGTACCAAATCAATGGGTGATGGAGTCAAGTTTGATAGGTAAGGGGGTTCAATGAGAATGGAAAGAGACATATATAGACTGTTACAAACTTGTACCTAACCAATGATATGAATTCTTTATATGATTAAATTAAAGATGGGTCTCTTCTAAAATTGCACCTCTCCAACTATCACAAATAAACTATAACAATGTGCAACCATTGAACAATAGAGGCCAGCACAACCTTTCATGAAAATTAGATTCAACAAAACCTAATATTGACAATGATGAGCGGTGATTTACAAGGAGGGCTTCAACCCATCTGATTCCTTCTCTAAATGGCAAAAATGTCTCTTATATTTGCAATAGAAATTCAGCACCTCAAATACTTTTATGGAAAATATAAAATAAGATGATGAACCTCACCTACAAGCGCTTTTACTTCATCCATGTATGATATTCAGTTAAGCTTTCAAGGGGGTCTCCCAATTCATCCAACGATATCATTGAATGGGAGAGCTCCTCTATATATAGAGACGAGCTCACCTCTTTTACAATAAACAAACAATTTAGTGGTTTCAAAATCCACTAATTTCTCCAAGGAAAAGAAATTAAATATTATATCCTCAACCCTCCTTAATCACTCTCCATTAAAAAAAGCAATAAGTTGATCCACAATTTACTCCAATGAAAAATAATAAAATAGTTGTTTCTTCTACATCCACTCTCTCCAAGGAATATTAATAAAGAGTGCATGACAAATCAATAGAACTACTCAAACGCTGGGTGCTCCTCAATTAGGCTAATTATGTCTCTTGAATCATGCATTAACCACCCAAATTGCCACATCTATTCAATGATAATGTTGCCTTTAAAATGGTTGTTTGACTACGTCAAATGGGGGTTATGTGTCAACTGTCCACTTCTTTAGGCTTGGAATATTCTTCAAGATAACCCACCAATGCACAACTCCTTAAACTTAACAAAGACCGATTTATGGATTGCTTTACTTGAGGCAACTACCTACTTGCTATTTGCGCTTTTGAATGCTTTAAGGACCACTTGCAAACTTCTTTAATGCAGGGCTTATCCCATTGAATGGTTGACCAAGTCTTCTAGGTTTTTAATTGTGTGTCAGAAACCTCTCTAGTTGGAGTGTTGCTTCCCTTTGACCACTTGTTCCTTTTACTTTAGATAACATCATTCCTCGTCCATGAAGTTTGCTACAACCGCCTCCTAGCTGCCAAGTGTCACTCTTTTCAACCCGGGCATTCCTCAAGTCAATCCCTGACTTTGTCCAATTACATGCTGAATTAGTAATCTGTTTATATATGGGGGGGTATGGGAGCATTCTAGGAAAACATCCCATAAATGTAGCAAATGAAGAATGAAATCCCCTTTAAAGGAACATTTCTCTCTTCTTTTACCTTGAAGAATGTTTTTGCTTCTTTTATGTTGTTGGGATAGGCTGAATGTTGATGTCAAGCGAAACTTGCTGTCATAACTGAATGATGATAAATAATAGTCTAATTTTACAATCATGGCGAAGCCAAACACCAAATTGGTGTATGAGATCCCCTTGTTTGTGGGACAAGTATACCACCTCTGCACAGTGATGTGGCTGCTAAAGTCTACGAAGGCTCTACCCCCTTTTGGATTTGAACTTGCAACCTCTTAAGAGGAAACACATGCTCTTAACCATTAGGCCCACTCATAAATTTTTTGCATGCATGCTGATAATAGCCCTTTCCCAGTAGTAAAATCTCCTTTACAACAACAACTAATAGGTTGGAACTTCATCCAGGGACACTTCTCCATGTTACCCATTGTCGCTCAAAATGTATAGGCACCACAACAACGACTCAGGTCAGGGGATGTCACCTAATCCCCAACCTCTCCGTTTAAGTTGTTTCCCAACAACATACTATGGGGGATAGACCCTATGGAAATAGAATGGAGAAGGACAAGTTGGGAACCAACTAGTCCGAGAGACACAATTGAGTGGCCAAATACTTGTTTAGATTTAGGAAGATATTAAGCATTTGATTAGATTTATATAATTTGAAACTAGTGCCTAATGGAGTCAACGCTCTCGCTTTACAAATTTTAATATCAAGTATCGGATGGACAACTGCTGCTTTGATGAGAAACTGTCCTATATGAAATGCAGTTCCTAAGATTTACGTGAAATGCAGAGATCTCGGGTAATTTTAGTTAAATTCCTATTCTAAATATGATCCTTGATCCCTACTGTATTGAGCCTAAACTTTGTAGTAAGCGGCAAAGAGAAGTCAAGGTGAAGCACACAAGGGTGTGATTAACGCCTTGAAATCTAACGTACCGAGTGCCTTCGGCGTTGCAGAGACTATGGCTCTGACGACTGCAAGGTCACAATTTTAAATACTAGTAAAGAAAGGCTTCTCAAGCAAAGATGAATGGGTGTACCTATCTCTCTATCAACCAAGCTTATGCTTGAAGGTCAGTTATTACATGCAAAACTAATTCTAGAATGCAATGCGAGATGAGTGATTCTTGGGTTGAGATTGCTTATGTTAAGTACTTCAATTAAGATTACTCTTTAATTACGATGATAAGTACTCATTAATGGAAATTAAGGGACAGTCCTTAACCACAAGAAAATGTTAACAAGTGCTAAAATGAACGAGAGATGCCAATGGTATAATTACTCAAGATAAATGATTCACCAATATACTCAAAATAACAACAACCATAAGCCAATAGCAACAATTAGGGCACTTTTTTTATTTAGAACACTCAACAAGTCGTCACTTGGAGCAATTCACCAACTATCCAAGTCGTCACATGGAAATTTGTCAGCACCTGTGACCTATGGTGAAACACTGGGCTATTACCATTCCTGCATGCTAATTGAATGGTAACTCTCCCTTCCCGATGCTATAAGGCACTCACTCAACCCACTAGCCAAGTAACCCTTGGCAACATGGTTAGGTAACCCCTGACCAGGGGAGCACTCTAGGCCTTGATGCTATCTAGGCCATTCTGTGAAAATTCTACTGCAGTATCATGGTTTACTTCTCCTACTTGACTTAAATTATACAAGTTATCTTCAGAAATTAGATTCAAAAAATATCGAAGTAAACACAACTACAGTCTACACATGTAGATCATTTACCGAATACTATGCTCATTCAATCAAAGTGACACATGGATTTTTGGACATAAGTCCCCAGAGAAACCCAAAGCGGGAAAACCGATGCAACATATATGAGGGTTTATTTTATTAAGTAGATTATGAGTACAATAAATCTGGGTTTCAGATCTGGAAAACCCGATAGAGAATAAAAGAAATCTGCAGCTAACCTATTGTTCCAAGACCAAATTTCTAACTGATCTACACCCTAAAACGGGATTTACAAGACTCAACCTGGATCTGGCCCTAGAAACCCCAACGCTGCCCCTGAAGCCTCAACCTCAGCCCGGCTAGGCTCTGTGTGCCACTGCACTGCCCAGAGAGGGATTGCGTAACCCTAGAGAGGGTGACGCAGGCCTTACGCTGGCCCTGGGGACCCTCCGCGTAATTTTGAAACCCTTTGGAGTTGCAGCGCTGCCCTTTCCTTGGCCTGCATAGCGGCTTCGCAGCTGTTACTCTTTGCTCCTCTGCACTGTCCTTGTTTGCTGCTCCTCTGCCTCTTGCTGACTCTTGGCTTCGGGATTAGATCATCCCCTCAGCCAATACTACCCCTCACTGCAGAACTCCTCCAGAAATTCTTAGCAAACCCTGCCCTAGAATTCCAGATCAGTGTCTCAGTTCTGCAACTGTGTGTGTGTCTCCAACTGACCCTCAAGCCTTTCTCTTATACTTTTTCATTCATATCATCAACGATCAAGATTAAATCATTCATCAACGACTGAGATTAAAAAACTACTTGATCAATGTCTTTTAGGACATTTCAACACATGTGTTAATTAATTCACTTTAATTATTTTATTTTCCTAAGTTTAGACTTAGGAAATACATTAAAATAATTAATTATTTGAATAACTTGAACACCAGCTGAAATTTCACAAAACATTTTCTGGGTTTTGGAGTTCAAGTGTGTCCTAGCCCCTCCACAAATTTTCAGGGCTAGAGCACACCCGATACTACACCAACTATACAAAATCTCAACACATTCTTCCCTAGGCACATTACATGGGCCCTGGTCAATAACCTTGACCTGGTCAATACCCTTGACCCTAGGGAGAATGTCTGCCCCTTGATGCTACAACATCAACACTCCCTCTGACTGAGAGAAGCATTCTCAACTAATCTAAGCTTGTCCCTGAAGTATGCAACGTCTTGGTTGTACGTAGAAATGCATTAGAGCCTCACTGCTCCCTTCTGTACCATGTCTCGGTACTAGATCTGAATGTTCTTCGACCTGCCATCATGATCACCTCCTGCACCTGAACAAATAATCGTGCGAGTAGCTACCAAAGCCACATTGCTTCACACCTCGCCAAACTAGCTGTAATATACTTTCCCTTTGAAGTCCCGAGTGCGACAGATGTCTGCTTCTTGTCCATGCAGAATCCAACTAAATCATCATTCTGATGTGCTCTCCTGTCTTCAACACTCTCTGCCCAATTTGTATATTCCTGCAGTTGTCACCCTGATTGGGTGCTCCCTCTGACACAAATAGATTCTGTTGTGGCAATCCTGGCTGCTCCCTCTGTCACTTGAGTCGTTCTACTCCTCAAAGGCCTAACAATTGGAGCAAATGTCTTCTCACAATCTTCTCTCCTTTTCTGAGAGAACCTTTATGGATCTTGCTTTGTACTTCTCTATGTTGCCATCTACTACATGGTTTATTTTGTAGATTTACTTTGAAGTTATCACTAATTTGCGAGAAATCCGGTACAATTGCCATCATGGCATTCTTCAAACTTACTGGCCTGCCAACTCCCTCTGAACTAGGAGCTCTTCTGGTCATGATGATAGTACAACTTCTCCCTCCTGAGCACAAATTACTGATCCTGGGAGAATCCTCTTGCCACAAACTTCGCTTCATTCTTCCAATGCTTTCGACTGTTGCCAAAGCCATGGCAACCTTCATGATGTACCTCCAATCCTCATTGAGAGGTCATGGAAAAAACGATTATGACCCAGCAAAAGAAACAAGACAAGAGGCTAACTAATGATAAAACAATAATAATTAAGGAAGAGAGAGATAAAATACTTATCTTTTGAGGATTGTAGGTAATTGTCAACTCCCTCTTGCTCCTGGCTTACTTGCTGAATTGTGAACTTCCTCGTGCTCCTAGCCTACTTGTAGAAATCACTAAAATTTGTTTGCAATTTTATCATGTTCTCGTCCTTACCATCAGCTACTAATGCTTTTGTAGTGTCATTCTTGGATTTCTTCTGATGTGGATGCTCATCATCATAATTTATCTGAAGTCTTCCTCTTCTTATCGTTCTTCACTTCAGTGCATTGATTTTTATAATGATCAATCTTGTGGCAACGAAAACATTGGATATCCTTCCTTTCTTGAGGAGCTGGCCTTCTACCTGCATTCCTTTGAAACTTTCCAAAATTTCTCCTTCCTCTGCCATTTTTAGAGTGGGCCGTAAACACTAGAGAGTCACCATCTTGAGGTCTTGGAATCTTCCCCTTTGAGACAAGTATAGATTCCTCTTGAGTAAATGAGGTCCATAATTCCTCAAAACTTGCAATTTCCTCTCTGCCACAAATACTAGATGCAAACAAATCCTGTGAGTCAGGCAAACCATTAATTGCTGAAGTCACAAGTTCTGAATTAGGAATAACTTCATCAATAGCTTGGAGTTGATCTCTTAATTGAGAGATCCTTGTGAAGTATGAAGCCACAATATCATCTTTTGTTCATTCTAACATCATGAAGTTCATTCTTTTTGTATCTCCTTTTCCCTTCATCCTCTTGTGTTACACTAACCTTGTCCCTTACATGATTCAAAACATCATTTTCTGCAAGAATAAGATCAGTCTTTGTTTTCCATGCTGTGAAATTTGTAGCACCTTCTAACTTGTTTTCTGTATTATTATAGAACCCATGGTCATATATCTGATCCAAAAATTAGATTTACAGAAGTAGATGATTTCAAAAATGATCTCAATGGCCTCTTCCCTTCACCAAAGCTCTGAAACCATGTTGAGTTTTCAAGTGCAATAGATACAAGCATTAATTTCTGAAATTTGAGTTTTCAAGTGCAATAGATACAAACATTAATTTCTGAAATTGATACTTACTTCCGATGATATAGAGGTTAATCATTAAGCAATTATACTTCACAAATAACCATAAAAGCTGGACAGTAGAGATCACAGTGATGCACAAAGACAACACAAGATTTACCCTTGGAAAACCCACTTGAGGAAAAACCCAACAACCTTTTCGTTGAGAAATTCTTCAATTCAACAAGAGATACAACTGAC
This sequence comes from Pinus albicaulis, assembly GCA_034641835.2. Lineage (NCBI taxonomy): Eukaryota > Viridiplantae > Streptophyta > Pinopsida > Pinales > Pinaceae > Pinus > Pinus albicaulis. The sequence goes on along the minus strand of CM076572.1, from coordinate 1,295,304,148 downwards.
GTTTTCTAGTTAAAATAAAGTCAAATAGACCAGCAAGAGAACTCTGGTCAAACCTGGTCAAAATGTCTCCTTAACAAGTCAAAATGCTACCCAATAGACTCAACTTGGTCTGCTCTGCTAAGGCCGAATTTCAGCCTTCTTCTGCACCCAGAAAAATTCAGCCTTGCTGCCCAGATATGCCCAGAAACTCAGCCACATGTGCAAGGTCAACAGAGAGGTAAAGTCCACACATGCGAAGCCAATTTGAGAGAGAAGATGCTGGATCAGTCTTCATCCTTCTTGTCCTTTTCTCCTTTGCTCAGATCAGAAGATACTATGTCTTGTGTGTGAGATCGGATAGTGCCAAGAGGAGGAGATCGAATGTCATATATATAGACTTCTTGGGAGGCCGAATGGGTGCCACAACAAGCTGGGCTAACTTGATCATGTGGAGGGCTGACTTGACTTTCCTGGTACAAAAAATTTCAAATTTTTTCTTTTGAAAATGATATGAAGAACATGTCCTGAATTTAATATTACATATATTTTGGAGGGCTAAAATATTAATTATGAAGATCGACCATAGCTACAAAAATCAACTTGAACAAATACAATGTTGTCCTTGGATGTCTTAACCATAGAGCTTTGGTGGGAAATTGTGGGGTTTGCACTTGGAAATCTTGGTAAAACAGGAAACTTATAACAACAACAAAAGAGGGAATAGGAGTTGGGCAAAAAGCTCGTAGGGCATTTGGGCATGAAACAGGAGAAGCTGTGCTGGAAATAAAATTCCAACTAAAGAGACACTTGCATGCAAGCTAATTCTTATATGGCCTGTAACTAGTAAGCTTGGAAATGATTAGGGGGGAATGGGAAAATGCCAACAAAACCATCATTAGGCTTGCTTCATGTCTCGCAAGCATCATGAATCCAATCTATTAGAAAGTGATAAATGAAACTTTAGGGTGATGCCAATGGAAGATATTTTCTTTTAACTTATTTCATTTTATATTTACTATTTATATGACTTTGAACTTCTATACACTATATATTGTACCTGTCGTTATGTTTTTTGTTGTCTAAGGTCCAATAATTTCTGTCTCTGCAGACGCTGTGTGAAATGCATGGACGCTATTTGGGAAGTTCTTGGTGAAGTTGGATTTAAAATACTTGATGTAAGTGCTATAGTTTATGAAAATCTATATGTCATTGAATGCCTTTATTTTGGCTACAATTCAGTGAGTTGCCTGATATGTTTGAACCCTGAAGATTAAAAATAGTTGGTTTAAAGATTTTTAAGTAGCAAAGTATTAAATGTAGATTTAATGGTGCTTGATGGTGGATTTATTTCTAGAATTGTGTTCTTTTGTGCAATGCATATCATTGAAATTCCATCTTTATAAAACAAATATTTCTTGTTCCTTGAACTATTCCATGTGTCTTGTTTGATATGAAATGCCATTTTTTATTTTCTATCAATTTTCTTTTCCTGATAGTTTGAATTGACATGAAATTTTATTAATCTCCACTAAAGATTAAAATAGGTCTACAATGTTGGACATTGGGTTCAACACTCTTCATGTGTTTCGTGACTTGTACTAACTGCCTCTCGTGGATCCTAACTCTGGCGATTTTAGTGGAGACTAATGCCTGTGGGTTTTGGTCTAACAACATTTGTGATTCCAACAAGTAGTATCAAAGAAATAGGTCTCAAGTTCGAAACTCACTCGGCTTGTACTAGGGGGGAGATTGTTGGACATTGGGTTCAACGTTCCCCATCTATTTCGTGACATGGACTAACCACCTCTCGTGGATCCTAACTCCGGTGATTGTAGGATAGACTAATGCATGCGGGTTTTGGTTTAGCAAAAATTGTGATTCCAACACGAAGCGCCCATTACAATAGTCTATATTCAAAATAGAAGTCCTCATCGAATCTTGGAAGAGAAGACTCCTGAAGAAGCATTCACTGGAAAAAAACCAAAGGTTGGACATTTAAGAATCTTTGGTTGTCCAGTTTACATAGATGTACCCAAAGGTAAAGGGAAGAAACTAGAGCCTTCAGGAAAGAAAGGAATATTTGTTGGATACAATGAGTCATCAAAGGCCTACAACATTTATGTTCCTGGACAACGACAGGTTGAAGTCAGCATGGATGTTACCTTTGATGAGAATGTTTCCTATTGGAAGTCTAAAGAAGTTTCCATGGACTCTGATAATGTTGAACATGAAGCTCCCAAGGAAGAGTGTTTAGGTCCATCCAATCCCCTTCAGAACATCTCATAGATTGTCAAGAAGGGCCAGAAGGGCCTAGTGAACCAATGGATCCAATTGTTGTTCCAGAAATCAAGAAGAGGCCAACTTGGCTTAGATCTACTTTGTAGGAAGCAAAAGGACATGCAACTCCATGTGGCACCTTCAGGTAAAGCAAGAGACCAAAGAGGTATTTTGGATATGCAACATTGTGGACTAATCTCATTGATTCTAAACCTTCCAACTATGAAGAGGCAACCATCCAATAAGTTTGGAAGGGTGTGATGTTGCAAGAATACCAATCTATTATGAAGAATGATGTATGGGGAATTGTGCCTAGACCTGAAGAGAAATCAATGGTGACCTCCAAATGGGTATACAAGATTAAGCATGCAGTGGATGGCATTATTGACAAGTACAAGGAAAGATTTGTGGCTAGAGAATTCTCCCAGAAAGAGGGAAAACATTACGATGATACTTTTGCTCTAGTTGCAAAGTACACTACTATTAGATCTATTATTTCTATTGCTTCTTCTATGAGTTGGAATTTACATTAGATTGATGTAAAGACTGCTTTCCTCAATGAGATGTGATTGAGGAAGAAGTGTACATTGAACAACCTCAAGGTTTTGAGGTTCATGGGAAAGAGTCTAACATTTGTAGATTGAAGAAAGCCTTGTATGGACTTAAGCAAGCACCTAGAGCCTAGTATTCTCGAATTGATGGTTACCTGACAAGAATTGGCTTCTCGAAAAGTGATTCGGATCCAAACTTATATATCAAGGTTAAGAAAATGAACCTGTGATTTTTTTGCTATATGTTGATGACCTATTTTTGATTGTTGTAGTGTCTCATTATTCAGTGTAAGGGGGAGTTGGTCTCTAAATTCGATATGAAGGATCTTGGCTTGATGCACTACTATTTGGGACTAGAAGTATGGCAAAAGCCTGGTGAAATCTTCTTTGGTCAAAGAAAGTATATTATCAAGATCCTTCAGAAGTTTGGAGTGATGGACTGTGTTAGCACTATTTTTTACATTTCCAAAAGTTGAAAATTCCTTTGAAAAAGTCAACTCTATCTTCTCTTGGTTCAGTTACTTTTGAAGTCTGAGAGGAAAGTCATGTTAAAACACCTTTAAATTAGTTTGGGTTACAAGTCAATAATTTTTTTATGGATAGAGAAGTATCTTAAGGTTTTGTGTAAATTAATGACCAATGCAAATTTTAAATGTAATCCAAACTAAGTTTCATTTCAGAAGCCAATATAAGTTCCATTTTGGAGGGGCGTTGTGAAATGATTTTTCAGTGCCTACAACACTCTATTTTTTCCCTGTTTTAGCCATCGTCTTCAAGACTAGTTTCTGAATATTTGGAAATGGATTTTTGAAAACCAAAAGAGGTTTTTGTTGGGAATGGGTTGATTTACAAAAACTTCTCTTAGTTTTTACACAAGTGTCATGGTTTGGAATATATGAAGGAATCTTTGCGGTCCATTTTTCCAAATTTAAATATTTAATGATTTCCTAAATTAGTCATTAACTTTGGGCATGATTTCTGAGAAGGGGGTTATGAATTTAAAATAACCAAAAGAAGTTTTTGTTAGGAACAAGCTCATTTACAAAAGCCTCTTTCGTTTTTTACACAACTGTTACGGTTTGAGAGATTCAAATGGCACTTTGAAGCCTATTTTTCAGAAATTCACCAGATTTAATTTTTTTATTTTTAGGAAAACACCCAATCAACTTTCTTTTGGAGAGCCACCTCATCAATTCGACTTGACAAAAAACTAAAGATGGATGAGGAGGTTTCTAGATCCATTTCTTTTGGATCTTATTAGGATATGTATATATTTTTAGTATTTTGTATTAAAAAAGTTTCTAGAAATTGTGGATCTCAAAACTTCTGTAATTTTTGTATAAATTAGAGGAATTGTAATAGATCAAGGTTGTTTTTTTGGCAGAAGAAAGGTGATATTGTGTATATTTGATTTCTTGATGTTAATGGAAAATCCAAGACAAAAGTTTTAGATGTGCTTATCAGAGATTCTATTTGCAATGTCTACAAGTCAGTGCTCCTAGTGCTGTTCATTTTCTTTGCAATTCTCATGATTATTAGCTCTTCATGTTTGAACAAGATCTATGAATAAGTATAATTCATCTGCTTAGATGCTCTGCTGTGTTGTTGTTTCAAATATTTCATTTTTATCCTCCAAAGTTGCACAAAATTCAATTCCTGCTTTGTGTAATGGACTGTTTCCTCCTCTTATGTACCAACTAGATATTTTGAAAGTCTAAAGTGGACATTGTCTTATGCCTTTGATCCCTGCATATCTTGCCACTAGTTTGGAAATTACATTGAGATCAACCTTATGACTCCATGCCCAATGGTCCAATTTCCCATTCTCCATCCAATTTGTTATTAATCCTACTTGATCTGGCCATTGAGCATATTTAAGACATGTTATTGTTGTGACCTAGAGTAGCAGAGTCAAAGAGAGATACCTCTCTAGATTGGAAGGGCCAACTTCCAATCCTAAAGTGGTTAGAGGTTACCTTAGGGGTTTTCTCCCACAACCAGGAAACTTTTAAGTAATAACAAATTGTAAATCTATGGCAACTCCCATGGTGACTAATTTGAGGAAGTTGAGATACTTTGTCAATCACATGGTACATCCATCCATGTACCAGAAGTTGATTGGCTCCTTGATGTATTTGGTTAATACCAGGCCAGATATTTGTTTTGCAGTGAACACTCTGAGCCAAGTCCAAGTGGAACCAAGACATGATCATTGGATTGCAACAAAGCATGTATTGAGATATCTATGTGGTATAGTTGATTATGGTTTGAGATATGTCTCAAAAGGTGGTATACAACTGCAGGGATATACAAATTTTGATTGGGCAGGGCGTGCAAAAGAAAAAAAGAGTACATCCAAAGGTTGATTCAGTTTGGGCTCTATTATGATTTCTTGGATGAGTAGGAAGCAAACATATGTTGCACTTAACATTGCCGAGGTAGAGTATATTGCAGCGAATTTAGCAAGTTGTGAAGCAGTTTGGCTTTGGAAGTTACTCACATGACTATTTGATTAGGTGTTTTAATTGACCATGATATCTTGTGACAATCAAAGCTCTGTAAAGCTTTTTGAGAATCCAACTTTCCATGACAAGTCGAAGCACATTGATATCAAGTACCATTTCATTCGTGATATGGTGCAGAAGAGAGCAGTGAACCACCAATATATCTCTACTGATGTGTAGATAGCTGACACTCTTACAAAACCTCTGTCTGGAGTGAAGTTCGTATATGCCAGGGACAAACTTGGACTTGTTGAGAATGCATCCCTCAATGAGAGGGAGTGTTGACAAGATAACATCAAGGACAAACTTTCTCCTTATGTCAAGTATGACTGAAATTAGGGAAAATGGTCCAACAGAGGACAAACACTCTTCCTGTGCCAAGTATGATGATCGAAATTAGGAAGAATGGTCCTAGAGGCTCAGTCACTCAATTGAGTGGGTGTCTTTCAACATCAAGCTCAAAACACTCTAGATAGGTTGAGTGAGCTCATTTAGCATCCAACCCAAATTTGCTCATGTTGAGTGTGGCTTTTGGAGATTCAACATGTGTCATAGATATTGACTAAAATGGTGGACCAAGACTAGTCTATATACCATGTGTCAAAGGGACAAAAATTATGGTAACTAGTTGATGCTAATGATGTACCATGTGTTAGGAGTATCGACCAGGATTATGGTGAGGATACACCATAGGTCTGAGGTATTGACTGAAATTATGGTAACCTTTTGATTTTGTTGATTTACCATGTGTCAAGTTGTTGACTAGGATTATGGTAATTGAATGATGCTGATGCTGATGATGAATTGTTATAACCTTTTCTTAGAGAAATTTATCAACAAGAGAACATCTGGATAGTCATTCCTCCCTAGCTATAAGGAGTGTTGAATTTTGTAGCTATGGTCGGTCTTTATAATTCATATTTTAGCCCTTGAAATATATGATGAAAATGTAAGACATGTTCTTCATGTAATTTTTATTGATTAGCCTTTGAAATGATTAATATAAGACATGTTCTTCATGTCGGTTTCAAAAGAGAAAATTTTGAATTTTTGGTTCCAAACTTGTCAAGTCGGCCCTAGTGAAGAGACACCCATTCAGAAAGGCAAAACACTATATGCTAATGTAAGGCATTTGACCTCCTCCACAAGACATTGTTCGATCTCTCACAAGAAAAGATATATTCTGGGCATCCAAGCGAAGAAGAAGAAGGATGAAGGACGAAATCATCTCAAACATATCTCTCTCTCTTTGACTTTGCACATGTGAATTTTTGTGCATATTCTGGGTAGCAGGTCGAACTTCTTGGCAACAGGTCGAAATTTTCAGCAACATATTCTGGGCAGAAGGGCCAAGTTTTTGGGACGCCGAAATTTGACCTATGTAGATCTGATAGGGCCGAAGTTGCTGGGCTTGACAAGAGGGTAGTTTGACAAGGTTTGACCATTGCATAGTTGGTTAGTTTGACCATCATATTGACCAGAAGAATTATATGTATCTCTTGTTGAAAGGGCAGAAGAATAGAAATACGAAATACATTTTGAGTGAAGTTGTCTAGTCCTTTGCGCGATTGGCTCTACGCACTCCCTGCTTTAGAGAGCAAGCCAAATAATTCACGAACTACGCCTCTGCCCCCTTCTGCTCTCACACGACCCTCGCGTCCAGCCTCCCCCTGCCAACCTCGTTTCACTCCTACATCACTTGCTCCTTACTTGCTCGTTGCCCCCATCTGCTCTCCACATTACCCCTCCTTGTCGTGCTCCTTGCGAATTTGCTCTTATGTTGCCCTGTCCACGACTGCTCCCCAGTAGCCCTACCATGTCTTGCTCCCCGCAACCCTCCTGTTAGCTTCTCCTGTAGCCCTCGCAACCCTCCCTTGATTGTTGCTCCACCTTGCCCCTCCCTTTTTCCACGTCGGTGCTCCTCGTACCACTGCTCCTCGCAGCTCCCTCCCTCGTCCGCCTGCTCCCGGGTCCACGCAACCTCACCTCCGGTGCTCCCGCGTAGCTCTCCCTGTCCACTTTATCCCCCATGCCCTCGTCAGCGGCTATCCCCGGCGTTGCTTGCCCCATCTACTCCCCCGTCCCCCCACTGCAACTTTCCTTCGACGCTTCTCCGCGGCCCTCTGATACATTTTCCGCTATTTGGCCCCCCTCCCACGTAGCCTAATGCGGGTTATACTACAAAAACTACGTCCCTCATCGATCCCGCAACAACTTTCGTTGGCGGGA